>QANY01005488.1:0-655466 GCA_003255025.1 Datisca glomerata | reverse complement strand
TATATATATATATCTCTGTGTGTGTGCCCTTCTGCGTTCTACCCTTCTCTATCTTCTCCATTTTTTGTACAGGCCAAAAACTCGAAGCGAGTTTTTACAAAGTTTCGTGAGAAGCGTTCTTCTTCTCCTCTCTGCTTTTTTTCTATTTAGACCTAGTTAATTTTTGAAATCAGAATTGATTTCCAATAGATCTAGGGCTGCAACTGGGTGGCTTTCAAAAAGGAGTAAAATTATCCTCAATGAAAAAGTTAGAAGAGAGAGCTCTGGTTCTGTTGATGTGAGGTTTGATTTTTTCATTCCAGATGAATAAACTCGATCTTGAGGATTGAGCAAAAAATTCGTATTGACAGTCGGAAGAAATTTCTCTTTTAGGTGCTGGAGCTCTAGAAAGATTATGTATATATTTTGTTTTATATCAAATTGCTATAAGTTAGTTGAAGATGTTGCTTTATAAAAGTTGTAGCTCGATTTATGGTTTATTTTTGTTGTGACGATGTGTGTGTGTGTGCGCGCGCTTATTGCTTTCATATGCTATGGTTCCATGCCAAATATGAACCTTCCAAAGGTTATGTGCAAACTAAGGGGGAGAGAGATGGACTGAGCTGAAGGAGAGGGAGAGAGACTGGTCTGAAGGAGAGGGAGAGGGACTGAGATGAGTGAGAGGTAGAGGAGAGAGGGACTGACTACTGAGGGAGAGGGACTGAACTGAGAGAGGGGGAGAAGAAGAGGCTAGAGGCAGTCTGAGCTGAGGGAGAGGGGGAATGACTGAGTTGAGGGAGAGGGGGAGGGACTGAGATGAGGGAGAGGTAGAGGCGAGAGGGACTGACTACTAAAGGAGAGGGACTGAGTTGAGGGAGAGGCGAGAGGTAGTCTGAGCTGAGAGAGAGGGAGAGGCGAGAGGAGGATGGACTAAGCTGGGGGAGAGGGAGAGGTACTGAGCTGAGGGAGAGGGAGAGGGAGAGACGAGAGGCAGTCTGAGTTGAGGGAGAGAGAGAGGTGAGAGGAGGGATGACTAAGCTAAGGGAGAGGGAGAGGCGAGAGGAGGATGGACTGAGCTAAGGGAGAGGGAGAGGGACTGAGCTGAGGGAGAGGGAGAGGCAAGAGGCAGTCTAAGCTGAGGGAGAGGGAGATGGTCTGATCTGAGGGGGGGACTATGCTGAGGGAGAGGGAGGGGTGAGAGGCAGTCTGAGTTGAGGGAGAGGATCTGATCTGAGGGAGAGGGACTAGGCTGAGGGAGAGGGAGAAGCGAGACATATTGAACACCCTAGTTATATGTTAGAGACCAAACGTCATATGAAATTTGCTATCTGCTAGAGACAAAACATCAATGGATATGATTAATACATTATCCACATATTTATCATCTGGTCAAAGATGTTAATTTCTCTGTTGTACATGTAGGCGTAAGGTATAGCTCCGCTGTTGTCTTCTGATCTTTACTAGAGAGCTCAAGCTAGCTTCTGGGCTGATTTTGTTGACAAGAAGGTATAGCTCTTTTTTAATTCTCTCACTGCTTTCATTTCTATTTTACGTTTCAATATTATATTGATTCCATGGCTTCTGGCGTTGTGTGACTCTTTAACATCTTTGTTGCTATGGGTAAACCTGATTCAAGTACATATGTTTGATCAACTATATTTTACAGATATGGCTCGACTTCCTTTAGCTACCAAAAGGCGGATTATGTGTATTTCTGATTATGATAGTCGCTATCATTTCTAGGAGAAAGAAATGTAGAATTGGATAGGATGGTATATCATTTGATAGGCACTATATCAAGACACTAAAATTACATAGAATGATATTTGTAAATGACTTAGCATGTTTTGAAAGCACACTAATGGACAAAAGAACATTTACCATTTTATGTTAACTTCTTAAGGCGGTCAATTAAGGGGAACTAGGAATATGGATGTAGAAGAAATGGTTGCTATCGTCTTACATATAATTGCGCATGACATGAAGAATAGAATTGTTAGACGACATTTTGCACGTTCTGGTGAAACAGTGAGTAGGCATTTTACAAAAGTTTTGAACTTAGTGCTACGTCTACATGATGTATTATTGAAAAAATCAGTGCCAATATTTGAAAACTCTACAGATAGAAGGTGGAAATGGTTCAAGGTATCAAATATGCAATTCAAATTGGATTCCTTCTTATATACCAAACTGTAAAGTTTGTGACATTTGGAATTTTATTAATCTAGAACTGTTTAGGAACTTTAGATGGAACCTATATTAAGGTCAATGTACGTGCTATTGATAGACCTTGGTATCGTACAAGAAAGAATGAAATTGCAACTAATGTCTTAGGAGTTTGCGCTCAAGATTTACAATTTATTTATGTCTTACCTGGATGGGAGGATTCAGCAGCAGACTCTAGAGTTCTTCGTGATGCTTTATCTAGAACAAATGGGTTTAAGGTACCCCAAGGTAATTGTTAACATCAGTAAGAGATTGACATGTTTTATTTTCTTAACTATATATGACCCAATCAGTTGTCCCGATAATAGGATATTACTACTTATGTGATGCCGGATATATACCAATGGTGAAGGTTTCTTGGCACCATATAGAGGGCAACGATACCATTTGAATGATTGGAGGGAAGGACATCAACCAACTACTCTTGAAGAATTCTTCAACATGAGACATTCCTCGGCAAGAAATGTTATTGAAAGGGCTTTTGGGTTTTTAAAGGGTCGTTGGGAAATACTTAAAGGGAAATCTTATTATCCCGTTAAAATTCAATGTAGGACCATTACGGCATGTTGCCTTCTTCATAATTTGATTTTACGTGAAATGTCTACGGGTCTTTTTGAGTTACAAAATGACTATATTGATGAACAATTTGTTGAGAGCCAACATGTAACCTACGTGGAACCGTCAAATAGTTGGACTACTTGGAGGGACAACTTGGCAAAAGATATGTTTGAAGAGTGGACCAATGAAAGGAATTGATTTTTCACTAAAAATTAAGTCATTAGGTTGTTTGTTTGTGTTTGAATTCACTTATGTTTTTACTTCATGTTTTAGACTTGTAAGATTTTTATTTGAAAATCGTTTTATTTGGGTAATATTAAAATGAACAGTTCTTCATTATGATGTGTACAGTTTAAGTATTTATGTTCATTTTATACAATTGAATTGTAAATGAGTTTCTAAGCTATTGTGTTAGACACCTATATGTGTAGGAATGGAGTAAAATGAGCAAGCAAAAGTTACTGGGAAGAAGAAACGTCAATGGACCCAATATGAGGATACAAAACTAGTGGAGTGCTTAGTGAGGTTAGTAGAAGTTGGGACTTGGCGAGATGATAATAGAACGTTCAAAACTGGTTTCCTACAACAACTTGAGAAGTGGATGGAAGAAAGAATCCATGGGTGTGGCCTTCGAGCCCAACCACATATTGAATCTCGGTTCAAGTTGTTTAAGAAGCAATACGGTGCTGTAGCAGAGATGCCAGGACTAAACTGTAGTGGTTTTGGATGGGATGACGTTGCAAAGTGTGTGTTCGCTGCTAAAAATGTATTTGATGATTGGGTTAAGGTATGAATTATTTATTTATTTTATGAACCATTCAAAATGTGAGAATATTTATACTTCTAACCGAGCTAGTCTATTGTTATCTAAATGATAACTGTGAGTTAATATGGTGTTTTCTGAATGCATATAAGTATATATATCTTGTTTGTTAATTCTATTTATATTGGTTTTGAGTGGGGCTGATAACTTATTTGTTAGTTCTGCTTTCTGAATGATAACTATGGTTTAATATGATGTTTTCTGAATGATATATATTACAGAGCCATCCAAATGCAAAAGGCATGCTAAACAAGCATTTTCAGCATTTTGATGATTTAGGGTCAGTGTTTGAAAAAGATTGAGCTTCTAGACTTGGTGCTGAAGGATCCTGCAGATATCATTGATGCTATAGAACATGAGTATGATTTTAATTGGAAAGATGATGACTTTTATGTATCAGACCCTGCAACGGGATTTGCAGAAGCAGTTGTTACCGACTCTACTTGTCAAACTCCAACTTTTCCTTCAGCATCTGCTTCTCAAATTCCTTCAACCTCTGTAACAACAAAAAAAATCTAAGAAAGGGGCTAGAGATGATGATATATTGGTCGAGATACTGACTAACACGGTCAAACAGTTTAAGACATTCTTCTCAAACACAAATGACAATATAGGCAAGTTGGTAAAGTGTTTTCAACATGAAGCTGATAGTGCTGATAGAGTTTCCCAGATATTTGACGAAATAATGAAAATAGATGGACTAACAGATGCCGAGAAGGTACTAACAGGAAAGTTTATTGTGAAAGATCATGACCAAACTCATTATTTCTTTGCTCTACCTACGCCTTTCAAAAAGAAGTTTGTTTTGCAAGTTTTACTCGATAATATGAAATCATAGAAAGTAGATTTCATGATGAAGTCTTCAAATCTTATTTTAATATGTATAGTATAAGTAATGTCACCTGTAATAATTTGTAGGTGTAATTTTTTTTTGTGCACATGGATGAATTGTTATGCCATGTATTGCACAAGGATAAATATTTTGTTGTTGCATTTATGATATGCACAAGAGTGTTTTGTCCATATCTTTTGACAAGTTACATGTAAATTCAGTAAACATATGTGTATGAAAATATAGTAATTACATTGAGAATCCATCTTTTGCATATTTTATAAAATATATCATGTTTACATGCTTTGATATTAGACTAACTATAAATTGAATTTTACTTATTATCATGATTGAAATTTAATAGAAATTTATTTTAGTACTATAATATTGATTATTGAGTTGAAAATCATGGGTGATTTTCTTATAAGAATTACTATCTTATATTGTAAATTTCATACCACATTAATACACTCGGAGTGGTATTGATTCCATTGTATGGACAATATTTGATAAAAATCTACACAAGGTATCATAATATAATGGTTTGATCGAAAAATAATTATAAACGAAAAAAAATCCATGTGTAAAATATATATTATTGTTATTACTTATGTTGGTCATCTTATTATAAATTAAGCAATTACTATTCATAAGCATATTTTAGTCCAAGGGTAAAATTATAATTTGACAATAATGTTTAAAACATCCACTTACATATTTCATCAAAACAAACAAAATAATCTAACATTTTCACCATTAAATCAGAAAATTCTTAAGTGTCAACAAACAAAGTAATGTTTACTTTCCAAGCATATACATTCTCACAATCATATTCCAAGAATCTTATTTCGAAAATTATTTACTCACAATCTTATACCAAACGGCCCCTGAGTGTTCAGATTTTCCTCTACATATTCCAAAAAATCGAAACAATGGAAATGCAATTCCATCACATTTTCCTTTCATTTCCCCTATTAATAATTTTCATGATCCAAACATAGGTTTAGTTACTATTAAAGTATTTCCCGTACCCACACATCCACATTCCACAATACCAAATGATTACTTTACAAAGAATAAGGTGATTGATTGCACGAATGGAACATCATGTAGTAAGTTTAGTTATGTAGCCTTAGCTTTTAAACCTCTGGTATATCTTCAAAAATTCTGACAAACAGTCATCGCAATTCCCGACGGTACGAAAATTGATATTTTACATATATTCATCTCACCTACAAGCAATTGACTACGTAACAAGCCACAATACATTAAATATTTTTCATCATAAAGTTACCTCCTAACCACCATGTTGGGATTTTTCGCGAGCAATAGAAGCCGAGAGAATTCCGAGGTCTCGATTGAGGAATGTCAGAGCTGATTCACACTCGGAGATTATTCTGGTGACAGAAGAGGGCTCACCAGCAATTGTTTCGGATGATCCAACAGCAAGAGCTGCATGTGAATCTCTAAGGTTCCTCAAGTTGCCCAGGAACTATTAGAGATGAAGAACAAGGAAGGGATGGTTATAAATTGGTGCAAAAGGAAATGCAAAATATAAAATATAAAATGGAATTTGAATATTAGAAACAAAAGATATTATACTTTTACTGTAACTATGTGGAAGGGATGAATATCTTAATTTCAAAGAAATCTCTATCATAGTTTTACCAAGCAAAATTCAAACTAATTTACATTCGCTCTTATCAGTTTTGTGGGCCTACGTTAAATAATTTTTTGTTTCAAGAAGACACAACATCCAACTGTGGTAAGGACAGGAATTAACGGATTCACAAAAAGAGATGAAATTGTTGAACTGCTGATCAGAGAACAACTTTATATCCCCATAAAAGATGTCGACAAAAAGAGGGAGATGAAATAGAATTGACAAAGATGAACATAAAAGAGACACGACTTCCAGTCTCAAATTCATGAAAGCCAGGAAGAGTTTAGGTTTGCAGATTGAAAAAAGGGTCCATAAAGAATTCATGTAACAAAAATCATGTTCGTAAATGGTTTTTTAGACAAGAGTACTGTATGCTCCTAAACTTAACATTGTTAAAGGAACTTTGGCTGTGGCTCTATGGGAGGGTTAATCAAATGCAAAAGGAACATTATTATATCTATTTCGCCTTATAAAAACACATATTAACTGTCATTTGTATACCTTTAAAAGCATTTTGTATGCTTCCAACAATCGATTGGCAGCTGGACCAAACCCATGAAGCTGTGGAACCTCCATCATGTGTGTCCAGGGACGAATTTCCTACAACAAAGTTGAACAGGTCAGTTCTTGCACCTTCTAAATTCCATTGCCAATTTATTAGTCCAATATCTGCTAAACTATGTACTTGTATTTCACTTCATCTTATGAACAAAGTAGAATATCGGTATTATTGACCTTTAATCAAGCAGACAAATACTTCAGGATTCATCAGAAGAGTTGTTATTAGAAGGCATTGTATGATTGAGCGTTGCTTCATATAAAGCAAGGTCATATTCATTGACCAAATAATCAAAAGAGCATGAGAAAGAATTTTCAGAAGTCAAAGTAATTAATTCTGCTGTTTCATAGTTCTTAATAATGCACACATCTTCATGCCGGTCATTAGAAAACAAAAGCGTTAAAACAACAAACTGGAATTAGAGAACACGCATTTTCTCAAAGAAAATATAATGGAAACAAATTATGGCCAAACCTTAGTGTAGATCACGTTAAACGATCTCGCAGTTTCTAGAAAAGATTCCAAGTGTGTGCGCAACTGGGATTCCACCTCTGTATACTCTTCATCTGGGTTATAAGCATACTAATGCAGAATATGAAATAAGTTGTCAAAAGAATAAGGCAGAGAGTGATGCTAAAGCACACGTATCGCATAGCTCTACTAACCTTTGAAGCCAAATCGCCGACCTTCTGCTGAAGATTTGAGAGTATCTTTGATTGTTCTGAAAGTTTTGTCTCCAGCTCAGAAACATCAGGCCTGCATTTGACGTCGGTTAATGGTGCTAATGCCATTACAACAGATAAAAAGTCACTACACATGACCTTCAGCAAGCTAAAAATGTTTGCTGCAAGTACACTTATAAAAGGAGAACTAACTTTCTAACTAATACCATTTCCATTATGGAGAAAGTCCTTTTTACTGCTTAAGGATTCTAATA
The DNA here is from genome assembly GCA_003255025.1 of Datisca glomerata. Lineage (NCBI taxonomy): Eukaryota > Viridiplantae > Streptophyta > Magnoliopsida > Cucurbitales > Datiscaceae > Datisca > Datisca glomerata. The sequence goes on along the minus strand of QANY01005488.1, from coordinate 647,889 downwards.
ACGGAATCCCCGAGTAATCAGGGCAAGCACTAAATAGCAGCTCCAAATTAATATGGAGATTTGCTAAGAGATGTAGATCACCACAAAATTAAAGAGAATAATCAAGGCAAATGAACAAAAAGGTAGTAGATCTAGCAATGGCAATTATTAAAGAACTGCTATAAAAGAAGTGGTTACTAGAATCAATACTTTAAACTATCATTTGTACACTTAACTGTTATTTAGCACATAGAGATATTTCTAACATCCTGTTGAAAGAACAAAGAAAGGAAGTTCCATATGATTGCGGTATGAAATTAATTAAAAAGAATGGTCCTCAAGATGAGCAAATGAAAGAAATGGCAGAGGATATCTTAACAACAGGTTTGAAATTTGTCTATGGTCGCATTACATCTACATACTCATATACTGAGCAAATAAAACAGATAGGAAGAGATGGCAGAGTAGATGCACGTCATCGATCAATATGACAAACTGAGAATACTTGGAGCATTTCAGGTTTATCTAAAGCAAGCAGGTATTATAGTTTATGTTGTTAAGATGAACGTAGAGATGTAACAAAGCAATCAATTAATAAAGATGGAAATAAGGATATCGATACAATGGATATATGGACTGAATCTGAACATCTGCAGGGAACAACTTGCATTCTTCAGAGAATATTTGAGCTTGTTTCTCTGCAATTGAGTCTATCAGTTGTATGTCTTTTGCTACCTGCTCATCAATACTGCAGATTACAGAAATCATAATAAATGAGGGATAAAAACTAATTTATAAATATCGGGTAACAGGCAATAGTTCAATTCCATGCATAATAAGGGCAACCTCCACTCTGGATTATCAGCATAGATGCTTGCCTCAACAAGATCTACAAGAAGGCGAAGCATTCCAGTCCGATCCTCATAGCTTCCTCGTCCCTGTGACAGATCAATTCACATAATATTACAAATATCACTTTATATAGATGTTCACTACACCCCTAATCAAGGTTTTGATAGGATACATCCCCAATGAAGTGAAAAATTGAAATTTCAGCATTTCATGTGCGTCCGGAATAACTTTTAAATCCAATTTACAGATGTACATAAATATGGAACATAAAAAGAGAGGGCCTAGGATATTGAACAGATATACGAGTGGAGTAATATGGTTGCATACACACTGGACAATGATTCTGGATACAGAAATTTGATGTGATTATATGTACTTCATTACTCCATAATAGTTTGCAATAATTGTTACAACTTAAATTATCACTAATATAAAGTTATTTTATCAATGTCGCCAATATAAAGTTATGAGGAACTGAAGAACTAACTTGGATTGCTTCAGTATCAATAGTTGTTGTAATGCCCAGAAACTTTGCTATCTCTGCCAAATCTGCATAAATTTTGTCACTAGTTGCAGCAATAACAAGAAACGAGACTATTTGCTCTTTTCCAATCAAAGGAAGATAAGCAGACATCATATCTAATGCTGATTTACGACAATCTTGACCAGCAAGTTAGCAGTTAACCTTAAAAAAACAACTGCAGCTTTGAGAAGGGAGAATTGGTTAAGGTGCTGGCTTAGGCGCACTTAAACAGGGAGATCTGTCGAGTCTACTATAGAGGTCTTGATTCATGAACCAAGCTATAAGAAACACATGAAATATGTACTAACCATGTGTAAAGTATCAAGGTAAAGAGAACAGAGTACTTACATTGGATGCGAGCAGTCTCTTCATCACGGTCCATGGCATCTCCTTGTACATTTTGCTGTGAGAATGGCGACTTATCACCCAATAGCCTATAATTGAAAGAGCAAGAACAAATTAAGCAAAACCTTAAAATAACGCTATGATAACATTAAACCTTTTGCAAAACTAAGGCAAACTTTTTAACTGAGAATGTTAGAAAATATAAATCAGCCAGACATCCAAGACCCAACTTTAGAAAAAGATATCCATTTTAATCAAAGAACTCACAAAAACTCAGTAATTTTGTATTAATAGACATTTATTCTGAAACTATAAATAATTCTCCCACATAGCCGTCAAAGTTGTATTTATTGTCATCCCTTGCTTGGCAGCATAGGAAAAGCTTATAACGATGGGCAGAACGCGAAACAATTTTAACGATGGATTTTCAACCTACATTTGCTCGGAAACCGAACGAAGTGCAGGTACATGATGTAATAGAAAGATCTGCAGACCATGATCTGCGGACAATATTATATAAATGTAGAGAGAAATAGGAGTACCTGAAGAATAGCCACTCGAGAAGGGCATAGCGTTCCATGCCAGCAAAGAGTAAGGACTGAGCAGGAGCACTGGCTCTGGGGTAACTCAGCATCGACAACTTCTTCTGTATGTCTTCCATTTGCCTAGCTGCCATTTCTTGGTTTCCTTCTTGGTCTTTGTCTTCCTTCAGCCCTGGAGAGAGCGTGGGGCCGGCGAAATAAGCAAGACAACACAGAAATGGGGATGAGACAGATGCGGAGCGACCCAACCAAGGTGGCTATCAACTAGAAAATTGGACCAGAACATTAAAAATTCTTACTAAATTCAAATGGTGTGTCCAAGAGGTGTCAAAAAGGCCGGTTCGGCACATCAAGACTTCTTCGGACACATGTGCAGCCCGCCGAGACACTTACTAGACGTGCGAGGCCGGCCTGCACATCTAGCCATTTCCACAGCGCACTTAGGCACCTGAGATCTAAATGTATCAGGTCTTATAGGAGTGTTCACGATTCCGGTTCAGTTTGGTAAATTTTTTTTTATCAAAAATCAAACCGAATTGAAATTTCAGTTTCGCAATATTATAGAATCAATTTTGGTTCTTCGGTTCGGTCGTTAATAATAAAAAAATAAAAAGTTTTAAACCTTTTCAAAGGAAATTATTGAGAAAAAAAAGTATAAAACTAAACTATTGCTTTAGTTCGGTTTGGTTTGATGTGTATTTATATATAACAAATAAAAAAATAAAGAATTAAAATTTCAGTTCGGTTCAGTTAAAAAACTTACCAAAATTTAAATTGAACCGAACCAACGACCAGACTGGTATTTTTTGTTCGATTCGGAACTAAAATTTTCACTCCTAAGGTCTTAAGTGTAACAGGCTCTAAGTGTGTTTGTTTCTTCGTGTGCCGTGCCGTAGTTATCATCTGTTATACTTTTTATTGTTTACGTGTAATCGTGACTAGAGTGAGAAATTTACGTTGTCATGTTCATCCGACTCGATCCGACCCGACAAAATAAAAAGAAGTGCCCCTTAGGCCTCTTTATATATAATTTTGATTGAAACTTTTAAAATAAAGTAGTGACGCTTGAAATAAAGAAGTATTGAATTATATGTGTAAGGGCAACCTTTGAGATATTTAGTTGTATTATTAATAGTGTCAAATTTTTTTTGGTTGAAACTCATTTTTGTCACCACAATGTTCTTTCAATGTTATATTAAAAGAACTATTTTTTGTTGTACTTTAAATGAAATTATATATGAGATGCAAGTTATAAGTCACGATTCAATTTTTCTCACCTATGTAATCTAAAATATATTTTATATTTATATGTCTAAAATATTTTTTTAATAAAACATTTAAAATACTGAAATATCTGACATGTTTCATTTTAAAATCTTACAATACTAAATTGGCATTTTACGTGTATTCGTTGATATTCGTTTTGGAGATGAGTTTTAATAAGTCACTATTCAATTTTTCTCACCTATGTAATCTTAAATATATTTGATATTTATGTCTAAAATATTCTTTTAAATAAAACATTTAAAACGCTGAAATATTTGAAATGTTCCATTTTAAAATCTCATCATACCAAATTGGCATTTTACAATAGCTGAAATGTTCCATTTTAAAATCTCATCATACCAAATTGGCATTTTACGTGTATTCCTTGATATTAATTTGGGAGATGCGTATTAATTTTGGTTTGGTTTTATGTATTTTCTGTTTTTCTTTTTTTTTTTTGAAGATTTAGCGAAATTTGTAATATGTATGATGTGCAATGAACGTTACTTTATTCTAGAATAAAATTACTTAATTTAAAATTAAAATTTACGCGTATGATTTAAAAATTTTAACGATTTTCCAAATATAAACAAAACACTTTTCTTTTCCTCCGCATCGAACCCCACAAAAGCCGCAGACACAAACCATCTCTCTCTCGGCGGCCGCAGTACCAGGTGTCTCTCTCGGCAGACGCAACACACACCCCGTCGAGCTTATGACACAGTACTCAAATCAAACACGGAGTGAGTCGTCCTTGATCGAGTTTTTAGTTTTCAAATGACAGCTGAGTAACTACCCAAAAAAAAATTGCTTATTTTTCCTGAAACTCAAAGCAATGTTGTTTCTCCACTCTCACCGGCTAGTGAACTCCTTTATCGTTAGTCCTTCCATTCTCTCTTTTCGACTGTTTGTTTGGATTCCAAGAAAGTGAACTCAACAACAAAGAACTCTCATATTTTCTGCTCTGCAGTTTGTTGTGATTGTACTAGTTGTTCATAAGTTAAAACTCAAATCATCTGGTTTATCTTAGTTCTGTATGTGTACTCTTCATATTTAGGTATGAGGGTTTTAGTCTTTTCATCTTGATTTATCATTGACTATTCATATTTTCAAAAGCAGCTATGAGACAGCTGCAATTTCTCTAGTTGCTCCAAACTATTTCAGCTTTGGTGTTTGGGCCCTGTAGACTTAGATTCTATTTTTGGTTGGTATGCATTTGCTCTGCTCTGCTTGTGTGTTCTGACCTAAATAGTAGTGGCCTTATAACTAAGTACATTTTCACAGTGCACAATTGTTGCATATAATTGAGCTCCCCCGGCACATGGTTCGACATGACTTCGTTTTCTTCTGAACTTCATCATCTCTTATCACGTTTTAACTTCTTCACTTTGACTTATTTTGATTCTCTTTGGAGAAGTCTCTTGTTCCTTCTCTGATATAATCAAACAAGTTCTACTTACCCTTTTTCTTTAGTTCTACATTCTCACCTAGGCTATTTTTCTTAGTCAATCCACTTCTTTGTTCTGCCTCTCTTGTTTTTCTTAGTCAGTAATCTTTGCTGTTTTTTCTGCCTATAATATGCATCATATTTCATAGTTGCTTCATCTCTAACTCATTTAAGTTTAGCTACTGCATATGTTGAATTCTTTTGCATGATAAAATTTCTCGTTTGTGTCTTATCATCTAGAACATTGTTGATTAACTTGGTAATCTGTTTTGCCGGTAGGTTCTTTGAAAAGTAAACCATTAAGTCGCTGAATGCTAGCACAAACCCAACCTCAGTAACATCATATGGCAACTGAAATGCAGGATGATGAATTTTGGCCACTTTCAGGAAAGCCATACTTCGATATCATACTTTCAAAATCGCACGTCAGACCTGTATATCATATGGTAACTTTCCCTTTCCCATATCTGGACTTCAAACTGAGAAAGAGAGAGGGTAGGGACCAATGAGTTGGCATTCCGTATTGTCTTGAAATTTCATTATATGTTGATTATGTGATCACTGCATAGCGGCTCGTGATTGGGAAAACTGAAATTATGCATTCAGGATGAAAGATCTCCACCTTATAATGTTCACAGTTGCATTTTATTACAATTAATGAGGATGTTGTAATGCTATTAAAACATATCGTAGGGAGGTGCTCGATTCAATTTGGTTTTAAATTCCTTCTCTGTTTGTTAGAATTGGTTTAACTGTACTGTTGATGCCCAGGCAATACCAGTCAAACTTCATCATGTAGTTCCTTCGCTTCTAATACCAGTAATTCTCACGTATCGGGGCCGAGAATGGGAGATTGTCTGTAATGGAACGAAGAAGTCTATCAAAAGATTTGATGCCAAATGGAGAGATTTTGTGAATGACAATGATCTCAATGTTGGAGACGCATGTGTGTTCGAACTTGTCGAAAGCAGCAGCAAGAGACTCAAATTCAGAGTTCAAATACTGAGAGGGGACATCCCTTCTGAATTGCATAGTAAGTTCTGTGGTGAGACTGCAGATATTCCTATTGTTATTGATTAAGTGTTGCATTTGTTCTTCACGATTTCAAGTACATGTTTTTTAGGTGTTTTAATATTTCTTGGACCAACCCTCAATTATCAAGTAACATGTGATATGATAGGTTGCTTTCACTTGTGATTTTTTAGCAGTAAATATACTTCTAAATTTGGGGAGACAATATTTATACTTATTTTAAATTAGGAAAAAATGTAAATTGCCTCCCTAGAAAAAATGTAAATTGCCTCCCTAAACTTTCATAAATTAGCAAAAAACCTCACATGCGATTTTCTAAACAGGAATTCACGTAGGCATGTCATGTGCCCTCTCTATCTCTTTGCCACGTGGCCCTCTCTACCATGCCATGTAGCTCTCCCTCTATGAGGAAACCATCGATTAAAGTTCTGATTATTACATCTAAATGGGAAAGGAAAGCAGTACCAAGTAATTTCTGCCCATTTACACCCAAACGGTAAGCGGTCAATTGATTCCTCCTCTCTAACACAATAGGATATAGGACACATTATAACCAAGTTTCCTATAGTACAGATATGGGGAGATGATTCATGACTAATCTCCAAATGAACATTTTCATTTTTACCTGGAACTTCTAATTTTCATAAAGCTTTCCAGAAGTCAGAACTAATAACAGATGAGGAGCAAGATGTAGCACCCGATTTATCCAATTTATCCAATTTCTCCTCAAGCAACAAATGGTAAGAGTCAACTTTTCCATTTATGCAGAAGGGTCAGATAAGAGTCAACTTTTCCTACTCCAGCAAGAGAAATCTGTTGGATTTTGTTAGAACTCGAAGGAGGGAAATTTTGGTTGATAAGTAAGATTCCATCTAAAAATATTTGAAAAAATAAACCGGAGACAATATAAAGATTCTGGTTTCTGAAAGATTTCAAATTAGGACAATTCCGAATCAATGGATCTTCCCAAATTCTGATATGAACACCATCTCTAACCCTCCATAAAGCATGATTCTTAAGAACTTCTTTACTCTGCCACAAACTTTTCATTTCTCAGAAGCAATTCTTATGTAGCTTAGCATCGATAAAACTACAGTTTTAGAAAGAAGCTAGTTAAAACTCTCGAGCATAAACTATCTTTGACTTTCATAAACACGCCGAGTTTGCTTTAGCTAAATTAAAAAGCTCAATATCTCTAAAACCAAGGCCATAAACTTTTCTGCAATTCAGTTTCAATTGAGAGCACCATATTTTAAGCCAACCTTTTCCCCATCTTTTAGCCCACCAACATTCAGCTATTGTAGACTACAGTTTTGAGCAAATAGATTTAGGAAGTTTACAATTGCTCATAGCATAACAAGGAAGAACTTGAGCAACTACTTTGAGGAGAACTTCCTTGCCCCAAGAGATTAAGCATGGCTCTCCAGCTGGCAGTTTTATAGCCATTCTCTTTCTCAACATGGAGTAAAGCTGTGACTTAGAAGCCCCCCAATCAAAGGGAAGCACCAAGTAAGATTCATGTGTTAAAGAGATGTTCACACCCATTAACTCAGCAAGATGATTTTGTTTTTTAGTAGAGCCATTCTTGATAAACCAGATGCATCTTTTTGCCAGGTTTACACACTGACCAGATGCATCGCAATACTTCTCAATGCAATTCTTCAAGTTGATGCAAGATCTCTCCTCAGCTTCAATAAAGAATAAAGAGTCATCAGCATAAAACAAATGAGACACATCAAGACTGTTTCTTTTTATTTTGACAGGTTTCACCTGAGCACAACTAACTGCCTTAACAAGCACTTGGAAATACAATCAGCCACTACAATGAAAAGATAAGGAGATATAGGGTCCCATTGTCTAAGCCTTTTATGTGGTTTAAAAGCTTCACCGGGAGAACCATTGAGTAACAATCTATAATTCACTGATTGTACACAAAGTATAAATGAACAACATTTATGTGGAAACCAAGTTTAAGAATCAAAATTTTCAAGAAAAACCAGTTAACTCTATCAAAAGCTTTGGACATATATGTTTTAAAGTCATAACTTCTTTTTTCCCTTCCTCTTTCTCTTCATAGATAGAAGACTTCTTGAACGATAATAAGATTTTCTTCAAGTAGTCATCCACTAATAAAAGCTCCTTGTGTCTCACAGATAAAGCTTGGCAACGACGCTTTGATTCTATTTACAAGAATCTTAGAGAAAATATTTTAACTAAAGTTGCATAATGTAACGTGCCTGAATTGAGCTGGAGTTTCAGGTTAAGAGACTGTTAGAGTCAGAGAGATTAAAGTTTCATTAATAGAGTTAGAAAGATACCCATTATTGAAGAAACCCCTTGCTGCTTTCCATAAATCCATTCCTGTAGAATTCCAATATTGCTGATAAGATAGTCTTGGTAAACCATCAGGGCCAGGAGCTTCCTCTCCTCCTAGAGAGAAAACAACAGTTTTAACTTCATCTAGAGAGATAGGGCTAGTAAGCATAAGGTTTGTTGAAATATCAATAACAGGAGAATCTAATTTAGAATCCAATCCAAGTTAGAAACAGGCTCGTTGTGAAGGTGTTCACATAGAGGTTGTCGAGAACCCCTGAAACGTTAGAATCACCTTCTACCCAATCACCCAATCATCATTTGAATCTTTGAATCTAGAAATTCTATTTAGAGATCTTCTTTTTATTAGCAGATAAAGCCTTGTAAATACTATATTTCTGTTTTATTGTTATAACCTTTCCTTTTATAGTTAGGCTAGTTAAATTGCTGTAATGAGTGTAATTCAGTTACTCTAACTAACTGACTAACTCTATTAATAGTTTAATAATTATCCTATTGAAGCTTAATGAGAAAGGTGGCTTTATTTCGTGATTGTCTCCCTCATCACTCTCTCTCTCCCTCTTGCATCTTCTTCCCTAGCACCACTCACTATGTTTAGGGTTTTCACGTGGTATCAGAGCTTTTATTGACTAATGTCAATGGCTTCTCAACCTAATAGTTCCTCTTCATCTTCTTCTTCTACCTCGTCTGTTTCTGCTTCTTCAGAAAGCTTTCTCCCTCACATATTTTTCTTCTTTCAAACATTTGCAACTTAATCTCCATAAGACTCGATCCCAATAATTTTGTTCTCTGAAAGTTTCAGGTATCAGCTATTCTTCGAGCTCATTCTCTATATGGTTTTATTGATGGATCTTTCCCATGTCCACCAAAATTCCTTACCATAACCAGTGATTCTTCAACCACTACTACTATTAATCCTAGGTTTGAAAACTGGATCACACATGACCAAGCTCTCATGACGTTGATAAATGCTACACTTTCTCCACTTGCTTTATCCTGTATAGTTGGTTGAAGATCTTCAAATGAAGTTTGGGATTCTCTTGAGAAACGTTTCTCATCTCTGTCGAGGTCAAATATCATCAATCTCAAATCAGATCTTTCAATCACTCTCTAAGAAAGCCACTGAATCAATAGATACCTATGTTCAACGCATCAAAGAGGTTAAAGACAAGCTCGCAGGAGTCTCTATTATTGTTAAAGATGGGGATCTTCTCATCTATACCATCAATGGTCTTCCCTCTGGAATGTAGCCTTTCGCACAGCAATTAGGATGCATTCAGATCATATTTGCCTTGAGGAACTACATGTTCTGTTGAAAGCTGAGGAGAAATCTATTGAAGCACAACACAAACTTAGTGAAATAACCAATCAACCGACTGCTATGTTTGTCTCTCAGGTTAAGCCTTCTAACTCTGGTTTCAATCATGGAAACAGAGGTGGTCACAATTCTTTTCGAGGAGGACGCTTCTCCAATCGATCAGGAGCTCAATTTCAACTTGGCAGAGGCTCTTTTCCTCGTGGCGGTCAAGCTCCATTCTTCAATCCAGAGGGCCAAGCTTCATCTTTTCATGGTAACTCCACTCAGGGCTTTTCTCCATCTTCTGGTGCTCCAAACTTCACCAATACTACAACGCAGAACTACTGTCAGATTTGTTCAAAGCCTGGACATAATGCACTCGACTGTTATCATCGCATAGACTATGCTTATTAGCGTAGACATCCTCCAGCACAGTTAGCTGCTATGGCATCTTACTTTACACCAAGCTCTACTCCTGCTTCTTCTGGTTCATCTTTAATCTGGCTTACGGGTAGTGGCTGTAATGTGCATCTAATTCCAGATTTATCTAATCTGAGGATGGCTACAGAGTATAATGGTAATGAATATATTATTGTGGGTAATGGGCACACATTGCCAATAACACATTCAGGTCACAGTATCTTGCCTACTCCTTCTCATACCTTTTCTCTTTCTACTGTTTTTAGAGCTCCTTAAATCCAAGCTAATCTTCTCTATGTCTATCACTGGTGTCTTACCTACAACTGTGCCCTTTTCTTTGTACCCCATTCCTCCAACTTTGCCAGCTGGGTTTTCTTCTTTCAATAAATCTATTGCTTTTGTAGGCAGTAAGTTTTCATCCCGTCTTTGGCACAATAGGTTAGGCCATCCATCTCTTACTGTACTCAAATAGACTTTGAATAAAGTTGGTATATCTTTTCTCAATTCTAATGATTCTTCTTTATGCACTAGTTGTATACATGGTAAAATGCATAAACTTCCATTTCCCTTCTCTGAATCTTTTTTTTTCTTTAGAACTTGTGCATAGTGACTTATGGGATCATTCTCCTTGTATTTCATGTATTGGTCATAGGTGCTATGTCCCCTTATTGATGATAGGTCTAAATTTACTTGGATTTTCCCTCTACTAAATAAATCTGATTTGCTGCTATCTTTCAAAAATTCCAGCCTTACATTGAGAATTTGCTTTCTCATAGGATTAAAGTACTAAGAACTGATGGGGAGGGAGTATACTAGTCATAGGTTTGAAAATTACTGAGTTCTAAAGTTTTCTTACATGAAAAGTCCTGCTCCTATACTCCTCCGCAAAATGGAGTGGCTAAAAGGAACCATACATAGTGTAGAAAAAGCCTTATCCTTGATGTCTAAAGCTTCTATTCCTTTGTCTTTCTGATATCATGCATTTGCCACTATTGTATAATACCTTATTAATAGGCTTCCTTCCTCTAATCTTGGTAACTTGTCTCCTTTTGAATTCTTTTTGCTAAAATTCTAGATAATGCAGACTTAAAAACTTTTAGGTGTGCATGTTATCCTTTACTTAAACCATATAAGAGTCACAAACTTGAACCTAAGACTAGCCAATTTATTTTTCTAGGATATGCTTTAGAGTATAAAGGATACCTATGCTATAACATTGCCATTGAAAAATTGATAGTCTCTAGGCATGTCATTTTTTATGAGTATGTCTTTCCCTTTACTAATCTGTCTTCTTCCTCTTTAACCCAATCTCCTTCTTCTATTTCCAATCCCACTGTTCCTGTATCACCTTTGTCTTTGCATCAGGTTTCCTTTTCCACTGTACCTACTTCCACTATTTTTGTATCTTCTTCAAATCAAACTTCTATTGTCTCTCATGTTACTAGTTCCTCTCTTCTTCCCATTTCCTCTACTTCTAATCCTTTTATCCCTTCAGATCCACCTCCATGTGTCATATCCAATATGCATCCAATGAGAGAACTCGCTCTAAATCTGGTATTAGTAAGAAAAAGGCACTGACAGCTATAGTTCCTCAACATTCTGGCTTTATTTCTGGTATACAAGAACCTAGCTCTCTCTCTCTCTCTTCTGCATTTAAAGTCTTCTGCATTTAAAGTTTCAGAATGGAGAAATGCTATGTCTGAAGAGTTTAGTGCTCTTCAGAACCAAGGCACTTGGTCTCTTACTATATTACCTCCTGATAAGCAAGCTATAGGTTGTAAATGGGTCTATAAGTTCAAGTTCAACCCTGATGGATCCATTGCTCGATATAATGCCAGACTTTTTGCTAAGGACTTTCATCAACAAGTTGGCCTAGATTATGAGGAAACATTTAGTCCAGTTGTTAAGCATACAATTGTTAGAGTGATATTCTATTTTACTGCTCAGTTTGGTTGGTCATTAAGGCAGCTTGATGTTAAAAACGCATTTCTGCATGGTTCAGCCTCAAGGCTTTGTTGATCCTAATCATCCCTCACTGGTTTGTAAGCTTCACAAGTCCTTGTATGGTCTTAAGTAGGCTCCTCATGCCTGGTTTGAGTGCTTTACTATTCATCTATGCAGTCTTGGCTTCTGTTCTTCTACTTCTGACTCTTCTTTGTTCATCAAGAAACATGACTCTTCACTTACACATCTTTTGTTATATGTTGATGATTTCATTATCACAGGCTCTAACAGTGCTTACATTCAGTCTCTTATGTGACAATTACACAAATAGTTTGAAATGACAGACCTTGGAGATGTCAAATACTTTTTGGGCTTTGAGGTCTCAAGAGATAAAGGATTCATTCTGGCTAATCAACACAAGTACATTTATGATTTAGTTCTCAAGTATGGTATCACTACTATAAAATGGGGCTTCGATGACGGTGAAAAGTCACTATCAAAACCCTTTAATGACGGGGATGTGACCGTCATCTACCTAGGTGACATCAAAAGTATTAAAAAAAACCGTCAATATAGGTCGGCCGTGAAATCCAGTTAGTTGACGGGGAATCCCCGTAACCTAAACTTGACGAAATATGGTGTTAGTTGACGAGGATTACCCCGTCATCTAATAGTCGAATTATTTAAAAAGAGTGTCATGGAAAGGCTTTCATTTCCATAATAGCTTCTTTCATTACTAGGTGAGGGCACGTGCAATGTTGTTATTTGAAGTAGTTTATAAAAATATACATATAATAGGAGTTTTATATATATAAAAAGTAAAACGTAAGTTGTATTTTTATGTACAAGCGCCCGTAAGTCATTCCAGTTTTGAACAATTCTAAATAACAAAATTGGTTATTGAACATCAAATACAAAAAACTATCAAAAATTCAACACACAAGCAAGCAAGGGGAAAGGAAAATAAATAGTATATTAGGCTCTTTGCATCTTTATTGTTAAAGTGATGTTTATTCATCAAGAGAAAAATCATCACCCGAAAGTTGTAGGAGATCAGTTGAAGACTTCTAGAGGTCCATATGCTGTTGTTCCTACAAATTACAAGCCTTATCATCTGGAAATGATACCAGTTACAGAATATAACGCAAGACTAGACACAGAATTTGATGATCATAAGAAAAATACCCAGACACAGCCGTTTAAACCAACTGCAATCTCGAAGGACAGTTTCTTCCCTAACGCGTCAAGAACCAGACATGTTGGTGAGCTAAGCAGCCTAAAAGAAGATGAAATCAAAGATAATCTGTCACACTTCAAGTTATACAAAAGAAAAGTATTCAGATAGCATGAGCAATCTTAGTACTTAAAATAGATTTACAGTGAATGGAAGGAAAAATCATACAATCTTGTTAAGCCAGTAGAACATTCAAGTCTCCGTACTTAAAATGGAAATTATTTTCGTATCAGTAAGAAGAGAAAAAAAGATGGAAATAGTTACTCATCAGGACAGGTATAATGAAGGATAAACAGGCTAACCAAATATGATCTTATTGGTGTTTTAGCCAAACTCCCAAAGCACTAGTGGAAAGGTAATACAAACTAAAAAATTAGTACCTCAATTTTAAATCTTCATTTCCACAGCTTCTTTAAGCATGGATATGTCGACATCACCATTTGGTAATGGTACTACCATATTATCCAACATTATTCTAGTCAAACAAGTCTTTGTTTTCGAAGCATAATCCAATACCTCCTTTATTTCCTCAAGTGTCTTGGTTTCAACCTGCACAAGAATAAAAATTTACTAATCGAAATGAATGGTTTCCAACGTGAGATCCTCTAACGAATTAAGAAAACAAGCTCAGTGCATCTAATAGAATGCATGACATACTTACACGATAAATACAGGAAGATTGGACAAGTACCACATGAACACGCACACACCCAGAGAGTAATAAAACAATTAACAAACTTAAATAGCATGACAAGATAAACTACAAAATATATCTAACAAAAGGTAATTAAAATTTGGCAACAAAAGTAGCTTGAGTTGGACAATAAAAGCATGGTTTTGTTCATAGATTTACTAATATAAACATCAGAAAATTTTAAACAAAAAATAAAGGAAGAAAAAACGCAAAATGACCCTTAAAGGTTGAGGTTACTACCCAACACCCAGTTTAAGGTTTTTTTGTTCTAGATACTAAGTCAACTGATTTAAGAGCATTTGTGATGCCTCCTACTATTGATATTTGATTGTCTTTTATCAGTACCACATCAAACAAACCCAATCTGTGATTTTGAACCCCACTGGATATTTTCTAATTATCTCTTGATTCTTAAGTATTATTAACCCACTAATAAATGATTAATTTATAATTTTATTATAAATTTGAACTCAATACATAAATTGACTTAAACAATTTCTTTAATTAGTTTGGTATAAATTCTGATTAAATCCTATACGAACTAATTCCATCAACTGTATCACGTATATCAAGTACCTAAAATGATCATTATATTGAAGGATGACAGCTATATTGATGTGATTGATCTAAAGTATGATAAAAAGCACAAACATTTTCCAAGAAAAAAATAGCAGCACGCAGCAATGGAGTCTTTCCACTCCAACTATTTAAAAATTCACATTTTTGTTCCTTTCCATTATAACTATTTCTCAACCATCTCACATGCAAAGCATAAAACCCACTACGCAAATTGACTCAAATAATAGTTTTTTGGTTTGCCAATTATGAAATTTAAAAGTTGAGATGAGAAGTTGTAGAAAGGTACCACAGAACGAGTAGCTTCTGATATGAGGCAGAGAATGAAGCAAAATAGGCCACAGAAGATGGTCAATATCATGAGAAAGGCACCCGAATTGATATTGAAGACCATAATGCGCTAAAGGTGCAAAAATAAAATCAAATCCATGATCAAGATTTCAAGGTACATACGAGAGAAAGAAGTCTCTAAAACCCTAGGCAGAGAAAATGGGGTACCAAATTAGTACCGAATCAGAGAATTACCAAATCAGTACAACCTAAAATTAACTCACCAGTTAAGACGGAGAGAGCCACAGACAGAGCACCCACGGGGGATCGATGGTGAGATGGAGGGACAATGGAGAACGATGAAGAGCAGTAGAGAGAGACAGAGACATATCGACGGGGTGGGATCGTTGGTGAAAGTGAATGATCACTCCCTTCAATGTGAATTCCCCACTGCTCATATAGGTGGGATCAGCTCAGCATACAGCCTTGAACTCTTCATATGTCTGGTCTGAATATTGATTCAACCCAACTTATAGTTCCCATTCTTCATCTTTATAATTTTTTTCCACTGTCTCTTCCATAAGTCAAACCCAACATTATGCTTGTCAACATTATGTCTTGAAAAGGACTCGAACCTCCACGCTCTTTAGCACAAGATTTTGAGTCTCGTGTGTCTATCATTTCACCACTAAGGTATTTTGAAAGTGAATCATATTCCATGAATATGATATCTATCTAGTGTGATGTGTGAAATATATGACAAAGATGGAGTGTTAGAGTATTTCTATTGATTGGTCATGTCGGCCCGAGTCGGACATCCAATTGCTTCGATTTAAATTATCCGGAGGATGTCTTATATTATATAAAAAAGATGGACAATCAAACCTATTTCTCGATTCAATAAAAACCCAAAGAGATGAATAGGGTCCCAAATCTTCTCATCAATACTTTCATATGTTTTGTTGTATTCTGACATCCATAATTCAAATAGCTATTTCATTTTCTCTTCCGAGGCTATTAGCTCTACCAAAAAGACACGATTGAAAAAATCATAGACCATAGAAGAAAACTGATGAAAACGAAACGTTGACACAATCTATTGAAAAAAGCACATAATCTGAATATTGCGTCTTTGGACCCTTTTGGAAGCAATTCCCTTTAAGGCTACAGGTAAAAATTGTTCATTGAGAACATAACAATCATGAGATTTAAGACCAAGGACTTTACAATCTTTCATTGATATGTAGTTTTTTATATTAGAATTGTAACCATATGGTAATTTTAGATCGAAAAGCCTCTTACAAAAGGTTTCTTTCTCTTTTTTGGTTAATGAGTACAGAGCAAGAGGAAGGACAATTCTAGATCCATCATCTTTTGGATGCAAGGCATGCTTAATATCCATGTGTTATAGATCCTTACGTGCATTGATTCCATATATTGATTTTCCTTTCACATTCAGCATTGTAGCAATAATGCTTCCACATATATTTTTCTGAATGTGCATCACGTCCAGATTATTACGTATATTAATACCTGAAACTATCAATGGAGAAGTTGAAAGATATTAACCTCCCAATATGGTAGATCAAAGAAGATTGATCTTTTCTTCCATATAGTATCCACTTCTTTGCCTATTTTCTTCATTTTCTTACCACATTTTTCAAAATCGTTGACATAGTCTTTCAATTCGAGAGAAACATTACGACCAGTAATGATTCTAGGAATTTTCTCATGTTCCTCGTTCCCATCAAACCACGCTTTCTTCAAGCTTGGGCTGCATGAAACTCTTAATCTTCTTCAACGTAAGAGCATAACCAACCACATTCCTCTACTGAGGAAACCCCGCCCCAAACGAATACCTCAATTGCTACTTGAGAGCGATAAAGAATGATGGAGAGTGATGATGTAATACCCCAATACTAAAACTACCTTATTGATTATAATTTAGGAAGTGATATCCTCTTTAACGTTAATTAAACATTTAATATGAAAGATATAGCTTAATTTAAAACATAACTTTATTAAAACCCTTAATTTAAATTTATAGGTATTGAATTCAAAGTACTTAAATAATAATAAAAATTTTGCAACGAAAACTTAGTCAAATAACAACCAATAATTTTAAGCTAAATCGTCAAAATAATAATAATTAATCATAAAGGAATTGTCTGGAATTTTCATTCAAACTATTCTAGTGAGTCCAATTCGCCTGCAATGTATCGTCTCGCAATTACTCCTCACCTGAAAATATTTAGAAACCACAGAATGAGTTAAAGCCCAGTAAGTAAGATCTTACACATACTCAGCAAACACATGCGCATTAAATTCTATTTTAAAAACATTTATGTTTGACATACACTTTATAATCATTTTATCACTTTATTTCCTTTGCTTTCATTAATTTCGTTTCATTACATTCTTTACATGCAAACTTGTCACATTCCTTTCTTTACTATTTCCATTGCATTCATTTATTTCCTTTATTCGCGAGCTCACTTGTATAATGTTTAGCCAATCAGAGGCAATGGGCAATTATTACGGAACATATTCGACTACCGGGCCCTGGTAGTATCATTCATTCACATTATATCATTGGACAAGCCAAACGACCATCCATTCACATTAACCATTAACCATTAACCATTGTCGGTCCGCCGGTCCCCCGCGACCCATTTCCCACTCACGTCTCTCATGGCATAAACACACCAGGTGTTTAAACTTTTAATTAAATTGATTATATTCATACTACAAACCCTCATGTATATGTATGAACGTATTTATAATCATTAACACTACAATACAATTACATCATAGATAACATACATGCAAATATAATTAAACATAATATCAAATGACATCACAATGATAAATCAATTCTACATCGAAGTTTACAAACATTAAAGTATGCATAAAATTCTACTTACTTGGCGTCCTTAGAAAAACCAAATGTCTAGAGAATGTTTCGAGGGGTCAACGGTCAAAGTGTCAAAACTATTAAATTTACACATTAAGATGTTTTATCAATTTTACATAGTCATTAAAAACATAAAACAAAATCAATTGTTTATGACATAGATGGTAGAGTGGAAAACTAAATCACTACTCAAGAATAAAACCCAAATATTTATATACTTTATAAGCATGGTACAAATCCAAACTCCAATAGCTTTATAAATTCATGATACATCTTGTTTATTTGTTCTAGTTATAAAACATAGAACACAACTTATACTAGGGCTTTCTAAAAATTATAAAATTCATACAATATGATCTTGAAAACGCTAGGGTTTCACAAATTTAATTCCATGAAATTTCGAGGTCATTTAGGTGTCAAAACATGAAAACAAATTCGTTTCCTAAAACTGTTTCCTCTGAACAAAATAGTAATTTTACAAAATCATATAAAATCGTATACTTTGAGTTATGACCTAAACTTTATACAGGATATATTTCAACATGTTGAAAAGCTACCACTAATATTTCAGACTCAAATTCCATCGTTTGATATATGAAACATGATGTCGATTCACAGTGTGCAGAAAAATCCGAAATCCAGTTTTCATTAAAAATCATTTTTTTATTGAAAACGTTTCTCCCTTATTGAAATTGATTCAAGAGACTTATATGAGTCATAAAAGAGTGTTAAAACTCATTATTATTCAGATTTAAATTAAAACATCTTAATCTAAACTTAAATATTTAAAAGCGTTGAATACATTGAAATAAAAAAAGTTATGAATCACAAACATTTGTCCTTACTTATAAGATAAAATTCTACCAAGAAATCTTTTCACGTCCTCACAACAAGGTAAACACCAAGAGGTAGAAATAGACCTTGAATTTCTACAATTCAATTTTGCTTTGAGAAATAGTGGTTCGCTGTGGGAGGGCTGCGCGAGAGAGAGGGTTGGAGATTGAGAGGGCTGCGTGAGAGAGATAGAGAGTATATAATAACTAGGTTAGGGCTACACTAAGGTGTATAAGCACATATGTATGAGTGAACAAGGGAAATGGGGGAGATCGTTCAAGAAGAAAAAGAGTAATAATAAATAGTGCTAGGGTTTTTTCTTAAGGTGTAAGTAATATAGGTGTGAATGAGCTTAGAAAAATACAAATAAATCCAATCTTAGTAAGTCAACAATTTTGATAACCAATATCAATTATATTAAAATTATACCAGGCGCATAATGAGTCGTTAGATCACCTCGAATCGTTTCTCTGCAAGATATTTAATTAATTTAATCCAAACGTTAAGTCAAATAATCATAGGATAATTAAGAGTAAAAATTAACAATTAAATAAATAATTTATTGCAAAATTAATTGGGGTGTTATAGATGACATGCGACAGTGAGAGAAAGGGAATGAAGTGAGAGAGGGAGGTGAGCAAAGGAGGTGAGAGTGGAAGTTTTTATAGTTATGAGTAAAACGTATGTGATGATGAAGTGGACAAAAAGTTTAGAGAAACATATACTGACGCCCTGAATTGTGCGTCTAAAATACACGGACATCTCTTATAGTTTCAGAAAAGATGCATCAATTCAATCTGCTATAATGAAGTTAATTTTTAACTGAAATGATCAAAATAGTCCTAAGTTTTCATCTTGCCCGAGACCCTTACCCAACCCACTATCAGACCCTTACCTGAATTTACTTTACCTGAATTAGAGCCCATAGTCCCCTCATCTCCCCCAAATCAAAGCCATGAACCCTAAAACCCGGAAAACAAATCCTTCCCACGAACAATAATACCCCAAAATCAGATCTTTCTGCCAATTACATCGTATGAAAGCTTCCCACAAAGATTTGTGTAGCAACATGGTTCTCCTACGTTTGACTGGGTACAATATATCCCTTGCTCCAAATTGCTCCAGCAAAGAAAAGCGTTGACATTCTATTTGATTTTTTGTTGCTAGATTAGTACTAGAAAATGTATCACCAGATAGAACAACTAGTATTTCCTTCTAACGAGATTCATATACTTTTAGTATTTCAACTATCTAATGTGTTGTCCTCACAATCATTGAAGAGTATCCACAATGAGGATGGGATTCAAATACACAGTTATCCATGACTTGAAGCTTAATTAAAACACAGAAAACTTTTTGATTCGCCATAAGAAAATTCCAGATGCGCAGAAAACTCTTTGCGGTGGTGCGTCGCCCGCGGTGCTTGGAGTGTGCTTCACTTCCGGTACGAGTCTCCTTCTTCCTTCTCGTGGGTGCTTGGAGGGTTGCTGTGCTTGGAGGTTTGCTATCTATCGGGTTATCAAATGACCCATGAGAAATGGTTTTTTTGTCAACGCTCGTTAGTGATGGTTAATGGAGGGTATTTTTGGTATTAAAAATAATTAAACGTCGTTAAGTAAAGATTTAACAATTTTGGGGGGTTTTTTGTCCATAAAATAAAATATGAAAGTAGGTTTGTGTCTTTTTTAAAACTAGAGGGGGTTTTCGTGTCTTTTAGGCAAACCTCAGGGGGTGTCCGCGTACTTTTCTCAAAAATTTAAATTGTGATAACAAGAGCAATTTCCTATATTTTAGAATTTTTTTACACAGACACCATCTTTATGAACCTCATAAGCCTCTCTACCCCTGATTTTCTTCATTCCAACTGTGAAGTGAATTTAATCCATCTTAAGAGGCATTGTTACCTTGACACATATTATCATTTTTGTTTTCATTCTCTCTATATCAACTAGCTTTCCTTTCTCCAGATCCCAGTCACAAGGGGATGGGTTTCAGAGGGGAAAGTTGTTGTGCAATATCTCTATCATCTAAGGGGATGATGGGTGCTACTAATGAAAAAACAAAAAGGGGATGATGGGTGATGCTGAAAATATCAACAGTACATATGCTCCCCTCTTAGCCTGAAAATCTACAAAACACATATAATGAACCCAAAGAACGAGGAGAACGGGAAGAGGGGTTTCAAGGATCTCCAATGTCTAAGTCATTTTTCTGGTAGAAATGTGGCATAGTTTTCCTAAGGGGAGAATAACTCACCTTCCTTTTGGGGTATATTGGGGTATTTAAACCTGAAGTCCCATGGGAGAATGCGTGTAGGAGAAGCGTTGGTGATGTGGTGGTTTATATTTTATTGGACAAGTTGGAGACGACATTTAATGTTGATGTTCCCCCGAGCTGACATGAAGAAGGGGAGGAGTTTGAGGTGACTTGAAAGAGAGTCGTCTAACACGGGAGGCGGCGATTGGACGCCTGAATCAGGGGATGAATAGGAAGATACCACCTTGACACCTACTTTCGGTGTGTAATGAGGGGCGGACATACTTCAAACTGGGAGTTTACCTTCCTTCTGGTGGCCAAAGTGCCGACTAAATAGCTTTCCTGTCATGGCGTTTAACAGGTACTCCTGCTCTAGTCGAAATTCTTTTCCCATCTGGCGAGCTAAGGAGCAAGCAAGACTTCACTTTTTTCTTTGACATCTAGTCAGGCATTTCTACTCAGGCTAGTGCATTTCCCTTCTGGAGAGCTAAAGAGCAAGCCAGACTTCACTTTTTTCTTTTGAATAGCCAAGCATTTATGCTCAGGCTAGAGTCCATTTTTCTCGTGTAGCGAGCTAGAGTGCAAGCTAGACATCATTTTTTTCCTTTGAGATCTAGCCATGCATTTTTCTCAGGCTAGGGTCCATTTTCTCGTCTGACGAGCTAGAGTACAAACAAGGTATCTCTTTTTTTCCTTTGACATCTTTATTTTTGGGAGAAGGCAACATTTTTACTTAATACTTGGTCTAGCTACAATCTTTTTTTACTGATAGTAGACCTTAAGGTGCTCCACATTTCCAAGGATGCGCCAGTGCCCGTCCTTCCACGTCCCGTAGCTGATAAGTCCCTGGTCGTATAACTTCTGTCAGCAAATAAGGTCCTTCCCAATTATGCTCGAAGGCCCCTACTTCCGTGTCTTTTCTATTCTATAGGACCAAATCACGTCCTAAATTGATGAATTTTCATCCTAGAGTTGTAGAATCATGAAGTGGCGAGATAGTGTGACTCGTTTTGTAGATTGGCTTGGTCCCATAGTTCTTCTAGATCATCCAGGTTATGCCTTAACCGATGTGTGTTCTGCTCTAGGTCATACTGCTAGATTTTATTGGACGGTAACTCTATTTCCACCAGGATGACGACCTCTGTTCGTGGTGCTGTAAGCCTAGAGGATGTTTGGCAGCTCATCTATCCACAATCCTTTCCTTCCTTCCAGCTTGGTCTTGAGATTGTGCATAATGGTTTTGCTTACTGCTCTACTTGTCCGTTGGATTATGGGTGGGCTGGTGAAGAGGTGAGATGCCTAATCCTAAGGTGCTCGCTGTCCGTGATGATTGTGTGTGGTATACTGAATCTGTATATCACATTTTTTCATATGAAGTTCGTGATCTTGTGCTCTGTGAGTGGCCAAGAGATATGCCTCTACCCACTTGGTGAAATAGTCTATGACAACGATGACGAATTTGTTCTAGTCTATGCCACCATGACGAATTTGAGATGGAGGTGAATGACTCTAGTGGCCGGTGCGGGATGTTCGCGATCCTTTGGCATTTGTTGCACCTTCTTACGAAGTCCTTGGTGTCTTAAACCATCGTTGGCCAGTAGTACCCCTTTCTTTTTCAGCTTATGGTGTAGGGCCCGCCCGTGCACCACTATGGTTTCCACAAACTCCCTCGTGGACTTTTCTCATGATGTATAGTGTTTCCTCCGCCGTGATGCACCTCGAGTAAGGATATGAAAAAACTCTTATGTACAAAGTTTCACTGATAAGCATATCGCTGGCCGACCTGAGGTGAAGCGTTTGAGCCACTTTCATATCAGGGGGTAGGGTCTAATCCCATGAGTACTCGAACATGAGTGTGATCCACGATGGGGGTCGTCGCCTTACTTGTTTCTAGTAATTCCTCATTGTTGATGCTCGGGAGGGTAAAGAACTCCACTGGTAATGTTTTGCTTGGGGGATCTGTCGAATTGTGTAGGAGTCGTACTTTTCAAGGAGGACTCGCGCCTGGGATATATACCTTTCCATATTATCTCCCTTTATATCACAATCCTCGTCGATCTGATTGACAACTAGTTGGGAGTCACTGTAGATCCTCAAGGTTCTACATTCAAAGTCTATGCCAACTTTAGTCCCGCAGCACGCTTCATACTTTGATTCATTATTCGAAACCTTGAACCCAAAGCGTAAAGCGTACTCGACCTAAGGCTAATCGGGCTTTAAAAGTAGTATGCTCACCCAGCTTCCCATCTCGTTGGAGGTGCCATCCACATATAAGGGCCAAGGATCTCTTTCGGTCTCTGTTTCCTCTTCGCAGCCTACAATCATGTCTGCGATGAAATCTGTAATTGCTTGCCTTTTGATGGTAAATAGTATTTTACGACCAACCTTTAAAAGTAGTATGCTCACTCAGCTTCCCATCTCGTTGGAGGCGTAATCCACATATAAGGTCCAAGGATCTCTTTCGGTCTATGTTTCCTCTTCGCGGCCCACAATCATGTCTGCGATGAAATCTGTAATTGCTTGCCCTTTGATGGTAAATAGTATTCTACACATTTTCTAAAATATCTTTTATTTTCCCAAATTCTAATAAAATATTATTATTTATTTACATTCCTACCTACTTTGATTTGAGTATTTTATTTTTTCAAAATCAAAGGCTTATCTAAAGGTTTAAAAAATCTTGATCCTAGAACTATGACTGACTAGTTCTGGTCCCAACGGAACCAAGCCCATTCTGATCCCGACGAGACCAAATCCATTTTGATCCTGAATTTAAGATTTTTTCACGTCTCGAATCCGTCCGGATCGTGATTGAGACTTTGATTTTTCTAAACGGGTTGGGATTTTTATCTCGTCTGATCCTTTTTCAAAAAGTCTGTCCTGTAAACCAGTCCTAGGGCCCATCCAAAGAGATTAAGATATGTACATTAGTTGAAATGAATGATATAAAATATTGTGCTAAAAAATAAGGATTCATGAATTCTTTATATAGTATAATATAAAGTTTAAAAGATTAAAACAAACATTTGTAATTTTAAAAAATTCTTTAAAACTAATAGTTAATTAAGAAGAAGTTTCGAGTGTTTTCTTGTCAAATACAAAACGTAATTAGGTGATATCGGAGAAAACGATCTAGATACATTTTCGCTTGTAAAATTTGAATAATTTGCTATTTAGTCTATTTGTATTTTGGTTTAAAAAATATAAAAGGATCGGGTATTTGACTATTTTAGATTATATCAAATTTTAATGTAAACATTATAGTTAAAAAAGTCCAATTTCATAATCAACATTTACACAAGTTTTTCAATGTGGTCATTTTTTTAGTCACCGTTGGAATTTTTAACGTTTGTTGGTGTGGAACGTTATAGGACACGTGTCATGTCAGCAAGTATGTTAAAAATATTAATGATGCCTGACGAAATGACCACATGAAAAAAAATGTGTAAACATTGATGATGAAATTTGGATTTTTTAATTATAATAGCAACATTAAACTTGTTATAGCAAAAATTATATATCTTTTGTTGTAAAAAAATAATGGATAATTTTATTGGTAGCATTTTAATTTATAAGCGTGTAGTTAAAATAATTAAAAAAATAAAATAGTTAACATGTGTACTCCACAATAATTTAATTATTCTTAAATTTATTATAAATTTTTTCAACATTTTTACCCACTTTAATATATACCAAACAAGATAATCTCACTTTCCTACTAACTTTTTAACTTAACCATCTATTACCAAACATGAGTATCCTAAAATCTGGTCATCTAACTTTACCAACTAAACTTATCCACCAACTTAACTTTCTTAGTATTCTTATTTAACGTGTATCAAATGGTCCCTAAAAGTAATTTTTTCACCAAAAAGACTGTAATTTCGTCAGTAATGAATTACCTTTACCTCCGAAATTAGTATTCATCATTCAAGACTAAGTTTTCACCGACGATAATAAAATTCATTGGTAACTGTTAAGTGTTGGATTCCTTCAAACTACCAAAAATTAACTTCAGAGGTCGTTTGGTGTAAGATTGCGAGTAAATAATTTCTAGAATAAGATTGCTTGAATATGATTGTGGGAAAATACATGTCCAAAAATTTAATATTATTTTATTTGTTACACTTGAGAATGTTATGATTTAATGATGAGAATGTTAAATTACTTTGTTTGTTTTAATGGAATGCGAAAGTGAATGTTATAAGTATAATTATTAATTTCTAATTTACCCGTGAACTGAATTATGTTTATGTACGATTTGTTACTTAATTTATTTTTGTTCATTATTTATTACTTAATTTATAATAAGGTAAAATATAATCGTTAATTTATTTCTTTGGTAAAATAAAATCTTTTTATTTTTATTCATTTTTACTTACATGCTTACTAATTTTTAATGGCTAAATTGTTACTTTATCATAATGGTCACATTGTAAATTTATCAAAAAAATATTGAGAATGAAATAATTTATTAATAAGAAATAAATAAAACAAAAGAAAGGATGACAACTAAGAAAATATAATAATAAAATAAAAAATAAATAAAACCGTGAGAATGTTAAATTACTTTATTTATTTTGATAAAATGTGTAAGGAAATGTTACAATAATTTATCAATTTACAATTTTATCTTACCTTTGGACTAAAATATAATGCTCGAATTTAAAATAATTTTATCTATCCAATAGACCATAAACACATCATTTACGGTACTCATATTTATATTGGTATTTCAAAAATAAAAATTATAGCCATATTGAGTAATTGGTAAATAAATTTTAATTGATCAAATTAAAAATATATTTTAATTGTCTAATTACTCATTGTTTAATATGTATATAAAAGATGACGCGAGAGAGTGATGGACGTTAGTTTGAGAAAAATCATAAGAATTAATTAATGGGAGATGCAGAGCATGGAATACCCCTCAATTTTGGAGGGGGTATCAATATACCCTTAAATGAGGGTATCTTTGTATTCTGCGTATCCAAAATTTTTATAATGTGCCATACCAAACAAAAGGATCTCTAAGGGTGGTCGTTTGCTATAAAGGTATCTTACCCTAGATGCCTGAAATGTTATTGAAGTTTAGAGATCCTATTGTTTGGTATGACAAGTTACGAATTTTTTGGAAACCCTGAATACAAAGATACCCCCTAAAATTGAGAGGTATATCCATGCCCGGCATCTCCTATTAATTCTTTCTTATGGTTTTTCCCAAACTAACCTCAATCATTCACTCACATCATCTCTTATATACATGCTAAACAATGGGTAATTGACAATTAAAATATATTTTTAATATTATCAATTAAAATTCGTTTACTAATATGGCTATAAATTTTATTTTTGAAATACCAATATAAATATGGGTATGGTAAATTATGTGTTTATAATCTCTTAGATAAATGAAATTATTTTTATTTTTAGTATTATATATTAGTCCAAGGATAAGGGTAAATTATAAATTGATAAATTCTTATAACATTTTCTTAGACATTCCATTAAAATAAATAAAATAATTTAACACTCTCACATTATTTTTTATTTTATCAGTTGCCATCATTTCTTATTGTTTTATTTGTATCTTATTAATTAATTATTTCATCCTCAATATTTTTTAGATAAATTTATAGTGAAAAAGAAAAAAAATTTACAAAAAAAAAATTACTTTACCAAAGAAATAAATTCACTATGATATTTTATCATATTATAAATTAAGTAATAAATAATTAAGAAAGATAAATTAATCAATAAGTCATACATAAACATAATTCAGCTTGATGGTAAAATTAGATTTTTATAATTATACTTATAACAATCTCTTCCACATTCATTAAAACAAATAAAAAAATTTAATATTATCATCATTAAATCATAACATGCCCAAGTGTGACAAATAAAGTAATATTAAATCATAACATGCCCAATTCTTTACTCGTAGTTTTATACCAAAGGACTAGAAATTGATTGAACTAGATCTTAAACGTTACTTATTGATGTTGAAGTTCATTTATTGCAATCATATTGTGTGTGTTTTTTTTTTAATTTTGAAAGATCTGAAATCTGCATTAGTACTAACAACATCTTTCTTATAGCAGTGAAATTAAATGTACAACAGCTCAATAACAGTACAGAAATTGGGAACACAAGAACCAATATTCCCAGTTTAGTTGGTTGAAGAACAAGAACAAAACTTATTTTACTGATTAAAAAAAAGAACAAGAACCCATTTTATAATCCTAGAAAGAGAAGAACCCATTTTAGATCAATGAAAATCAAATAGACTCAAATGGACGTTGTATATTGTCAATGGAAATCAAATAGAGTCAAAAGATGCCCCACCAAGTCCTCCGATTTTTTAGTAATTCTCACAAATTTCGGGTTAGGGTTTGGGGAAAGTAAAATGAGAAAAATCAAGAAGCGAACCAAAATATGTTATTAGAATTAGTATATAACAAAAGAGTATAGTTGTCATTTAAATATGTGTTAATAAAAAATTTAACAAGTAGAGTGTGAGTGTCCATATTTAAAAAATCACAGCGAGAGTGAGTGGTATTTTAAACTCACAAGGAGTTTAGTATCATTTACTTAAATCTCATGGGTGTCAGTGAAATTTTCTATAAAAAATGGTTATTTGAAGTAATATACTATTTGAAAAAATATACATATTTTCTAAATTTAAGAATTACATATCCATAGTCTACATTATCTTTATTTTGTTTATTTTCTCAATGTCATGTCAAATCAAAGAAAAGTGACAATCTATGTTTTTCCAACACAATCACAATTGTTCTCATTCTCCATTTTTTATTTTCTTCATTTTTGCTTCTTTCATTTTTTGGAGACTCATTCTTCCTCTTCTTATTCTTCTTCAAGGAGACCCATTTTTCATTGTCTACTCTTGAAAACACTATTTACTTTATACAAAATTTAATTTCGTAACTAACGATTTCAAATAATTTCAGAGCGTTTAGTTCAGAGTTGTTGTTAGAAGATCGTTGTTATTCATGTATTTGTGAGTTCTAGGAATTTAGGTATGTTTTGGATTATATATTTTATTGTATGGATGATAGCTATGTAATCTCGTATTTTTAATTATTTATTTTATTTCATGGATTTACGTTATGTAAGCAATCCAATGATCAGATTATTACTTGACGGGTTTACGTAGTTGTTTATGAATACTTTAACCCATTAAGTAGTCATTTTGATTCAGGCATTAAGTAATACGGTGAACAAATGACTGCTTGAAGAGTTTAAGTTGTTGTTTATGATTACTTGAACCCTTCAAATAATCATTTTGATTCTGACAGTAAGTAATTTCGTGACTAGACGACTACTTGAAGGGTTCAAGTAGTTGTTTATTACTACTTCAACCCTTAAGTAGTCAGTTTGTTTATAGTAGTAAGTGATCCAGTGAAAAAGTGACTACTTGAAGGGTACAAGTAGCTATTTGTGAGCACTTAAATCTTTCAAGTAGCCACTTTGATTCTGATAGTAAGCAATCCAGTAACCAGGTGACTACTTGAAGGGTTCAAGTAATTGTTTATGACTACTTGAACTCCTAGAGTAGTTATTTTAGTTATGCCAGTATGCAATCCGGTCAAGGAGAAAAAAAAGATGTCAAAATCTGAAGTAGAATATTGTAATCGGAAGTACAATATTATGGGTAGATTTGTGAAAGTTGAGTGATTAAAATATTTATCAAACTTTTACACATGACTACTTGTGCTTTCTCATTTCTCATATGTACATTTTTCTATAAGATTTAAAACAATTCAGTTAACATTCTTTCTTATTTCTGTCAATTACTTTAGCTGCACAACAAGCCTTGTCCAATGTATAGTGCAGTAAAAAGAATTATTTGTTACAACTACAATCTTCATACCTGTTTGCACTAAGTACACACATACAAATATCCATCACTACATACCGCTTAATACTATAATTGATCCTAGTTGCCACTAACAATGACAATAATTATAAAGGAAAAATATAGAATGCAAACATGGAAAAAAATTTCAATGTGCTCGTCCAACTCTCCGATGCTTGAATCCTTATTTCCATGCTTGAGCTCATTCTTAAGTTCTTTTAAATTATTGTTTTTGCTACTGGCTTCACTCACTTCATCAAGAGGGTTGCACCATCCAAAATATCTACATTTGTTCTCCAAGCAACAGTAATATAACCTACTTTTGTTTCGATTCGGCTATGATATTTTCACATCGACCCTTCTTCCATAAGCACATAATTTGTTAACAAACCTCAATCCTCCATATGAAAATCATTGACATTAGAACTTGACTTATTGCACCTACACATATTTAGAGTACAAAAAATAGTCTCATCCAAATCTTGAAGAGTCATTTTATCAAACACATATCTGCCTTCACAAATAACTTAAAGAGTCAGTCAAATTTACCCTTATTTGATTCTGCCAATAAACAAACTAATATGAGAGTTTTTTAATTTTGCCAGTTTGTAAGTTATATTTTTACGACAACTTCAACCCTTTAAGTAATTACTAATGACCATTTGAACTCTTCAAGTAGTTATCTTTATTGTGTCAATAAGCAACCCAAAAATTATGTTACTATTGAAAGGTTTAAGTAGTTATTTATGAATACTTAAACCCCTAAAGAGTCATTTTGATTTTGACAGTAAGCAATTTAGATGACTACTTGAAGCTCTCAAATAGTCATTTTGATTATGACAGTAAGCAATCCAGTGGAAAAGTGACTACTTGAAGGGTTAAAGTAGTTGTTTATGACTACTTGAACCTCCTGAAGTAGTCACTTTGATTCTGGCAGTAAGCAATCCAGTGATTGGGTGGCTACTTGAAGAATTTAATTAGTTATTTATTACTACATGAACCCCTCATGTAGTTATTTTAGTTCTGCCAGTAAGCAATCCAGTCAAGAAGAAAAAAAGACGTTAAGATCTGAAGTATAATATTGTGTTTGGAAGTAGAACATTATGGGTGTATTTGTGGAATTTGAGTAGTTGTAATATTTATTAAACTTTTGTATATGGCTACTTGTGCCTCCCCATTTCTCATATACAGATTTTGTCAACGAAGATTTAAATCAACTCAGTTAGCATTGGTTCTCATTTATGTCAATTATTTTAGCTAGGCAACAAGCCTTGTCCACCATGTAGTGCAACAAAAAAAATTAATTCGGTATAACTATAATCTCCACACATGCTTGCACTTAGTACAAAACAAGTTCACATATATAAATATCCATCGCTACATACTTATTGATATTACAACTGATCCTAGTTGCCACTAGCAATGGTAATAATTAAAAAGGTGAAACATAGAAACTTAAACATGGAAACAAATTACAATGTGCTTGTCCAACTCTCCAATGCTTGAATCATTATATCCATGCGGTGGAGCTCGTCTTTAAGTTCTTTTAAATCTTGTTCTTGCTATTAGCTTCACTCACTTTATCAAAAGGGTTGCACCATTCGAAATACCCACATTTGTTCTCTAAGCAACAATAATATAACCAACTTTTGTTTCAATTCGATTATGACATTTTCACAGCAGCCCTTCTTCTACAAGCACATATTTTGTTAGCAAACATCAATCCTCCATATGTAAAGTCGCTGGCATTAGAACTTGATATATTGTACCTACACATGTTTAAAATAAAAAAATAGTCTCAAACCAAGAACTGACTCGTCCAACTCTTAAAGAGTCATTTTATCAAACATCTGTTGGGCATCATGCCCTCACAAATTGTTGGAATCTGCAGCGACGCGAGGCGAACGTGGTGGTGTTTTAAAAAAAATTATAAAATGATTAAAAAATCGCATCGTCACAGATCCCAAAGATGAAAACTTTTTAATTGAAAAATTCTTTTTCGGATCAGATCCATTATGTATCTGTACATTAAATCTAGAGACGTACAAAGATATGAATAGTACCTCTTGTAGTCTATCAAGCGTCATTGCAAATAATGAACTTATAATCTCACGAACAACAAGCTGCGATATTCACACTAAGATCTTCCAAGTCAATCCTTAAACACATTAAGGTTGTGTGGGCACATAGAATAAATAAAAAACACTTTTATGCCTCTAAATGTACTCAACACATGAGATATATAGATTTTGGATAATGACTATTGTGAGACAAAACTCTGAGAGAATTAGGAAAACTCACAGAGCTTTTTGATTAACCTTCAATCACACATTGGACACTGATTGTAGTTTAAGCACTAAGGTCAATAAAATAATATCAATATATATCTTCTAGGTCAAGGATCATCAGATTTATTTAGGGATTTACACAAATTAATAAATTAATTATAAATGTGCCATTAGTGAGACCCACTGCAATTGAGCGACACTATAGAGCCACATTGCCTCATGACACTATTAACTCACAGACCACTGTAGTACCGTGAGGCACTACAGTGTACCATGTGGCACTACCGTGAGGCACTACCGTAAGGCACTACTGTGTGCGACGTAACCACTATAGTGCCATATGACACTACAGTAATAAATGTCAATCTCTGATTCAAAATCAGTGATTGACATGTGGTAGTCCAATATGTCATGTGAAAATTCTAAATTAATTATTTATTTTAATCAAATATATATCTAGATATCAGTTAATTCAAAATTAACTTATATGATCTCCCAATCAATTATCCTATGTGTTAATTAACAGATTAGATAAATCAAATCAAATCATTATCTCATAATGCTTTAATATTATTTAATTTTATAGTTCAAATATTCTATCTCACATATCGATCGACACAAAATTATTCGATACAGTTATTTAGTTGTAATTTCTGAAAATCACATTCAATAATTTAACCCCACAAATTTAATTTCTATCACGAATTAATCACTTTCTCATATCATAAAACATTCACACCCTAGATTGTGTAGTATAGATGTAACTTGGGGACCGTAGACCCATAATTCCAAGCTCCAATAAATCAGATTATTAATTACTCTTTTTAATTAAATAATCTTATTTATTCATTCCATCATTACTCTACTATAATATGAAATTGCACTCTTAGTAATTAAAGAATATATTCACAAAGGATTCTCGTGTAGTCCATTGATATAATTGCTTAATGTAGTCCTATCCTTCAATTATTGGTTCATAAATTAGAGCTGGTAAAAAAGATCGTTTTACCCTTCTAATTACCTTTTGATCTTTAAGTATCATTAGTTCACTAGTGCATGGTCAATTTATAAACATATTATAAATTTGAGTTCAATAACCATTCGGTTTCAGAATTAGCACTTAAGAGAACCAATATACAACAGTTAGAAAAACTTGGATTCTAAATCTTATAAGATCATGTTCCCAGCCATCCATGTCACTTAATCTCCAAAACAAAAGTCACTAGCCTGTTTTACAAGCAAACCTTAACAAGTGAATAAAAGATCCAGTAAACAAGTATAAGAGTTCATGACTACTCAAAATTTAGACTGATCGGCATATGATCATAAATTTTAATGTGTATTAAATCTTTTATGATAAACGGTGAGTTAATAAAATATTAATCCACATCGGTCATGTCATATATAATCTAATTATATAAAATACATTTACTAAGATGTCTATTCCATATTAATGATCCAGATATATATCACATGCATTCATAATGCTTAGTGAACCGTTCTGCAACATATTAAAGATTTTATACTTTAATATGTTGCGGACTATACAACATACTTTAATATGTTGTGATCTTAATTTTCTCGTACTTATACAAGATCATAGTCTCATTAGTGAATATGAAGTTTTCGGATATTTATATATAAACTATTCAACAATAATTCAAAACAACAATTATAAGAGAAATGTAATTTCATTAATTTCATATTAAAAATGTCTAAACACATGTTTTGATGGCATTATGCCCAACACAAATAACCTGAAGAGTTAGTGAAAATTTCCCTTATTTAATTCTGCTAGTGAAAAAACCAATATGAGAGTTTTTTAATTTTGTCAGTTTGTAAATTGTATGTATTTTTACGACAACTTGAATCCTTTAGGTCTTTATTGATAATTACTTGAAACTTTTAAGTAATTATTTTTATTCTGTCAGTAAGCAACTCAGAAATCAGTTGACTACTTGAATGGTTCAAGTAGTTGTTTATGACTACTTGAATGGTTCAAGTAGTTGTTTACGACTACTTGAACCCTTCAAGTGGCTGTGTATGACTATTTAAACCTTTCAAATAGTTATTTTTATTATGTAAGTAAGCAATCAGGTAAATGCTCGAGTCCTTTTCTGCGTCCAAAAAAGAGAATAACGGGTACCTGAGTGCGTCTTGCTGAAGAAGAATAACGTGTCCGTCTCGCTGAAGAAGAAGAAAAATAATGAGTCACCGACCTCGTTGAGGAATCAGGGTCTCACTAAAGGAGAAGAATGCTGGTTTTCCACTCAGGTAGTTGCTGAAGAATAAGAGAAAGGTCACCTAGAGAAGAAGCGAAAATAGAGAAGAAACAAAATGAAGAGGAAGCAAAAAATGGAGAAGATGAGATATGAGAAACAAAAAATGGAGAAGATATTAAGTCAAATTTATTTGATTTGATAAGTGTATCGTAACGAATAACAAAACATAGAGATGATTGAATATTTTTTATTTTGAATTTTGTAGAGATATATACTTCTTAATCTTGAGAAATGAAACGAAACTTCCCAAGGACATGTTAATGCAAATAAAAAAAGAAAACGTTGGATTATCATCGAGGAAGATGTATTGCTACAAGGGGTCGAGGCCCAGCAGACCGCTCAATTCAGAGTATGAAACAGCAACGAACTGAAAAGCCCACGGTTTAAACGGTTGTGCCATTGTCGTCGCTCGGTGCCTGCTCTGTTTGCTGAGCAGAAGAGTTTTCTTACCTGCAATTATCAGTGACTTTCCAACCCTAAGCGATGAAGTAGCTGCTGAAGAGGGAGCACAGGAAAAAGAGAGAGAGAAGGAGATGGAGATTGAATTGGAGCCACGGGTGAAGCCACTGAGCTACAAAGTGAAGGGGATGTCCCGGGAGGCGCTGCCTCAGAAGGCCTCTCACGTCCTTGACACTGACCTCCGCTCCCACTGGTCCACCGGTACCAATACTAAGGAGTGGATCCTCCTTGAACTCGACGTACGTAAATTCCTGTCTCCTTTTGTTTCTACTGGACCATTTGGTGAATGAAGCAGGTGTTGAAGTACATTTACAGTTGAGACATACAATAGACCGATTGGACTACTGGAAAATTACACTTTAGTCTGAAGTTTAGTGCTTTTTCTTCCCGGTTGGGGAGGTGGGTGGGGGTTAGCATTTCTTTCTTCTTTGTTCTGATCGTTTAGAATTGAATAGTTGGCAGTGGAGAATATGGTACTAATTGTAAGATGTCCTTGTAATTGGATAGCTATAGTTCGGGTGAATAATATGTCGGGGTGGTAGCTGAGTATGTTTGTGTTTTCTTTTCTTGTTCTTAGTTTTAATTTTTTTCTTGTATTCATACATGAACATTTGAACGCTTTAACTATTATCCTCTTTAAATTTTGTTTTTTCAGGAACCTTGCCTGCTATCACACATTCGGATATATAATAAATCTGTTCTTGAATGGGAAATTGCAGCTGGCTTACGATACAAGGTTTACTGTTTTAGCTAATTTATGTGGACTTCTTTTATTCCCAATTGATGAATTTGAATTTCTTTCCCAAATGACGACAGTTATACTTGTACTAATATTTGCATATCATTTCAGCTTTGGGGGTGTTCAACGGTGTTCAATAAATTGGTTTTTGTGAATATATATACTCAGTTCCTGATGATCTGTGGATATTTATCACTGTATACAGCCATTTAATGCATTTATTAGCTTACAACTCGTAGTTAGAAGCTGGATTTTGAACGTGACTACCCCCGAGTAGCATTACTAACGTTAATATAGATAAATATTTTGACTATAAGAAATCATATTTGCCAATCATAATTTTATCAACTCAGTGCGTATCAGGTAATTCAGTGGTAAGTTCTGGCCTCTTATATGAGTATTAGAGATTGAGTCATGAAACTTTTGTACAAGGCTTTCTATTTCAAAAACTTAGCACTTAAGCTTTGAGCTACATAGTGCAAATGGTGCATGCTAGTAGTGATAGGAAATGAGCTGGAGAAGAAAGAGAAGAGGGAAGAGAGCTTATAGATGAAGTGTTCGCTTATGTTGACACAAACAATTGATGAATTGATGAAATCCATTAAAGAGGGTCGTAAGTTGTAATTTAGGCATGAGTCGCATGACCAGTTTTTGTGGAACATCAATACCTGTTGTATGTAACCACTGACTGTATAGCTCTGGAGTGTAAAAAGAATCGGTATCTGATCTCCTAAAACTTGAGAAATTTTACTGATAAAAGTTAAGGAAATTTACATGAAGAAGAAAAAACTGTGCGTTGTGTTCTAAACAGACTTAAGGACGCAGAGTAATTTTAAATTTGCTCTTTCTTTATGCTTTACCAAGGGTTTGTAAGCGATTTTTCTTAGAATGAAACGGTTTAATATGGTCAGAACGTGCATGAAAGCTGAAAAACAGGAACTCCTATCATAAATATTGCTCTAGGTGGAGTTAAAATTGCCCAGCCTTGATTGCGTCACTCGAGAAGGGAATGAATTGGGAATGAACTTAGGCTTAGCTTTTGCTTTGGATTCAAAAAGAAAGAAAAGAGGTGGCATTGTTAATTGAGATGTACGGAGGAGTGCTTTTGTTTCTTATCCAAAAAAGGAAAAAAAGAGATACATAGAGGGAGTGCTTATCCTCTTTTGTACGTTGTCACATGTTAATGTAATACAAATGTTTCTTATCAATGAAAAGGAAAGAAAGAAAAGAGACACAAAGAGTGTGTATGAGAATCAAACCTCCTATCTCAATCTTCATTTTGAACTTAACACAGGAAAGTAAAAGGACATGTACCGACCTGTATAGCTAATGTCAATGAATTATTAGTGAAGTTGTTGTCCATACAATAGGTTTTTGCCATTATGTTTAGTCAATATTCATGCAGGCAACTCGGACCTATGGCTTTCATTGTGAGTAGGCTTGATAAATCAGAGATGCTAGTGCATTTATAAAGCCTTCCACAAAAAAATGTTCATATATAGTGATGGTACTGTCCCTATTAAATTTTAATATGTAAATTGTAGATGCAGAAATCTATTGTCGATGACTACCACACATATCCTGAAAATAAGGTCAAAAGGGGATTGAAAGAGACATTAACTTGACACTGGAGTGGTTCCTAGCCAATTGGACTCCGACGATCAAAAGTCAGTATATGATCGAATATGGAGAGCCTATAAGCAATTTTAGGTAGAGACGAGATACCTCAATGTTAATTATTCTATGGTATTTATAGAGGGTCTTACAATTATAGACTGTATAGAACTCTACCTCTTGGTTAGTGAATATCCATCTGTAAATCTGATGATGGTTGCACTTATCTTGTGGAATAAGGTGTATCAATTAAGTTGAGTAGCTTTTCATGTAGGTGGAGAGACTTATCTGGATGGGATCCTGGTTGCTCATTGGTCTTGGACTCTTATTGTCCTTGATGTGTGAAGACTCTATCTCTGATGATGATAGGGATACTGCCATATGTCATTCAGTCTTATTCGGACATTGCCATGTGTCATTTAGACTTGTTAAGACATTGTTGTGTGTCATTCGGCCTTATTCGGACGTTGCCTTGTGTCATTCAGACATTTCCGTGTGTCATTCAGCCTTATTGGGGCATTGCCATGTGTCATTCAGACTTATGAAGACACTCCCATGTGTCATTTTGCCTTCCCTAGGTCTGACTTGGACCAAATAGGCGAATATGATAGTCGGCGTCTAAGCCCAATAATTGTTTCCATAGAATTCTTATGGACTAAGTCCATGGTCATTTTCCCTCCTATACATATATCATAATAGAACATGACTAGCAATGTATCAGCTATTAAAATTGTATCACCATGCATTTTTAGATGTAGAATTTTGGATTATGTCACACTTGCAATAATATTGTCTATTACCAGCCAGAGACGTTTGTAAAAGTTCGCTCACGCTGTGAAGCCCCTCGACGTGACATGGTCTACCCCATGAATTACACTCCTTGTCGCTATGTGAGAATATCTTGTTTGCGAGGAAATCCCATAGCTATTTTCTTCATTCAGGTAATTTTTTCTTTACCCGTTCGTTCATTCAGGTTCTATGTGCAGACTGTTTCTTTTTTCCTGCTCGTAGAGTTGTACAATTGCTTTCTCTATTTCGTTCTCATTTGTTCTCTAGCTATTTTTGAAGCTTTCTAGACATTGGTGACAAAAATTAAATTAAATTACAGTTTATTTAGATGTAATTTAATTTCCTATGCCTTCTGATTGTAGTGTACCACATGTGGAAGCATGAATTAAAACTTGGGCCTTTACCCTTTCTTTGATTTCCTTGTTTGACACGTGGGCATGAATAATGTTCTAGATGTTGTATGAATGTTTTGTTTTCACAGTGACATCATTGTTTGCTTGACCTCAATTAGCCTAGTTGGGCCATTAATTTTCATATGCGAGTGACACATTCTTATTTTTGAGTTCAAGATTCTCAATTATTTGAGAAATGATATAATTTGGGTATAAGTTTCATAAGGTTGGGGGTAAATTATCAAATATTTTTGTTGCTAATGAAAAAGGATAATGAAGGTCATGATTTACTTATCCATGCACACAACTAGAAGAGATGACTAGTTTTATTTTGCTGTATAAAAAGAAATGCTTGGTCGCTCACTGATAATTGACACCTGAGAAGAACATTTCTAGATAGTTCTTTTTCCAATATTAATAGAATTTTATATTGGTGGGAACTGAATATCGCGTGGAGTGGATGGAAGACTATCTTAAAAGAGAATGTGCTTTTCAACTGTTAAATGAATTGGCATTTTTTTGTCATGGGAATTTTTATATCTTGTCTTCATGGTACATTTTTTAAAATTATCCATCAATTTATTGTTTAAGTAATTTTTGCCTGCTAATCTTGCTTAACTGCATTGGCTTATTGCTCCACTTCAGTTGCGGTGTAAAACTCACCCCTCCATTGAGTTTTCTGCTGAACAGCTAATATTTTGCTAGGTCTCTATTTCAAGTTTAAGTTCTATAATTCAACATCTCATAAGTTGGTATTCTGTTCAAGCCAAACGTACACGTTTTTCCAGAAACTAATATCCTTTTTTAAATATGATTTATAATTCAGTTTACATGTTACAATTCTGGTTCTCTGAGATGAGTTTTGCGCTCTTAAGTTATTTCATCAATTACTGCCTCTTGCAGCTGATTGGGGTTCCAGTGGCTGGTCTTGAACCCGAGTTCCAACCAGTTGTTCATCACTTGTTACCACATATTGTTTCACAAAAACAAGATGATCATGATATGCATCTTCAGGTGGTTAACCATGTCATTGTCATAGTTTCACTTTTTGTATTGTTTCAGCTATAATATATAATTTATCACTTCACCTTCTGATGCCATTGTCCTGTAGTTGCTTCAAGACTTGACCTATCGGTTACTTCCATTTCTTCCCCAACTTGAGGTATATGTCTCAAAACAATTTGTGGTTGATATTTTCCTTTTCCTTTATTGTTGGAATTTCCTCTTTTGGCATTCTTCTACTCTTCCATGCCGTGTATTTTTTTTGTAAGTGCTTCCATGCCGTGTATTTAGTTTTGTTGTTATGCAGGCAGACCTTTCTGGCTTTTCAGATGCTGCTGATGCTGATTTAAACTTACGTTTTCTTGCCATGCTTGCTGGTCCGTTTTATCCAATACTTCACTTGGTGAATGAAAGGTTTGATAACCACTGTGAAATATTTCTTGCGATATATGCCTGATTGAGTTCTTTTTTATTGTTGGTTTGGGGAACAAGTATATCTTAGTGGCAATTAGTTACTTTCCCAAATGAGTGGAAGTGGCAGTTGCCTCATCATGCTGTTGTTGAATTGAAAGAGATTTTGGAATAGGAATTATTGTCACGTATGCAAGGAGCCTTCATAATGAATCCCAATTTTTCTTTTGTGGCACTCTACCTCAAGTTATGTAGCTACGTTATACATCACTCTTTTTATTCTTTACCTTTTTCTCGATCTCTGTTTTCAGTCTAAAGATTTCAATGTAGCATCAAACTTCTAATAGTAAAGTTTTCTTCTGATTTCAATGTATCCCATTTGTTTTTATTAGTTTACTTCATACTAGCTTTAAGCCTTGGTCATTTTCCCTTCCCATTTTGTTGTTCAGCGTTTGAAAGAATTATCTGTTCATTTCGTAATTTTTTCCCTAACATTTAATACAGCTAGTTTTTAGAATATGGTAATTCTTGTATTAAAAAAAGAAAATTGTAATAAAAATCCTAATAAAAAAAGAAAATGGTATTTAACATATCCTCGCATGTTCACAATTTTTTTATTCAAGACGGTAAGATTGATTTACGGAA
Source organism: Datisca glomerata (assembly GCA_003255025.1). Classification (NCBI taxonomy): domain Eukaryota; kingdom Viridiplantae; phylum Streptophyta; class Magnoliopsida; order Cucurbitales; family Datiscaceae; genus Datisca; species Datisca glomerata. Next base: position 608,630 of record QANY01005488.1, on the reverse strand, counting down.
CAGAGTTAGCCATCAGGTGTGTTTCATCATTATTTTCTTTTGAGAAAAAAATCGATAGACCTTCCTGCAGGAAATTCGTGGCTTAGGCCTCAGATTCTATGGAAATTCCTACGTTGATTACTTAGCTTTGTTTAACTTGTTTTCTTGGCTAATTCTTTTTATTCTGCAGGGCAGCATCAAAATCTTCTGGAAATGTTATGGAACCCGACATTTCTAAGAATTCTCAGTTGTCATCGGCCTTAACCGTTTCATCTAATTTTGAGGTTCTTATTATGCTTTTTCTTTTTCTTTTGTTGATATTCTTCTCCTTTTATTCTCTGAATGCAAAATTGTTTATAGGGGTAAAAGATACTATGATCATCTTGCCTTTTTAAAAGAAGGGAAGTGGGTGAAATTAGCATTGCTTGAGGCTTGGTGTAGATAGAGACCTCCTTTGCAGCTATTAAAAAATATCTACATTTTTACCTGTCTCTATTTTTACTTCTAACTTTTAACAAGTACTTCTAGAGCTTAAATTTTCCTTGAAGTTGGAGGTTGGTGACAAACTGATAGGCTTCGCCTCCTTTACGTCTTTGCAGCCACGGAGGTCACGCAGTACATCACCTTTTTTATCTATGACATCTAGCTGCATAGTATTTCGTCCAGATGCAATTTTCATTCTTCTGAGGAAGGCATATGGAGACTCTGATTTAGGCACTGTTTGCCGAATGGTAATCCCTCTTCTCTGTTCGTTCTTTTGCCTAATTGCAAACTCTAGATGTTATTATTTGCTTACTAAGTTTCTGTCCCATGTATCAGGCGTCTAGAATTCTTAATAGGCTCATAGACCCTGTGATAGAAAGAGAGCATTCAACATCTGCTGGAGAAGGAACATCTGCTTCAGACGAGAAATCAAAATCTGACTTGTTTAATCCTGGTCCTATGATTGACTATTCAAATTTGTTTGGAGAAGATTTCAAAATGCTTGATGATCATTTGGACTCCAGCTATTTAAATGTCTTGGACATAGCTGCAGTGGAAGAAGGAGTTTTACATGTTCTTTATGCTTGTGCGTCACAGGTTGGTTACAGTGAAAGGCAACTTTTTCGATGCAACAAACACATGTTCTGCGATACCTATGTCTTTATGAAAACATTTTGATCCATGAAATATTTTGTATCTCTTACAGCCTATCCTCTGCAGAAAATTGGCAGAGAGGATTTCAGACTTTCATATGGCTTTGCCACTTATACAAGCATTGCTTCCAGGTTGTGTATCACACTCTACAACCTTGGCAGTGTAATAATGGCATGATATCTAGAATAGATCACTTTGGCTTAAATTGGTTACATTGCCAATATCGGAGGCTCTGAAAATTGAAAAACCTGAATCCTGTTGCTGGCCCCCAATTGGAGGAAACATTTCATAGTTTAGTTTAACGCTGACCGAGTATAAGAATCCTCTTGGAACGCTCTTACTGAGTGTGCTCTCAACCAGGGATTCTTAAATCCTTCTACGTTAATTGTGTGCTTGTTTTGAATTTCGCAGCCCTCCGTCCTTCTCCAAGTAGTTCTTTGGATATTGTTAATGAGAACTTTTCTCAGTGGAAGCAACCAGTAGTTCAACAAGCTCTCTCTCAGGTTATTTCTTGTGTTACCATCCTTTCATTTTATCTTTTCATGTCTTCTTTATTTTCTACTTTTATGTGCGTAGGGAGTTTTCTGTGATCGTTTTCCCTAGATTTCTGATTTTTAGAACATTTTCAACTCATTCTGGTGGTAATTTTTGCAGATTGTGGCAACGACATCATCATCATTATTCCATCCACTTCTTCATGCTTGCGCTGGATTTCTATCATCATTTTCACAATCGCATGTCTGTCACATTACTTTTCATTATATCAAACTATTTATTCTGTTTACGCCGTCATGATATCTCACATTTCATTCTAATATGCAAATAAGCATGCATATTCTCAGTGATTCTTTAGTTCTTCCACATTCAGCAAAATCATGCAGTACATTTTAACCCTTTTTTGACTTTAGTTTGGGGGGGGGGGGGGNGGGGGGGGTTGCATATAGGGAGATGAGTACCCCATCATGCATTTCGTATGCTCATAAATTTGTAGGTTTTGTAGTTGAAAATTTTGTAAGAATGTAAATACTCTGAGGGAAATGATTAAATTATGTATCTGTTTGTCATGTCACATGCGTAACTGTAGTTGGTAACTTCTCTACCTCTAAGAGTTACTTCTTGAAACTATGTTCTTCATATGAGTTGGTCAGAAGTTTGTGGTTCAAATTATATTAGTTGGTGGTGGCTTGAGATAATAAGTAGTATATCTATAATGGCTTAGTTAATTGGAAAAGTACATTTATTTGGAATTTTGATATACTTTTGAGATGATACTTTTAGTTTAATGTAATCATGGGTTTTTCTTTGGTAGCATCCCATAACATCTTAGTATCAAAACTCTATTTTGAAATGAACATTCAGTTTGGACAGTACAAATTTTATAAATATAAATCTTCCATCCTGCAGGCTAAGGCTGCATGTATTCTGATTGATTTGTGTTCTAGTGTGTTGGCACCATGGATGGCTCAAGTAACTGCAAAGGTTTGCTCCACTGGGCATTATCATCTTTAAGTTTTATGTGTAATTCTGTGAGGCACGATTGGTCATTTTTTAATTACTTTGTCCAGTTTATTTTTCTGAGCTTTTGGGTTGATTTGGTATAGGTTGATCTGGCTCTTGAGCTTCTAGAGGATCTCTTGGGTGCAATCCAGGTGAACTATATATTGCTTGTCTACCCTGGTATTTCGTGGCATTTTGTTACTATCTATAGGTTGCTAAAAGGCGGTGGAAAGTAGTGCGGTCATGTGAATGAACTGTTGAAAATTGTACTTAAACATATTCTTCTAGAAATATCTTATGTTGCCCAAGAGATATGTATGCTAGTTATTTAGTATTTATTCCTTTGGATGGCATTTCACTAGTTAGAAATTTGCTGCAGATGTTGGTATTTGGTTAGACGAAAAGTACTTTGTAATGTCTATTTCTTGGCTTAGAAGAAAGTTATTTTTTGGCTTCCTCTTGGTCGTTGACGTTGAAATTTTAAGCGGATGCCCCTTGCTTGTCTTTTTTTGTCAATAGGAATCTGTTATGATTATAATTTGGTTGCAATTTGTTTTGTTTTTTTTGTTTTTTTTTTCAGTTTTTGGTGAATTTCTCATCTTCCAAAACCTTTTCTTCTTTTAATAGAGAATTTTCTGTTTCCTATAAAAAAAATCAGGGTGCTCGTCATTGCACCGCTCAAGCTTGTGCTGCTTTAAAATACATTTTGCTAGCTCTTTCTGGTCAAATGGATGACATACTGGGGAAGTATAAGGTATTGTATTCTGCTTTTGAATTCAGTTATTAGGAAAATGATTTTTTTTAAAAGAAAACGAAGTCATAATAAATGATTAAGAAAACAACTTCACCTCAGTTTTTTTATTTGTATGTTTGAAAGTTCTATCCGATGTATCCGCATGTATGCTTTAATGCTTGTGACCATGTTTTTCTAAGTAAATGTAAGTTGCAAGCTCAATATTCTCTGGTCAATGACTTTGGATCGTTAGCCTTTCACTGAACATACTTGCAAGTTTCGATATTTGGTCATATTTAGCTTCCTTTCATACATAAAATAGAATTTCCTTTTCTTCTGTATTCCCATACCCCTTTTGAAGATCTTCATAGTACGGAAATTGTACTCAAAAATGAAAAAAAGAAAACCATTTCTATTATTACAAAGCACTTGTTTTAACATCTTCATTTTCTTTTAGGAAGTAAAACACAGGATCCTCTTTCTTTTCGAGATGTTAGAACCTTTTCTGGATCCTGTAATAGGTGTGTTGAAGAACACCATAGCTTTTGGAAATCTTTTTTCTGTTTTACCAGAAAAGCAGGAGCATGATTGTCTGATTGCTCTCAATGTAATCCGGAAAGCAGTGCAAAAACCTGCTGTTCTTCCATCTTTAGAAGCTGAATGGCGTCGTGGATCAGTTGCTGCGAGGTAATATATTTCCTTAGTTCTGTTGTAGATAAAGACAAACATTAAGAAACTAAGCAAACAAAAGAATTTCTTCTTAAGCTTTCCTACATTATGTAACTACTATTCCAAGATGATTTTGTCAATAATTTTACTCTCCACTGATTGTCTTAGAAGTAGTGTGGTGGGAAAGATCCTCCCCGCATAGAGTATTATTTTACTGAAGAAGATTGCTGTATGTAATTTATAGAGAATCTTCCTCATTTTTGTGGCAAATCATAAATGTTATTGGTTTTCTCGTGGATATGTAAATGTCCTAACATCATTTTAAAAGTATGTGATCTATTTGATATAAAAGTATGAGAGCAGCAGGTTCATATGCAGTATGACACTGCCATCTTGACTTGCAAAAAAGCAAAACAATACCTCTGTTTTGTTGTTTAAGGCTCTTGGTAGGACTTCTGCAAGGGCGATCTCACATGTTCTTCTCTCACTTGAGTGCGATGCATATGTCATTTAATTCAGAGTACCTAAAATTATAGTTGGTGGTAAAAGAAAAACCATAAAGTAGTAACTTACTACATAGTGTTGAACACATGATTGATTACAACAAATGGCTTTTTGGCCAACACAAGGACCCGTTTATCGCATCACTTGCAAAATTAGTTCGAAAAGTGATTCTAGAAAATCACCAGTTTTCACTTATAATATAAACACCAATTTCTAATTTCTGAAATTAACTTTGTAGTAACTTACTACATGTAGCTTATTTAATGATAACAACTTTTCATGCAGTGTACTTCTCGCAATTTTGGAACCTCACTTGCAGTTGCCTCCTGAAATCGACCTTTGCAAGACTTCTACTCCTAAACAGCTTGAGCTTCAATCCTCTGTTCTTCGCCAAGAAGGAGCTTCATCAAAACCTAATAACCTAGATGACTGTGAAATGAGGATTGATGACCATGACATGGATGCAAAGATGGATGTATGTGAAGATGCCATTCTATATTTTGCGCCTCAAGAACTACGGGGCACAGTACTTACAGAGGATGGTAGCATGATTCCTAGCCATAGGGACATCAACTGTGCAATTAAAGACATGGTTCAGAAGAACATTGCTAACAATGTTTACACTGATGTAGTAATAGATGCTGGCATTGACACGGATAGTTTCAATTTGCAAGCAGATTATCTTCAACTTGTAAATTATCGAGACAATGATCAAAGGGCCTCTGAATTTCAACGTCTGGCTTTGGATTTACACTCTTCAAATGAGATAACCACTGAGAGTCATGATGTTGCTATAGATGCATTGCTTTTGGCAGCAGAGTGCTATGTCAATCCCTATTTTATGTTATCGTGCAGAGCAAGTCCAGATCTGACAAACCCAATAACATCCAGGGGGACCAAAGATATGGCAATTCAATTTCAGTCTACTCCAGAGATAAGAAGGCTTTCCGACAAGAATAAGAGTGGCTTGGAGACAATAGCCCATCTTGAGAAAAAAAGAGACAAGATAGTTCTTCAAATACTGCTCGAGGCTGCTGAGCTAGACATGAAGTATCATATGAAGATTACCAGTGGGGAACATAGCCCATACAATTGTGTAGTATTTGATGAACAAGTGATTAGGTTGTCGTCCCATGACATTCAATCAGCTGACGCTGTCACCTTGGTGCGGCGAAATCAAGCTCTACTGTTCAGTTTTGTGATTCAACGTTTGCAAAGAGAGCAAAACTCAGTGCATGAAATTCTTTTGCAAACTCTTGTTTTCTTGTTGCACTCTGCTACCAAGCTATATTGTGCTCCTGAACTTGTGGTTGATATCATACTAGGATCTGCTGAGTCCTTATATGGGACGCTTACATCTTTGTCCGCTCAATTAAAAGAAGCCAGTTTTGAATTGGAGCCTGAAAAGATACATGGCATCAAACGACGCTGGTTACTTCTTAAAAAGTTGGTGTGTGCGTCTAGTGGTGGTAACGAGGTGTTGGACTTTGCAAGTACAAGAAATGGTTTTCGATATTGGAACCTGATTCCGGCTTCTGCTTGGATGGATAGAATTGCTAATTTTTCTGCCTGCCAATGTCCTCTGGTTCGTTTTCTTGGTTGGATGGCAGTATCTCGTAATGCTAAACAATACCTAAAGGATCATCTTTTCCTTGCTTCAAATCTGTCGCAGATAACATGTTTACTACATATATTTGCAGATGAGCTTTCTGTAGTGGATATTGTTGTTAATGAAGAGCATGAGTTGATCTTTGAAGGAATGGAAGTTAAAGATGCCCCTTCTGTCAATAGAGAATTTGAAGTGGCTAAATATCGTGCAGACCAGTCGTTCCGTGTCATCTTCCCTGATCTCAGCAAGTTTTTTCCCAATATGAAGAAACAATTTGAATCTTTTGGGGAAATTATTTTGGAGGCTGTTGGCTTGCATATAAAATCACTTTCTTCCACTGTCCTGCCAGATATATTATGTTGGTTCTCAGACCTGTGCTTGTGGCCTTTCTGTGATAAAGACCAAACTTCTCAGTGTAATTCTGATTATTTGAAGGGTTATATATCAAGGAATGCAAAAGCTATCATCCTCTATATTCTGGAAGCCATCGTGAGTGAGCACATGGAGGCTATGGTGCCAGAGATCCCAAGATTGGTGCAAGTGCTAGTATCACTTTGTCGGGCCACATACTGTGATGTGTCATTTCTTGATGCTGTATTGCTTTTTTTGAAGCCAATCATTTCATATTCTTTACGCAAGGTATCTGCCGAAGAGAGCTTATTGGTTGAGGATTCATGTCTTAATTTCGAGTCTATATGTTTTGATGAGCTTTTCAATAATATTAAGCAGAAGAATGAGAACCAAGATATCTTGGGCGACAAAGTATACAATAGAGCGTTGACAATCTTTATCTTGGCTTCATTATATCCTGATTTGTCCTTTCAACGTAAAAAGGAAATGTTGCAATCATTAACGATTTGGACTGCTTTTGCTTCATCTGAACCAACTTCTGCTTTCCATGATTACCTATCTTCGTTCAAAAGGGTAATGGAAAGCTGCAGAGATTTGTTATTGCAGACTTTAAGACGCTATGGTGTTGTCCCACTTCGGGTGCCCCAGTTTTCTGATTTGAGCACTGGTGCAATCCGTGAAAAGACCTCAAAATCACATCCTTGGTTTCTGAGTGATGTCTGTGAATCCTCTCGTCCCAATAGCAATCTCGAGAAGGTAGGAGGTACCAACTCTGACATTGTCTTGGAAAACCAAAGGTCTTCTGATCTGTCTCTGGAGGAAATAGAGCAACTTTGTCAAGATATTGAGAATCTCATAGCCAAGCTCAATCCAACCATTGAGCTCTGTTGGAATCTTCATCAACAACTAGCTAGAAAGCTGACTGTTATAGTGGCTGAGTGTTTGGTGTATTCGAGATTGTTATCTTCAACTGCAAAAAAAGCTTATGATGCTGAAGATTGCGAGGGAGGAAATCCTTTACCATTTGAGAGGGTTAAACGGTTCTCAGTTCATTGGCAGATTGGTCTAGAAGGATTTGTAGAAACCATCCTTAAGCTTGAAGAAGACAATTGCTGGGAAGTTGCATCTATGATGCTTAATTGTATACTAGAATTGCCCCGTTGTTTTACTTTGAATAAAGTCGTTGGTACTTTATGTTCTGCAATCAAGAATGCTTCTTGCAATGCACCAAAAGTTTCTTGGCGATTGCAGACTCATAAATGGTTGTCAGTTTTGCTTGGAAGAGGCATCTCTTCTTTCCATGAAAGTGAAGTTCCTCTAATAGATCTGTTCTGCACATTGCTGGGACACCCTGAGCCCGAGCAACGATATATAGCACTTCAACATTTGGGAAAACTTGTTGGACAAGATTTCCATGATGGAGCTATCCAATATTCTAGATTCCTTGACGATTATAAAACCGCTGGTCTAGATGAGAGCATAGAGCCTATTCTATCTCATTTGGCTTCACACACATGGGATCTGGTGGCTGCACTTGCAGCATCTGACACGTCCCTGTTTCTAAGGACATGTGCAATGAGACTTCTGTTAGACTATGTCCCTTTTGCGGGCCGACAACAGTTACGGTCCCTACTAACGGCAGCTGATAGCATTTATGGTATGGGTAGTATTGTGCATCCTGAGTGTGAGGGTCCAATACTTCAACTTTCATTAGCACTCATCGCTTCTGCATCACTGTACTCTCCTTCTGAAGATATATCTTTGATTCCGGAAAATGCTTGGCGAAAAATTGAGAATTTGGGTTTGTCAAGAACTGGTATTATCTGTGATCGTTACATATATCTGAATTTTGATATGAAATCGTTTTCCAATGTTAAGTTTGTCCTCATCTCTTTTATCTTCTTTTCCTTTCCTAGATGGTAGACCTATGAATCTTGAGAGAAAAACATGCCAAGCTTTGTGTAGATTGAGAGATCAAGGGGGTGAAGCTGAGGAGGTATGATGTTAATAGAATTCTGACAAACGTAAACCTTTCACTGTAAATAAATAGCACAAAAGGGCGAGTGTATCTAAAAGAATCTGTTAAGAAATCTTTTTGTTTAGGCAGAATGACAATATTTTCTTTAGTGGTAATGTGCACTGCAATCATCTGAAGCACTTTTTTTCAAGGTCCTAAGAGAACTGCTCTCTTCAAATTCTTCGAAAGAGGTCGAACCAGATTTTGAGAATACACGAGAAACAATTATTCAGGTAAGATAAATGTTAATATATTGTTTATGAATCTAGTTTGGATAAATCTTTTCTAAACGGCAATTGACTTGCTGCTTCTGATTATTTAACTAAATTGATCATCAGTATGTAGAATTTGCAATAAATCTCTTTCTGATATTACTTTTCTCCTTGAAACTGTTGGAATGTTGTCTCACATCGCCTAGACTTACCAATTCTGTGCTAATTATAAGGTTCTAGTTCCCCTCTCCTTAACACCTAGGTTTTAAGGAGTGATCGGGCTGAGCTTTTTAACTTGGTATCAGAGCTTGGTTGGGCCTTTGTTTGTGCCGTTTTAGTTCGGTTCTTTGTCCGCTTAGTCCGGATTGTTTGATATGCTGCTTAGTTTGGCTACCGTGTTGTGGTCTAGGAGAGTGTGTTGGAATGTTGTCCCACATCGCCTAGACTTGCTCATGTTATGCTAATTATAAGGCTCTAGTTCCCTTTTCTCCGTAACACCTAGGTTTTAAGGAGTGATCGGGCTGAGTTTTTCAACTTTGTCATACATTGCCTAGACTTGCCCAATCTGTGTTAATTATAAGGCTCTAGTACCCCTCTTCTTTGCACCTGGGTTTTAAGGAGTGATCGGGCTGGGCTTTTCAACTTGGTATCAGAGCTTGGTTGGGCATTCGTATGTGTTGCTTTAGTTCGGTTCTTTGTCCGCTCAGTTTGGATTGTTTGGTATGCTGCTCAGTTCGGCTACCGTGTTGCGGTCCAGGAGGGTGTGTTGGAATGTTGTCCCACATCTCCTAGACTTGCCAATTATGTGCTAGTTATAAGGTTTTAGTACCTCTCTCCTTTACACCTAGGTTTTGAGGAGTGATCGGGCTGGGCTTTTCAACTGAAACATGTATTTGTTGTATTGTCATTAACATCCTGCTGCTGATCAGTTAACTAAATTGTCATCTTGATGCCTTTATAATTCTTATTTCTAAATTGTTAAATTTTTTTTCAGGTCCTTGCCAATATAACTTCTGTTCAGTCATACTTTGATATATTATCTGAGAAGAGGGAGCAGGAGGTTATGGTAAGACTGGGGTTACTCTGTATATAGAAACATAACACTTCCAAGTTCATAGAAAATTATTTCATATTGTTCTAGGAATTGGAAGAGGCTGAAATAGAACTTGACATAGCCCAAATGGAACATGCATTACTTGAATCATCCAAAGATTCCAAGGTCGGGTGTCAGGGTGCTTGTGTAGCATGTAATATTTTGAGCCCTCGCATTGCCATTTACTTACTATTATATATTCTCTAAAAGATTGTCCTTGAAATGTCAACTTTGAATTTCTTCACCTTCATGCACTGGAATTGCTATTTTCAGCTTCTACAAAAGATGATTCACGTCTTCAGCAGATCAAAGACAACATTCTGTCCCTGTATGTAAAGATCTTATTTTTCTTCTTTGTTCCGGTACTGATTATCTGAGGGCTTTTGTAACTGTATCTATGGTGGCATGCACATGCAATAAATGATAGAAAAAGTATAATGTAAAGTAAGAATAGAAGATACAACCATAAGTGCTTCTTATTGTGTGGGAGCAAGTGGAGGTTGCTTGTTCCATTCTCCCCCTAATCTTTAGATTTGATTTAATCATGCTGCCAGAATCTTGGCATCATGGTTCCTTTCATTTTTCTTATTTTAGTAGTAAACAGCTTTAGATAATAAAAACATGTAGAATGGTGTTTGAGTATATAGCTTCAGGGTTCCTTCCGGTATATTTCTTTTCACACTGCCCTTGCCTTATATTTCCTAGACACTATCATAGACAGACTGCTTTTTTAAAAACATGCAGAATGTATTGTTAGTTATAGTTTCGGCAGGGTAGATGAACTTTTTTTAGTTGCATACAAGTACTATTATCTTATTATCTGTGCCCACCCCTAGTTCCAATTCAGTCAATTTTATGTTAATTGATCTTGCTTCGTTAGAGTAGCCATATATAATTTCTTATCTATGTGATATTGCACAAGTTTTATCATATTACAAGTGTTACACCATATTATAGAGTGCTGCGATTGCCAAGATTAGGTCTTTCCATTGGCTTTCCTATCACGAAGCAGAATATGCAGTGTCAGCAATCAGCATTGGAATTGTATTAGAAATCCCTCTAGCACGTTGGTTTTCATGGATTACTATATGTCTAAAAGTCAAACCGTATCAAACTTCCGTTATCATTTTGATGGTCTGTCCCTGTTATCAGAGATAAAGGCAAACTCCGAGAGGATATAGTTACTCGCCGACAAAAGAAGCTTCTTATGAGACATGCACGTCAGAAATATCTGGAAGACGCAGCTTTACGTGAAGCAGAACTTCTACAAGAACTTGATAGGTTTTATAAGCAGCGAATTCCACATTCCTGACTGGAATATTTAATTGGAGTGTTTGAGAATTTGATTACTGTCAGCCTTGCAACTAATAGCTGACTGCTTCAGGGAGAGAATAGCTGAAGTGGAGAAGGAGATCGAGAGGCAGCGATTACTGGAATTTGAGCGTGCAAAGACAAGGGAGCTTCGCCACAATCTTGACATGGAGAAGGAGAAACAAACACAGGTAAAATCCATTTCAATCTCTCAAAGAGCTAAATTCCAACTGTTCATACAAATTCCTTTCCTCTCTTTATTACCCTAAATGAATTAGCCAGTGTTACCTGTATAGGTTGAATTCTTTTTTTAGTGACGAGGTGGTGGTTGGGAGGGTGGACATAATTGTTTTAGATAGTTGACTTTCGTATAGTTCTTTTTAAATATTGTTTTAGAGAATTGATTTTCGTATAATTTTGTATAGGATTTGTACAGTGGTAAGAGCTCCACATTCAAAACTTATTTTATTAGCCATTTTTGGTATAGAAAGTTAACTTTTGACTTTTCTTTTTATAATAAACAGTAATTTTTTGCACGCAAAAAGATTTACAGGGGCCATAAGGAATCTCCAAAACTACCAGAAAACAAATAAGCTATAAATTTTTACAAACACAGCTTGTCTACTCGCAAGCACAAAAAAACAGAGAAATGCCAGAAAAAAATTTGTTACAGACACCCCAAGAGAGGCAACAAAAAAAGTATTAAAGCCTGGTAAAATTAGTCATCATATTTCCATTAGTAAAAGGATGACTATTAAAAAACTGATCCCGTCAAAAGGGAAAGTTTAAGGCTAAGTATTGAATCAAGCAAAAAACAACCAGAAAAGTATGATACTAGTAGTGTTACCAACGGAACCCCGAGAACCAAATATACGAAGCATATTGATTAAAAAAATATGAAGCATGTTTTGTAACTCAAATTTATTGCACAATATTAGTATTTATGAAACTACTGCGATTACAGCTATGAATTTCATGTTCAAAATGTTTATCGCCTATATGTGAATTAAATCACTTGAACTTAACTGTTGTACTACGAAGTTGTTGGGTTTTATGTGCATCAATTTTGGAGGTCACTTCTCGTTTCTAATAAAATAAAATTTAGAGGTCATTTCACATGTTTACTGTCATATGCTAAATATAGCTACTCCTGTAGTATCTATAAGTTTGTATGCATTTGAATATCAAACTTAATGTACATATGCATATAGAGAGAACTTCAGCGTGATCTCGAGCAGGCTGAGTCAGGATTACAGCTATCGCGACGTGACTTTGCTTCCTCTGCTCATAGTAGGTAAATTCTTAGTATCTCTAGTTATAACTGGCTGTTTGAGAAAGTTTTAGCTGGTAAAATGCTCCCGCTCCCAAATGTGGTGTATTTAAGATACAATAACAAAAGGGAGGATTTGAGGATTTGAATATTCTCAGGGATAACGAAAGTTTTAGAATGAATTTTTTTTTTTAAGTTTTTGTCAAGGGGGAGGGTTTAAGTTTTTGTTAAGGGGGAGTGGGACACAACATGGGGTTTGAACCCTTGATCTTGAAGTTGAAAACCTCTTCTATGACCATTTTGACCTATAGATGTGATATACTCTATTATTTTCCAGATGATGGTGGTTGTAATTTGATTGTTAGTGTTTGCGTTCACCAACTTTTACACACTACAGACCATGTTCATCACTAAGCAATGCTCAGTTTTTTTATTCTCTTTCCTGCATGGAACTTTTGTCCTATTTCTTCTTCTTTTGTGTTGTTTTGATTTTAGCCGACCTCGGGAAAGATATCGTGAGAGGGAAAATGGAAGATCAAGTAATGAACGAAGTTCAAGAGTAAGTAGGGATAACAGCTTGCAGCCTGAGACGTCTACTACTTCATCAATGATTGGAGTGCCGATGGTTCTATCTGCGTCTCGGCAGTTTTCAGGACAGCCACCTACTATTCTACAATCTCGTGACAGATCAGATGAATGCGGTAGCAGTATTGAAGAAAATGTAGATGGAAGCAAAGATTCGGGTGATACAGGTAGTGTTGGGGATCCAGACCTGGTTTCATTATTCGACGGACAGTCTGGTGGCTTTGGGTCTGGCCAACGACAAGGGTCTCGAGGGAGTAAGTCAAGGCAGGTAACCGAGCGTAGAGAAAGGGATGGCAGGCGCGAGAGCAAGTGGGAAAGGAAACATTCATGACAAGAAACTGAGACGGCATACGATTGAGTGATACAACTTGGTCAATTCGGGTGGCATTAAACAACTGAACTGATTTGCCACCGTAAAAGCCTTCTTCAGCCCTCTTTCGTGACAATGGTAGTTCGTTTTCCCTTTTGAAATAGACAATTGATGTATTAGTTTGTAAATTATAACACAAGCGTGATGCACTCGGTCCATCATATGTACGCCACTAGCACTAAGGTTATAGCCTTGTAGGTAAGTTCTTGTGGCACTCACATTAAGCTATCACAAAATTTAATCCAGTTTCAAACAGGTTAAAAGTTGTGCGGCATCTCGAAGAACTAAAGCTTTTCAACGAGCATTTTCCCCGGTATGTCAACAGCCTAAACTATAAGTCCCCAACAATGTGTTTTGTATTGTGAGAGATGTGGGAATAAAGCAGTATTTATGCCTTTAACACCGAATCGACCTCGTGAAGTCCCTAGACGAACTCAACTTCGAGAGATGTGGGAGTAAGGCAGTATTTATGCCTTTTGTACCGAATCTGACCTCGTGAAGTCCCTAGACAAAGACAAACTCGACTTCAAGTTCAAAGGTCTAGTGATTTTGAACGCTTTGATGTTTATGCTTTGAACTTGGACATATATTCCTTTATATGATGCAATAAGTTCAACAAGGTGGAAATAGAACAAAACCCAGAAAGATATCATACTTAACAGCAAAGTTTCTCTAGCTTTGATAAGAGCATAATGGGTTTCTTTGACAAATAGTTAGGAAGACAGCACATTTTATAGCTTTTGTAAGATGTGCTTTCTTTGTATGATGCCAAATATCTTCCTCTCCCTCCGTCCAGTGCGATTACACAGTGGGGTTTTCAAACTTAAAGCGTCAACATTAAGTGTCAACTTATGGATTCTGGTATTGTTTATTAACAGAATAGAAATCTGAGATATTTGTCTGAGAAATTGCAGTGAGGACTTCTCAGAAAAAAGAGAGTAAATTAGGATGCAGGACTTTTTTTAATTAGAATGTGACCTTTTTCACTTGAGAAAACAATTATGGTCTAGTAATTTTTTTTTGCTAAACTTAGGTCTATCATCCCGATTAATATTAATACTTATTGGAATTTCAAAAACAAAAAATTTGAAGTCAGTAATTTCGTTTTTTTTCTAATGGCCTCTATAAAGTTTTCTCTGTTTGTTTTCAGAATATGAAAGAGAACGATTTGAAAAAGATATACTTTGTGGTGCTAATTTGAAGAAGAGGAAGAACTAAAAAGAATGATGGCGTAGTTTTTTAGGGTAAATTACATCAACCTTATTTGTAGTTTATTATAATTATAGCAAAACATCATCTAGTTTCAATAACTATACAAAATTCTGCCATCCTTAGCGAAAGGTAAAAATACCCGTATCTTGTTGATGTCTCACTATTTTTATCTAACCTTTGTAAATTTCAACCAAAAGTAACAGAAAAATAAGTCTTAGACATATTCTTTAAAGCACATGCACATATAGTATACACATAAATAAATTCAGAATATATAAACAAAAATGACACATCCACATAAATTTCTTATAAAAATGTAGGGTGTGAGGATTTTTGGGAAAAATTATATGTACTTATTTTTTAGGTAAGATAAAACTAGAATTAGGGTTTGTGTGAGTTTTGAAACTATATGAGATGTTTATGCCATTAAGAGAAGTGAGAGATGTTGGTGTTATCTCTATGTTTCTTTCCTATTAGAACCGTAATGGGGAGGTACATTTTTTTTATATAAGATTGTTGGTGATAGGAATCAGTAGGTGTACCGGAACATCCTAACTAAGTTGACACCATTGTAGCACCCTCAACATTTAATACAATTCAACGCATTATTAAATTAGTAAACAAAAGAAAACAAAAAGAAAAAACCTGAAAGAAGGTCTGTTACAAATATGATCGAAAATAAACAAAGAACAAAAATTTGAAGCATTCCACCACCAAGTTGGAGTAACTATACCAAGGGCTTTGGATGCCAAACAATCTGCAACTCGGTTACCCTCCCAATAAATATGAGTGACAATAAGATTCATATGATCGATTAGATTTAAACATCTGTCCCAAGCAGTAAGTCAACGCCATGAGACCTTTCAAGATCTAGAATAAGAAATGAACACCACATAAACAGAATTATTTTCCAACCATAATTACCTTCATCCAAAGGTTGAAGCATAAACAATCGCATGAATAACACCAATCAACTCAGCCTCGAAAATAAAACATATGTCACGGTGATGATCGGAAAATGCCTCCACAACCTGCAATCCCAAGACAACCGAGAGTCGCTCCATCTGTATTCACCTTAATCCAACCTGATAGAGGAGGACGTAAAAATTTTTCAAGATACGTGGGGGTCTGGAAGGACGGCCCAAAACATAAAACTGTTGAAGTGTTAAAAAGCTCACGAACGGGACGCTAAAGCAAGGCAAAAGCTAAGCAAAGACAGGATTTCTACTCTCAAATGTGGCTTGATTACGAAGGTACCACACCACCTAAAATATAGTAATAATGGAAGTCTGCCATAAAGCTTTTCAACTACGTGCTAAAAGATATCTTCATCGCCGTCTACCAAAGATCTACGAAAGTACCGTCAAGTTTGATATTCTTTCTAAAAACACAACAAAGATGATATCGAGAAGGAAAAATATAACCACGAGCATGCAACGTAGAATCAGTAAGCAACGCAGAATCAATAGGCATCTTTCTATGGAACAAAACGTCATGTAATGATAGACCGAGAGGTGGAATAATTGGTTTCCAAATATGCTTACCCCAACTAACAGAATTTCCAACCTCAGTGAGAGAGGCATATGCAGCTTTACAAGAAATAACACCATCCAAATAGCATGTTCAAACTAATGAGTCTGTGTTAGACCTGACCAACATTCTCTCAATCTTAGAACTAAGTGTCGGATGAGAAGAACAAAAAGACACAGGGACACGCCAATCCCCTAGATCAATGTACTCATCTCTCATAAGGGACTCCAAAGGAAGATGTAACGAATGACAATCATCAACCAAATCAATCAACAAAATTCTCAACCAATTGTCTATGCAAAAATGAACTTTAGAATGACGACCAATCAACCACCTAAACTCAAGCATCAAAGGAGTGTAATGATATTTCAGGCTAGGCCAAATAGAAAAAGAAATATACCATGACCTTGGTTGGTGTTCCTATGTGAAGTAACAAGCACAAATATAACTGAAAACCATAGAGTCCTCAGTCAACAACCTCCGAGTAAGTTTTTTCAATATTTCCTTGTTAAGAATGCAAAGGTTTTTGATACCAAGGCCACCCTTCCTCTTTAGGTTTGCCGCAAAACGTCCAAGACACTGGAATAGACTTACGAGTATCAACCGAACTCTTCCAAAGAAGTTTCTAATAGCAGTATTTAAATCTTTCAAAAGAGAGGAAGGCCAACTATAAATTTGAAAGGAATGTAAAAATAAACATTGGACCACTAAATTAATTAGACATAATCTACCCGTCATAGATAAAAGTTAAACCCTTCTAGGATTCCAATATACTTTTAATTTTATTAGCTTAAAGGATCAACCACTGACGTTTAGGCGCACCAACAAAGAGAGGAATCCCTGAATAAGTCATAGAATCTCATTCCTTACTCATTCTAGACTTTGACAAAAAAATCAGTAATACGGGTCCTTGAGATGCTCATGCCGAAATAAATGGAGGATTGATCCCAATTAACTCGTTGACTAGAGAGTGAGTCATAAAGCTTAAAAGCATCTAAAAGCATTTGCAGATTTTTAGAAGAATCCTTGCAGAAAAGAAGAATATCATCCGCATAAAGAAGTGAGTCGGAGCATGCATCCCAATCGGAGAAGATATTGAAACCAATGAATTTGAATCTATCAGATGTGAAAGATGTCTGCTCAAAAAGTCCTCAGCCAAACAAAAAAGGAGCAGGAAGAGGGGATCACCATGTTGAACACCTCGTGAGCATATGAAAAAGCCTTAAGAGACCTATCAATAAGTACCGAGAACCTCGCCAAGTCAAATATATTATTAATCAACGTAATAAAACGCTCAGACAAACCAAAACATATCAAAACCTCAAAGAGAAAATTCTAATTGATGGAATCAAAAGCTTTACGAATGTCAATTTTCATAGCAACATGACCACCACGACTACTATTACTAAAAACATTAAAACATTCAGATCCACCATCAATACAATCAATAATTTGATGTTCCCTAATGAAATCATACTGATTGAGAGAAATAATTCGAGAGCAAATAACATAAAGTCGATTACTAATAATCTTAGTGATAATTTTGAGCAGAAAATTACCTAAACCAATAGGATGAAACTAGTCAATCACTATAGCATTAGAAATCTTTGAAATATGTACCATAAAATTTGAGTTCAAATCTGGTAAAACATGTTTTGTATGAAAAACTATTATACAACTAAAACCAAATACGTTTGAGGTACATTTGTACATAAATAAAATACATTAAACACTAAATGAAGTATATTTTTATATACCTCATTTATTTGTGAATGTAACTTTCCAATATAGTACATTTGCAGTTTTGTAGAAGGAGCTTAGAAATTGTTTAAAAAAAAGGGTAAAAGCTTTCGATGCCAATAAATTTTGTGCCATTGAATACTTAGTCTCAAAACTCCAACAAATGACACAAAGTTTTATTGCGTCATTTTTCAAGTTTTGGGGTTAAAGTTTGAAAGTTCTAATGTCCAATGGAATAAAGTTTAGGAGGCATTGAAATTTTTTATCCTTAAAAAAACAATATGGGCATTTACTAAAAAATCGATCTTAACCGGTGTCTCAAAACGAGTTCCATAATGGGGCTGCATCACTAAAGGTGGGATTGCACTTCATGATAGGTCCTTGAGATCTATATTAACACTTTTTATTCTAACTAGTTAATACATACGTGCATTACACGTAAATGATTCTATTATATATTTAGTTATGATTATTATTTATAATCATGTCATATTTTCTATAAGTTAAAAAAATGTATTTAACATTATATTTTTTTTGAACTTATGTGAGTAAAATCATTAAAATATTATATTATTATTATTTACTGATATATAAGTCAACCAAGTTGTAGAATGTCATAAATGTTTTTAGAAAAAAAATATATAATAGAAACGTGCTCTCAAAATTAAAAAAAAAGTGACGTTATTAGAATTAAATCATCTATTTTGTGATTTATTTTTAACTTGATTTTAATTTTTCATTTGTATTGCAATTTTTTCTGTTAATTTTGGGTAACTATATTTGCGTAACATAATGGTTATACTAATATATAAATATAGCATAAATAAAGTTTCTAAAAATATGTTAGAATTGAATTATATTTTAAATTCTATTATTTAAGTTTTATAAATAGAAGAAATACATGATTACTATATTTGATAATGCCTTGAATTTTTTTACTAAATTAATGAGAATGTAAGATTGCTGTGTTTGGTTTGTAGTAACTTCAAACGATGAGATGTATATGAGATTATAGTTTTAAGTTTTTATCCTTCAAAAATATCTAGTTAAATATTATTATAAAAATTATAGGAAAGTTAAATACTCACAAAAAAAATGAAAAATTCATTTATAAAAATATTTTAGAGAAAAAAATACAGATTAAAAAAATTAAATCCATTAAATATTGAAGTAGTCAAAGAAATTTTGAGTTAAAAATTCTAAAACCTTTTGAAAAAAAAAACTGAATTTAGTTTCATGGGATTTGACTAGTCCATTTATTTTTTTCTAGGGGTGTGCACAACTTGAGTCGATCGGTTAGTAAGACATTTTTGTAATCGAACCGAATTTACCGGTTAGCTATATAACCGACCAAACGAACCAAACTGAACCGGTGTAACCATCCGAACCAAACTGAATATAATCAAAGTAATCGGTTTGGTTACTTGTAACCGGTTCAGTTGCACCTGTAAAACTTCTTAAAACAGCAAAAAATTTTAAACTGAAAACATCAATAGATCAATAATCAAATATAGTTTTCATTACTCCATACACTAACCCATTCATTTTTTAAACTACTAAATCTAAATATTCAATTTAATAACAATAATTAATAATATAAAATATATATTAAAAATGGTTGTAATCGGGTCGAACCGATTACAGAGTTATTGAAAAAAATAATTGAACCAAAACTACGGTTATTAAAAATAACCAAACCAACTACAATTGCTATATCAAAAGAACTGATCAAAATAATTCGGTTCGGTTCGGTCGGCTCGGAAAAAATCTGCACACCCCTATTTTTTCCCTTTAGATTCTTAGCTCACAGGAAGTAAGTTGTCTCGTCGCACCTACTGAAAATCTCGTCTCACCTATCGTCGAATCATAGAACCGGACATTAGTGCCATCAGAAGTGTGGGGGTATTTTTATTTGAAAGAGAAGTATGGAAAAAATGGCTAATGCTCCGTTTGGAACCTCATGATTTGATAAGATTTCAAATCATTTTGGAATTGAAATCATTTTCCTTGTTCAGAAAGTATTATATGTTGCAGGATTTTAAATAAAAAAGAATTTCAAATCCTATTTGTAGGCTAAAAATTTTCCTCCAAAAAATGGACGGATTTGAAATCCTTATTCATTTAAAATATAAATTACTCTTTTGCCCTAATCTAAAAAAGTTAAAAAAATGGATAGTTGCAACTTAAGGACATAACTGTAAATTCTTTAAATTATTTTCCAAATCCTCCTTACTTTCAAACAATAATTAGATTTCATTTCATTTCAAATCTATTTCATTCCAAACAATATATCAAATTTAAAATCATTTCATTTCATTTCCTTCAATAGATTTGAAATCATTTCATTCACGAAAAGTGTTCCAAACAGACCGTAAGTGAAGTATAATTGTACTTTCCAGAGTAATTTAGCGGTGTTAAATCTTTTGGAGTGTGATTCTCCTCATTCATAAACTACACTACAGAGGGTGTGAATTTCATTTTCAAATTTAGAGGGGATGTTAGTATATTTAGGGTATCACTTTTTAGTGTATTTTTTCTATAAAAAATATGGGCTAGTAAGTAGTAATGAATAAAATTGATAGACCAAAAAGTGGTGTGTTTTTCTAAGGATTTTTTTACTAAACTAGACCTCTATACTAACTATTTTATAAAAATTCACCCTTACACTAATTTTTAATTACCCTATACCTTACCACTTTTCCTTCACTTTTTCACCCTTTTTCACCCTTTTCCCCCATTGCTCTTCTTACAAGTTGTCCAATCAAATGTCATGGTCTACTCACTTAACACTCAAAATCTCCCCACCCACCCCATTTCTCCTTCTTCATTTTTCATTTTTTCTACTTCTTCTTCATTTTCTTCTTCGTCTTCTTCATCTTCTTCGTCTTCTTCTTCGTCTTCTTCATTCTTCCTTTAACATCAAAGGATTGCTAGTTCTTCTCTCTGGAACACTTTCATAAGTTTTCTGGAAATATATATTTATTTTCTTTTTTCTGGAACGTTGTTTCAAGTTCATTTATTGTACATGATCACTATAAACGATGGTGTAGTGTAAAATGAGGTCTACACGAGTACTACATGAGCCTCGTGTTGACTACATACAGGGTACACGAGCCCCGTATAGACCTCGTGTACACTACACGATGATCGTGTAGTGCATCATGAACTTCTTTAGTAGTTCACGAGTATCGTGTAGCATGTATTACACTAATTGAGGACTACACGATCATCGTGTAATGTCATCATGTAGTGTACATAATGACCATATGATGATCGTGTACTCCTCTTGTAGACTACACGATCCTCGTGTACACTACATGATCATCGTGTAGCACTCATGTAATCTACACGATCATCGTGTAGAACTTGTTACTGTACACGATGTCTACATAATCATCGTATAGTGTACACTACACGATGCTCGTGAATGCCTTTTGTACACTACATGATGCCCGTGAAAGTCTCGTGTACACTTCACAATGGCTACACGATCATCGTGTAATATTCCATTTCATTATGTATTCTTGTACTGACTTCCTTCATTGATGTATATATAGATATGTCAGAAGCTTGAATTTTTGTAATCTATGATGGAGATTGGGTGAAAAATGGTACAACATGGTCTTTTAATGGAGAGAAGACCAAATTATGGAGGTATCTACTAACTGCACTTCCCACGAGCTATTGGGTCTATTGCATGAAAAGCTTCAAATAGACCCCTCAAAGTATGATATGTCCATCAAATTTTTTCATAGAAGTCATGTCACCTGCCCTCTTGTTAAAATTTTAAAAGATAGAGATTTACAGTTCTTTGTTAAGGAGAATTGATCAAAATCACTTAGAAGCCCGCTATTTGTAAGTACCAAGCCTAAATATTTTTCATCACAAAGCTCGGTTCCTCAAACCACAATGTCACAACAATCTCGAGTTTCTGAAACTACAGGATTTTATCAAAGTTGGGTTCCTGAAACACAAATGTCACGACAACCTCGACATGAAAACATTACTCACTTTGAGAGTTTTGATCATTTTGAAAGGAACTATCATGATGATGATATTTTTTGTCATGACAATTATAATGTTTTCAAGGATAAGGATGTTGATGGAGATGATGATGATGATTTTGATTAGGTGGGCGTATGATGATGCAAACCGTGGAGATGACCATGATGAAGTCATCAGTGGAGACAGTCATACAACAATTCCAGACCTGAATACTGGTGGTGAACCTGAGACCAGTTGTCCATTGCCATCCCAACTTGATTTGAATGAACAACGTTCTGGGTCGAGTGAGCAACATGCTGATTTGAATCAACTTGTAACAGACATAATAAATATGGATGATTTGTACAGTGATAAAGTCGAGTTGCTTCAGGTTACTCGTATGATGGCCATACGAAGGAATTTTGAGTTTCAGATCTTCGAGTCAAGCCAGTCAATATTGGTACTTGTATGTGTTGAGAAAACATGCTAATGGAGGTTACGAGCCATGAAATTGAAAAATTGTCCATACTTCAAAGTTATAAAGTTCATCAATACACATACATGCACATTTTAAGTTTTGAGATATGAACACCATCAGGCTATATATTCATTGATTGGCCATTCTATACGGTCCAAATACACGTGTGTCAGACGTATATATAGGCCATAAGACATAATTGAAGATGTTCTGCTTGATTTCAGTGTCAACATAGGTTACCATAAGGCATGGAAGGCTAGAGAATATGCATTGGAATTAGTTTGAGGGTCTCCTAAAGACAACTATAGGATGCTCCCAGCATATTGTCACATGTTAAAATAAAAAAGTTCAGGTACTTATTTTTTATTTTTCCATCATAATGTCTATATGAATACTACACGAGCCTCGTGTATCCATCATGTAGTCTACACGATGGTTACACGGACCTCGTGTAGTCTACACGAGGGTTACATGGATCTCATGTAGCCATCGTGTAGTCTACAAGATGGTTACACGGACCTCATGTAGTCATCGTGTAGTCTATACGATGGTTGTATGAACCTCGTGTACGCATCCTGTAGTCTACACCATGGTTACACGGACCTCGTGTACGCATCCCGTCCATTATGTACTCTGTCGATTTTAATACAACAATACTAAATATTTTTCAGGGATAACAACACACATAGAGACCGCTGAGCAGGATCATTTTAAATATTTTTTCATGGCTCTTGGACCCTCTGTTTGTGGATTTTTCAATTGTATACGACCTGTCATTGCTGTTGACGTAACCACCTTAAAAGCCAAATACAAAGGAGTATTATTTGTTGCAAAAATAGAGGATGGGAATAACCAAGTATATCCCATTGCATTTAGAATTGCAGATTCAGAAAATAATGATTCGTGAGAATGGTTCTATCATAAACTTCACGATATAATCAGTGATCCGGAAGACTTGGTATTTATATCCGACAGGCATACAAGTATACTAAATGCTCTACAAGTTGTTTTTTCAATGCATTTCATGAAGCTTGCATCTTCCGTATGGGCAAAAATATCAAATCAATTTGTAAAAAGGAAGATGCCGTTGCATTGGTTTTTAAAGCAGCAAAGGTATACCGTCAATCAAATTTTGATCGGCTGATGATTCATTTTATAAATGCATTTTCAGATATTTCACAATACGTGTTGGTGGGGGGAGTTGAGAGGCATTTTGATGGAAGACGATACAATATAATGACTACAAATATCGCAGTATGTTTGAATGAGATTTTGAAGGATGCTAGAAAGCTTCCCATTACATGCCTTATAGAACTCACGTGACGGATGCCTATCAAATCACCTCGTAGATGACAAATTGGGTTGAGACTGAGCTTAATGAGAAGCATCTTGCATCATGTACACTATCATTGTTTCCTTCCGACATCCACGAGTTTCATGTTGCGGGTGAGAGTAGGGAAGCAGTGATAAACTTGCATCTTAAGGCTTGTATGCGCAGAGAATTTGATCTTGATCAAATTCCACGCATGCATGCATTGACTGCATGTCGGCAGCGTATTATTTCCACACACAGTATATGTTCAAGGTTCTATAAAAATGAGGCTCTAATTGCTGCGTATGCGAAAACAATACATTCTTTCGGGGATCAAGCAGATTGGGTCATCAACTAGGAGGTTCATGAAAAAGTTATATTGCCACCTATACCGAGGCTGCAAAGTGCATACCTAGGACATAGAGAATTCAATCTAGAGGTGAGGAAGTAGTGAGAAGGAAGTGCAAACGTTATGAAAAAATTGTCCACAACCGATAAACGTACAGAAATCCAATTTCTCTATCTCAACAAGATGACCAAGTCACTTAAATATAAATAATAAACTTTGTAGACTTAAATTAAATATTAATATAGAAATATATTTGTGTTGGTTATTTTACAATGTCATAAAGTTTAATTAGCCTGCCTGAATCCTACATGATTCTCGTGAAGTCAACGTGTAGGCTACATGAAGACTACACTATTCTCAGGCATCGTGTAGACTACATGAGAAATTCACAGGATTTGTGTAGGATTCATGTAGGCTACACAATGACTTCACGGGCATCGTGTAGACTACGTGAGAACTTCATGGGATTCGTGTAGGATTCATGTAGGCTAGACGATGACTTCACGGGCATTGTGTACTCATCGTGTAGACTACACGAGAACTTCACGGGGTTCGTGTAGGATTCATGTAGGCTACACGATGACTTCACAGGCATCGTGTAGACCACACTAGAACTTCACGGACATCGTGTAGACTACACGATGACTTCATGAGCATCATGTAGGATTTAGGCAGGCTAATTAAATTTTATGACATTATTAAATAACAAACACAAAGATATTTCTATAATCCATAATTCAAAATTTAATAAAATAAAAATTCATAAAATATATTCATATTATTTCAGTACAACATTGTCACGTGAAAATAAGTCAATTACAATTCGTCTTCGGTATTTTTTGACATTTTTTGTTAAGTTTATTTTTGGAGGTTCTTCCCATATGCGAGAGTTTTGACAAACTTAAGGGTAAATACTCCCATAATCTAACCAACAAAACACATGAAATGCAAAAACACAATAAAATAAAATGTTTAAAATTTTAAGTGAACTTTTAAAAAAATGTATATTTCACTTATCCATTCTCTTGTTATGGATACTTCATGATCTCATATTTTCACTCATCTTTGGGTTTAACCTCCTGTATTCTCTCATAAATATTCATCATTTGAGCTAGCCGAAAGACAATCTTCATGAAAGATTTCATTATTTCAATATATAAGAAGCGTTGATATGACGTGTTCATAGAGTTATACATAGGAATACATTGACCAAAAAAATCAAACTCAACCGCAATCCAATGATTGCGATTCACATTCATTGGAAAGACAACCTTATTCGACTGTTCCCAGCTCCTTCCAAAATTCGTTTACAAGCCGAGGATCGGGTATTAGAGCTGATCATCAATGTCAATATCCAACCCGCGGGATCTTGCTCAAACTTTGTCATTCGGCCACACATGTTCTCCTGTAATGTCACGAGAAAAAAATTAAATACTCAACGTCAATAAGAAATGGTCATGAAGACTATACAAAGTCTACACGAGGCCCGTGAAGGCCTCGTGTAGTCTACACGAAATCTACACGAGGTCCGTGAAGGCCTCGTGTAGAATACACAAAGTCTAGATGAGATATGTGAAGGCTTCGTGTGGTCTACATGAAGTTCACACGGGGTCAGTGAAGGCCTCATAGTCTACACGAAATCTGCACGAGGGAGCGTGAAGGCCTCATGTAGTCTACACGAAGTTTACATGAGGCACGTAGACTAGGATATGCAGTTCATTAAGTTAAAAAACAAATCATACTTACTTACAGAAATAAATCACCAACACTGATTCTGATTTGAAGGTTGTATTCTTGCAAATCCCTCCTCGTGAGCTCTAGGTATGCATCGATATGTCGTAATGTAATAAATATTAGTTAAGATATTTATAATTATTTCAAATACCATATTAAAAAAGATTATAAATAACTTCTTACATCTGACTCAAGCCATTAATAATGTGAAATACTAGTTTTTTAAACCAGGTAAGGTCAACGGTGCAAAATTCAACGTTTAATTTCTCGTTCCTGTACAACGTAATTTTAGAACAAAGTTAGGTACACGATTAATTTACTACACGAGAACTACATGATGTCCGTGTAACCATCATGAATACTATACGAAGACTACACGAGGTCATTGTAGCTATCGTGTATACTACACGATGGATACACGAGGTCAGTGTAGCCATTGTGTATACTACACGATGTATACACGAGGTCAGTGAAACCATCATGTAGCCTACACGAAGACGAAGTGTACAAGAAAATTACAGAACTTACTCTGCCCATGGGGAGGTGAACCATGCTTTAAAACTGGCTTCATCCTCAGAAGATATATCGCCATATGCTTGAAAATGTTTGAAGTCCGTTTTGGCAACGATATTCTCATTAGCTTTCTTCATTGGCTGTTTTTCTTTTCAACCTTTTCGGTTTCCCAATTAAGTGACTCTAGGACCCAAGATATTTTTATCTTCATCTTACCAAGTTCACCAAGGCAGACGAGATTTTCTTCTTCTTCTTCTTCTTCTTCTTCTTCTTCTTCTTCTTCTTTTTCTTCTTCTTCTTCTTCTTCTTCTTCTGCTGCTGCTGCTGCTGCTGCTGTTTTTTCTTCTTTTGCTTCTTTTTCTGTTTTCTCTTCCATTTTTTTCTATTTTTTCCTCTTCTTTTTCCTCTTCATCTTCCTTCTTTTCACCTTCCTCCTCCTTATTACCTTACTTCTCTTCTTCTTTTTATTTGACCTTCTCTTCTTCATTTTCTTATTTTTCTTCTTCCTTCTATTCTTTCTCTTCTTCCTCTTCCTTCTCTACCATCTCCTCTTCTTCTTCCTTCTCTACCATATCTTCTTCTTTTTCATCTTTCTCTCATTCTTCATTTTTTTTTCACTTCTTTCTCAATCTCCGTATCCTCCCTGTCGCTAGCCATCATCATGGCATATCGAGGACATAATGAGTAATCATCTAGCCTCGATGTTACCAAATGATCCATCAAAATTTTACTTTGGAAACTTTCAAAGGAAATGTCTAATTGCATAGATATACTCTTCTTATCCACTGAAATGATCTTTTGGTCTATTCCAATCAGACATTTCCTCACACAATCTTCATGTCCACTGAACTTCTCGTACATAACCTAATTCTCCTCTGTTTTTTCAATGGTCTCTTCGGACCTCTTTCTCTTCTTCTTCGTCTCTTTCTTTTCAATGTCCTCCTCCTCCTCATTAGCCTCATCTTCTATTGGAAAGGGTGATAGATGAGGCGTCCACTAAAAAAATGTAATATTAAGCTGATAAAATAGAAAAAGTTTACTACCGGATGGTTACACGGACCTCGTGTAGTCATCGTGTAGACTACACGATGGTTACACGGACCTCGTGTAAACTACACGATGGTTACACGGACCTCGCGTAGACTATACGATGGTTACACGGACCTCGTGTAGTCATCGGGTAAACTACACGATGGTTACAAGAAAATCGTGTAATCATCTTGTAGACTATACGATGACTACACGAGGTCCGTGTTTAAGAAGAAGAAGGGTAGAAAATAATTTTGAACATACATTCTCTCCAACTACTGATCTTCAGAAGCTTTTTTCTTCTTCCTCCTTAGTAGGGACTAAGGAAAGAACTGTCAATTAAAAATGCAAGAAATAAAAATCAATATAAGTGAAAGTAATATAAATTAACTTGTCAACATAATTCACCAACATACATTCTCCTTCGAAAAAATTTCTTTTTGAATATTCTTAACCGGTACTATCATGGTCGGCCACCACATGAAAATCCTTCGCACATTGGTCAAAACCTGGTTACCATACAAACTACCCACCAAGGGAATAGTTTCAAATACCCATACCTATTTAAATAAAAGAGAGTAATTCAGTATTCAACACATAAATAATTCAATACATCACTACATATGATCTAATAAATTATACCTGGAAGGTAAATGGACATCCATTGAGTGAATACCCATGAACAGCAGCGGGAGACTTTTGTGTTTTTTTTTGTTTTTTTGCTTGATATTTAAGATCACCAAAAACAGCATTTGTATTATTCGCAGCTAATAATGATTTCATTGTTTTGGAGAACAAGAGCTCTCCCCACGTATATTGGTTGAACGCTTCAAGATCATCAACCAAAACCAACCATCTCTTCTCAATTAGGGCATGATTCTCCTTCCCCAACATAAAATGCTTTACAAAATAAATCAGAGTCATCTTGACCCCATAAGAATCTGACTTATATTGAGAGTTTTTAAACTTCTCCTCAAACTCAGCAATGGTTATTAATTGGGCTTTGAGAAAGTACAGATCAGAGAATCTGTTGGGGTCACGGGTCTTCTTCTCATCCTGAGCCTCACCGAACTTTAGTCCTATCATCAACGAGAACTCCTTCTTGGAGAAGCACAGTGGTTCCTTATTGACAAGAAACCATATTTCCTCCTAAGATGGAGTGCCGTTGACATATCTGGCCTCCCTGGCCAGCACCTGGTGACAAACAGTTGCTGAAAACTTCAAGGCTAAGAGATCAAAGCTGGGAGATCAAGGCTGGGAGATCAAGGAGATGGCCAAAGCATGTCTCCCTAAATAAAGATAGTTGAGGGGTTGTCAACTTGGTCTTGATAGCCTCTATGCAGTGGGTATTGCACTTTGCATTGACCATTACTTTTGGAATTGTGTTAACGTCATGGACGTATCTTAGTTGTATCTTTTATGAAGTCATAACATGTAGAATATTCAAAGCAAACATAAGAGTATGAAATGTACATGATGCTCGTGTAGTCATCGTGTAGACTACACGATGTGTACATGATCCTCGTATAGTCCTCCTATAGCCTACACGAGGCTTACACGATCCTCGTGTAGTCCTCATATAGCCTACACGAGACTTACACGACCCTAGTGTAACCCAGAAAACAGACATCCACTAAGACCAGAACCTCGGAAACCCATAAAATAACATTCAGAAATCCAAACAAAAAATATTAGAAGACAAAAAAACAATCATGTTGTGATTCAGACATCCACAAAAAGCAGAAACGCAGAAATCCAGAAAAACCTCTCAGATACCCATAAAAAACACCTCTGAAAAGTAGAAAAAATACCTCAGAATCCAAAACAAAAACTCAGGAACTCGAAAACTTACCTTGTTGTTTTTCCTTGCTGTGAGAGATGAAAATTCAAGGATTTGCACAGAGAGAGATGTTGCGACTTCGTTCGAGAGAAAGAGATAGTAACAGTAAGACAAAAATGTGGGTAATGGAAGTGAAATACACGAAAGGGTGAGAGTTCGTGTAATCATCTTTTTTTTTTCAAGCCATCGTTTAGAATTCATGAAGAGATTTTTTTGTAACACAAACTGATTTTGAATTAAATGTGAGTCAGGGGTCAGAATAAATAAAAATTAGTGTAAAAGTCTATTTTTACAAAATGATTAGTAGGGATCCACTTAAGCAAAAAATATCCTTTTTCTGAAAGAGAACTGAAAAAGCAAAGGAAGACCTCCGTCCCGCGTAACTCTTGCACGGTCTAGAATTTTTCAGAGGGGTTTGTTAATCTTATTGGCTGCTACAGATCTTCTTCACTCTCATCAGAAACCGAAGGTTCTCTCTCTCTCTCTCTCTCTCTCTCTCTCTCTCTCCATAGAACTGAATAATGCCTAATGTTGGTTGGTTAGATAATTATTTTGAAATTTTTTTATATTTATTGGTGATAACAACGATTATTATGATTCGCATTTTATTCTCTTGTATAAGAACCTCTTCATTAAGAAGTTGATTTATTGAAAACGGTGATGATTCGCATTTTATTATGATTCGCATTCTGTTAGTTCTTTTGCTTTTTACAAGAACCCTATCCTACCATTTGGTTACATATCAAATTCTGAGGAAATTTTACTAACACCCTTTTTATTCATTATTTGATCTATCCTTTTGGACACCATGATAATTTGTTAGACTAAAGAGGAACCTTTAGTTTAATCTTGATATTTTCCTATTTTTGTGCCTTTGGTTTAATCTATTCCTATTTTTGTGAGAGCCAGAACTGGAGGGTTTTGAGAAAAGTTTTCGTCAGGAAAATGAATTTCAAATAGGTGTGTAGATGCATTACCCTTTCGCCAGGTGTGTTGTAATTTATCTAGATCGCTTGATTTCTTAGTATTTGCAATGCAAGAGATTAAAGAACCCTTGAAAGTTCTACCCTTATTAGGTTGAAGTCTTCAGGTGAGTAAGTTTGTAGGTCATTTAAACTTCTTAGCGTATTTTATCAAGATTGATTCGAGTGTTCTAGCTGGCTAATGTTGGTCTATGATTGCTCGTTTTCTAACTACTGACAGTAAATACTTCATGGCTGTCACTCAGGCTTAATCTTACATTTTTTATGGCTGCTTGTGAATAATTATATAACGTTTATGATATATGCTATTTCCTTCAATGAAAAGTACTTCAGTTCATTCAGATCCACATCTGTTTGAACCTCCCCGAACCTTTTCTCTTCTCCTCTTCCACTTGTTCTTCCTTGTCTTAATTTCAAGTTTGTCTTCCTTTTCGTGTGCTGGGTGTCGACTTCAGCTTTGTTGTGACAATTTCTTGTTGGTGTCGATTTCGCCCCTGTTGTAGCAAAAGCTCTTGTTGTGGGTGTCGATTTTTCAAACCCGTTGTGATGAAAACTCTTCCTTCGTTGGTATCGTCCCTTCTTAGGATCCGATTTTTCTGTCTAATCTTTGAGTATATTTATAAGTGACATTGATGTATAGTTTTGTGTTATTGATGTTGAGTTTAGAGGAATTGAGGTTGTTGTCGGTTTTAGGAAAAGCCGAGACCAAGAGACAAGAGTTGCATAAAAATGTGGATTAAGAAAAGAAAAGAGAATTAAGAAAAAAAAGACATAGATGAAGAGAGAGGAGCACTAGATTGGTGAAGATACGGTATAGGACTAGAGGGTTAAGAATAAGTAAGTAATAAAAGAGGTTGAAATAGAAGCTGGGTTCAGTTTCTCAATTGGGAGTGACAAAGACTGCATCAAGGCTCATAGCCAGTGATGATGGCTTTGGTTTGCCTCCAATCCTACGCTGCAAGTTCAAAGGCTTGTATTATCGCTGCCTATGTTTCTCTGGTTTTTTAAGTTTGGTGATTTGTGGTTTGCTGATTGTGTTGGTTACTTTTCTCTGCTTGTTGTCTGTGACTTGGTGATCTTGTGTTGTACCTTTGTTTAGCAGCTATCGAGGAAATATGGTTTAACAAAATGAATTAGATCTGCAACTGTCTTGAAGTAATGCATATATTAATATATATGCATAACTGAAGTTGATTCTTTGTTAGATTATTATGGCTACCATAAGAAATCTGAAGATCAAGACGGGAACTTGCAAACGCGTTATAAAGGAACTACATTCTTATGAGAAGGAAGTCGAGAGAGAAGCTGCGAAAACAGAAGACATGAAAGACAAAGGAGCTGACCCTTATGATCTTAAGCAACAGGTATAGCCAAGATACTGTCATTGTCAACAATTTTCTAAATGTTTATGCTCTTTGGTTTGTTCTTGAAACTGATCAGTTCTGTAGGCAGAAAATTCTGAAAGAAAAAGTGTTTTTGTTTTCCCTTTTTGATACTTCACAAACTCTCTTTTCCATCCCTTTGGCATTCTCTCTTATAATGTGTAGGTATTTTCTGCATGTCATTGTTAAATTTGCAGAATCTTGAAATTTCCTGCTAGTGTGGATTTACTATATTAATTCACTAAACTTATCACACGTATGTCTATATCGTTATCATTACTGGTCAACCATTCTTACTTTGATAGTGCTAGTTTCATTTTGCTTGGGCTCATGAAATTCTTACAAAATCCTTCAGTTCGCTAAATTGACAAGTTTTTTTTGGACCCATGAGTGTCTGGACCGGCCTATGTGTATATGATATGACAAGTTGCATGTTGCATGGTTACGCCTAGTAAGAGTACTTCTCACTTCATAGCTCATCTTCTTCCTTTTTCTTCAAACAGGAAAATGTATTGGCTGAGTCAAGGATGATGATTCCTGATTGTACGAAGCGCCTAGAGGCCTCATTGGCTGATTTAAAGGCAACTTTGGTAATTTTACCATTTTCTGGTGGTTGTTTTCATGTTCATGTCCATCCTTCCTGCACTAACATGCATCTTGAGTTATCTTATGAGTTCCATGAATTCATTAAAACATGATGATTCTACTTTCAGGTCGAATTGGAAGAACTGAACCAAAACGGCCCAGAAATCGAAGAAGCTCGAAACACCATTGCAGAGATTGAACAGTTTTTTCATACAACAGAGGCTTAGTTATTAGTTCAATGGTGCTTGAAATGGATGTTTCTGGCTTTGTGTTTTGATTCTGTCAAAACTATGGGATTTGAATCACTCTATTTGGAAGAGATTTGAGTTCTGATGTGATTCACCTTCATAGAAGTGTTATATAAGTCAGAATTTCCCAATTGTATTTTGTTTGATGAGCAGCACCTTAACTTATGAACTTGACTTCTTAGACCTATGCTTTTGATGCTGGTTTTCGTTGAGCATGTTTTCATTGAGTTCACTGATCTCCAAATGACCACCTGAACCAACTATATGCCAAAGATTAAACAAATTATTCAATCCAATAGCAACATTGATGTTCTTAAGTATAATTCTCAACTAGATTTTGGGTAAGACCCCAAACCTTTTGCATTTTACCTTTAAAGTTTTGAATGGAAAGTAATCCTATCTGACTTATATATAATAATTCAAGCTACTAAATTAGAGAGAAAAAGAGGTGGAATGTTTACAACTATGAGGTGCTTTAAGAAGAGATGTAGCAGCATTGACGACTTAAAAATTTAGTAATGTATTTAAGGCCTTATAGTGAAAACTAATAAAAAAAGATATATTTTAATCATAACGTGAATGCATAACCCCATATCACGTACGCTTGAAGTGCAAATTAATAA
The DNA here is from genome assembly GCA_003255025.1 of Datisca glomerata. Taxonomy (NCBI): domain Eukaryota; kingdom Viridiplantae; phylum Streptophyta; class Magnoliopsida; order Cucurbitales; family Datiscaceae; genus Datisca; species Datisca glomerata. Next base: position 575,751 of record QANY01005488.1, on the reverse strand, counting down.
GAAAAGAATATGATTTTCGGCTTAACTCGTGATAAATACGAACCATGTGAAGGGGAGGCCTATGAGACAAGGAAGAGAACAAAGCAGGCTGAACTTCCAAGGCAACAGGAAGAGAGAGTCTATTTGGGTCACTCCTGAAGGGCAGGAGTTGGGCTAAAAAGAACTGTTGAATAAGAAAATATTAAAAAATAGAGGAAATTACATATTTCACCACTTTCGAGGGTTATTCTACATAGAAGTTCTTTTTTTTTTAAATGCAGGTATGACCGTTTTTTATACATGGCATTCATTTAATCATTTTTACAACTTTTGTTCCCTTTCTGCCCCCTTCTTCCTGCGCCGTGGGTTTCAGTTACGTGTGTTTTTATTTTTGGAGCTGAGGATTCACAGCGTGGGTTTGTCAACGGCCTTCTTTCGTCATCGTTGCGTTCATGGTTTGTTCATTTTCATTCATTAGGAGTGATCGTCGTTCTCCGGCTTCTTTGAAAGAAAGAGTATTTTTGTTGCACATCCTCGAGGAAGAAGACGATCTAAATATGAGAAAAGCTAACATACATTACCTTACATATCCTGTACAAAATAAAGTCTTAAAACTACCCTTTGATTACACTTGTGGGCTCCACAAGATATGATCCAAAGGTGAAAGTGTATTTCTGTACGGCACATATAATGTATGTTAGCTTTCCTCATTTTTTCAAGTTGGATGACAGATGTGTTAGGGTTATCCTATGGTACACTAGATTTGGATTGTCTGCAGCTGGGTCTCAACAACAGACACTGAAGATTGATAAATCTGGACTGTTCGATCTGATATGGACGATCCAAATCAGATGTACCTTTATTTGGGGGAAAAGTAAAAAATAAAAATATATATTTTTAAATATTTTAACATTTGATCTCAGCCGTCCAGATCTTTCTGGGCGGCTGAGATCCAACTTCCCTTTTGCAGTTGGTTTCCAACTGCAGAGGGTCCCCATCCCGGTACACTACATGTTTTTCTCAGAAATTGATCTATGTGATGGTATGAAAATGAGATACCATACGTATCTAATTTAGACACCTTACGCATATCTGATGCTCATAAATAAAAACTAACCAATATTTAAATCAAATACCATAATTTATATACATTACACATAGTTAGAGTAAGAGTGTTCAATATTTTAGATTATTCTAGTGTTCACTGATAAAAATAAACCGATTTTCAACTTAGATATCATACGTATCTTAGTTGTATACATAATTGTAAACTCCTTTTTTTTAAATACTAAAAAAAGTACAATGTGCACGTAAGTGCACAATGAATTCTGTTGTGCACTAGTCACCGTGCGCTGATGGCGCACACAGCGACTGTGCAAGTCACTGATTTGCTATTTTTTAATGCGACACACATTCACGATGCATGCATTGCAACGTGAACTGTGCACGTGTGCTTTAAAAGCACACGTCCCGTGACTTTTGCTCATGATTTTTGTAGGGCAACATAGTAATTGTCCTTTTTAGTTGAGACCACCGGCCATATTTGCTAAAAAAATATGGCCAACCATTTATGTAGTTTGGGTAGTTAGCAGCAAGTAGTAAATCTGGGGGTTTGGGGACCGCAGCCCCCCATGTAAGCAGTAACCATGTTCTCGTGGCGGTGTCTTTCTTATTGATTTGGTGGAGGTGGCTTTCTTAGTTTAAAGAATCTCTCTTAGAGGTTAGCTATCTAGTAAGCGAATAAGGTAGTGCTAACTATCTTCGTTACATGAGAGCAAGTAAGCAAGGTGTGGAAGTGTGCATGTCTGTCTTTGGAATGTCTATTGATGGCAGTGTGCATGAATGTGTTGATTGCGAATAGCCCATTTTTTTCCGTCGGATGTAGTAAGTTAGCGAGAGGGGTGAAGCAAGCTAGCGATTCGACTATGACGCTCCAATAGTAAGTTGATAGTCGTTATCTTCTCTTATATAGCAACACATGGAAGTAGCAAGAATCTTCCTTCTGAGAGGCATAAGAAAGAAGGGGCGAAGCGCTAGTTAGTGGGAATAGTCCTTTCCTGGGCATACCTCGTCAGCCAGCATCCACCTCACGAACAAGCAGTCCCACGGAGCGCTAACTATCAATTGAATAAGAGAAGACATATCGTAAGGATATTTTCGATTAGTTAGCACTACCTCGATGTGACGGAATAAGAGTAAGAAAACAGCAAATCCTTCCTTCAACTATGACAGTGAAAGCAGAATCCGAATCTGCCTTTCGGCTAGCACTTGGGATCATTCAAAAATAAATTTCCCTGGAGCCGGGAGAACTCCTATTTACCGGGTCTGGGATCGATTTCAACTCGGAGATCGCCTGGTCTTTCTCACCTTTCTCTACTATGCCTTTTATCGTGAACTACTAAATTGACTCCTAAGAGAAAGATAGCCTTTTGGCTTTCTCGGGTTCGAGCATCTTTTTGTAGTTCTCTGAAAAAAGTACTGCTTAGATACCCCAGATTTACTACTGCTTAGATGGCCCAAAAATGTCATTTGTGTAGTTCTCTGCAAAAAGTAAGGGAGAACATCAAAATTAGGTCACTTTAAGAAAAAAAATAAAAAATAGTTGTAAAGTTCTGAAATTTAATATAATATATATCATATATATAAAATATTTCTGCGGTATATTTCATTTATACAGTATATATTATGTAAACTTTGGAAGACTGTAGTAGTTTTCCACAGGTTGCGCAAAAATTTTTAACTTGGGGGGCGTGCAGTGACTATTTTTATATATTTTTTATACTTGTGGCTATTTTTGATGATTTTTTCTGAACTTGGCCTACTAATGATCATTACTTAAAAAGTAATTACACCAAATATACATGTTTTGAAAATCGAGTTAAGGGAGAACATTTTTTTTCAAATTTTTAGATAAGTAACGGATTCTTGGTCACCATGTCATCAACCAGCTGTTGTGGAGCTATTTCATTTAATGAGATATCAATATTTTAGAAAATTTGGGGTGTTCAAATTTGTGAAGAAATTTTTTGGTATTACTATTCATTCATATTCTATATACATCTCTAGCTTCAAGGTTCATTCTTCATATATTCTTAGAGGATTCAATAATGGAAGGTTAGTTTTTGTTAGAAAAATATATATCATTTGTTTCTTATTAGATTATCGTAATGGATAATTTTTTATTTTAATGTCATTTGAGTTTTAATCATTTTTATACGTCACATGTTTTGTTTATAATCATTGGTTAGATTTGGTTAACATTGTTGTGGTCAATAAAATATTTATACGGGTAAATCATATGGTTTTGTACTATTTATGACAGAGTAAAAAAATGATAGATCGTTGTTACTTGATATATGTTATTTAATTATTTCGGTGAATTTTGATTGGTTGATTTCAAAATGAAATATGTTGTCAGTTAATGTGTTTTAGAAAAGTTAATATTGCATTCATTTTTTAAGGTGAAAGCGAATTTGTTGGTTTTTAAATTTTTTTCATTAAATATGTTAATTACTGTTTATGAAAATTACAATTATACAATTAAAACATTAATATCTGTCATAATTGAGTCGTGTGTATCACTTATTTACTTATGATTTACTATGATAACCATATATAACATGAATTATATATCAATTTATTAGAGTGTTTGAATTTAGTTCATTGATCGAATTATCACTAATTTATTATTGATTTTTATGGATTTAATTTGATTTCTTTTTAAGATTTTTTGTTCAGTATTTAATTGATCGATGTAGTTAAAAAATAGTGATTTAGATGAAAATTAAAGATTTCCCAAAAATATATAGAAAAAGGTAGTGTTTAGATATTAATTACGGTTTAAATCCATTGATAAGTATTGTTTCCTTATTTTTATGGCATATCATTTAAGTCTATGAAATTTACATATCTAATTTATCCGAAAATATAGGTAGTATTTTATTTATAGATGAGAGGTATATTTGTTTAAAGTTATTGACTATTTAAGAAATTTGCTATTTACCTAATTATTATTGAAAACCTGTTATTTCTTAAAACACCCCATAATATTATCTGTTATGAATTTTTTTCCAGATTATGATATACATAGACCACTTTTATAATAGTAATTTATGAATATTTGCCTAAAAAATTGTAGTAGATAAATGGCTATATCTATTTAATTTGATTTCAATTTTTTATGATTTATCTATAATGCTCTTATCACATGTTTCTACTCAGATTTTTTAGTTATTTTGTAAATTTAAATAGTAACTCCTTTAAACCTGAGTGGTTATGATAATATTTGTTAATTAAATATAAATTAAATATTAAATAAATACTTTGTTTTATCAATAATATTTATATTATGATAAATTGTAAGCAATATATTAACAATCAGATAATATATATATTAACATTTATTTATGATTATATTAATAGTTATTAAATACAATAAAAATAGAGTAAGTGTTAATGTATAATATGATATTGTATTCAGTATATGATATAAACGCTAACAAATGTATTAACAATCAAATTATATTATATTAACAAATATTTAGAATAATTTGATGTTAAATAAATAGAGTGTTAATATCAAATAATATTATATTAATATTTATTTAAGGTGTTAAAATTTATTTATGATCAATGAGACCAAGAAGAGAAAAGAATATGATTTTTAGCCTGACTCGTGACAAATACGAACCACGTGGAGGCCAATGAGACATGGAAGAGAAAAAAGCAGACCGAACTTGCAAGGCAATAAAAAGAGAGAGAGTTTATTTGGGCCACTCGTGATGGTCAGGAGTGGGGCTAAAAGAACAGCTGGAAAATGAAATATTATGTCAATTCTTATGTGAATGCATGTACCAATAACAAAATCTAATCACATCATAATAATATTGAAAATCATGGTGCTATATGTATGTTATTTCATAAATTTGTTTGAGACAAACACACATCACTATAAGAAAACAGACCCATCGCGGTGTTTATATGGCGACGGCTTGGCCAACCATCGTGAAACTTGAAAACAGGATCCTTATTATGATAGTTTGTGCAACAATCATAAAATTTGAAGGAATAGTGGTTTCTATAATCGCCAGAACAAAGATATGACAATGCATTAAAATTATATCATTTTGATGCATCAACTTAAGGACGCATAGTGGTGGTTAAGGTTAACCTTGCTACACGTACACAATTAGGCCATCGTTGATTGCTTTGGTGAGTACATAGAGGAGGGGTGTTTTTCTTGTCATCTTTATAGATTGTTACTTTAGTTGATCCTAGATTAAAAAGTGTTGTTCTTCTTTTTAGGTAAATTCTGATCTGACTTATGAGTTAAAATTTATTGATCTGACGTCCTATCTCCAAAGCTTCTCCAACACATTTCCCCCGTAAGCCTCCTGTACAAGTACCTCCTCCTATCCGACGGGAAAGTAAGTGAAAATCTACCTAAAGAGTCTCTACCTAAATACTACAGACTTCTGACTTAAGCTTCGAAGACCCTTAGACGAGGCTAACACCCCCGGTTATCCTCGTTATTCAAATTTGTTTGCTTATGTTGTGTAGGTTTCCAGCTAACATCGTCAGACACGTGTACTATTACATAAATTCTCATTAACAATATCCTACTATAAACTCATTCTATACTCATCATTATTTATTTTCTTGATAAATTTGCTTGTTTATGCATCAATTTTTCAAAAGAAATAATCTTTTAAGAGAAAATTGTTAGGGGGCGGCATTAAATTCTCCTATCCCCCAAGCTGACATAAAGGTGAGGGACATTCAAAGATGATGTGCCCCAATAAGACCCGAGTAGAGGTGAGGTGATTGAATGGGGGTTGATTTGACACGTCATAATGATGACTGGACCAGATGGGTACCTGACCCAATGGAGAGATACCACGTTGAAGTTTACTTTTGGCGAGTAATGATGGCGCTGACATGGTGAGTCTCTCGAGCTTCTTCGAATGGTCTCCCTATTCCTAGCTTCTTCGAATGGTCTCCCTATTCCTGTTGCTCTGGTCAGCTTGGCCCGACCAGCTCTACTACCTCAAGTTGATGTAATCCTGTAATGCTGACACATGGCGCCATCCCATTGGTGCGACGAGAAACGCTCATAACATTTACCCAAGTCGAACACTTTGCATGGACTTTTCCCGTCCAAGCTTTTCTAGATTTGTATGCCATGATCGCTCAGTGTGTCTGGCAGTGCCTCGAGATGGTACAAATGCGCGTGCATGCCTTGTATTTCCTCGAAATTCAAATTTTACTGTCTCTCAGAAATTGTGGTAATTATGGCGTGTAGGGAGTGTGTTGGGAAGGCGAGGGTCACGCTGGTCGAGCTATCAAAGCATCTTCTGTCACTTTGACAGATGCGTGAGGTGACGTTTGGGTTACCGAGCTAACCCCATTGGTTCGCAAACTGACGGCCTGTCGTCCGTTGGACTGACTCAACGCCCTTGATCTTTCCTCGAACCATGGCCTATAAATAAAAGATCCCCCTCTTCCTTTCTCATACTCTTCCCCCACTGAGAGACAAACCCCTGGCCGAAACTCTTTTCACCTTCAATCTCCCTCTTTTCTCTTCGTGAAAGCAGAAATCCTTTCCTCCTCAAAACTATTTTCTTCATTATTTTCTCCTTGCTTCTTTCATTCTTCCGGTGTACTGCGAGCATTATTTTCGATATTCCATGGTCAGGCCTTCATTCCCCTATTCCTTTGCATTCAAGGATCATTCTCGGGGGCTGCTTGTTCGTGCCGTGAAGTTTGTCTCGCCGTCGTCCATTTGTAGTAGATTTTTTCTATTTTGTTTTCTGTCCTTCATACAAGATTCATTTTTCCTTATCTTCCCATACTTTTTATTGTGTCTAGAGATTGAGAGGGCTTTGATGATCGTATGGAGGACATAAGTGCGCCGATCAAAGTCGCATACCTTCGTGTCGACTTTACGGTCCGACAAGTTCGAACGGGGCTTTTGGCTGTTGGGGGCCCGATGAGTACATTTATTCCCTGACTAAGGAGGACTTAGGTGCCATTCAGAGAACGTATCACCTCCTGGACTACATTAAACTGCGGCTACCGAAGGAGGGCGAGAGGATTAGTGCCCCACGGCACTGAGGGGATGGGTTGTATATGGCCGTGTTGGAATGTGGGTTAATGCTTACCCTACATCCTTTTCCCACGGAATGGTTTTCTGTAATGGAGATAGCTTTGGCCAAACTCCAAACTAACTCGTGGAGAGCTCTGGTTGGGTGATGGGTGCTCTGAAGGGTTTACTACGGTGAGGACTTTACGCTGGATGAGTTCAACTTCTTGTTCCGGCTGAAGTCCCCTCTTAAGAAACCGAATGTAAGGGATCCTCCTCGAGACCAAGGATGGTACTACATCAGTGGTTGGGCTGGCAGGGTGAAGGGAGTTGCGAGTGGCATCGATCTAATATAAGGAGTGGAAGGTATATGGTTCGTGATGTTGAAGTTCTGGGAGGAAACTCGGAGCTCGCGAACCTAGTTCTTTGGGCCTTTAGGACTGCAGGTGAGATCACATTACGGGGGAAAGGAAATCCGCTCGTGCTTTTTTCCAACATCCAACTTTCTTCTTTTTGTGCAGTGGGGAAGCGAAGAGACTCTCAGCCAATCTTCAAGCTCAGATTCTCAATCTTGCCAAGCTCCCCACAGATCAGTGTGCCTATGGTGTCCTTACATTGCCCGAGTCTTTTTTCCAGGTCGGGTTGCATCTAGATCCTCCAAAGGATGTTAGAACTGAGCTTTTTGACGAGGTTTGCTCAGAGTGTTTGATTTTACTGAAATCACTACTCTCGATGCTTGGAGGGTTTAGGTTCGCTGGAATCACCGGTCTCCATGCTTAGAGGGTTCAGGTTCACTGGAATCATTGGAATCACTGCTCTCCCAAACTTAGGCGGAGGACTGGGAGAGGGAGGCTGCTCGAAAACTTAACCTGGTGGAGGGCGCTTTGATGGGGAAGTCTAACCAGTGGATTGAGGGCTACGCGAAAAGCATGGAAGACTTAGAGTTCTCTATGAGCTATGACAGCTGCCGAGATGAGATCGTCGAGGCCCTTCCTGAGTGGGATATGAACTTCCTCCTCATCTTTCTTTCAGATCCTCCACCTCATCCTCTGGATATCGCATATGACTGAGTGATAGTGCCTGGAGTCCTTGAGGTTATGAAGGCTATTGCGGTTCTGAATCGTGTTCCTATTCAGCTAGAAGCTTCCAAGCCTTCTTCCCCCTTGCCTCCTAAGCTTCCAGTCTCACCAGCTGCTCCTGAAGAGCAAGACACGGAGGGGTCTCCTCATTTACCATCGGGTCAACTTGGGGAGCAGATTCCCCCCTGAAGCAGCTAAAGCCGCATTTGGGACCCCTGCTACTCCGTTGTTTTAGGCCCTTTTTGTCGTGCTCTATCTCCTTTAACATTAATATTTGCTTAATCTTTAATATTAATCTTAAATGGATTGGAGATTCGTTTTCATAGTGCTTTATCTCCCTTAAGGTTAATAATTACTTAATCCTTAACGTTAATCCTTAATATTAATCTTAAAGTGATTGGAGCATAGTTTTCGCCCCGCTCTATCTCTTGTAGCATTAATGTTTACTTAATCCTCAACGTTAATCCTTAATATTAATCATAGATTGATTGGGTCTCAGTTTTCACCGAGATCTATCTCCTCTAACATTAATGCTTACTTAATCCTTAACGTTAATCTTAAAGTGATTGGAGTTCGGTTTTCGCCGAGCTCTATCTCCTCTAAGATTAATGTTTGATTAATCCTTAGCCTTAATCTTAGTGATTGAAGCTCAGTTTTTACCAAGCTCTATCTCCTCTAGGCTCCTGATTATTAGATTTATCGCTCTTGGGATGCTGACTGACCTATACTGTCGTTATTCTTTTTATTACTTCCTGGCCAGCTGCCCCCTTTATAGAAGGTCTAGCCTTAGCGGTGTGCTCCAAACTTGGGCCCTAGGATTGCTTTCATTTTTCCTTTCGGGTGTTACCCCTTATGGAGGAGGTCAAATCCTTTTCTTTCGAGTGTTTCCCTCTTTGAAGGATGTCTGGAACTGCAGGCCTGCTGCAAATGCATGAGTTGCCCTCTTTGGGGGGGGGGGGTTGATCTTTTTCTTTCGAGGAGGTCTGAAACTGTAGACCTGTTGCAAACACGTCTCAATGTCTTAGATAGGCATTTTCTGCTCTGGCTAAGTCTCTGCCTTTTCTCGTCTGGCGAGTTAGAGTGCGAGCCAGACATCGCTTTTTTTTTCTTTTTGACATCTAACAGGGCATTTCTGCTCTGGCTAGAGTCCATTTTTCTTATATGGCGAGCTAGGGTGCAAGCCATACATCACCTTTTTTCCTATTGATGTCTAATCAGACATTTCTACTCTAGTTAAAGTTTTTTTTTTCTCATATGGTGAGCTAGAGTGCAAGTTAGACATCGTCTTTTTTTTCTATTGACGTTTAGGCAGGCACTTCTGCTCTGATTTAGAGTATATTTTCGTTGTCTGGTAAGGTGGAGGACAAGCCATATCATTTTTTCATATTGACATCTAGCCAAACATTTCTACTCTGGCTAGAGTCCATTTTTTTCTTGCCTGGCGAGCTAGGGTGCAAGCCAGACATAAGTTTTTTTTTTAACATCAAGTTAGACATTTCTACTCAAGTTAGAGTCTTTTTTTCTTGTCTGATGAGTCAGAGTGTACGCCAGACATCACTTTTTTACTTTTGACGTCTAGCTAGGCATTTCAGCTCTAGTTAGAGTTCCCATTTTTTTCTCATCTGACGAGCTAGAGTGCAATCTAGACATTACTTTCTTTCCTTTTAAAATCTAGCCAAATATTTCTGCTCTAGCTAGAGTCCCTTTTTTTCTCGTCTAGCGAGCTAGAGTGCAAGCCATAAATCATTTTTTTCCTTTTGACGTCTATTCGTGGGAGAACTAGCCTGCATATTTGATAAATGTTGTCTAGCTATATTGTTACGATAATTCTAGAGTACAAGTCTACACTATCAGCGTCAAGTAATAAAATTCTACAAAATAGAGTGTCGTCCACATATTGATTAATATTAATTATTGAAATTAATTAGACCAAATTCTAATTGAGAATGATGAAAAGTTGGGAGTTTTAATTAAACTAAAATTCTAGGGATTTGAATAGATAAAAAATCTAGGGATTCCGATTTCACCAAACCAAACATGCTCAAAATTCTAAAACTCAATCAACCAATGTTTATCATAATAATGATAGCGAATTTCTCTAAAGTAATTATCAATATTTCTCAAACATCGATAACAATGAAACAAAAATACTAATCAGACATCTCTATCAAGATTAAATATATTGAAACTCATTAAGCATAAAAAATTACAATTACAACACTAGATCTATAATTATCTTTAACTTATGAAACTCTAATGGTGTTATAAATAAAGAGCTAATTTAATCACCACTTCTCAGCCTCAGAATTAAATCCAAAATCATGTAATAGTTGGCCAGACGATCACAAGCATTATGAACAGATTATAACACTCAGTAATTCTGAATAAACATCGATTGAATTAAAAATTAAAATTTATGAATAATCATGATTTGGCTACGTCATAGCCCTAGATAAGAAAATTAGAACATACTAGAATAAGAAACATCCTAATAATATTCATGAACATAGAGGAAAACAGAATAAAAACTAGGTTTGAGGATGAAATTGAAGTTGATATCCATCTCCCAGTTGGATCCATCTTCATTTCCTCTCCAAAAAGTTATTTTCTCTGCCTCCCACAACCAAAGAGTCGTAAAATAATCCTCAAATATTCTATTTATACACTAGGAGTTGATAAGGATCAAAAAGGAGAAAAAATGCAGAAAAATATTAAAAATATTATCGTGTCAATGTCTCGATAGTGGAAGGCAGCATTGCGACGCTAGCTTATGTTGGATCAGATTTTAAAATTTGATGAAAAATAAAGGAACCACGAACGATTCGTGGGCGGAAGATAATTTTTTTCACAACAAACATTTAATCATATTAAATATAAAATATTTTCTATGATCATGCGTATTTAAATAAACATATTTAGAATATGTAGAAACAATTTAGTGCATTTTTCTTGTATTGGAGAAATTATGATTTGGTGGAATCTAATTAATCGTCTCGCGTTCTTCGTTCTTCGCAGGACTTCAAATAATCTTCACACTAACAATCACTCGTAGGATTCAGAAGTATATCTGACAATGATATTGCTAGGAGTAGAGTGTGGGCTTTCTAAACAACTGAGGAAGAAAAAGTACAAATTTTTCTTCTTCCTCTATTGGTTTGGCGGCAACAAGGGAAGAGGAGAGCGAAATTCTTTTCTTGCTCTGTGTAATCACATACTGTCGTTAAGGTTATCTCAACACATCATAGGGATGAACCCTAATGCCATCCATATATAATAATTACTGAATTTACACATATAACCCTATATGTTAAATTGCCAAAAATCTCCTCCTCCTGCACTCCTTTATTCAATTTTTACATCTTCCCTTGAGTCAATACTGTATCCAAATTCATCAACTCAAATTGATAAATTAAATTTATCCCTATCAATTAATTAATTTCTTTTATTTACTAATTATCCAATAATTAGAAAATAACAAATTAATTAATTTGAATACTAATTTTACTCTTCATTAATTTAGTGACGACACTCATCTCATATGGGTTCAGGAAGTGTACCTTGGTCCAAAACACGTATTGGTTCAATTGATGTTGTTTCTCATTTATGTCCTTATGAGCTACTCCTGAGACCGACTGAACCCATATGAAATTATGAGATTCAAATACTCGGCCAATATATCTTCATAAATTCTTGACCTATCTAATCCTGATATCGTACGACTTCACTATAGGTTTGATGCTGAATCAACTCTCGATTTATGCACGCTACATTTTCTGTTGGTGCAAATAGACATATTTATTTCATGGTTTAAAGAATATTTTATGATGTTACACTTCGTGAATATCAATAACAAGAGCGAGATGTAAAATTATCATTTTACCCCTCTAGTTAGTATTTCCTTAAGTCTTTTATTGACTATGAATAGGAAAGGCATATGAGTGAAATGTCTCGTACAATTCACAATGTCTTATTCAATGAATCATGTCATCGAGTAAAAGACCCGATTTATTTATTCAAACACCCATCAATAAAGCATAAGGTGATATTGGTGCTTTGCAATCTCACCAGGAATTTAATATATTTTGAATCACGTAACTCAAACATAGTTGAATCACGATCCCAACGGTCGATGTATTGTCTGGCAATTCGAACTCACTCATTTAGCATATCAAAGATAGCAAGTAACTAGGTCAAGTTTCGTATTCACCTTAGGATTAAGATAATTATGAAAATACCCTTAAGGTGTAACAATCAGATTTAGAGCTAGATAAACGGCTTTGCGCTAAACTAATTTATTACTGGTCTATTCAACATGATCCATAACATGTGTAGGTCAACCGTTAGAGTTTCCACTCTAATTCTCTAAGACCGACATTATTTGGTTCAACCTAACAGTCGTAATTGGACTCGATTGCCCAGTTGATCTTAAGATTGCGAATAATATTCTTAACTATTTCAGAAAAGATTGTCTGGAATGTCCTTTTGTCTTTACTCTTCTTACATTGGTAATAGTTTCATTACTTGAGTAAATTAAAAACACACTTTAATTAAAGGGAAACTTTCATTTATTCAATAAATTCAGTAATACAAAAATGTCAAAGAAATAACTAAATAGTTATTACATCCTATTTTATGGATATAATTCCAACAACTTACTGCTTCTCTTGATGCCATGCCAGCGTCGCAGTGTTGGGAAGCCAGCATTGTGACGTGGCCCTTCTATCCAGGTCAGTCTTTTTCTCATTTTCTTCACATTTTTGTCATCCAATTCTTTCAAAAATCAACCCAAATGCATTAGGATATAAAACCTACAAAAATAAGAATAAAACAAACATAAAAAAACAAAAAAATCAAATCAATAAAATTAAAGTTAAGATTATCTAAAATAAGAGTGTGAAACACGCTCATCATACATGCTCTTTGCTAAATTGCTCTTGAGGTGCTCCGTGTCCAGTGGTGGGCTAGTGCCTGCCCTTCCAGGTTGTTAAGGATCAGCCTACACACCAAGTTCCAAAGATTTAACATCTTGAAGATGAGCATGATCAAAAAAGTAAAGAGCAAGTTCATGAGATTTTTAGTCCAACTAGCATGCCTTAAGGACCAATAACAAGGTCGCGGTCTATGAAGCCTCAACACGCTTTAATCCATCATTTGCAAGGCTTAGTGAATTCGGCTAGTGAAGGTTTACAATGACACCAAAGCTTTGGGACAAATGCACCTCGAGTTCAATATAACTTAATTCAAGTCCACATTTCTAATGGGTTTAATTAAGTATGTAATGGGCCAAATTTGTTATGGGCTTGATGAATCTGTGATAAGGATTATTGGGCTAGTCGAAACTTATTATTTAAGTCCATTAGTTCTATTTAACTTAACCTAGTTTATTTCTAATTAAAATATAATTAGCTATTTTTATGTTTTAGGGTTTTTAGAAAATCTTTATTTTAAGGAAACCTTTGTAAAGGTTATAAATGTGCATTTGTCGAATGTTTTAGGGATTCCAAAATTGATAATTTTAAAAACCTAAAGGTTGTTTTGCATTTATCTTTGTTTTCTAACTTTACAACCTTCTGAACGAAGCTCCGATTGTAGTTCAGAGCGCTCTCCGATTAGTCAAATCCTTAAATCCCAAAATAGTAACTCTAGGCGAGTACGAGGCAAGCTTGAATCAGGTGGAGTTCGTCAACCGGTTCAAAAACGCATTGAAATACTACTCCGCCGTGTTCGACTCACTAGAACCCAACTTAACCCGAGACTCCCCGGAGCGGATTCAGTTGGAGAAATTTTTACTGGGCCGTCGAATTTCCGGAGTAGTCGGACCTGAGCAACCGGGAACAAAGAGAGAGCGGATGGAAGACAAGGAGCAGTGGATGATTTTAATGGAGAAGACCGGTTTTGAACCGGTGGCTGTCAGCCATTACGCAGTAAGTCAAGCTAAAATCCTTTTATGGAACTACAATTACAGCACTGTTTATTCTTTAGTGGAGTCTCCACCTGGGTTTCTGTCGCTTGCCTGGAATGAAGTTCCTCTTCTGACTGTTTCTTCATGGCGTTGATGGATTTAATTTATTGGGTTTTTTTTAGTATCAGTTTCAACCAGTTCTTTTTCTATCTGGTGTGGAACCCAAAAGGAAAATTAAATTAAATTAAATTTTAATACGCCATTAACAGTCTGAATTGCTGCTCTTCTTGATCAGATTATTGAATCTTAGTCTTGAATTAGTTGTCTTGTAGTTTTTCATTGATTTTGTAATAGTTTATGAAGGTTTCTTTCTAGATCTAATTTTTAGTAAATGTAGAATTGTAAAAATGAAGGGAATTGAACATAAAAGGTTTCTTTCCCTTAGGTTTTAAATGTATTTGTGCATGTAAAATTCAATTATTTCTTTTAAAAACTCTGTGAACAAAATTGCATAATTTCTCAGGTGAAAAATCTAAAAAGAGACCCTTGAAAAATGAAAAAATGAAATTAGGATCATGTATTTTGTTTAACGAAATTTCAGGTGAATAAATGACTGTCAGACTGTGAATATTTGCCAAAATAATGTATTTGTGCATGTAATTAATGTTGGAATTCATGATCTCCAAGTCATATTTGTACTACGCAGTTTAGGGTGTGAATATTTCAGGAACCTCATTTTCAAGGTAAATCAGACCCAAATGTTTATTTACAATGGGAAAAGAAGGTGGAACTCATATTTGATTATGCTATAGCTTGGCGATCAAATAATTTTTAGATTATGCTATAGCTTGGTGTGATCAACTGGTGACTAGCAGAAGAAGAAATTTGGAGAATCCAATTGAGACTTGGCATGATCTCAAGTCAACAATGAGGAAGAGATTTATAGGCATTTTCACAGGGAACTTGTGCAAAAACTTCAAGTTCTTAGACAAGGCAGTAGGGGTGTGGATGATTACTATAAGAAGATGGAAATGCCCATGGCAAGGGCTAATATAGAGGAGGATATGAAGACCGTTATTTCACATTTCTTGATTGGTTTGAACAAGGAGATAGTTGACCGGGTGGATTTGCAACCTTATGTGGAGTTAGAAGAGATGGTGCACATTGTCATCAATGTGAAAAAGTAACTCCAAGGAAGAAAGGAAGCAATGTATGTTTTCAAACCTTATTCTAACCTTAATTCGACTTGGAAAAAGGACGGGAAGAGTGATTTTAAAAGTGGAAATATGGTTGTTTATGATGTAGGTCAAATTAGGGACATTAAGTGTTGGAAGTGTCAAGGTGTAGGTCAAATTAGCAATGAATGCTCTAATAGGATGACTATGACCCTAAGAATGGTGAGATAGTGATTGATGAAGAAGAGGGTAACAATGAAAGCAATGGGGAGGAGATGCCTGAATTGAAGTATTTTAGTGAAGTGAGCATTGAGGAATCGATTAGAGGGGATGTCTGGTTACAAGACATGCGCTTAACATCCAATTGAAGGAGGATTGCCATGAGGAGCAACGAGACAACTTGTTCCATACAAGGTGTCATGTTCAAGGCAAGACATGTAATGTGATTATCGATGGTGAGAGTTGCACTAATGCATTGAGCACATTCTTGATCAATAGATTGGGGCTGTCTACTACACTACACCTATGTCCATACAAGCTTAAGTAACTTAATGATTATGGTGAGGTGAAGGTAAATAGGTAATATATTATCTCATTTTCATTTGGTTAATATCATGATGAGGTGTTGTGTGATGTGGTTCCTATGCATGCGAGATAGATTTTTCTTGGTGGACCATGTCAATTTAACTGGAGAGCTATGCATGATGGGTACCTCAGTAGGTATTCATTCATAAAGTATGGACGGAAGACCATACTAACACCACTTTCCTTAAAAGAAGTGCATGGAGACCAATGTAAATGGAAATGATGAGAGTGGAGGCTGAAAATAAAGAAAAAGAGAGTAAGAAAAGTGCTTTAGAGAGTGAAAATAAAAAGAGTGAAAAGAAATAGGGAAAAGAAAAAGGAGAGCAGATTCGACCTAGAGAAAAAAGTGCAAAGAATATGAGTTTAATAGTCAAGGCAAGTGAGGTTAGACATGGATTATACTTCAATCGGTCTATATTTGTACTCTTGTACAAA
Organism: Datisca glomerata; assembly: GCA_003255025.1. Taxonomy (NCBI): domain Eukaryota; kingdom Viridiplantae; phylum Streptophyta; class Magnoliopsida; order Cucurbitales; family Datiscaceae; genus Datisca; species Datisca glomerata. The sequence continues at coordinate 559,515 of QANY01005488.1, read as the reverse complement.
TGGGCTTATTTGGAAACTAATGAGCTTAACCCCTCTTTGCGTAGTGTGTTTGTTGATCTTTTGCAGAAATTTGAAGGCATGTTTCATGAAGAGATGCCAAGTGGTTTACCACCAACTAGAGGATATAACACTAAATTGACTTCATTCCTAGAGCTGCCATACCCAATAGGCCAGTATATAGAACGAATCCAAGTGAGGCAAATAAGATCCAAAAATAGGTGGAGGAGTTGTTAGCTAAGGGGTATGTGAGGGAGAGTCTAAGTCCTTGCTCGGTTCTTGTTATTCTTGTGCCAAAGAAGGACAAGACATGGAAGATTTGTGTGAACTGCTGAGCCATCAATAAAATCACTGTAAAGTATCATCACCATATTCCTAGGTTATATGATATGCTTGATGAATATATGATTCTTATTCGTTCACTAAGATAGACTTAAAATCTGGTTATCATCAAAATCGAATGAATGTTGGTGATGAATGGAAAACATCATTTAAGATAAAGTATGGGTTGTATGAGTGGCTTGTTATGCCATTTGGTCTTACTAACTAAAGCACCTAGCACATTCACGCGATTGATGAACCATGTGTTGTGTGAGTACTTGGGAAAGTTTATTGTTGTTTACTCTGATGATATTCTCATTTACTCTAAGTGCTTAGATGATCATATTATGCATGTGCGTCGTGTACTAGATATACTTGGGTAAGAAAAGTTGTGTGCTAACCTTAAGAAGTGTAATTTTTGCATGGAAAAGGTTAATTTTCTTGGTTTTATAGTGTCTAGTCAAGGTATTGAGGTTGATGAGGACAATGTTAGAGACATTAAAGAGTGGCAGAGACCTAAGAATGCTAGTGAAGTGAGGAGTTTTCATGAGCTTGCTGGTTTCTATAGGAGATTCATTAGGGATTTCAGCACTATAGCATCACATTTGAATGAGTTAGTTAAGAATAATGTTGGATTTGTTTTGAGTGATGCACAAGAACAAGCATTTATTGAACTTACAGATAAATTGTGTACTGCACATTTGCTTACTTTATCTAACTTTGATAAGACTTTTGAGATTGAATGTGATGCTAGTGGCATATGAATTAGAGCTGTTTTGATGCAAGATCAAAAGCCACAATGTACTTTAGTGAGAAGTTAAGTGGAGCAGCCTTGAAGTATCCAACATATGACAATGAATTATATACTTTGGTTCGAGCTTTACAAACATGGTGACATTATTTATCGCCGAAGGAGTTTGTGATACACACTGACCATTAAAATATAAAGCATTTGAAGGGTCAAGTTAAGCTGAACCGTAGGCATGCCAAATGGGTGGAGTTCATAGAAACATTTTCATATGTGATCAAGTATAAGCAAGGTAAAAAGAATGTAGTTGCGGATAAATTATCTAGACGGTACATTAATTCTCTTAGTATTAAATTGTTGGGTTTTGAGCTTATTAAGGAGTGGCATCAACATGATGATGATTTTGGTGAAATATATGCATCTTGTGATAAATGGCTGTTTCGGATGAGTTTTACTTGTTTGATGGTTTCTTGTTTAAGAGAAATAAATTTTTCATTCCTAAGTGTTCTATGAGAGAATTGTTGATTGAAGAAGCATATGGAGGAGGCTTAATGGGGCATTTTGGGGGTAAATAAGACCTATGAGATGTTGTTAGGATATTTCTTTTAGCTTGGTATGAAACAAGATGTGCGTAAGGTTTGTGAGCAATGCATTACACGTAGATAGGCTAAGTCTAGGTTAAAATCACATGGTTTATACCATCAGTACCTGTTCTTGGTGAACATTAGATAGATTTGTCTAAGGATTTTGTGCTTGGATTGCGTAAAATTAGTAAAGGTCGTGATAATATCTTAGTTGTGGTTGATGGATTTAGTAAGATGACTCATTTTATACCAAGTTATAAAACTGATGATGCTAAGTTGATTGCTGATTTGTTTTTCAGAGTAGTTGTGTAATTAAATGGCATACCTAAGGGTATTGTTAGTGATAGAGATGTTAAGTTTTTTAGTCACTTTTGGCATGTGTTATGGGGAAAGTTAGGAACTAAGTTGTTGTTTTCAACTACTTTTTACCATTAAACTAATGGGCAAACTGAAGTAGTTAATAGGATTTCAATTACGTTACTTAGGACAATAATAGAAAAAAACATTAGGACATGTGAGGATTGTTTACCATTTGTGGAGGTTGCTTACAATAGGGTTGTCCATAACACTACTCATTGTTCTCCATTTGAGATTGTTTATGGATTTTATTTTGCTTACTTCTATTGATTTATTACCATTGGCACCTAAAAAATTTATGAGTGTTGATGCTAATTCTAAAACATATTTGGTGAAGAAGTTACATAAGAAGGTTAAGGAAAGGATTGAAAAGCAAAATGCTAAAGTAGCTTCACATGTGAATAAGGGAAGGAAGCCAATGATTTTTTAGCTTGAAGATTTGGTTTGGCTACATTTTCACAAAGAAAGGTTTCCACTTCAAAGGAAGCCAATGATTTTTCAGCCTGGAGATTAGATTTGGGTGCATTTTCACAAAAAAGGGTTTTCACTTCAAAAGAAGTCTAAGATGAACCCAAGAGGAGATGGTCCTTTTCAAATTCTTGAAAGGATTAATGACAACGCATACAAGTGGCCCTGTCAGGTGAGTATAATGTTAGTGCTTCATTTAATGTGGCTGATTTGAGTCCTTTTGATGTAGGTGATGCTTTAGATTCGAGGACGAATCCTTTTGAGGAGAGAGGAAATGTTAGTGATCAACCTACACACCAAGTTCTAAGGATTCAATATCTTGAAGATGGGCATGATCAAGAAGGTAAGGAGCAAGTTCATGAGGTTTCTAGTCCAATTAGCATGCCTCAAGGACTAATAAGAAGGTCATGGTCTAAGAAGCTTCAACAAGCCTTAATCCACCATTTTTAAGGCTTAGTGGATTCGACTAGTGAAGGTTTACAAGGACACCAAAGATTTGGTAGAAATGTACCTCGAGTTCAATACAACTTAATTCAAGTCCAAGTTTATAATGAGTTTAATTAAGTATGTAATGGGACATATTTGCGATGGGCTTAATGAATCTATAATAGGGATTATTATTTAAGTCCATTAGTTGTATTTAGCTTAACCTAGTTTATTTCTATTTAAAATATAATTAGGCCAGTTTCCTATTTTTGTATTTTAGGATTTTTTAGGAAACCTTTGTTTTTAGGAAACATTTGTAAAGGCTATAAATATGCCTTGGTCGAATGTTTTAGAGGTTTCAGAATTGATAATTTTAAAAACCTAAAATTTGTTTTTCTTTTAATCTATTTCTTTATTCTAAGTGGTTATTCTATTCTAGGTAAAGAAAAGCTTGTTATTCTAAACTCTTGGGTGCAACAGTTTCTATATAACTTAAGCGACACAATAAAAGTTGTTTTTATTCTTTTGTTAACTGATTTATGTATAGGATTCCATTCGCAATATTTGTGTTATTGAGTAGAATACATGATTTAAGAAACATTCAAGTAGATTGATCATCTTCTTATGGAGTGTTTCAAAACTGGAATTCAGAAACAAGTTTTCTTTGTTCTAGTTCTTGATCATCTTTCTAAGTAATATGTTTTCCAGCATTTCTTAGGGGCTGTTGTCGAATTGGTTTTCGGGGTTTTCTTGCTAATGCTTTATGGGTTCCTATACATAAAGAGGTTCTTAATCTTATCCTTGGTGGTTCCATATCAGTTGGGATCATCTTTCAAAGTAATCTGTTTTCTAGTCTTTCTTCGGAGTTGTTGTCGAATTGCTTTTTAGGGTTTTCTTGTTAATGCTTTGTGGGTTCCTATACATAAAAGGGTTCTCAAGCTTATCCTTGGAGGTTACGTATCACAGGTCTTGTAATCTGTAGGTTCCTGGTTATACCTCCATTACACTCCTCTTCTGCCCTTTATTCTCGTAGGTGAACATCGACCCGACATGAACCACCCTATCTAGATGCTCAGGGAAGAGAACAACTTGCTCCAACGATTCTAATGACTCCCCCCAGAGCTGGTCCTAGGGTGGGCCGTTGTTCATGGCCACTAAGTCTTTGCCATTAAGGGTCATTGCGTAACATTCCCTTAACATTCTATTGTCCCCCCGAACCAATCCTACGTTTGTGGGTGTGAGGAACTTCATGACCTGATGGTAGGCGGATGGCACGACCTTGAACCTTTATATGGATGGTCGGCCAAAGATGACATTGTATACCTCGTTGTACTTTACCGCCGTGAACTCGACCAGTTTGGTGGCAAGCCGTCGGTCCTCGCCCTGGGACGTGAGGAGCTCCATTATGGCTTCCAGGATGACCTCGTGCCCTCTGAATCCTACCAAAGGAGTAGGGCATGGACAAAGTTTCTTGGGGTCTAGTCCCATTTATAGGAAATCAGAGAGTGGCTTAGGATGTTGACTGGGCTTCTGTCATCTATTAGGGCCCTCCATACCTTGATGTTGGCAATGAGTGGGGAGATGACTAGTGTGTTAGTGTGGGGCTGGTGGACCCAGTGTGCCTTTTCCTTAATGGACTCGATCACATCTTCCATCATAATGATCAATGGTCGGGAGAGGACGCTGAAGACCCCAGGGTGCCCTGCCACCTGAGCTAAAGACTTCCTTTTGCGGTTAAAGTTCAACATGATGGGTCCTTCAAAGATCATTTTGATCTCTTGTACAGGGCTGCGCGGGTGGGTCAGCTTCTGTTCGAGCTGTCTCTCGATCCTCCTATCTTGCCTAGAAATGATGTTTTCCACGTGGTTCCTCTAGTTGGCCACGAACTCCTTGAGGTATCCTCTTTGGATAAGGGCCTTCATTTTCTCTTGGAGGTCGAAACACTCCTATGTGGTGTGCCTAGAGTCCTGATGGTACCTACAGAATTTAGAGGTATCATTTTTCTGATTGGGCATTCGTATCACTTGGGGTTGCTTCAGCATGCTCCAATCCTTAATGACATTGTAAATTTCCTCCCTCTTAGCTGTGAGAAGGGTATAGGTGGTGAATTTTCTGGTCAGGTAAGGGTTTTTTCCTTCCTGTCGATTGGGAAGGGTTCGACGGAGCTTAGTCATAAGAGGGACTGAGTCTGAAGGTCGGGGGCGCCATCTCTTATCTTCTCACACTTCTTTGCCCTTTTGAGGGTTCTGACCGTTCGACCTTTCCAACTCTCTCAACTCAGATTACCTCCTCCACACTGATATACTTCTGCACTCGAGACTGTATCTCAGTGAGGGTGACATGGTTGTATTTGGAAATGGATCACCTTATCCTTGAGTTGGGGATCATGCTTCTCAATGCGGCCACCAAGATGTCCTCACTAGCATTGTCGACCTGCAAGGACTCCAGGTTGAAGCGGTTCATGTAATCTTTCAATGATTCCCCCTGGCCTCTGCCTCACCGTCATAAAGTGGGAGGCTGGTCTTCTCCGTTCTCTTCCTCCCAGGAACTGTCCTGTGAACAACTTTGAGAGCTCGGCCAAGGAGTGGATGGAATTTGGTTTTAGCTACCCTATCCACTTCAGGGCAGGTCCATTGAGTGACTGGCGAAATAACTTACACATCACAGGCTCTAGGATTTGTTGTAGGTCCATCCACACATTGAAGGTTTCCAAGTGCTCGAACGGATCTTTTGTATGGGGCGATGGAAGACAGTTTAAACTTGGAAGGCATCTAGGCTCATTGGATCTCCACGGAAAAGGGGAGACTCAATTTGGCCCAAGAGCACATCAATCATGACGGGGGACTTACATCCGTAGGCGGCAGAGAATGTCTTTGCGCATAAGATGCTGCAACGATTTGGGTGAGGGCCATCATGCCCTTTTTCATCCTTTTGACCACCTTGGAGAGTGAGGCGATGAAGTCCTTCTTCTTCCTCTGCATGATGGCGACCACGGGAGGCAAATTTCCTCTTGGCGAGGAGGAGGGTGGGTCTTCTCCTTCGTTGTGAATCTCATCAAATTGGGACGAGGATTATGAACTCATTTTCCTATTGGCGAGGAGAGGGGATACTTTTGCTAATCTTGAGAAGGAAAACTATCATCCCCACAGACGGCTCTAACTATTTATGCTAATTTATGCAATAGTACATGTGTCCAATGATGTTGACTGGAAACCTGCATTCTAAAAGCAGCAAATCTAAAGAATGAGGATAACCAGGGGTGGTATCTTCGCCCAAAGGCCTCAGAAGCTTAAATCAGAAGTCTGGTAATATTTAAGCAGAGATCCTTTAGGTAGATTTTCACATACCTTCCCCTCAGGTAGGAGGGGAATTTATACCTGAGGCTCACGGGGTGAGGTGTGTTGGAGAAGCTTTGGAGATGGGATGTCTGACTCTTATGGTCGGGTAGGGGAGGCATTAAATTCTCTTGTTCCTCGAGCTGACATAAAGTTGAGAGAAATTCAATGCTGATGTGCCCCGAGCTGACGCGAGTAGAGGTAATGCGACTGAACGGGGGCTGGTCTGACACGCCATAATGATGATTGGGCCTGATAGGTACCTGACCCAATGGAAGGATACTACTTTCGGCGAGTAATGATGGTGCTGACATGGTGGGTCTCTCGAGCTTCTTCTACTGACCTCCTTATTCCTGCCACTCTTGCGTGCTCTGGTCAGTGTGGCCCGACAAGCTCATAGGGCAGCGAGAGCAGGCCGGGCCTCCTCGTCTGAGTGACAGAGCTCTACTACCTCTGACCAATATTGTCATATTGTGCTCTAACATGTGGTGCCATCCCATTGGTCCTACTAGAAATGCCCATAACATATATTATGGTATATAGAGAAAATGATTGAAGTTTGAAAAAGAAATTATCAAAGAAAGAAAGAGCTAATTTTCAGTAATTGGAAACAAATACAAATATTTCGAGACAAATGGAAAGGAATTAAATATAAATCTATGAAAAAATGTGTGCAGTGTATACAAAGAGTGATGAAAATAAAATGAGCACATAAAGAGTGGGTATATTAGGAATATTAAGGACTCTAGCCTATTATTTAATATGAGCTCTTGCTCACTCCGCCATGTTCTTATTTAGTTTGTGTTTGTCTAGTGGAGATTTGTTTATTTCTCATATTAGAGATTCATTTAAGAAAATGATTAATCGGTATAAGTAATGGAACTACTTAACCACTTTTTTTCACTAAGTGGTTAGATATGCAAACCTTTTAATAAGTAGAAGGAGATTCTTTCTGAAAGCAAGAAAGAGATTCGATATGCTAACCTTTTAATAAGTAGAAGGAGATTCTTTCTGAAAGCATTTAACTAGCTATTAATCAAATGGGTGTTAGAGAGGGAGAGAAAATAATTGTTGATCATAACTTTTTCAATAGGTTGTAGAAAAAATAAGAAAATATGGGTTCTCTCATAATATAAAAAATCTTATTTGATGGATCATTAGTTTTATACTTCTTCGAAATACACTTCCATGACAATGCTCTGTGAACTTTAACGCCAGGATAATTTTTAATGGATGAGAATTGGACTAGTAAACCAAGATTTAGCAAGGAATACAAGATGAAGTAAATCAAATTTCAGATTTGGAGAGAGGACTGGGGGATGGATGTATATCATTCATTGTAAACATTGAGTTAATCATAATTGTAAGACTAGAGGTGTTGTCCAGAACACCTGATATGTAACAAGTTTATAAGTGGTTATGCACGTTGGATTTGTCATGTATGTTGACTACTACATTTGTGATTGGTATGTCATCTGAAGTCATTGTTGATAGTAGAGCACATATAGAAATATTATTATTATGTTAAGAAGATGATAACGGTATGCATGATATGTTTGGTAATTTATTGAATAATGAACGTGGATCAAACTATATTCTATCACAACAACCGATTGATGATGCAAATGAAAGAATGTGAGAATTCAGAGATGAATTTGACATTAGAAACTTTACGATTTGGCTAAATATTGTAATCAACCATATATCCATGAAGTGAAGAATTCTCAAAATTGTCATTATTGTGAACCTAACATTAAATGTCTTGACATATTGAGTGGCAAAGAATTTTCTTACATTCTTGAATTGCTGAATAGAGCTTTATCAAAGGGTGTTCAACTTCCAAATACATTTGTGAGGCAAAAAAAATTGACTCGAAAGTTAAGACTTAGGTATGAAGAAATAGATGTGTGCCTAAATAATTATATGTTGTATTCAAAATACAAAAAAATACCAAATATATGAGCCTTATGGCATTTCAGGATGGGTTACCAATTGAAAAGATCGTGAGAGTATGTCACAAACTCAAAGAAAGAAGAAAGAGAAGAAAATATCTGCTAAAGTTTATGTTACTTTTCTATGAAATACAAATTGAAAAGGTTATACATGTCTTCTAAAACTATTGAATAAAAACATTAATGGTGCACTTTTGATTTTATAAATTCAATTTATATTATTTAAATTTTGTTTTAAATATATTTTAATCATGTTCTCATTTAATGGGCATTAGAACTTGAAACAGACCTCCAAGAACGTAGTTGTGGGTAACTTCACATGAGAGGAATCATAGAACTTACACGAATGGGAGATTGCAATAATTGGTGTAAAAATAAGTTATTAATATTTATACAAAGTTTTTAAATTGTTATTACATGCTTATTGACACTAAGTCTCAATTTTATATTTTACGAAAAGCTTAAAAAGTGCATGAATGCATTTTGGGATGGTGTTTATGATCCAATTTCACCAAACTATTTGGTTTATAGCATCTTGGGCGTGCCCATTCATTAAGACTCATGCCAACTCCATCTACAATATTCGAGCAATCACCGCGTTATAGTGGGGAATCTTCCGTGCAAGATATTTCCCACTTAAGAGTTGAGCTTAAAGATCAACGTACACGAGTGACTAAACTGGAGGCCCAATGTGCTCTAATGCCTTAGTACTAGGGTCAATGTGTACGAGAGCTTGAGTTAAAGGTTCAATGTGAACAAATGCCTAAGTTGTTTACTGAATGTGCAGAGATGCATGTTCAACTACAATTAGTCATGAAGTTTTTGCAAAAATCTCGATTAGAGTTTCATGTATGTTATGCTTATGAAATGCTTTGTTAATATATAATTATGATAACTTTGAATATTTTTGGTATTTTGTATTGATATCTCAAATCTTCAAATCTTACGTTCAATATATTAAGAGTGTTCGCGGTTCAATTTGACAATAAAATTCGACAATAAAATCAACATGTTCACGGTTCAATTCGACAACAAAATCAAATCGACCCGAATCATTCATGTCAAACAAATCGAACAGTAAATTTTGATTTTATTCGATTCTCCAGTTCGGTATTATTAATTAAAAATAATTTTTTAAATAATTTTTAAATAATATTATTGAAAAAAAATATAAAATCAAAATTTTGTTTCGCTTTGAAAACCACCAAAATTCTGAACAAATCGAAACTTTGATTCTCTCATTTTCTCGAACCGAACTGAACATATATAAAGAACCGACCGAACCGGTCATTTTCTATTCGATTCGGTCGGTTCGAGATAATTTTGATCACCCCTCAAACATGTGCGCGCAAGCATTAAAAATCAAATATAAACTCCAATAACATCTACTTTCATATCAAATTATTAGGAAAGATTTGTAAATGGACAAATAAGTATCAAGAAGGCCAATGTTACTAAGGAATTAACGCAATTCTCGTCTGGCCTTAGATTGTGAAGCTCACACCTTCAAATCACACTGCTATTATAAGTATCATATGTATATATGTCTGGCCAGTTTTTATCACTTCCATTTCTTAAACCTCATGAACTTGCCCCCATGCTTTCCAAACATCCCATGCTTCCCATGCCTTCCGAATTTCCCGTGCTTAAACTTTCCATGCTTGAACTTCCCGTGACCGTAACCGTGACCGTAGTAACCTCCATGGCCAGGACGATGGCCGCCGTGTGAGAGCTGGTGAGCACCATAAGCAGCTGCTGCTGCTGCTGCACCACCAACTAGCATTGCACCCATATTAGGTCCATGCCCTGTCAGATTAACAACAATCCGAAACAGCAACAATCGTCAGTTTCAATCTAGCCGGAACGCAAATCATGCCCCTTCACCTGTGCTTCAAGTAAACGGTGGTAGAGAAGAAGCAATATCACGTTATTAATGCCGTGTAGTTATACATTTGGAGGATATTACAAACGGAAATACCAACGGGGTGAGTGTCATTTTTGAAACTAAGAGTCTTGAGTGTTAGTAAAACGATATCGGTCGACTTAGTTAATAAACTAGTAGTTTCTTTATGAAAAACTATACCCTTGTTGTATAACCCGACCCGACTAATTTTTCAACCCCCATAAATCCCGACCCAACTTGTATGTTTAGAATAAGATATTTTAGGAGAAGACTTTTCAGGTTATAACACCCATTGTTGAAATAAAAATTAAAGGCAGTTTTGGTATTAAATTTTATTTTGATAGCACTAGAATAAAAAAAACGTCTTTGGGTTTTTTATTAATAAAATCTAAAATCAGGAGGAGAGGTGGTCTGTGTCATTTTTCAAACTAAAATGAGAAGATCGTAATATTTAAGCAAACTAGACGAAGGGAGACTGGAGAAGTTTTCTCTAATTAATATCAACAGTTAAGTTAATAATCAAATATATATATGCATATACCTGAGTAATGAGAAGCTGATGGGCCATGATAACCAGCTGGAGGATATCCTCCGTGTTGAGGATAGGGAGCTGGTGGGTATCCGCCTGGGGGAGGATATCCAGCAGGAGGGTAGCCGCCTGGAGGAGGATATCCGGCAGGGGGATAGGCTTGTGGGGGATATCCATGAGGAGGATATCCTTGTGGTGGATATGATCCATGTGAAGGATAATGTCCTCCAGCTCCAGCAGCATATCCAGCTAGACTTGAAAACAATCCTTTGTCATCACTATGCTCGTCCTTTCCACCTCCCATGTTTCTTCACTTTTTTAATCAATGCTATATAATGTCAAATAGGAAATTTTAGCCGGTTCGCGTTCTTCCTTAGCTACATGATAATAGAAAGAGAAACGAAAAATGCAGTAGAAGACTTCAAAATGAAGATTTAAGTACAATAAATATATTCTCAGGTGGTCCTCATAAGCTAATTATAAGCAATATTCAAGTCTCATTCATGGTGATGCACTACTATTAGCAGTAATCAAGTCAACTAAACCATTATAAGAAATGAGGCTTCATTTTGGAGATACAGTGAAATTTAAGTTCAATTCCAACACAGGTAGAATAAGATTGCAAAGAGTAAGGACAGCAATGATGAGAAGAAGAGATATAAGTTATAAGAATTATTCTGTTGCAGCAATCCGCAAAATTAAACTAAAGACGAAATGGTCCTTAATCCTTAATCCGTACTTCGCTTGTACTTCATCTACTTCTACCGCTAGTTTTAGTTCAGCTGAAAAATCCAGTCTATTCTACTCCTTAAGACTTAGGTATTAAAAAGATGAGAGATAACCAGCACAGATCGGACAAAGAATATATCAATAAACCATTTGAGAGAAAAAGCTGAATTAATTGCTACAATATGACACCAGGTCCTAAGATTCCTACTTTAGCATACCCGAAATAAAACAGGCTCAAATCCGTTGTAATATCTTCTTAACCATGGCAGATAAGAAAAAACCATCATGATCATCATCATGGGGGAAATCTACCAAGAACTAAAACAAATAAGTTGACTACTAAAGTGGTTCATGGGACATCAATGGTTTTTCTAACTCTTCGTTGTCTAATTCCTCTTCACCTGGCTGGCCTTTGCCAATGCATACAAACGAGTAGATTCTGTTTACAATATATTTGATCATGTATCACCCCTTTTACATTTTGCGTCATAATATGGTTGAGAAATAGACCTTTTTAAGGAAAACAGAAAGAGGAGAAGAAAATGATGAAGGAAAACATACACCCATTTGGCCATTAACCAGCTAATTAGAAACTCCATATAAGACAATAAGACGAACAGAAGGAACAATATACAACTATTATGCATAAGAAGCCGTTAACAGCCATAATTAAACACAGAAAATGAAACACCCAATACCAAATTGAAACAGAGGGCAGTTAGCGAAAGGAAGATTAACGCAATTATACAAATCAACCAAACAAGAAACGGAAAGAATTAAAAAAAAAACACAGAGATCAATTGTTGAAAATGACAGAGAGACGAAGATTTTATTTTCTCACCCAACAGTTTCGGATTTGCAAACAATTGTTCTGAATTTTGAATGAAAGCTCTCCTCTCTCCTTCCTTACCGTCTCTATCTTTAACAATGACAAACAATTAATATATGCGCGTGAGCGTTGCTTTGACGCGTCTGGTTTATCAAATTTGCTGTGATACGTGTTCCTCATCCCACACGTAACCAGCAAATCAGAGAAAAAAAACTTTTTTATTTTACATTTATCCAAATAAAATTACGAATGATAAGAATTAATAAATATATCATAACATTTCAATTATGATAATAATTTTATAATATGATTATTATTTAATTCAATTTAACATATTATTAAAATAAAATATTATTCTAAAATTTATCAACGGGTAAATGTTCACTAATTCAATAGAAGAATAGATTGTTACAAAATTTTGACATCATAAAAATTCATCTAGAATGGATAATTGGAAATCAAGAATTAATAATTCGTTATTATTTCATTAATTTTTTTATGTTCCGTGGTAAAAAAAAACTTTTAAAGTTGGGGTGGTATTTCATTCTTTAAAAATTCTAATCACGTGATATCTATCTATGTATGTTGAATATATAATATTATGTTAAAAATAACGCATCTCATTTATTTTGTATAAGCCTGGTTATGTTACATGTCAAACAACTATACAGTACCGTTTCAGGACTGGATCGCATTGCTGACAATTAAAAAAATTGAAGTAAATCTGAAGGAGATTTTGCGTGTTTATGAAGTCAAGTGATTGTATATATGTTTGGGAGAAAGTAGTCAAAGTGGATATATATAATAAGAACTATTCAAGCAAATTCCTACCAATATGAGTCTGACAAATATTCTGTTGACAAAAATATCAATAATATGACAAATATTCTTCGATTTGCCTATTTAATAAATCAATTTATATTTTTAAGCCTGCACGTGTCTATTATTTATATTTATCCTCCGTTGACCATTCTAGACTAGAGACCTTTGGACGGCTTGTTCTGATATTTCTTAAGAAGCCTGATGTATTTCTAGAGGGCTAATATCACCAAACACCACCTCGTTATTTATTTATGTCTTATCATTTTCGAGTTTGCTAATTGTGAAATTTATGGGCAAAAATGTTAAATCTAAATAAAATTAAATAGATACAGATCTTCTTCTGTTAGATATTTCAACAGAGGGGATTTGTTCGAAAAATTTTGCCCGTCCATCAAGGTGAAAATGTGCTATGACATTTTTTTTCCACTTTTTATTATGTTTTAGATATGGATTACCCGTTTCTAAATATGACAGTCTAGATATAAACATAACAATATCTTATTTTTAAAAATATGAGAGAAATTGAGACCCAAGTTAAATGTAAATTATAGCTTATTTTCTCAAATTAATTGTTTTTTAATCATAAATTAACAGTGAATTAAATCCATGTACTTTAAATTTTTATAATTAAACTATCTATTAACGGTGAGTTTGGGAACCTTCGTCTAGAAGCATAAATGAATTTAAAAATTGCATTCAAATTACATATACTTAACAAATATACTTTGAAATATATGTAAGTATTTCCTATAAAAACATGTATGACATAATTATGGCTTAAAAATTATTATTTCAACATATAAAAGCACTTCTAGTTATAAACACGAACAAACACACTCTAAATTTAACAAATGTAAACACACCATTCACACGTGTTTCATTATTCAATATATTTTCCATCTTCTAACGAGCTATTCATGTGCTTAAATTCATACAACATTCAATTCAATTTACTTTTTGTTTGTTCCATCGAGTATGTGACTGTTTTCTTAGATTCCAACTTTTTACTTTTCTTATAAAAAAAATGCTTTGACCTACTCCCCGACAGAGATGCACATTTTATGTAGTGGGGTCATGTATACTCATAATAAACTCTTAATTTTCAGTATAAATTCATTAATTTCAAACTCTTTCAGAGAACATGAAAATGATTTTTGAAAGAAAATTATATGATTTGTTTTAGGTTGAGAAGGGTAAAGACGCTCTGTACATTCGTTACTTCATATATGTGTGTGTATAATGGTTTGTGTAGGGTTAAAATTACAAAACTTCGAAGTGCACAGAATTTGCTAGAAATATATATACTCAAATCTTCCACATTATGCTTCATATCGCATTAAGAATCCGATAGAATAGCATTTTTAAGAGTTTGAAAAAAGCCCCGACAATTATCTCGAAGTAATATGAAGTTGTAAACTTGAAACGCGAGGCATTAGTCACCAGAAACGACTTGTGTGTAGATGCTAGGAATGCATTTTAAAATCCATTGAATGCAAATTAAAAGATTACTCGGAGAGTCCAGGTCGTCATCCTTCTCTATTCAATTTAATCATAGGATATAGTTTTTCTGATTGATCCCCACACGACTAATTGCATATTAGTATCCGCAAATGAACAAAATTAATTGACTTCAGAGTAATCAACTCTCATTCAAAATTGTTTCGCGGTGTACTGTTTTTGGAGTTTAACAAAAAAAAGTGAGAAAAAGAAAACAAAGAACACCCTTTAATTTACACAAAATTTCCCCTTCTTTAGGACAATTTCTACAAATACAAAGACGTCTCACTTTGACTCTAAGACCATTTAATGCAAAAAGCAGCAATTTTTTTCCATTCATTTCTGGTACAACCTTCTGTAAATCTTTGAACCTTCAAATTCTGCATGAATTTCTCTTTCAGTCCTTATCCCCATCGGATTGCTCACCAACCATCCATCACTGTCACATATCAAACTCGGATCGACCAGATCGATGTGTCTAAGCACGTCGGCTTTAGGATCAAATTGATTTCGCATGTCGAGTGCCACTTCAAGCACATCAGACTGTATAAACACCTGCTCATTCAAAATCAACAGAAATCCGAATATCAAGCGTAACAAAACCCCATGCATCAGCATGATTCAGTCATAGAATCTAATCTTATCAGCAGATCATAGTGTTATTGCTTAATTTGATAAATATGGTTGAAGAGCTTCCTGAAGAGAGATTATTGCTTCAATTGCAACATGATTATCAGATAGCTAACTGGTAACTGATCCCCTCCTATTGGGGGGATCCTACACGAGGGGTTCAGATCTGGACTGCTTGGTGTGATTTTTTTTCCGTCTTTTCTCTTTTTTATAATCAGATCTGGTCTCGGTCGTTCATTTTTTTAACATGAAGAGAATTAATTACCTGTCCTCCCTTTTTTATAATCAGATCTGGTCTCCGTCGTTCATTTTTTTAACATGAAGAGAATTAACTACCTGTCCTCCCGGCATTAAGCTGTCCACAATAGATTCCACTAAATGCTCCTGCACGACCCTTCTCTTACGATGTCGTTTCTTAAAATGAGGATCCGGGCACTGTATTCAAACATGCACAAGGAGTTACATTTCGGTAAATATCAAAGTGATTTAACCTAACAGGCAAAGAATCTTCGATGACATAAACTAAGCAGATACCAAGTTGGATGTGGACTTACAAGAATGGAAACGAGGTGCAATGGTCCTGGATACGAATATACGAGCTGTTTGAAAGATATCGTTGCGTTTGCATATATGAAATGTCTGCATTTCATTTCAAATAATCAATCACTAATGCACCACTAACAATTTCAAATCAGGATCCTTTTCTTCTCTACCTGTTATGAAGTTAAGCCCTTACATGTTACTAAGTTCCAACTCTTTAACCCAGAAGTCCGCCCGCTTAACCAGCTGGAGGAGGGAAAAAAATTACTGACGTGAAAATAAAATATTTGATTTCATCAAAAGGAAAGGAGAGGCAAGCCAGCAACTGTAGGTTGACTAAATAACATGAATATAAAGATTAAAAGAGAGATTTTTTCTTCCATACTTTCTGCCGTATTTCCAGGCCCAAATAATTTTTCACGCCAAGATTTCTTTTTGCGTGCCATATAAGGAATCTGCCACTCCCTGGAATTCAAATTGTTATAATAATTTCGACAGATAAACATTTTTGTCATGCATATTACTGGTGAGAAAGTTCTCTTAGCCTTTTTGAAACTCAGAATTCAAAGAAAAGAAAGGGGGTTGCCATATGACTAACGGGCTATAAAATTTCAATGTGTATCTATGCATATCAGATAAATGCACAAACATGAGTATGTAGCTTTACCAATTGAAGTATGTTGAAATAAATTTTGGATCTATCTTAAAATCTCCTCCCACTCAATGCAATTAATAGGGATGTCCTCCTCATAGTATAGTAATTAGAGTAATTGAATTTTCGGAAGGCAGCTTCAAAAAAAAATATCAACGAAAATATCTATACGAAAAATTCTAGACTTCTAGTTCCCAAGTCATAAGCCAAAGGGTGTACTTCTCCACTATGATGAAATATCTAGTACTCAATGAAACATCTTTATAACCTTGTTTGTTGCATAAGTACTTGCTTTTAGCTCAAATATAAGTTACTATACATTTATTCAATTCATTATGCGCAAAAATGCACCTTACCGTTACTATCATTGCGAATCACAAGTAATGATACAAATGACCATTTCAAAAACTCTGAAATCGTGGGTTATTGAATAAATTACAGATAGGCTGAACTGTTTGAAACTATAGACATCCTTTTGACAAGAACTAAGATAACAAAGAAAATGCGTATGCCAGCAACTCCAGAGAACTTATAATTTTCTAGAGAAATTCACAGCCTCTTTCTAATTGACCATACATCATCTCCAAAAACAATACTTTGATCGGTCATCTTTAGCACCGGTCCATCAAGAAGAAAACCATCACATGTCAACACAATGTCAATTGTCAAAGAAGGTGTACAGAAATGAGTGGCTTACCACTTCCAATGTCCACCATGAGGGGCAAAGTTGGGTCCTTGAAGACTATATTCCAGTCAGGAGCTTGTGCAGGCGTCTAAGACAAAAAGAAAATGAAATAAATCAATAAATAAGCAAAACTCTGAGAACAATCTCCAGCAAATTTCATTTCAGAACTACATCAACAACATCCACAAGCAAAATGAAGAAATGTAAAGGCAGGAAGGGCTAACACTTTTAATGAATTACATACGGAGAAAGATGAACTAAGAGGGTTCACATGTTGCCTGATTCTGACATGACCCAGTTCCTGCAATTTCCAAAAGAGACCAACTGAAACCCTCAAATATTACAATGTAATGACAATTTCATAGTTGCAAAAAACAAAAATTGACAATTTCATAACAATTCATAAACGAAAAAGATTACCTCAGAAATCTTGAGATTGAGGTCCGCATATTCCAGAGCGACAAGGTCTGGGCTTCTGAGACACTGCAGCTCAGGCCCAGCAGAAGCGTCAACTCTTTCACTGTAAAAAAGACGAAAAGGTCGTAGGAGAAGTGAGGAAAGGGATCCGTTTGCAGTTGCAGCCCTTAATGGCACTTTACCCACTGCACTTACGCCTCTGTGGTGGCAATAATAGTGTAAATGTAAGCAAAGCAACCAACCCATTCGCCAAAATTCCTAAAGCTTAGATAGCTGCTCTCGTAACTCTTTACCGCTCTCTTCGTCTTTCTTACCTCTCTGTTCTCTGAGGTTTTATCATTACCAGAAAGGACTCAGAGGAGCGTTAGCGTTGCCTTTGTTCCAGAATCTGAGGCAAAATAATATATCTATAATTATTTCTTTTTTTGTCTTTTCATTTTTTTATTTTTTACAGTTTATTCAAAAACTTTATTTCGTCCATTGCAGGGGAGAGCTCGCGTCGCGACATACGAGAGAGAGGGGCTCAATTTAGGGTTTTGAATTTTGTCCAAATTTGAGCAACGAAGAGGCCTCTCCAAATTTGTTGATTATTCATTCGGAAAAGTCAATTTCTTTGTTAATTTGTGTTTATCTCGTATTGTGGCATGATGGGGCAGAGGCTGCTTTGTTTTGTTTATTTCATATGCCCCAACTCTTATGTTTTATCACTACAGGTGAAAATGACAAGTAAATTTTGTCGAGGGACATAACACTAAATATTTATTACTGTGGCATGTTTGAGTATGTTCTGAATATTATATGTAAGAATGGTGAGCTCTATAGGTTTCCTAATATTGATCCTGATTTATTACTCATAACTAGAATTAAGGGTACGATGTAAGAAATATGATATGGTAATATATCATGCATTGGATATTTTTTTAAAGTCAAGGTGAATGTAGTCTAAATGCACATGCCCCTAGTGTTGCACCTCTACATGCACCTGCACTTGCACCTGCACCTGCATCCCCACAGACTGAGTTTAGTGGACCTGATATTGAGGAATATGATGATAATGATAGTAGGTCTAGTGAAATGTTGAAGTATTTTAGTGAGCCCGAGAATGGAGTAGATGACAAAGAAGACTTGTTTGTCAATGCAAGTTAGTTTCACATAAACGAAGATGATTTGAACCAATGGTTTGATAGTAAGAGTCAAAATAATGACAAAGGAAAAGGCAAAGAAAAGTGATTGATGAACCTATTGTATTTGAACCGGAGTGTGACATAACCAATTAAGACATCTTGTTGATTCATCAGATGACGATGCACAATTTCCTTCATATCTCGAGTTCCATGAAGAAATTCACTAGGGTAGGCCAATTACATTAGAGAGAATATTGATTTTTAGTGATCATGTTGTGTTCAAAAATGCATTGAGGGAGTATGCCATTCAACACAATTTTGATTACTATTTAAAAAAAATGATAGAAGTGGGGTCACTGCACTATGCAAGGGGAAGAATTATGACACTGGAGAATACATGTATCCCTTACTCAAATGGAATAATCATTTCAGATTAAGACTTCCACTTTTTAGCATTCCAATTGTGCTAAAGCAAGGAAGAATAATAATGTCATGTCAACTTAGATAGTGAATTGGTATTTGGAGTTGATTAGTGTCTCACCTAACATGGATTTATCGGTATTGAAAGGTTTATTAAGGGATAATCATGAAGTCACTATGTCATTTGATAAATACTATAGGGTGATAAAAAAGCATTTGATAAAAGCTATAGGGCGAAAAGAAAAGCATTGCATTATGAAGAATAAAGAGGAGGTGGAGGATTATGTTGATCCTATCTAGAGCAGAGATACATTCTTGAAAACATATCGGCACTACATAATCAGTCCCTAGTCATGAACATTGGCCTAAATCAACCTTGCATAATGTTGCACCATCAATAGTAAGACACAAACTCGATGGAGCTAACAAGGCTCGAAAAATGGCAGTGGGGGAGGATTTAACCACTTATCAAGGATGAGGGCATAACAAAGAACATGCAACGAACCTCCCAACCTGAAAAAAGAGTGTATGTATCTTAATATAGTCTTATTAAATAATTTTAATATAATCTCATTAAATAGTTTTAATATGATCTTTTTAGGTTGTCTAACTTAATTAATTGATTAGGCTGCTAGTATGCACCAATCTATGAGTGATGGAGAATAATCAAACGCTACAATGTGGACTAAATTACCAGTATGTATTATTAAAATTTATTGTTTACATTTATTATCAATTATTTACTATTTATTATTCACCTTATTGAATAGATTCGAAGATCTACTACTGATGTGAAGGGATCTCAAGGATCATCAACTATTGTGCAGGGATCTCAGAAAATGTCAAGTGTTATCCAACTTCCTTAAGAAGTCCTAGGAAGAAATCAATTCCAAATCCAATTAGTCTTGGGAAGAAATGAATTCCGACTAGTAGTCATAGGAAGAAAAAGGACCGTCATTGATTTTGCAGTTTAGAAATACGTAGTGTTGAATTTCATTTTGTGAGTATTTTGGTAGGATGTGAAAGTTGGCAGAATTTTGTGTATTGAACTTCAATGTTGGCAGAATGTGTGTGATATGAGTTTGAGATGCTAGCAGAATGTGTGTGGTATGTGTCTGCGAGTGTTGGTAGGATCTGAATATTTTGTAAATTTGAATGTTGACAGAATATTTTGTGAATCTGAGATATTGAATGTTTGTAGAACGACGTTATAGGCCTACGGATATATACAGGTTGTGAATATTGAATGTTCGTAGGTATATTGAAACAAATTACTTGTGTTTGCAGAATATTGAATGTTTGCAGAATATTGAATGTTTGCAGAATATAGTTGGCAGAATATTGAATGTTTTAGAGCTATATCAAGTTCATATGCATGTGCGTTAAGTAGGCTTTATCAAGTCCATATACAGGTGCATTAAGTAGGCTTCTAACAATGACCTATAATTCATTGTTTGCAATAACCTATAACTCATTTGATGATGATGTTAGCCGAGTAAACGACTTCCTTTCTTTCTGCGCAATAGGTCGAGTCTGTTATAGGTTATTGCAAACAATGACCATGCTCAACATTTGACTTGACCAAACTTATGTTGATTTTGGATAAAATGATCAAAACACCCTTGATTGTCTAAACTTATAACCATACTCAATATTTGACTCGACCTAACACATTACACGGAAATGACCAAAAGCCCAAAATTAAAAGGACTAAATGCTTCGTGATTATTCAATATAGAGAAAGCCCTAGATGTCCAAACTTATTGCTCCAATAATATTTCTGGTGTGGTTGGAAGCAGTAACAACATAAGCAGTGCTTTAGGGGGAAAGTGTAGATAAGTGTTTGATTTGGTGGATTTACTTAAGGATGTTGTGTTCCAAATAAATAACTGAAATTCATGTCTGGTGTTTAAACCTACGTGGAATGTCGTTAGAGAATTCACTATTAGGTGTAATTAATAAAAAAACCTCTACTCAATTTTCATTTTATGGAGAAAACATAGATAACGTTAGAAAGTATTTGGAAGCAGAATAATTGCAATGAAAAGTAGCAAAAGAAAGTGAAAATAAATAGTAAGAAACATGGTAGTGGATTCAAGTATTATTGTTAAACCCTGAAGCCTGAAATTATACTTCATGTAAAAAACTATGATATTATTAGAGTTGAACTTATATACCTACAAAATCGTTTCCTTCAAATGGGTAGATGACAATGAACATTAGGTTATATTAAACTTCGGACGGGTTAATAATATGCATTAGTGTAGATCAAGAAAAGGGGAAAATACTCTGACATCTTAATGTAGTTTACTTAAAAGACATAAACACACATTCTAGTTTGAAAAATGACTCAGACATATCTTAATGTTTACTTTCGATGAGAGTTTGGTCGATTGTGTTTTAGTCATTTAACCTTGAAACTAACACATTTGTAACAGACTATACCTATTTGCCTTTTCTTAAACTAGAAGACGTGCCTGTGTTTTTAAACAAACTAGAGAGGTGGTCAGAGTACTTTTCTTTTTATAATTTTCAACATATATAAAAATGATAATCAATTACATATTACATAGATAAAAATATAAATTTGTGAGAGCTTTTTTCACTATAATCTCCCGAATTTCTCTATTCACCCTTAAATTAGATACGTATGTCTCACTTGTTCGATAAATTAAAATTGGTCACCATAAATCAAGATTCATAAATCAACTTTGATGTGTTATATAAGAAAGAAATATGCCCATATACCCAAAAGAAACGTAAATATCAAGAGATAAGAGATCAATAAAAATGGTGGTAACAAATTTATGAGGATTCATGATCAACTTCACCGTTCTTTTGATACAAGTAGTGTATTCATTTACAAACGAAAATCAGAACAAAATTAAATAGAGGTTCAACACAACTAACCACAAATTTCAATCAAACTATTATGACGTTACTTAAGATAACTATATAATTTACATGTGTCATTTAATAATCAATTATTTTTATAACTATAGTAAATTGATGGCTTTAACTTTTTAAATTCATTAGCCTATTTAATGAACTTAGAAAAAATAATTAATTAATAAGTTTTAAGTTAATTTTAATTTGGTAATTTTGAATAAATTTTAGCAAACTATTTAAAAATTTGTAGGAAAAACTACATCTTTATACTAGTTTATTTTAATATGAAGTGAATTACTTCTATAAAATATAAATAATATGATTTAAAATATAATCTAATTATAACACATTTTTAGAAACCTTAGTGTTGCTATATTTTATATGTTAGTATAATTAATATACCATATAAATATAGCAACATAAAGTTTACAAATAAAAAATTAAATTTGTAATACAAACGAAAAATATCAAGATCAAGTTTAAACTAAAATATGAAATTGATAATTTAATTCTCAAGATGTCATTTTTTTTAACTTTTAAATTTTGAGAGCATGTTTCCGCTATTTTCTCTTAATTTTTTTCTTGAAAACATGCATGATGTTTTACAACTTAGTTGAAAAATAGTATATCAATAAATAAAAATAATAACAATATAAAATTCACTTGATTTTACTCTCACATATTAAAATAATTTGATGCTAAATACATTTATTTTTAACTTATATAAATAAAATATTACTATAAGTAATAATTTTAACTAAAAATATATAGATTCAATTTCACATGTGTCACACGTGTGTATTGACTAATAACATTAACTATATGACTACTGAATGAATTATGATTCAAGATTCAAACTTGTACGTTGAATTTGGTGTTTATTAACATTTGAATTTGGAATTGTTTCAAATCTTAGTAAACGACGAATTTGGATTCGTCTTGAGGCCCAAGATTATTATTTGGGTTAGAGGAGTTGAATCAATTATCACAAATCCGGACGGAGACCGAATTTAAATCTTGGATTTAATGAAATTTGAATTGAGATCAAAATGACACCATTACCCCTCATTGATTAATTGAATTATAAAACCCTAACATATACCTATAAATAAGCCCCGTCTATTTCCCCCTCAAATCTTCTTCTTAGCAGGTCATTGTGATTTAAAATCAATGAATTTTTTAAAATTTATTTAGTGATAAATCAAAAGGTCATATTTCTCTCTCGAAAATATTTAATCAATCAACTCCCTCTTAAGAATCTTTGTACTGCTTCTCTCTGGGGATAATCAATGGCAGCCAAGTTGTTTACTAATGTCCCACTGCAATTATACAAACAAGATCACACCAATTCTCTATTTTATTTTATAGTTGTAAAGTTTTCTTATTGTTTTGGCCTTGTCTTTGGTGTTCCAGACTTGATCATATCTTTCAAAGTGAAAAAAGCAATGCATCAAATAGCACTATGCTTTGTCTATTAGTTAACTTAAAATATAGTTTTGGCTTAATTATTTATAATTTTGGGTGGATTGGCTATTCTTAGAAACTCTTTTAGTGGGTTCTGAAGTATGGTTAGGAGTGGCTCAAAACTAAGCCAGTTTAGGTTTACTTAAAAGGTCCTCTATGGTTATAGTTCTTGAGATGATTTAGATGTTGATTTTCTAATTGAATTGAATTGAATTTTCTAATTTTAGGATTGATATTATCAATAGGGTGTGTATTCAAAATAGATGGAAGAGGGTAATTTTGTCTCCGAGCATATTGATCATGATACTGCAACAAATAATGATTATCTTTGTTCCTGACTATGCATCTGCAAAGAATGAGTGATGACATAGTTCCACTTCTATATATTAAATTTTTGTAGTCTTTAATCAAACCTCCAAGAGGATTAGAATTAAGATCCGCTGACTTCAGAAGATTAATGGCAACTTCAAAATTAGAATTAAGAATGATTGATTTTAGCGTTAAAGTTAAGTGGATGTAAACGAAATAAACCTAAAAACGTTATCGATTTATTTTAATAATCTAAATTAGATGTCATTAATTAACATTCTCGTTTACGAGTCTTTAATAAGTTATATAATCCACATGACATGCACGTGTTTGTTCGAAACTAAAAAAATGATTGGATTGGATAATTTGAGGTCTTTCACAGTAGTTAATTGTTCTTGATGGAAATAGTTAATTGTTAATAATAAGTAAATTTGGTTTAAATTGACAAAATAAACTTTGAAGAAACAAATAATTTATAACTTTTAGGAATAAAATGAGTTAATTATTGCATTTGTTTTCTCCCTCCCGCTTTCCTCTTTCCTCCTTTCCCCCATCTCTTTTGAAGGTAGAATTAATTTGATCAAGCATCATAAGAGTTATCCTGGCCAATGTATTAGATTATTTTCAGATGGCAGAAATGACTGCAACATTCACGTTGAAATTCAATACCAAATGGTTCAAAGCAATGAACTTTTCATTTCTAAAATGAAGTAAACATCTAACTTTGCAGTCTATACTACAGATTTCCATAGAGAAATCATGTAATTCCTTGTGGAATAATGACAGTTTGTGGAGAATGTTTTTGCCACATCTCATTCATCACAGAACCAGCTTTTGAAGATAATGAGCAACAGTAGACTAAAATTAAAATGTAAATCATCTAACCTTGAAAAAATGTACTCTCATATCCAACTAGAAATTTTTTAATATCACTGACCTACCAAAGAGATTACATTTCAAAGTGAATCGTCATATAGACATCGAAGGATGAGTGAATCGACATCCAGAAGGGTCTGAAGAGAAGTCAAGAGCTCCCTCCCTTCACCAAAGATTAGAGGCAGCATTCAAACACTAATATGGTCTTGATGTTGATCTTTTATCACCAGTCAATCACTCTTTATGAAATGCCGGGCTAGTAATTTTCCGATTTCTAAGAACCCAACCCTTTCTCTTCCGTCAAATATGGTCTTGAGCTTCTCATCACAGTAGATCTCCCTCTTATTTGCAGGATTCTGCAGCCAAAAGAGCATAAACATTATATTACGGAAAGAAGCAGTTTATCGACATTTTGTAAGTGGAGAGCCATGTCTATGCGTCATTTACAAAATCAAGGAGTGCCATGCTTAAAATTCCCAAGTGAATCTCGCAGCAAGATAAAGACATTGGGATGTCATCTCAGTTATTTAATAGTAGCAGTAGAGCAGATCACTATGACAACTTAACAATTGAAACACTAGAATATAAGCACTGATTTGAGACTTAGGCGGGACAGGCACAAACTTTGGATCCCCATAACCGATATGAAAGACGAAAACAGAACTTATTCCATCTACAACAACATGAGCACATAATTTCAGATCGGTAATCAGCGCTGAAAGTTGAAAGTCATAGAGTGCGAAAGATTAAAAGTGTCCCAGTGACTCTAGACTTAGGCTAAACATCTTATGCAACTCCATCTTCAGAAAGACATCAAGATTCGGGAGAGGGAATAAGCAAACTAAGGAGGTCGAAGTCCACAAACTTCATGGTATAATAGCAAACTGCTGAATGCGATATTTTTCCTCATTCAAAGAAGCAGCATGACCTTGGGTAGAGCGGAAATAAAAAGCACGAGAAGATGCGTAAAGCAAAACCAACAAGGAAACACCAACTAGCCGCAATGTTGCCACAATATATCGGCGTGTAAGAGAGAACATGGGAAGCTGAGCTAAAATAGCATTAGTGCATAAAGTATCAGAGAGGTTCCCCAAATGTACTGGAGAAAGGAGCCAGCTTAATAACAATAACTACCATTGACAATCCTAGGCCGGTTGAAGATGGGTACCTATAATTTACCCAAACTCCTACAAAGCGTATACACAATAATATAGCAATTAGCATTTCCTATATTACAGCAGATGAGCGTCGGTTAATAACATTGCAAAGATAGTGTCCAACTCTTCTTTAGTACAGTACAGCAACTAAGTTCCTCGAGTGACTAGAGTTGCAGAACTAGAATGCAGACAACAACTCCATTTTCACACCTCCAACACCAAGAAGATGCTAGATAACACAAATGTAACTGCTCTAACACTGATACTCAAATCTGACACCAAAAGGGAGCATAAAGTATGCCTTTCTTTAACAGGTTCCTCAGTCTAAACACTGAATAAGAAGTTCGAAAATCCAAAGATACCAGTTTCAGCTAAAAGAAATGTTTAGCACGGTGATGGGAACTAGAATGTTTACCAAAGAGATGCAAGAGAAAGGGAAGACAAGGTGCTAGGAGGAGAGATAACCTGGAGGTTGTGGAGCTTAATGTAGGACCAGATCTGCTTGACGGCATGAGTTCGTGAGGCCTCAGGAACGCCGAGAAAGTTTCCCAGAGCCGCAGAAACTTGGACGACTTTCAGAATACCCGAGGGCCGTGTCGATTCTTTTCTAATTTTCGGCTTTAGCGTCGTTGTAGCTGTAGGATTAGACGACGAAGTAAGAGAGCTTGTTGGATTCTTGGCCTTCGACTGTGTCTTCGCTTTCGGGGTTGCTTTCGATTTCACGCCGGCGGTGGCGGCCACACTGGCAGTCTTCTCAGGAGCTGCAACAGAGGATTTCGACTGAGCCATGAGTGCCATGCATCCTCTGAAAACCCTCATACTGTTACTAACACCCGTCGCCATTTGCACTCTCAGTGTCTCTCTCTCGTTCTGTTCTCACTTCTCAGTTGGAAATTTGGAATCAGTAGGCTGTAGTGTGGTGTGCGACGGTGCAGGTATGCTGTGTTGTTTGGGCCCTAAAAGTTCGAGTGTCCAACCACCGGAGATGGGCTACATTTAGGGCTTTAACTTTCTAATAATTGAAGTATTTAATTCCTTAACAACACATTAATAGAGAAAACAGAATAAAAAACGATAACAATGTAATTGTCGTCGATCAGTAAAACCCTCGTAGCAAAACCCCTCGTAGTGACGGCACTGATAGCTAAATTCTTTGGAGGTTCTTTGTTTGGAACTCGAGAAAGTTGGACCAAAGCGAGAGGAAATGGAGGAAAAGCTCAAGTGCTTTGCGCTAGTTGGAGCTGGAGCTCTATTTGGTTCTGTTTCCACTCTATATCTTCTCAAGCTTCTTTCCAGGCGAGTCCTTGTTCCTCGCTGGTACTTGCTCTTTGTTCCATAGTCTGCTTGACCAGAGAATGCTAGAAAGTGAAGATCATATTTTTATACGATATTTCACTGTTTACCCGAGTGTCACTGCTGGGATATCAAGGTATGACCTGCTAATTACGTATTTCGCAGACTCGTTACTGATCAACACGACAAGAAGACTACTGAGTTGACCAGTAAGTAACCAACCGAGTTAGTTTTGATTTTCCTCCAATGCTAAGTTAAATAGCATTGTATCATGGAACTGCTTTCGGCCTAACCTTTTGTTACCCACTGGGCTTAAAGAACATGAAGAAGCAGCGATCGCTTATTCCATGTGATGCTGGTCCTCGAGTTCCGCAGTTAAAAATTCTGTCAAAATTCCTGTCTGGCTCAGTACAGTAGCTTCTTTCAGCAATTAGCTATTTTGATGTCCAGTTGCGAATATTTTATCAATTTGAACATTTTGAATAATCTATTAATTTTATGGGAAAGTTCGTTAAATTGATTCAACCTGTTATTGTTATTGAAGCTGATGGATATACATCTGAGACAACTGCAAAGGGCAGCTTGACAGCTGAGGGCACAAATCATAGGATGTCTGGTGTGGACCTTTTAAGTGACGAAATAGTTTCTGAGCAACTTACTAGGTAGGTCATTGATCTGCTAGGGATATAAGTTTTTAACTTTACCTTTTCTGGCTTAAAAAATTTCGCTCTTCACTTTCAGCGTTCATTAGTGGTGCGGGCTCTGTGATTAATGTGTATCTCAATGTCCTTTGTCTTCTATCGTTCTACTCAGGAAATTTTCTTGGTT
Source organism: Datisca glomerata (assembly GCA_003255025.1). Taxonomy (NCBI): domain Eukaryota; kingdom Viridiplantae; phylum Streptophyta; class Magnoliopsida; order Cucurbitales; family Datiscaceae; genus Datisca; species Datisca glomerata. The sequence continues at coordinate 531,734 of QANY01005488.1, read as the reverse complement.
TATATTTGTTTATTGCTGATCTTCTGCTATCATTAGGAACATTCAGTTTTTTGGTCTCGAATCTCAACAGAAAGTGAGTGGATCCTATGTTGTGGTCATTGGTCTTGGTGGTGTAGGGAGTCATGCTGCTAACATGCTCTTACGCTCAGGGATTGGCAAGCTTCTTCTTGTTGACTTTGATCAGGTGTTATATTGTGAAAACCCATGCCCTTTGATTTTTTTATTGTAATGTGTGGAATCTCTCTCTGCATTTTTAACTTCGATTTCAAATCTTTCATTAGTTCACTTGACAATTGTAGATCTTCTATTGCTGTTATCAATTGTTTGTCGTATATGGCAGTACCCATTATTAATAATTTTGGTCAATCTTTTTCTATTAGATTTGGACTAAATATTTTGCTGCACGTGCTGCTTGTCCTTCTCTTTTTCCTGTGTTTACGTCTACGGCATTCTTTTATCATATACTGGATGCTTTATTTACATCTTCGGCATTCTTTTATCATATAATGGATGCTTTTTGGTCATTTGTTATAAATCCAAGCTTATCTGAATGTAAAATTAAGTTCATCCTAATTTTGTGTTGATGTAGTTACTGGCTTCGTAATCCTTCTTTGACAATGTGCTTCTTCTAAATTAGTTTCTTGACAAATATTTTTTTACTCACTCAAGCAAAGTTTAAGTTATTTCTTCTAGAGCAGTCGGCTCATATAGATGCTCGATTAGTCGTTTTCGCGGTATTGTGGAATGAGCTTGACTGCTCAACACTGTTGGCCTTATAACTCGCTCAAGCTTTATTGTTGTTTTTCGGTCATTTGTTATGCTCAAAATTTTTGGGTAATATCTCATCTCCCAATCTTGGGGATGCTTTTTAATTAAGCACCCATTTCTCTTTAACTTCTAAGTTTTTTGCTTATCTGAATGTAAAATTAAGTTCATCCTAATTTTGTGTTGATGTAGTTACTGGCTTCGTAATCCTTCTTTGACAATGTGCTTCTTCTAAATTAGTTTCTTGACAAATATTTTTTTACTCACTCAAGCAAAGTTTAAGTTATTTCTTCTAGAGCAGTCGGCTCATATAGATGCTCGATTAGTCGTTTTCGCGGTATTGTGGAATGAGCTTGACTGCTCAACACTGTTGGCCTTATAACTCGCTCAAGCTTTATTGTTGTTTTTCGGTCATTTGTTATGCTCAAAATTTTTGGGTAATATCTCATCTCCCAATCTTGGGGATGCTTTTTAATTAAGCACCCGTTTCTCTTTAACTTCTAAGTTTTTTCTTATTTTAGTCACTTGAGCTTTCAAGTAGTGATAGGTACCATTAGCGAAGTTGAAGATAAAGAATAGACAATCAATACTTCTAGATTCGCTTTAAAAATAAATTCCATATGCTTCCTTCTTACTATACTTTTGTTCGTTGCATGAAAAGGTCTCACTTTCCTCTCTAAATCGACATGCTGTTGCAACAAGGGCAGATGTTGGTATTCCAAAGGCCCAGTGTCTCAAGGATCATTTCAAGACAATCTTCCCAGAGTGTCATGTAGAGGCGAAAGTGCTATTATATGATGCATCATCTGAAGAAGAAATCCTCTCAGGGAACCCTGATTTTGTGTTGGATTGCATTGATAACATTGATACAAAGGTGCTTTTTAATCATGCTTGTCACTTAGGTTAAATTTCTGAAACTTTTTTTTCTTGGACATAACTCGGGCAGGACAAATAATCTGCGAATTCTCCATTTTCAATCATTCTTATCATAAAAAATAAATTCTAATGTGATTTACTTTTTATTTTCAATGCTTTAATTTTCATATGTAATAGGTAGCACTTCTTGCTGCATGTGTACGGAGGGGATTGAAAGTTTTATCAGCGACAGGTGCTGGTGCTAGAGCTGACCCAACAAGAATTCGTGTAGCTGATTTAAGAGAGTCAACAAATGACCCATTATCAAGAGCTGTAATGCCTTTGACATATTTATTTTATGATATGCTTTACAGTCTGAGAGTTTGTTGTGTGATTCTATGGTCTTTTTGTGAGGAATGTGTTAGGTTCCATAGGAAGGAACTTTATTTTTTGTAAAATCCAAGCATTTGACAGCCATCTTCTATTTCCAAAAGCCGTCTTCAACTAGGAGTTGTGAAATGGCTTGGAGGTTTTATTCAACTAAGTTACTGAACAAGCTCCAACTTTTATAAACTCTTGAAGTTTCTTTATATTGAATTGAACTTTCACTAAAAAAAGTACAACTTTTTATATCCCACTTTGGCAATTTGCATGACTTTCCAAAAATTATACATTCAAATACAAATTATGGGATTTTAAAGTCTTTTTTTCTCTTCCTATAAAACAATCGCATTTTCTCTGTAATTTACATATATTATGAACTTTTGGTAACTTTTTCGCAGAAAGAACTTAAATCTTCTCTCCTAATTACTACTTTTTAGGTTAGACACCGTTTGAGGAAAGATCATGGAATTGAGGGAGGCTTCCCTGTCGTGTTTTCTTTAGAAAAACCGAAGGCAAAGCTGCTTCCTTTCAAAGGACTGAATGGAGTAACTGAAAGCCCTTCAGATTATCAAGTGAGGATGTTTGTTTGATTTTTTTATTACCAAGCATTAGGTTAATTTATGCATTTTGAAATAGGTTAATTTATGTAATTTAAGAGTAGTTAATGAAGATAGGCAGATTGATATTCTAACTTCTTTTCACAATGTCAGATAGTACCTGGGTTTAGAGTTCGCATTATACCTGTTCTGGGTACCATCCCAGCAATTTTTGGACAGGTAATGGCCTCCTACGTAATAACAGAACTGGCGGGGCTTCAAGTGCAAACAGAACCTGTGATAAATTTGGACCTTGATCATTATAGGTTGCTTCACCAACGACTTATTGAGCACGAGGAGTCCCTGTACGGCACAGCCATGCAAGTCAAGGTCAATGCTTTCATTAATAAATGAATGATTTAATAACTGTATTTTGAAAGTCAGTTTTCTCCTAGTTGTAGGATGTGGCCTAGTTGTAGGATGTGACGTAGAGTCCCCCTTCCACAGTATGCATGACGATTATTTAAAGGTTGAGAGAGAGTTTTCTCTTTGTAGGTAATGATTGAAAGGTCGATTGGATGGATAGATGTGATTAAGGTTTTCTGTGGTAGTCTGGTAGAGTTATGCTTTGTCCCTCCTGCAGTTTTCTAGTAATGATGTTAGTATGATGGTTATATTTTAAATACTATTGTGCATCCATACTTAGGTAGGGAGAGACGGAGAGCTTTATTGGAAAATTGTTTATGCATTTCTTCTTGTCAGAATGCACTGGTCTCTGATTCTTTACCTGCACTTTTGTACTGATATATTATGTACTGCATGTTGCCATTTGCTTTAGGTAGATGTTGAAGAAGTGATGTATATTGTGAAAGAGTTGTGGCATGGACGCAGTGTGAGAGAGCAGTCTGCAAAAGATTTAGGACGTGGAATGTGGCGATCTGTTAATGAGTTGATGCTTATAAGGTATAGATCACTTTGTGTTTTTACTGTTACCTGATCTGCTATTAATAGTTATCCTTGTTGTGGTTAAACCGATGTCACCCGGATCGTGGTTTGATCCGGTATGAGGATCGGGATAGAGAACGTAATACGGTCTTTGTCCTGGAACGAGGAACGGAGGGAGTAGGTTTCTTCGGATTGAATTCTTGGAACGAAATACGATGGTTTGGAACGTGGAACGGTTTTGTTTGGATCGTAAACATTGTTTAAAAATTTTATAAAATGTATAAAGAACGACATAAATAAAGTGGACTGACCCTGAGGGAAAAGTCATCATTTAAGAATCATATGCTGAAAACCTCAGGCTATCCGTTTTATTAAGAATAATTCAAAAATAAAAACAAATGTAAGAGTTATATAACAGTAACCATAAGCAGTCAGGAAGGCCGACTAAATCTAATAAATAAATAAAAAAAATGTTTGATGTTTTGCTAAAAATAAAGTGTCAAAACTTATGCGTTTTTTTCCTTTATGCATCATGCTTCTCGTTGCATGAATATGGAAATTTGAGATTGTTGGGTTCTTATGCGAGGTGTTGATGTTGAACTCTGACTTTGAACTCTTGGACTAGATGTATTTGAGTGGCTACTTGTGACTTCAATTCTTCATTGTTGTTCAACTCTAGTGCTATCATCATTCAAAGATTGCGAAGCCCTCTCCTTCAATCTTACACGAGAATCATCTAACATGGTGTCCTCTACATCAACATCTCATTCTTGTATGGTCCTTCGTTGTAGTTTTCTTGAAACCTTGACAGCAGTCGAATATTGGAGTGAATGAATACCAACTTATTGGCTCTTGATGAATTCAACCTATGAATAACATAATAAATCATAAAAACATAATATATAATTTCAATGTAAGTGAAATAATTGTTAAATTAAAACAAAAATTAAAGAAACCTCTTTTTCTTCACATTGTGAATATAAGAGTAAGTGTTGCAATTTCGTTCAGCTGAGGATGAAGTTATTGGCTAAGATAAAATCTTTTTTACAATTCCTGCGAGTTTTGGTGTTTCTGCTCCATAAGTTACCCATTAATCTATACTGTTCATTGTCACAACATCAATAGAGGCATCTTGCATGACAAAAAGCCTTTGACGCGTATGAACTCCATAAATTCTCTTCGCAACATCTTATTTTATTCATGATCTTATGAAATTTTGTCAAATGCGCTTAATGATCCAGCCACCACGTCCTTCTCCTCATTAGACCTCTTTCTTATTGTTCCTCCGAGAGTTGGGGTATTCACATAAATTAAATCATAAAATCGAGGTGACAAAACATATCCAAGACAATGTATAGGAATGTTCATTTTTCCCATCCTTATGTTTACTGTCTTTCAAGACATCTTTGATTTCGAAAAGTATATTATCCATTCCGTCATACACTTCCCCCTTAATTGGGTCGTCTTTATCGCAAAACTTGTTTAGCTTATAGATAGGCTTTGTAATAGCTAGTATGTTATGCACTTCATCCCAAAAGTCATCACTCCCTCTATATTCTGCAATCAAACCACTCAATACTTTTGTGTACTCATCACTATTTTCATCTATTCTTTCTGTGAGTTTAAAACAATTGTTGTTGCTAAAGCCTTCTTAACATCAACAAGTCGTTTTAGCATTATGTAATGTAATGCAAATCTCGTTTTTGCTATTTTTAATAGTTCTAACTTGGAGTGATTCCTAAACTTTGTCAATACATGTGAATGATTAACAAAGTACTTGACAGTTCTTTAAATATGATTAATCATTCACATGCATTGACTATCTTTAAGAATCACTCCAAGTTAAAGCTATTAAAAGTAACAAAAACGAGATATGCATCACATTACATAATTCTAAAATGACTTGTTGATGTTCAAAGGCCTTTACAACAACAGTTGTTTTAAACTCATGGAAAGAATGTATGAAAAATAATGATGAGAGTACAAAAGCATTAGGTGATTTGATTGCAGAATATATAGGAAGTGATGACTTTGGAATGAAGTGCATAACATGCTAGCTATTACAAAGTCTATCTATAAGCTAATTAAGTTTTGCAATAAAGACGGCCCAATTATGGGGGAAGTGTATGACAGAATGAATAATATGGTTGGCGAAATCAAAGATGTCTTAAAAAACAATAAGCATAAGGATGAACATGTAGCAATTGAGAAAATAATGCTAAATAGATGGGGAAAATGAACATTCTGATACATTGCATTGGATATACTTTGTCACCTCGATTTTGTTCAACTTATGTAAATACCCTAACTCTAGGAGGAACAATAAGAAAGAGGCCTAATGAGGATGATGAAGTGGTGGCTGGAATATTAAAGCAATTGACAAAATTTCATCAGATCCTGAAGACAGTTTATGGAGTTTCATACTCGTCGAGAGCTTTTCTCCATGGTAGCTATCTTTATTGATGTTGTGACAATGAACGGTATAGACTGGTGGACAACTTATGAAGCAGAAACACCAGAAGTTGCAAGAAAGATTTTATCTCAACCAATAACTACATCCTCAGTTGAATGAAATTGGAACACTTACTCACAGTGTGATGTGAAGAGAAACGGGTTTCTTTAATTTTGTTTTAATTTAACAATTATTTCATTTATGTTGAAATTATATATTATGATTTACTATGTTATTTATAGGTTGAATTTGTCAAGATTCGATAAGTTGATATTCATTATTCAACTACTATCAAGGTTTCAAGAAAGATACAAGGACCATACAAGAAATGGGATGTTGGTCCAGAGGACACAATGTTAGATGATTCCCTTGTAAGATTGGAGGAGATGACCTCACAATCTTTGAATGATGATGGCACTGGAGCCGAACAACAAAGAAGAATTGAAGACACAAGTAGCCAGTCAAATACATCTAGTTCAATTTTAACAATTTATATGAGAAATCCAACAATCTCAAAACTCCAGATTCATACAACGAGATGCATCTTCAATGCATAAAAGAAAGAAGAAAACATATCTTTTGTCACTTTCTTTTTAACAAATCATTAAACATCTTATTTATTTAGTTGATGTTAGGGGCTGCATGCCTGCTTATGGCATTTCTTTTATGTAACTCTTACCTTTTTTATTATTCTTAGTGAAACGGATATTGCCTGGGATTTTTTCCAGTACATGATGCCTTTTCTCCTGGGTCAGCCCACTTTATTTGTCTCATTCTTTATATATTTTATAGAATTATTGAACTACGTTTACGATCCAAATAAAACCGTTCCGAGCCATCCAAGAATATGATCCAAAGAAGCCTACCACCTTTCTTACGTGACAAAGACCATATTATGTTCCGGATCCTCGTACTGCGATCTGGGTACATTGGTTGATCTCTCTTTTTTTTCTTTTTCTGTGTCATTGTCACAGCTCTAAACTAAATCTGGTGCAGCATTGCTAGTAGAATTAATATTTTATTATCAAAATTATTGCACATCTGCCATATTTCGTTTCAGGTGGGATCGGACAAAGCCAGCGGCTGTTTCCAACTTAATTCTTCTAAAATTTCAAGAGGTACCGATGTTCTTTATATTGTGTTATGACTTCCCGTGTCATACAACATTTTCTGGTTAAAATGGCATTGCTGCTTCATGCTTTGGCAGCAAAAATGGTTTCTTTGAGTATAAATTTGGCATATCAAGTGTTATTCTTTAAACCAATCAGTTCTCCATTCTATTTCTAATTCACGGCTAGTGTTCATTGAATTATGTTACATTATAATATGATACCAACAAATCTAAGTTTTTGGGGATCTTTTAATATTTGATTTTTGCGACTGAACGTGTGATTGCGTGTGAATATATGCAATTTCATTTGAACTGGGGTAAAAAACAAACTCTTCGTTCTTCCGTCCAGGCTGATGAACATGAGTCCAGGACACTTGATGACATAAAGGAAAAAGAACCAGAATTTTTCGAGAGAGTAACATCTGTGCTAAAGCGAGCTGAGCTCGAGTTCGGTTTGTGACCAACGGCGGGACTTGTTTCTTTACATTTTTTAGTTTCTCTAGTGGTAAGAAAAGGATTAGTTTTGCATTTATGTGCAGCATATTTCAATACTGTTAAAAATGCAGAAACTTTGATGTCGTTTATTCTGAACAATTATTTATACATGTATTGCGTTTTCCCCTTCATTTGGCTATGTGCTTTAACTCTTTATATTGCAGACAATCGCTGATTCTATAGGTTTGGCCATGCACTCGCTGACTTGGTATTGTAATCCATAAATTAAAATTAATTGCATTAAATAGACAAGTTTTGAAATTCAATTTAAGAAATAGTAGCTTTTTTCAAACCTTAAATAAATAGATAATTTTTAGTGCCACGTCATCAATCAACTGGTAACAAAATTATAGATTGATGCTTTTAACCTTAAATATATAGATTTCATAATCTGATTTTGTGGGTCCTTAAAATTAAATAAAAAATTCAGTAATTAATGATTTATAATTCAAATGTTATTTTATTGATTTTTTTAAATTAAATTAAGGAATAATTAATGATTGATTATATTTTTCTTAATATTAATTAAAGTTTATTAAGTAAACATTCTTCAAATTAATGATATTATCAATATCGAATAGTCAGTAATTTTGAAGAAAAAATCAATTTAGATCATCTATCTTCTTTCTTCATAATATATAGGCAATTTTCGAAGCCACAAGGTTGAGTTCGTTGTCTATGTCTTTCATTTACCCGAAAAAAATAGTATATCATCTTTCAAATCGGTATATTATCTTTCAAATGGGTATATCATCTATTTACCATTGATATAATCGAAAAATCATTAAACACACTATATATAGATTATATATTTTAAATTTCAAATAACAGTAATTACATTATTAAATCTAGCATCTTATAAATCAGTATATCATATATATACCTCTGATATACTCGAATAATCATCTAACACACCATATATTGATTATGTATTTCAAATTTTAAGCATTAATTACATCATTAATTCTAGCATCATTCAAATCGGTATATCATCTATATACTTCTAATAAACCTGAAAAACCACCAAGCACACCATATATAGATTAAAGTTAATTTAGTCTAAAATTATTAACAGAGTAGGAAACCTGTTATTTACCTTAAACTATTGAAAAACTATTATTTCTTGATGACATAATTTTTTTCACCCTTTTCTAGCTTCTAGTGTTATTTTAAGGAATTTATGGGGATCGAAAACTCGATTCACATGAAAAGGAAAATGTCCATCATGGCCCATTGAGTTAATTATCTTGGTTAACACAAAGTTGAGGATTTCGATATTGCAAATAACTCATCTTATTTTTTTTATCTAAGAGAAGGAGATATAATATGAGATTTGAACCCCTGATCCTGACGTTGAAAACCTCACAAATAACTGGCTAATTCTTATATGGATAGAAGATAGTAATTTGAATTGAGGATTATTTGGGAAAACTAGTCAACGTACAATGCATGTCATAATCTATTGTTATACACACTTTTTTGTCTACACAAATGCAAAGTAATTATAATGCATATATTCAAATAAATTGAAAAGTAACGATGTTCCAAAAATTCAATCACACTTGAAACTAAATCTTTTTTATTTTATTTTATGAAATTCACTTAAACTAAATCTAACAAGAAATTAACTAAAATAATTTGGAACTCTAAACTTATGAAACAAATACTCAGAAAAGTTAAAACATGGTGTTTTAATGTAAGAATACTTGTTTTAAAAGAAGTAGGAAATATTAATACTCAGTGAAGCACCCCTAAACTTCACATAAAAAAACTTAACTCAGGACATTTTATGTGTCATCACATTCCAATTCCAATGCCAATACGACGTTGATATCTAAAATAATAGCTCAGATTTGTGTGTAATTGTTTTGTAACTGATAATTAGAGGTTGGAAAATATCAAAGGTTTGTGGGGGAGTGAAGAGTCTTGAGATGTGAATATATATTTTTGAAAAATGCGAACTCATATTAAAAAAAAAATTGAAGAGGTTATGAGAAATCACTCGTAACCAATGACTAATTGGAGTAATTTATGGGTTTAATGTGATTTTTAAAATAAATTTTGAAAATAAGGTAATTTTGAAACTAATTTCAAAACTAAGATGAAAATGACCACATCGGAAGACGTCTTTTGTAAAGACGGCTTCCAGTTGGTAAAGTCATATTTACAAAAGACGCTTTCAGTACAGAAGCTCTCACCTACGTACAAAAATCATCAACACAACCTGCATACAAAAATCATCCATCTTGCAGAATATTTTATGACTTTATCACACATTCTCAATGAACAACATATATTTTTAACAAATTTTATGATTTTACATTTTTTATTATTCTACAAAAAATATTATTCAATCACATTCCACACAGTGGTCGTCTTCTCATTCTTCTTGTGCGTCTTTCATATGTTTGTAGTTGAGTTACTTGTGATGATGGACCTTCCTCCATAATAGTTGCTGCTACACTTTCTTCCTTTACAATAAGTGACGTGTCTTCCTCCACAATATGTGGGTCTTCATCCACAATAGGAGCATCTTCCACAATAGGCGAGTTTCAGGCACGTCTTCTACCTCCTCTTCCACGAGCACTAGCTCATCCTCCTCTACACCATTGGGGTTGATGAAATGGTTCAGAAGTGGAACCAAGTTAAGTCACTGACTCACCTCCAAATGTATAAAAGACCGGCGGCGTGTATGGCTCTTGCTGAGACATAAATGGTTCGTCTCGAGGCATGTGTGATTTTTGTTAACTTCTTTAAGATGAGTTGTGCACTCCATGCCTTTGGGACAAAAGAGCTTGATAAGCCGCATTCGCTTGTCTTATTGCTTGTGTGGCTGTCTCACACATATTCCGGATTCGAGGCATTATCCAAGATGACTCAGTATCATCAAGTGTCAAATTGTTAATATTGTCCAGACTCTGCATCTGCATAGATAAAAAAATATTATATAAGTTACTTATTAAATGACCATATAAGTTACTTATTAAATGACCAAATATTATATAAGTTACTTTAAATGTAGTAAACTCCGGCCACAATCGACGACAAATGACGGCGGGCTGAGGGGCTTTTGTTCGCGGGCATTTTTTTGGCGAAATGGTACTCTGCTTTCTGTTTGTATTGTGAGGTTATAAAAGTATCGTTGAATGCGTCTTTTATAAAGACGCCTTCTACTTTTATGAAGGCGTCTTTACAAAAGACGTCTAAGACAAAGGACACCAATATCCCAAGAAAGGAGAATGAAACAAAACCAGCAAAACTAAGATAATGGAAATAAAAAGGATCAAAACTAAGACAAGATTCCTACTTGTTACATTTACCATTTTTGGTTTCCAGTCTTGAATGTTTTTTTTATCTGTGCTTCTATATTTTTCATCCTAGACCCAAAACATTTTATATAAAGATATAACAAAATATTCGTTCAATAAATATCTGTAAAATTTCTATCTTTTGTAAGTAACTTCTCAAATCTTTTATTTATAAAAGTACATAACATGTGCAACACACATAAGATACATCTAGTATATTAAAAGTGAGAACAAATTTTTATATAACTTTGTCCACCAATTATTCTTACAATTTCTAAAATTTCCTAATGTGTTAGATGTCAATTAGTCAGGATTTTGAGTATTCTACAGTATATTTGAAAAAAAATTAAAATAAAGTACTTTTGAAACAAATTTCAAAAGTAAGGTGAAAAAGTACAACTAAGACAAAGACGTCTTTTGTAAAAGACGTCTTCTATGTGGCCTCATTTGCACGCCAGCACAAAGACATGTGGACCATAACCACTTATAAATAATTCATCTTTTGGCATTTCTAATTTAGCCCATCATGATAATAGAAATTACTCTTAAGTCTATACACATTAAAGGGTCCACAACCTATCAGATACATTAAAATCTCAATTATCCAAACCTTAGTAGATCACTTTTAATTGGGTTTAACTTTATTTGACAGTCTGCAACACATAATTATTTTACACATAAGTCCAATGTTAGATTAAAGATCCAATAATCTCCCACTTGGACTATGTGTCAAACCTTATAATTATATTTTGCCAAAAATAACTGAACGCGTTCAACTTTGCTGTCATTACCGAAATATATCTATAACCAATCCGGTCCATCAATCATACCGACATTGGTCAAAGCGGTCTCTGTTACATCAATCGTAACTCAACCCATCAATGGTCACATATATCAATACAATTGAATGACATGGATTATGATGTGGATGTGTAGCATGAAAATTTCATGTAATGTGATCTTAACATGCCTATTTCCAACTGGTCCTCCATAAACCTTAGTGAGATCAAACCATACATAAATCAGAGTGTGAATACCAAGAACTTTATTTCTACAGAAAATAACCTTAAAATATCCATAAACCAAAATGACTGAAAAATATGTCTATATGAAAAAGAGCATCTAAAAATGAAATACAAACTCCCACTAGATTTGAATATCCTCAACTGATATGACACCCATGTGAGCACTATGCTCATGAAACATCTTGGGTGGCAATCCCTTGGTAAGCGGATCCGCAATCATGGAGTTTGTTATGATGTGCTCTATAGACAACTGTCCACTCTGAACTCTTTCTTTAACAACCATGAACTTGATGTCTATGAACTTTGACTTCGCCGAGCTCCTGTTGTTATTAGAATAAAGAACTGTTGATTTATTGTCACAAAATATCTTTAGTGGTCTCTAAATACTGTCCACCATGCACAGCCCCGTGACAAAATTCCGTAACCATATTCCGTGATTGAACGCCTCATAACATGCTATGAACTCTGCTGCCATGGTAGAAGAGGCTATAGGAGATTGTTTAGCACTCTTCCAGGAGACAACACCTCCAGCAAGCAGAAAAATATAGCCCGACGTAGATTTCATACTATCTTGGCATCCAGTAAAATCGGAGTCAGTATATCCAACAATCTCAATCTGATCCAACCTCTGAAATGTGAGCATGTAATCTTTTGTTTTCTGTAAGTACCGCAAGACCCATTTAGCTGCTTTCCAATGGTCTATGCCTGGATTGCTTAAGTATCTTCCCAACATCCCAGTCACGTAGGAAATATCAGGACGTGTACAAACTTGAGCATACATTAGACTCCCAACTACCGAGGCATAGGGAATCTTCTGCATTTCTTTTTCCTCAAAATCATTTTTAGGGCACTGATTGAGACCAAACTTGTCTCCCTTAGCTACAGGGGTATCACCTGGTTTACTATCTTGCATGCCATATCTTTTATGGACCTTTTCGATATAACTTTTTTGTGATAATCTTAGAATACCCTGAGAACAATTTCGGTGTATGTGGAGTCCTAATACAAAAGAAGCTTCACCAAGATCTTTCATCTCAAAATTTTTAGCTAAAAATTTCTTGGTGTCGTACAATAAGCATATATCGTTGCTGGCAAATAAAATGTCATCCACATATAAAAACATAAAAATATGTTTGCTTCCACAAAATTTATGGTATATACAATTATCGACTAAATTCATCTAAAAACCGAACGAGATGATCACTTGATGAAATTTGAAATACTATTGTCGAGATGCATACTTGAGTCATAGATGGATTTTTAAAGTTTGCCAACCATATTCTTTGGTTCTCCCGACACAAAATTTTCTGGTTGCACCATATATATCATCTCTTCAACGTCACCATTGAGAAACGCTGTCTTTACATCCATCTGATGCAGCTCAAGATTGAAATGTGCTACTAATGCCATTATAAACCTGAAAGAGTCTTTCGTGGAAACCGGAGAGAAATTCTCTTTATATTCAATGCATTCTTTCTGTGTAAAGCCATTTGCAACAAGACGAGCCTTGTATCTTTCCACATTACCTTTTGAATCCCTCTTGGTCTTAAAAATCCATTTTCAACCAATAAGTTTCGCACCTTCTGGTAATGGAACAAGATCCCACACGTCATTGTCCTTCATGGGCTTAATTTCCTCATTCATGGCATCGATCCACTTTTACGAGTTAGAGCTTTCCACGGCTTGACGGAAGTTGATCGGATCATTTTCCATCACACCAATGTCAACCTCATGCTCTTGGAGAAATACAATGTAATCATCTGACACTGCACTTCTTCTCTCTCTAGTGGATCTTCTTAATGGCATAGGTTCTTGAGGTGTTAGAGTTTGTTCTTCCGGAACAATCTCTTGAATGAGAGGTTCTCTGATATTGTCTTGATGTGTTATGTCATGAACAATGTTGGGGACACAGTCCTGATCAATGCTAATAACACCTGTGGCAATATCAACATATTCCTCCTGAAGGGCAAAATCCTGAACCGTATCTCCCCCTGCAAACTCAGCATCCTCAAAGAACCGGGCATTTCCCGTCTCAAAAATTGACCTAGTTGTGGGATCATAAAACTTGTACCCCCTGAATCTTTCAGAGTATCCAACAAAATAACAACTCACCATCCATAAGTCCAATTTCTTTTCATTAAGCTTATATGGCATTGCGTCAGCTGGACATCCTCAAACATGCAAATGCCTTAGACTAGATTTCTTTCCAGTCTAAAGCTCATATGGGGTTTTAGAAATCGCTTTAGTTGGAACTCTGTTAAGGATACATGATGCAGCCTTAAGTGCTTCACCCTAGAGTGATTCTGGTAAGGTCGAATGACTAATCATACTCCTGACCACGTCCTTAAGTGTTCTGTTTCATCTTTCAGCAACACCATTCGGGCAACCCCGGCATAGTGTACTATGGGACGATACCGCATTCCTCTAAGAATTTAGCAAACGGTCCTGGACGTTGTTCACCTGAACCATCATATCTGTCATAGTACTCACCACCACGGTCAAATCTGATGCTTTTAATCTTTTTGTTGAGTTGATTCTCAACTTCAACCTTAAAATTTTTGAACATGTCCAATGACTGTGACTTTTCATGAATGAGATATGTGTAGCCATATCTAGAATAATCGTCTATGAACGTTATAAAATACTCTTGACCAGCCCAAGCCACAAAAGAGAATGACTCACAAATATCCGTATGAATAAGTTCTAAGACGTCCTGAGTCCTGTTGGTTTCAAATCTCATTTTATCGATTTTTTCCCTTTATGCAATTAACACAAACGTCAAAATCTATGAAATCTAAGGGACCGAGAATTTCGTCTGACACAAGTCTATCTATTCTCCTTCTGGCGATGTGACCTAATCTCTTGTGATATAACGTACCTGAATTCTCACTGGTTAATTTTCTTTTAGTACCTCGTGTACTTAATTGCAGGGATTGTTTAAATGAAGCAATTGTTTCAAGTAAATAAAGATTGTCATATCCTGATAAAAAATCAGAACCAACTGAAATTGAATCACGAAACAAACCAAATTTTCCATTTCCAAAAGAACAAACATAACCAGATTTGTCTAAAATAGAAATAGAATTCAAATTCCATCTAAAAAACGGTACAATAAAAGTTTCATAAAGATCTAAATAATGTCCAGTTTTTTATAATAATCTAAATTTTCCTATTGCTTCAACCTCAGCCGTCTTGCCATCGCCCACGTAGCTGAATCTTTCAGCATCATTTGACTTTCGGCAATTCAGACAACCCTGCATAGGCACACTGATACGAGTTGTTGCACCATAATCTATCCACCACGTGTGTCTACGAACCGAACTTAAATTAACCTCAGAACAAACCAAATTAAGAAGCATACCTTTCTTAGCATCCCAAGCGTGATAGTTGATGCATTGCTTCTTCCTATGCCCTTCAGTTCCATAGAAGAAACAACCATTACCTTTCGAGTTTACCGGTTTCTTTTGTTGTTTCTTATGCGGTGCTGTATCTGCAGCTTCATTATCCTTTTTTCTTTTCTTTCCCTTGCCCTTATCTTTAGAGGTAGAGGCCAGGTAAGCACTTTCTATCTTACCATGTTTCACTATTTCCTCTTCCTGAACACAGTATGGGATGAGCTCATTTAAAGACCATGTTTCTTTCTGACAATTATAACTCACCTTATACTGGCTAAAATGTGTCGGAATGGATATCAAAACCAAAAACACAAGAAAGCTCTCAGAGAGTTCAAGTCTCAATGCTTTTAACCTTGAAACAATGTGAGACATTTTCATAATGTATTCCCTGATATTACATTTACCTTTATACCTTTTTGAAATTAAGTCTGACAATAATAGTGTACCGATTTCTGCCTTTTCATTTTAGACAAATCTCTTTTCAATGTCTGCAAGAAAATCCTTAGCTGTAGTTATCTTTTCTGATATAGTGCCTTTAAATGCTTCTGGAATGGCCTTCTTCATGATCAACATACACATGCGATTTGATCTCTCCCTCTTATCATCAAAGGTACTCTTATCCATAAGAGGTGTAGGAGAATCAGTCCTTAACGCAAAATTGAGATCCATGACTCCAAGAACTATCAAGAGATTATCTTTCTAGGACTTGAAGTTTGACCCATTCAGAATTGGAATTGAATTGATGTTGGTTGTGATACTAGCAGGAGTAATAGCTTAACAGAGAACAATAAATAAAATATGCTCACATAAATTCTGAATAACAATAATAATTCAAACAATAGTAACAAATAACTCATCTCAAGACACCGGGCACTCCATTAATATTATGACTTTGGCCAAAAATATTAACTTGTAAGTGATGTCTTGGTGTAGTAATCAAACACTGATGATAAATAACATGTCAAACAAGAAATCTTCCTTTGGGCCGATTTATTGCTCACATGTAAAAACCGAATAATTATCACGTATTTATCACCACAGAACACATGTAATTCTGTCAAATAATTATCTTCCTTTGGGCCGATATATATTCACATAAGTTACACGCACACATAACCTTTTATATTTCAAGACAAACCAATTTCCACAAGAGAGGTTACTTTTGCGATATATTGCTTCAATTAATTTATCTTAAAATATATATATAACATACTAATGTTCGAATTTAAAATTGTTCTGAGTTTAAATCTTAAAATAATTTATAAACAATTAATTTTATGACATTTTGAAATTGTTTTGAAAATATTTTAACCAAAAACAAACTGAAAATAATCAAAACAATCTATTTGATAATCCCTAAAAATTATTTTGAAATTATTATAACCCAAAAAAAAAACAAAAATAATCAAAACAATCTATTTGATAATCTTTAATGGCTGTGGGCTTCACCCACAACCTATGCCTGATGACTGTGGGCTAGCCCACAGTCATATAGATTTTTTTACTGTTCACGGGCCTGGGGTCAACCCGACCCGTGTCCAACCCTAGGATTTTCACCTTGAGTGACTGGAGGCCAAGCCGCCGCCAGTCCTTGCTGACGCGGCCAAAGTTGCGACATCCATTGCAGTCGCGGTCAAGGCCCCAATTGTTCCAGATAGCCGCGGCCAAGGCCGCAATTTCCTTAACAGCTGCGGCTTCTCCTTGCCGGCACTGCAAAACCGTCGCGCCGATCAACTTTCATCAGAGACTGTGAGACCGCCTTCCGGTTGTTCCAAAAAAATAAACAAAAAATACCGAAAAATTGTTCTCAAATCTAATACATTGCCAAACAATTATTAAATTCAAGGATACCGAAACATAAACACAAAAAACACCTATAATCATGGATCTAGAACTTTTTTATAGATCGATTCTCAATGATTCAACATGAGTCACTTTGATACCAATTATTAGATTCAAAATCCTTTCAGTGTAAACTGTATTTCAATAAAACTCAAGATCTCATATTGAACACATTAAGAATCAAAACAATTATAGAGTGGAAGCATACATGAATCCATGACTATATATTGCTGTTTAGAGCCGAGAGGTTGGCCTTCCAGATCTACACGATTATCTGTCTGAGAGTCTCCTTTGATAAAGCCTACCAATTTTCTCTCTAACGATGGGATATTAGGGAGAATAGAATGGTTTTCACGTTATCTTGTGACCTGGGGACCATAACCACGTATAAATAATTCATCTTTTGGTATTTCTATTTTAGCCCATCATGAAAATAGAAATTACCCTTAAGTCTCTACACATTAAAGGGTCCACAACTTATCAGATACATTAAAAAGCCAATTATCCAAACCTTAGTAGATCACTTTTAATTGAGTTTAACTTTATTTGACAGTCTGCAACACATAATTATTTTACACATAAGTCCAACGTTGGATTTAGGATCCAACAAGAGATTCATACCCGTAAGCATACATTTCAAGCATAATAGTCTTATGTTTGGAAGGAATCATGTATGCTTTTGTACTCTGTCATATTAAAACAAATTGAAAACATAATATTTGAACAGTTATAATGAATCAAGACAAAAGAGCCTTTGGAGCTTTAATGGTAGTCTTCTTGTTATTAAAAGGTTTGAGGTAGGAACTTAGGTGGGTGAAATTAATTTTGATTTTTACCCTATTTGGATAAAAATTCAAAACCTTCCTTGGTCTCTAACAAGTGGAGAAAAGATTAGTGTCAAATGTGAGTAACATGACAAAGATAAATGAATATACCCCGAATAGATTCATTGCAAGATCTGTTAGCATAAGAGTATGTTTTGATATCAAATGTTCTTTACTGCCTGAGGTATCGATTAAACATGCTCAATGGCCAGGACTAAGGGTCATGATCCCACGAGGGTGAGCTAACTCCAAAAACCCATCCTCAGTTCAAATTGTAGGCTGCAACTCGCCTGCAACTCGCCTGCAATAAACTGAAATCGCCAGTAATCGTCGGTCAGCCATACAACAGTGAATTCGTTCCCAAGCCTTGTACACACCACCAGTTACACTTTGGGAGCTGGCCATGCCCAAAGTCATTACCTTAATCACAAGTAGGGGATGCCGAAGGCAAGGCTAGTGAACTAAGTGAAGTCGTAACAAGGTAGCCTTGTTGGAAGGTGCGGCTGGATCACCTCCTTTTTAGGGAGAGCTAATGCTTGTTGAGTATTTTGGTTTGACGCTACTTCACACCAAAAAAGAAGCCAGTTACGTCTGAGTGAAACTTAGTGATAGAATTTAAATATGAGAGACTCTCTCAATTTTACTTTAAATAGGGATACATATCCTCAAATTAAGTCTTCATCTATAAAAAGCTTAAACACCAAAAATCATATCTCTCTTGCACAATAGACAAAATACATGAGATGGAGATAATGACAAGTAACAAACAAAATAAGTTTCAATTTTAAGTAGATAAAGAGAGGTGTAGTTTACCCAAATAATTTTTTATCATATTGTGTTATTTTGGATAGGAGTATTCCTTACTTTTAGGTCAAGTATTTATTGTTCTCCTGATTAAGAATGAAGTGTCATTTCCTTTGTATATATTCAAATTTTGAAATTTTTCTTCCTAAACCCTAACCTTCATCTCCTCTATAAATACACATTATTTCTCTTTACAAGACAAAATTCATAACTAAGAGACTTGCTCCTAAAGCACTTCCAATATTCTCCTAAATCTCTCTTAATATTTTAAACTTTATATACTTGTAAATTTCTTGAGTGAGCAAAATGATTTTTCCTGTGAGCTTAGATTGGAGATTCTACTCTTTTAGAGAGTTATTATAAGAGATCATTTAATCTCGAAACTTATAGCCTTGTGAGTTTTAGTTGGCACCCATAAGCCAATTAAGTTTGTAAGATTTGGTCTCCACCCTTTAGAAGATCGTGTGATTAAAAATCTCCAAGGGGGCTTTGAAGCGTGGACGTATGGATAAAATTTCTCAAACCACATAAAAATATCACATGCCTATCTTCTTCCCCTTCTTCTATTTTTATTTTGTGCTATTTATTTTTCGCACTTAGTTTCCACAACTTAAGTTCCGCACTTAAGTTTTTGAAATTTATTTTATTTGCTTGTTTTATATTTCTGCATTTATATTATCGCAAGCATTATTTACTTTAACGCTTTTATCTGTTACTTATTTATCGTTTCAAGCGTTAAACTCATGAAATATTGAAATTCATTCTTGAACATTCATATTTCACTTGAGTAAGACTTTTTTTAATTGAAACATGATCACCCAATTCACCCCCTTCTTGGGTTGCCATATCGATCATACAAAGCCTCTGGTGATATTCTTGATCTTCTTGATCTTCTTGACAATGATTGACTTTCCTACTTCCTTCAGAATTCATGATGCCTTGATATGTACCCTTGTCCTTTGCATAAAAGAACTTAATTTGGGAAGAAGTTTTGAGATAGCTTTTGTGCTCAATAAATTGAACTTTAATAAAGGTAAATAAAATTAGTAAGCTCTTAATAAAAATTACTGAAAGTAAATATCTCCACGATCTTCAATCTCCATACTTTATGAGCTCCTATGAAAATAAATATTTTCATGATCTTCAATTAACATGCCTTGTGGTAATTTTCCAATAATCTCTACAAACTTGAATAAATTTATTAGTAACTTCATTGTTTTGTTAACATCAAAAGTTTTCTCATCGAGATATAGGACTAACAATCTCCTCATTTCTTATGATGACAAACCATTGTGGCAAAAATATATTTAATCAAATAAATTTGATTTACTCCCCCTAATTATATGCGTACCCATCAAAATCATAACTCTTAAGCATATTCTATTTCCTCCCCCTTTGTTATCATAAAAAAGAATAAACAAATAATAATGAGGTAAAAATACTTTTATGATTTTATCATGACATGGAAAGTAGAAAAATAATTAACTAATATCTAAAATTCTCAAAGCAAGCCTATTTTTGTAAACAATTTAAACATTTATGGGTAAGCATATATCCACAAGGTGATTCGTAGTGTCTACAACTCTAGTGAGATATCCTCTTTTTACACATGATCTCGAATAAAATGATGTCTAAGATCTATATGCTTAGTACAAGAATGTAAAATAAAGTTTTTTAGAAACATTAATTACACTAGTATTATCACATCTAATAGGAATATTTTTAAAAACCAAACCAAAATCTTTTAGAGTTTGCTTCATCTACAATATTTGAGCTTATAAATACCGGCAGAAAAATATTCGGCTTCGACGGTTGATAGTGCTACTGAAATTTACTTTTTGCTAAACCAAGAAACAAGTGAGTGCCCTCAAAACTGACATGTACCGCTCGTGTTTTTTCTATCGGTTAAGCTCCCAGCAAAATCTGAATCAGAATACTCAAATCAAGATGATCACACTTTGGATACCAAAAGTCAAATTTAGTTGTTCCACGTAAATATTTAAAAATTCTTTTAATAGCCTATAAATGTGATTCATTGGGACATGTTTGAAAATGAGCACACAAACATATACTAAATATGATATCGGGTCTACTAGCGGTTAAGTAAAGTAGAGATTCAACCATACCTCGATATTTCTTTATATCGACGTCTTTACCTTTCTCATTTTTGTCTAGCTTTGTCATGTTACTCATGGAAGTAATTACTAGCATTCACATTTTCCATGCCAAACTTCTTGAGTAAATCTTTGGTGTATTTTTTTTGGTTTATGAAGATCTCATCCTTCATTTGCTTGACTTGTAGTTCAAGGAAGAAGTTTAATTCTCCCATAATGCTCATTTTAAACTCCTTGCTCATAGAGTTAACAAAATTCTTGCACAAAGATTCATTAGTCGCACCAAAAATTATAATCATCCACATATATTTGGACAATTAAAATGTCATTGCCTTTTGATTTTATATATTTTACCCATGTTAAATCCATCATCAGTAAGAAATTTACTTAGCCTTTCATACCAAGTTTTAGGAGCTTGTTTTAGTCCATATAGAGACTTTGTAAGTTTATACACGTGATTTGGAAAACTTAAACTTTCAAAACCGGGAGGTTATTCTACATAAACTTCCTTCATAATGTATCCATTTAAAAAGGAACTCTTAACATCAATTTGATATAAAACAAAATTTTAGAAACATGCAAGGGCTAATAGCATTTTTATTGACTCAAGTCTAGCAACGGGAGTGAAATGTTTCATCATAATATATACATTCTTCTTGATTATATCTTTGTGCCACTAATGTAGCTTTATTTCTAGTAACAATACCATTTTCATCTAATTATTTCTAAACACCCTCTTAGACTAATTACCATGTGATTAGAGGGTCTAGAAATAAGTTCACATACATTACTTCTTTCAAATTGATTAAGTTCTTCTTGTATAACAACTATCCAATATTTATCTTTTTTGGCCTCTATGAAATATTTAGGCTCGAGTTAAGAAATAAAAGCAATGTTACCAATACTATGAAGCATAGAGCGGGTCTTTACCCCTTTTGATATGTCTCCCACAAAGAGCTCCTTTGGATGATCTTTCACAAACTTCCATTCTTTTGGAAGTTAGTTGTAATCTTGTACTTTGACATTTTCTTGGGGAGAGTGACTTAATCCTTCGTTAGTATTGATATTAACCCTTTCTACCTTTCTAATAATTTCATCATCTTGATCCTAAAAGATGTTAGAGGGAATAGATTCATCAAAGACAACATGCATGGATTCTTTCACAACTAATGTTCTTCTATTATAAACTCTATATGCTTTGCTAGATGTGGAATATCCTAAAACAATTTCTAAGTCAGTTTTAGAATCGAACTTACTAAGATTATCTTTTTTCTATTTAAAATAAAACATTTACATAAAAAAACTTTGAAATAGATAACATTAGGAATTTTGTTATTCCAAAGTTCATAAGGAGTTTTGTTTAAAATAGGTCTAAGTAAAACACGATTCATAATGTAACAAAATATATTAACGACTTCGCCCAAAAAATACTTAAGTCATTTTCATTTATCATTGTTTTACCATTTCTTGTAGGGACCGATTTTTCCTCTCAACAACACCATTTTTGTGGAGTTCTAGGAATAAAAAACACATGTGAAAAATCATTTTCATCACAAAAGGTTTCAGAGATTCTATTTTCAAATTCTCCATCATGATCACTTCTAATTTTTGAAATTGTAAAATCTTTTTCGTTTTGAACTAGTTTGCAAAACTTTGAAAATGCTTGAAAAGTTTCATCCTTATTTTTTAGAAATAAAACTCAATTATATCTTGAAAATCATCAACTATGACAAATGCATAGTGTTACCCCCCAAGACTTGTAATTTTTGTAGGACCAAATAGATCCACGTGTAATAATTGTAATGGTCTAGTGGTTGACACTATATGTTTTTATTTGAAATGGCTCTTAACTTGTTTACCCATTTTGCATGCATCACAAATTTTATCTTTCACAAAATTTATTTTTGGAATACCTTTTCCTAATTTTTTTAATAGTTTTGAACACAAATCCATGCTAACATGCCCAAAGTCTTCTATGTCATAGCCAATTATGATTGTCAAAAACAAGAAAACATTTTTCATTAGGATTTTAGAAATCACTTAGATTAATAGGTAGACATTTTGGTCCATTTTTCCAACAAATAAAATTTTGTTTGATACTTAATCTATAATTAGACAAAAATCTTTTTCAAATTATACTTGAGTTTTGGTACCCAAATCTTTTTGGATCCTTGAGGGTTAGTGTTGTAGAGAGTCCATTCATTTCTTTCATGAAAAATAAATTTCTTTTTATGAAAGTATGAATAAATTTTATGACCTTTAACCTCATAATAATGTCAAATAATAGGAGGATATTGTGTGGGTTATACAAAAATATTTTTGTGATATTTTTGTTTTTGAAAATGTTGATATCATAATCTCATTTTATCGGAAGCATTCCTTTAATTACCAAGAAATTGGTCAATATTGTTTCTTCCATTTGTAAATTTAAAAATGGTTTAATTCAAATCATTTTCTTTCTTTTGACTTTGAACAAGGTCTCGATGCAAAACATGTAAGGTTGTTTTGTCTTTTAAATTTTCACTTTTTAAATACTCATTTTCTTCTTGAAGTTTTGAAAAACTATTTTTCATAATTTTTTTCTTTAAGCAATTTTTTTCAAATTCACTATAAACCTCTTCAAAATCATTTTCAAGTTCTTCATAACTAGCTTTTTCATTTAAAGTTCGCTTAGAAGAACTTATATCATCTTCTAGTGCCATGAAACACATGTTTGAAACTTCCTCTTCTTCGACATCATAGTCGCTATCATCGGTATCATCCCAAGTTGCCTTGAATGCTCTTCTTTTGAACTTCTTAGGGGCATTACTTAGATTTGGACAATCAATTTTTATGTGTTCAGGCTTTTTGCATTCATAACATGTGAGTGTCCCTCGATGTATCTTCTTCTCATATTTTCTTAGAGTATTTTTCCTTCTATTTGGGAATTTCTTGAATCATCTAGTGAGTAGGGTTATGTCATCTTCCTCATCATAGTCATCATTCTCACTCTCGGATTTCTCAAGTATTGATTTTAGTGTAACTTCTTCATCATTTTCATTTAACCTCATTTCATGTGTCAGTAATGAGTCAATAAGTTCTTCAAGAGGAAGTGTGTTGAGATCTTTAACTTCTTGGATGACGGTTACCTTGGCTTCCCAATTCTTTGGTAGACACCTAAGAATTTTTCTCATCATTTTAACATTAGAATAAGTCTTACCAAAAGATTTCAAGCCATTAATAATATCGGTGAAATGACTAAACATACCACGCATGGATTCATCATACTTCATTTTAAATAATTCATAATTAAGAACAAGCATGCTAATTTTAGATTCTTTAACTTGATTTGTGTCTTCGTGTGTGACTTCTAATATGTGCCATATAGATTTAGCAGATTCACATGTAGAAATTCTATTTAATTCATTTTTATCAAGAGCACAAAATTAAACATTCATAGCCTTATAATTTAAAAGGATTTTTTTTATCATCATCATTCCGTTCACTACTTGATTTTATCAATATTTTTACCATCCACAGTTTTGAATGGAATGTGAGCACCATTTTCAACAACATTCCACAAATCATAGTCAATTGATTGAAAATAAATATTCATTCTCGCTTTCCAATAAATATAATCATTACCATTGAAAAATGAAGGTCTAGTATTAGATTGACCTTCAACAAAAGAACAACTCATGCATGCCATAACTCAAGACCATTAAGTCTCATGTATAGAGTATCAAACATTGATATCAATTGTAGTATCGACATGAAAACTCAAGAAGGGGTGAATTAGGTGATATTGTTAAATTAAAAAAACCACACTCAAGTGGAAAATGAATGTTCATGAATGAACTTCAAGATTCCACGAGTTTAACGCTTGAAAAGATAAATAAGTTATAGATGAAAGCGTTAGAGTAAATAACGCTTGCGAGAATATAAATGCAGAAATATAAAGCAAGGAAATAAAATAAATTACGGAAACTTAAAGTGTAGAACTTAAATTACGGAAATTAAGTGCGATAAATTGAAGTACGAAAAATTAAAGTGCGAAAAATAATTAGCACAAAATAAAAGTAGAAGAAGGAGAAGAAGATAGACACACAATATTTTTACGTGATTCAAAAAATCATATCCCTACGTTCACGCTCCAGGCCTTGGAGAATTTTAATCCCACGATATTCTTAAGGGTGAAGACCAAACCTTATAAACCCAATTGGCTTATTGGTGTCAAATAAATCTCACAAAGCTATGTGTTTCAAGATTAAGTGGCATCTTACAATAACTCTCTAAGAGAGTAGAATCTCCAATCTAAACTCACAAAAAAAAATTATTTTGCGCACTCAAGAAATTTGCAAGTATATAAAGCCCAAAATATTAAGAGAGATTTAGGAGAGCATTGAAAGAGTTTTAGGAGCAAGTCTATTGGCTATGAATTGTGTCTTGTGAAGAGAAATGGTGTGTATTTATGGAGGAGATGGTGGTTAGGGTTTAGGAAGAAAAATTTCAAATTTTGATCATATACAAAGAAAATGGCACTCCATCCTTAATAAGGAGAACAAAAAATACTTGACCTAAAAGGCAAGAAATACTCCTACTCAAAATAACACAATATGACAAAAAATTATTTGGGTAAACTTCACCTCTCTTTATCTAGTGACTAGAGTGAAGTCGTAACAAGTTAGTCATACTGGAAGGTGCGGCTGGATCACCTCCATTTCTGGGAGAGCGAATGCTTGTTGAGTATTTTGGTTTGACACTCCTTGAAGATGCCTTTGAGGCAATTTTAGATATAGATTGGAAGAATTATGGCTTTAGTAAAGTGATGTGTAATCTCATCACTAAACTTAAGGGTTCAAATTTAACAATAAATCTTGGAATATAACTTTAAGAGGAAATCCTCAACAAAGGATTGAACAATTAAAAGAAGATATGGCTTTACTTAAGGACGAGTTGGAAGATGATAGGGTCCATAAATAAATATTTATTCCAACATTAATAAGCTTCGGAATCAAGAATAACATTTTTAGAGTCAAAGATCTATAATTAATTGATTGAAAGTTGGAAAAAATACTAGGGTTTTTCATAAATCTGCCCTTAGAAGAAGAATTGGTAAATAGTATTGTTAGATTAAAGAATATTAATGGGATTTGGAATAATGAAAGAATTTATTGAGATTATTCATACTTATTTTGGAAAATATCTTAAGGTAGAGCCATGTTCTGATGTTGATTAGGTGCTGAATCATGTGAATACTTTAGTTGAAAGGGAAGGTAATGAAGGTTTGGATGCTAGTGTAGTTTTGTGGAGATTAAGATTGTTGTTTTTGAACTAGGAGTTGATAAAACTCCTGATCCTGATTGATTCCCTAATTTATTTTTATCAAACATATCAGGATCTTATTGGTTTAGATTATTGAAATGTCGTTTTAGATTTTTTCAATAATTTATATGCCTAGATATATGAATGAAACTAATATAACTCTTATCCCTAAAGTTCAACAATCTGAAATTCTTGTCAATTTCAGGCTATTGCCCTTTGTAATTTTTCATATAAGATTATTTCTAAGATCCTTGCCAATAGTCTAAAAAATATATTGCGGCATATTATTTCTGAAGCTTAGGGTGCTTTTGTTAATGGTAAACATATTCAACATAATTCATTGATAGCTCAAAAAGTTTTCTATCATCTAAAAAAGAAGGAAAAATGTAGGAAGGTGTTGGTGGTTATTAAGACTGATATGTTTAAAACATATGATATGGTAAATTAGAGCTTTCTTAGAAAATTATTAGTTAAGATGAACTTTGATAATAATTTTGTGAAGTGTATCATTATACGTGTAGCTTCTATTACCTACAAAATTAATTTTAGTGGTCAACCTGAGTGAGCATTAATCCTGTAGGGGTTTAAGGCAAGGGGATCCACTACCCCCTATATGTTCATAATCATGACTGAGTGTTTTTCCAGATGCATAAATTGGATATTTATTATTATCTTATTTAATATATTATTTATATAAATAATATTTTTTTTCTTTTTACCCTGTTTTGATACAAATTCAAGACTTGCCTTCAGACTAGGTCTTATAACAAATGGAAAAAAATTGGTGTCAAAAGTGGGTAACATGATGGAGATAAATCAATATTCCATGAATAGATTCATCGCAAGATCTGTTAGGGTAAGAGTTTGCTTTGATATCAAATGTTCTTTACTGCTTGAGGTATCAGTTGAACATGCTACAATGGCTGGGACAAAGGATCATGATCCCCCGAGGGTGTGCTAACTCTAAGAACTCATCCTCAGGTCAAATTTTAGGCTGCAACTCGCTTGCAATAAATCGAAATCGCTAGTAATCATTGGTCAGCCATACAGTGATGAACTTGTTCCCAAGCCTTGTACACACCACTAGTCATACTATGGGAGCTGGCCATGCCCGGAGTCGTTACCTTAATCACAAGGAGGGGGACGCCGAAAATAAGGCTAGTGACTGGAGTGAAGTCGTAACAAGGTAGTCTTGGAATATAACTTAAGGATGCAAATTCAACAATATATCTTGGAATATAACTTTAAGAGGAAATTCTCAACAAAGGATTGAACAATTAAAAGAAGACATGGCTTTACTTAAGGATGAGTTGGAAGATGATATGGTCTATAAATAAATATTTCTTCTAACATTAATAAGCTTCGGAATCAAGATTAACTTTTTTGGAGTCAAAGATCTAGAATTAATTGATTGAAAGTTGGGAAAAAATATTAGGGTTTTTTCATAAATCTACCCTTAGAAGAAGAATTGGTAAATAGTATTGTTAGATTAAATAATAATAATAATGGGGTTTGGTATAATGAGAGAATTTATTGAGATTATTCGAACTTATTATGAAAAATATCTTAAGGTAGAGCCATGTTCTGATTTTGATTGGGTGCTGAATCGTGTGAATACTTTAGTTGAAAGGGAAGGTAATGAGGGTTTGGGTGCTAGTGTAGTTTTGTGGAGATTAAGATTGTTGTTTTTGAACTAGGAGCTGATAAAACTCCTGATCCTGATTGATTCCTTAGTTTATTTTTATCAAACATAATGCGATCTTATTGGTTTAAGTTGCATTACATAGAGTGATCAATGCACCTTCATGGTACACCCATGAGGGTGACATCAATGGTGCTACCATAGGGGTGACACCCCATGGTGCTGCCATGGGGACGACCCCATGGGTGCCTTAGTGGCGGCACCTCAAGGGATGCATCTCAGCGGCGGCACCCTAAGGGGTGCACCTCAGCGGTGACACTCCATGGTACGTTTTTGGTGGAGACATTCTCAATACGCCGTAAGAGTTACACTTTGCGGGTAGTCAATGTTGAGGTCGTCAACCCTCGTGTACACATGTGTATTCTTTTTTATAGTAGGTATTCCTTATCGACAAAAACATAAACAAGTAAGTGAACGTAAAATGTAAGTAATAACGAAAGACAAAGCATTTCCGTACTTGAAAAAGCTCGATTGATAGTTCCATAAGCATTTCCATGAACTGGGATTGGCCGGTTCCGGAAATCCTACATTTCATACTAATTGTGTGAATAAAAATTTATGTACAAAAATTGAACTTAAATTAGATGAAGACAAAACTTTGAAACTATACTTTTTTCTTTAATTCCAGCATCCAAGTTGTTTCTCTTTCTAGCTTTTTCCTTCTTTTTGTTCTCTTGCAAACTGCACCACCTTAGACTCCTTTACCGCGTACAACTACTGGATTAAGCACAACGATATCATTTTCCTTTGATAAAGTATTGACATCTTTATCCGAGCTAGATATGTCTTTGTTCACGAATGTAGTTAGTTGGCCACCATCACAAATGTTTGCCTCATTTTCTAATTTGTAACGCAAGGAGTATATCCAGTTCATAACTAGTGAAGTATTATTTTCACTACTAGTTGCCAAATCTGCAGCTTGGTAAAAAGCATTACACATCCTGTCAAAACGCTCATTTTCTAGTTTTACAATCAAAGTCAAAATAGTTGATTTTCACCTTTGTATGACATCGTTTAACATCCTTCCTCCACCGTCGAATAATATATTTTTGAATTTTCTTATGTATCAAGACTGCAATAGTGTGCCTACATATTATCCCTATAAACTCAAATAAACAAACTGCATCTAATTTCATTGTCATGAAAGTCGAAGCAAACATTGAAAGTTCCTTGTCGATTTGTCTCTCCAACCATATCTTCAATCACTTCATAAACTGCAGGACACATATCATCTTTAGAAGAAGACACATCACAATATTTTTTTCTAGTTAATTCCTTTTGGAACTCTTTAAATTTGGAGGTAGTGTAAACATCTTGATACTGCTTCTCCATTCCATAACGTGTTATACAAGGTACCCAAGAGTTAAATGAATAAAAATCCTCTTGATTCTCCTTTTCAACTTTACTTCATAGTGCATTCTCATATTGTTCAATAAATTGTTTCAGAGACGTCTTCGATTTGACATATCCATCAAAGAATGCCTTCATGCTTTCACTTCTTTGTGTAGTGGACATTCCTGCCCAAAATGTATCATTAACAAGCCAATAACGTCTCTTATCATATAATCCAAACAACCAATCATTGGTTTGAATGTTATATATTTCAATGAATCTATTCCAATTTTCTTCAAACTCTTCAATGGTTAAAGAATCACATACCACATTTTGTAAGCCAAATTTAATTGCCTCATACGGGTTATAACCTCTTAACTTTTCAGGCACTTTCTTCATAATATGCCACGGACACCATCTATGTCTTGTTCTTGGGAAGACATTTTCAATTGCTCTTTTTCATGTATCTGTCTTGATAAGTAATTATACCATTAGGAGCACAATTATCCATGCATGAAAGCCAAGATTGAAATAGCCAAGTAAATGTTTCAATATTTTTACTCGATATCAGTCCACAACCAAATAGTATGGATTGACCATGGTGATTAACTCCAACATAAGGAGCAAATGGCATGTCATACTTGTTCGTCAAGTATGTTGTGTCAAATGTGACAACATCCCCAAACTCTTGATAAGCAGCCCTATTTCTTCCATCAGCACAAAATACATTTCAAGTCGACATTCATCATTCAAATCCATCACATAAAATAAATTTGAATTATTAGCTTGCATTTTCAAAAAATAATTATGAATCGCAGTAGCATCGCCATCTCCAAGTCGTAGTTGCCTTACTCTACCAATATATCTATAACAATCTTTCTCCAAAAAGGAACATTCTCATGCTCACCTGCTTCAACTACAAAGGAATTAAAAATTTCGTTTGGTCTAATCCCCGCTCGGTCATTTATTTCAAGCTTTCTTTTCACATACGATCTCATTATCCTGTTACACTTAAAATAACGTGTTTTGCATGGAATCAATCTGTGATTGTGATCAAGGAAGAGGGATGCCACTCACCATTTTCCATTGGGGCATATAGCTGCTCAACTTAGCCTTGCAATTTGATTTTGTAACTAGATGCACATTGAAAGCATTTCTTGAATTGGATGGTGTACGATCGGAGCGAGAGCACGCAACAGTCACCCATCTAACTTCTCCATCATCTCCTTTAGATGAAGTTCTTTTCTTCATAGGAAATCCCATTTCGTTACCATATTTGATGTAAAACTTAAATAAATCATCAACAGTATCAAATATCATTCCTACACACGACTCTTTAATTTTGTCTTTCACAACTAGTTGATTTTCCCTATTCTTTTTGTAATGGTCGAAATCATCCATCTTCATGTGAGAAGATCTCGTTGAAATTTCTATTGCCATTTCTACATATGCAATATCAAAATAAGCACGTAAAAAATAAAAGTAAGAGTTGAGCACAACCATTAGCCACAAGCCTCTATGAGAAGAATTGGTTTTGTTTGACCTTCCATGGAGAGTTGTGGACTAAAATTGAAGCTTAAAGAATTTATTTCTTTTGTACTTTGGTCTCTCCATGGAAGCTCGATAGTAGTCCATAACCAAAAAAGAAATTGAAGACAGATGAATTGAAGATCTTAAAACGAAATAGATGAAGTTGGCTTAAAAGGAAATAAAGTTACAGTACCTGTGAAATGAAGCGAAAAAGATGGAGGTTGTTGAGAGTCATCCATGGTCTTGGGGCTAGATGCAGTGTCTTCCATGGAGAGTTGGGTTGCCTTCTTCTCCTCCCAATCCATTTGGCGACGTTTTGTTCTCTCAATACTGAGTTTAGGGTTTTCTTACAAATTGCAAGGTCATGTTCAATCGATGACGCGACAACTATGAACTCACTTAATCCCTAAAACATGGGTTAATACTTCATCGACGTAAAATTGCTCTTAATTTTATTAATTTATATAACAACAGTTAGCCTTTTCTTCCTTTAATCTTTTTCTACAACCTCTTTCCTCTCTCCCTCCATTCTCATCACCTCTCTCTATATCCTTCATTTTTTTTAATTTAAATTGACCCCAAGTCTTTCTCCTCCTCATCCTTCTTACAAGCTCACTGAGATGTCATGATCACATCATATTCATTATTGAGATGTCATAGTACATTTCACATGATAAAAGATGAATGGACCGTTATTTCCCCATGTCACAAACAATCACCAACCACCATGTTAAATCATGATTGTTAGAAGGGTAATCTCATTAAAAGCCACACCCCATTCCAATCTCTATCTCTACTATATTAAAATGGATCTATAAGGGAAAATTTTTTGATTTCCTCTTTTATCATTTAAGCTACACTAAATATAATATAATATTAAGTTTTTTTTATATTTAATTCATTTAAAATTCAATAGACTAATTATTCTTTTATTAATACTTTATATATTTTAGCATTTTATTTTATGTTATTAGGAATGTGAATGATCATTTATGTTTTTAATTTCTTTTCATCTTATCTTAATTACGATATATGTTTATTGGGATTGTGCGTTCTCTAATTTAAAAATTCTTATAGATAATTGATTATCTTCAGATGATGCTTAACGTATTCAAGTTTTTTTTTTCTATTTTTAATAGTTTTATTATAAATATATTATCTCCAAGTGATACATGACTTATTCAAAAAAAATTATTTGCAACAATTTAATTATGAGTATAAGAAAATTATCATTATTATTTTCTTTTATTTTATATTTACAACATTTGAAATTTAATGTATTTATTTCAACGTTAAAATTTTTTGTATAATTTTAAAATTCTTCAACACGTGCGAAGCACTTGATTTTTGACTAGTAGGGAGAAAAATGAATATCGAAGACTTCTTAGTCAACCCACATTACTTTGTCAAGGATAACCTCTCCTATAAATATCCCTTCCAACTGCTTTGGAGAGTTTATTCTGTATCGTCCTTAGTCTTACTATACCTAATTCACATAAACTACTTACTTAGGGGTCCCTCTTCAATGTCGGGAAATTATTCTCGATATTGATGCTGGGATTAATCCTGACCGCAAGATCTAGCCAGATTAATCCTAACCGTTAGATTAGTTTATGGATTAAATTCATTTGTAATCGAAGGTACATGTTGCAGGTTGTTTCACCAATATTTTTATTAAATTTCATTTTTACCCCCAATCTTTCTTGAGAAGCTTCACCAAAGTTTAAGAAAAACTTATTTTCACCCCATCTTCCTTTGAGAATATTCATCAATTTTTTTAAATTATATTTTCCCCCCAAGCTTCCTTTTGAGAAACTTTACCAAATTTTGACAAATCTCATTTTCACCCATGCTTCATTCGAAAGGTTTCTCATTCCTTCGAAATCTCATTCTTCCTTTGAGCTTCACCAAACTCAGTCTAGGGCACGTGATTTTCAGCCCTAAATATCAGGCTCTCTTTGCTTGTCGTCCAGCTCTTTGTCTGCTCTCTCTCGTAGGCGCTATCTCTCAGTCGTGCTCTCTCTCTCTGTCTGCTCTCTCTCGTTGGTACTCTCTCTTGTCGGTGCTCTCTTAATCGTGCTCTCTCTCTCTATCTACCACTCTCAGTCGTGCACTCTCTCTGTCATGGTCTCTCTCTGCCTACAAGGTAATTGCGCTTTGCTTTCCTCTCTCCCTTTTACTTTCGTTCTTTGTTCTGTATAAGGAATTTTTCTCTGCATAATCATCATCTAAGTTATATATGATATTTTTTTCTATGTTTATCGTTATTTAAGCGTTGGGCTGGATTGTACTCAGAATCAACCAAACAACTACCAACCCAACAAGTTTTATACTCAGAACCTTCTATGTTTGAGTTTGTTTAGCTTGTTTGGTTAGGAGTTGTAATCTTTTATGTTGTCTATTACTGTTTAGTTTCTCTGCTTAAGATTGTTTAACTTATTTTGTTTGGAGTGGAAAAGTTGTAGGGTTAGTTTGACATTACTGGAGCTTTTCTTAAAATTACTGTTAGTTATGTCTTAGAAAAAATAGCTGAAGCATAACATAGTTAGTTATTTAGTAATTGTGCTTGTGAAAAAACATCACTTATAGATTAATATTTAAAATATCTTTATTCCTCAAAGTGATGCATAAATGATGGGTGGATTGTGTGTGCCCTTGTGCCTGATAATATGTCCTCTGTTTAAATGATATATATTGACTTTTGGTAGAAGGTTGGAGTTGGGATCATGCTCTTTAAAGGGTAGATAAATTCTTTTATTTTTGAAAGTTTAAGGTTGCACTTGGTGTGATTCTTAATTCACGGCGACTAAGTAACAAGGCCAAGTCTTTTGTCTTTCTTTTTTTATGGATCAGCAATTAGCCAAATTGTAAGATGTCTCTCAATTCTATAGGACCATGGCAAAATGATTCTTGTTTACATAGTGTGTGTGTGTGTGTGTGTGTGTGTGTGTTTTAGTGACTTAAACATATAGATTCATGTTTACATGTTAAATTAGTAATTTTTATGAGATCATTGTCTAATTGACTAATTCTTTATTTTCTTTTCCAAAATGTAGTTGTGCTCTATAATTTATATAATTGTGGATTTGAAATTATTCAGTTGTTTTCTGTACGGCCTAATTTATGGACATTAGAAGATGATGAGCCTGCTTTGTGCTAATTAGATGTGAGTTATTTCTGAGTTAGATTGAAAAATATAATGAGTCTGCTTTGTGCTGATTAGATGTGAGTTATTTCTGAGTTATTTTCTGAGTTAGATTGAAAGAGTATGCTTTGTGATGATCAATTATTTCTGAGTTAGATGTGAGTTGTTTACGGGAAAGTTGATTATTCTCTTTCAGTTTATGACAATGTAATATGGGGCGGATGTATACAAGAACATAACATTATGAACATCAATTGAATGGTACATAGGACCTTAGCATTCTTACTAGATGATGCTTAATCCATTATACATTAATATCATGAATAATCATGATAAGAAGACATTGTGACATGGCTAAATTTGATTATACTAACATATATTTCAGATAGCTAACACAAATGTGAACGTAAAGAAGGCACTGAGTGGTTTCATTGGCTCTTGTAAGTAATCAATGAGATCATCAATTTAATGTTACATATTTTCATATCAATTGTTGCAATGTTAATGTAATCATATATTCTTTTTTCCCAGGTCTAGAACCATCTTATTTTTTTAATTTGTTATAAAACTCTATTTAATACATCAACAATTCAACATGGAAGTGTTCTCGGATGATCCTACACCTTGGGATGGTGTCTTATTTCATCCTTCCTTTGTTGTCTATTTTTGTGATATATGGCTTCAGATTCCTTTTGAATCCTACATGTTTCTTTGTGATATTTGACTTCAGGTTCTAATTACATCTTCCTATTGTGGACCCTGATGGAGAGATGTGGTTGCTCTAACATGATGCTTTATCACATGGTGTTACTGAAAACAATCACTAAAAAATACCACGAGGTTTTAAATTAGATTATATCTGTAGCAAGGTTGTATCGTAGCAAGTTTGTATCATGCTCTATGATATGTAAAATGTTTAGAAGAGATCTGTTAAAAAAAATGAATATTCACATATAGTGATTAATAAATAAGATTCTTCTTTAAAGAAGAATATGAATTGAATTTTTTTATATGCTTGTGAGTTTGTTTATTTCATAAAGATTTACATATGAGATTAGTACGTGAAAATGACTAAGTATGTGAAAATAGTTAAATATATGAAAATGACTAAGTATATGAAAATCGTCAAATGTGTGAAAATGACTAAGTATTTAAAAATGGCGAAGTGTGAAAGCGACCAAGTATATAAAAATGATTAAGCGTGTGAAAATGATCAAGTTAATGAAAATTGTTAAATGTGAAAATAACTAAGTATTTAAAAATAACTAAGTGCGTGAAGGTATCTAAGTGTATGGAAATTATTATTTGTGTGAAAATGATTAAGTGTATGGAAATGATTATATGTATGAAAATGGTTAAGTGTTTGAAAATAATTAAGTGTGTGAAAGTGTTAAGTGTGTAAAGATGGCTAAGTATATGTAAAAATGTCTAAGTGCATGAAAATCAAGTTTGTGAAATGGCTAAGTGTTTGAAAATGACTAAATGTGTGAAAATTAGTAAATTTGTTAAAATGACTAAGTTTTGAAAATGGTTAAGTGCAAGAAAATAGCTAAGTGTGTGAAAATGGTTAAATTGATTTAGTGTATGAAAATGACTAAATATGTATAATGGTTAAGTGTTTAAAAATGACTAAGTAACAAAAAATGTACATAAGAGTGATAAAGTGTTAAAAAATCTTAGGGTTCATCAAAATGTATAATAGAATATTCTTGGATTCACCTAAAATGAACCCCTAAAAGAAGTACGTGAAAATGGAAAAGTGGTTAAAAATTACTAAGTGAATAAAAATTGTCAAATGTATTTGGCTAAAATGTAAAAGTGGGCAAGTGTAGAACCAAATCGAGATTTGAGAATTTAAGGTCTTATCTCAATTGATAAAATGGAAGGAACTCTCTAAATAGTATATATTAATTGAAGAAATGAAGCTCACTACGTATTTAATGAACTCCACTACATATTTGGGATACAAAAGGAATCTTGAGAGTTTCACCAAAATATTTCGCGTACAAAATTAATGGAGGGGTTCACCAAAATAAGTGTATCAAAACAAGTAGGGCCAAACACGACAATGAAGACCTAAACGCCATCATTACATGGCGAGTTGCCATTCAAGACTGGCGTTTGGGGCCCAAACGTCACCAACAGATCCCAAACAACGGTCATAGTAGGCAAATCAACTATCATGACTAGCGTATGGGGCTTGTTGATCGCGTTTGGGACCCAAACGGAGACACACAAGCGTTTGATCTCAATACTCCCTATTAGATCGTGACACGCGCAGGTCAACTTCTGGTGGGCGTAACTTTTGGCTCATATGGAATCACGTGGGCCGTAAGATATCAAATCAAATATTATTCAGATATCTACATGCGTGATGGCATCACAGCTTAGTTTCGGGTCCAAAAAATACCGTTTTAAGGGAGTTGTTTTGGTCTTAATTTTTGGTTTTTCGTAATTCCTATCTCTTTTAATTTTTAGGATTTTTATATGCTTATAAATTAAAACGTAAATAGGTTATTTTCAAAATTTTCTGGCATTATAATTTAAAAAATAAAAGGTTAAAATTTTAAATTTCAATAGTTCATTTCAAACTTTTAATGGCTATGTTCGATTTATAGATAGATTCTGACCTTGAGGGTTATACGTGTTCGTAAAACTAATAAATAGGATTTATGGACCATCATAACATCACAACCTATAATTATATATGGTGAAAACTCGTCTCACTCGATACTTGTCACAAAAGCACAACAACATTACGATGACAACTTTTAACGAATTTATGAATAAGTGTTCAATTGTATCGAGAATTTTTAATTAATCCAATCTAACTTCACATAATAAGTGAGTGTCATGAATGTTTGCATTGAAATAGTGAGTTTTTTCTATTTTTTTCTATGATTTTCCTGGTATACGGTAAATAATTACAAAAATATCAATTTTAAGGGAAGTTATGAAGAATGGCGATTAGAGACATAAAATGGTGAATAGGAGCAAAAAAAGTGGCGATTGAGAGGGAGACTGGCGATCGCCTATTTGTACATGGTGTTTGGAGACTGAAACATGCGATTGGAGGCATAAAACTAGCGCTTGACTTTAATGATGCGATTAACGCCTTTAGGATGACATATATGGGCTAAAAATAGGCGATTCGCCTATTAGGTATGATGATTAGGTTGAACGTATTTGGTGAACCCTCCTAAGAATTATTATTTTGTACGTAATTAGTGAACCCCTTCAAGAATGATTCTTTTGTACGTATTTGGTGAACCCCACTACGTAATTGGTGAACTCCAGTACATAATTGGTGAACCCCTCCAAGAATTATTTTTTTGTATGTATTTGGTGAACCCAATTAAGTAATTGGTAAATCTCACTACGTAATTAGTAAACCCCAGTACGTAATTGGTGAACCCCTCTAAGAATTATTTTTTATACGTATTTGGTGAACCCCACTACGTGATTGGTGAACCTCACTACTTAAATGGTGAACCCCAGTACGTAATTGGTGAACCCCTCCAAGAATTATACGTTTGTAAGTATTTGGTGAACCCCACTACGTAATTGGTGAATCCCACTACGTAATTGGTGAACCTCAGTACATAATTGGTGAACCCCTCCAAGAACTATTCTTTTGTACATATTTAGTGAACCTCACTACATGATTGGTGAATCCCAGTACGTATTTGGTGAACCCCTATAAGAATTATTCTTTTGTACGTATTTGGTGAACCCCACTACGTAATTGTAAACCCCACTACGTATTTGGTGAACCCTCTCCAAGAATTATTCTTTTGTATGTATTTGGTGAACCCCACTACGTATTTGGTGAATTTCAGTATGTATTTGGTGAACAAAAAAATATGTTAACTACTTGGCTTTGTGTGGCCCAGATTGCTCCAAATACAATCTAAACGCCACAATAATCCAACATCTATGCCATGAAAAAAATTCACGGCATGATAAAATTATCCATTACTTAGACATTGAATGCTCTTTGGTAAGGTCCACCCCACTCGTGCAAACTTGTATTTGAGTTTCTTATATTTTTTGTGTGCAGAAGACCATCTCACAAGTGCAGAGTACATGTGATAACCAAATTTATGCAGTAACATGGTCTATATGGGTTAAATTGATGCAATGGTTAATTTCAAATGTATATGTTTCGTGATCTGAGCTCGATTTATAACACTTTTAATATCTTGAAAATTTTTGAGATCACGTGATTGAGTGAGAGACCATAATCTTGTAAAAAGAAAAGATAAAAAAGAACAAAGTCTATAATATCGGTATGGTAATTCATAGATAATTTTCTTTGAAAATTTGCTGAAATGAGTGAGTTATGTATTGTAATGGTGCTTCTTTGGTGCCTTAAAGTACCGTATGATCACCTTGTACGAATCTCACTTAGATAATGATCCAATGGAATAAATATCCTATTAGGGATAAATTTTTAGAATCGAAAATGACCGATTGATTCAGTCGGTTATTTAGGTGCAGTAAAAAAATCATAATTGATTTGTCCAATAAAGTAAAATATTTTTTGGAACCAGTAAAAATGAAAATCAACAGTTCTTTCCTTATAGGTCAAGGAGCAAGGATCAAGCTTTTCTCCTTATCCGTATTGCTTAAACCAACAGTCTCTCTCTCTCTCTGTCGCAGTAGTAGTCGATGAGACAACACAGAAATCTCTCACTGTCTGCTGAAAGACTCCAACTGAACTTCTCATGTCCATCTCCGCTCCTTTCGACGTCTCTTTTGTCGGTGGAAGCAGCATAATTACAGTAATCTCAGCAGTAGACTCTTGAGAAGAAGCAGCAGAGGAAGAGGAAGATGGCTTGTATATTACCACATTTCAGC
The DNA here is from genome assembly GCA_003255025.1 of Datisca glomerata. Taxonomy (NCBI): domain Eukaryota; kingdom Viridiplantae; phylum Streptophyta; class Magnoliopsida; order Cucurbitales; family Datiscaceae; genus Datisca; species Datisca glomerata. The sequence goes on along the minus strand of QANY01005488.1, from coordinate 493,006 downwards.
TTCAAGTGTCATTCTGATTCATTTCCTATCCATTTCAGAACAACTACTTCTGCTAATTCCCTTCATTTCCACGCCAATTACGATAACTTTGCCTCCGTCTTACCTTCCGATTTCAGTAAGTTCTCTTTCATTTTCTCTTCCCTTTCTCATTAGTTACGTTTCTATTTTTCCTTCAACTTTAGAGTTCCCGCTGAATGAATTGCGTATCGTGTTTTCTTATGTTCCACAGTGCAATTAGTAGATTCTCCTTCTACATATTGCCCGTCGTCCTTAAAAATTTCAGTTCATTTAGTCTCATTTTTGTTAAATCGTTGTTTAAAGGCGTAAGATGCTATGCATTTCTTCGTTTAAGTTTGGCTATAAGAAATTGGATTTAATCAGCATTGATTTTTGTCAGTGCAAATCGAAAGAACTCTGAATGCATAATTTACGCGGATTTTATGAAAATGATTCTGAGCAATTTGTTTGGAACCTCAGATATATAAGGTTCATTTGGCCTGTTAGGGGGCTCAACATGCTCATGTCAGCTTGCTTTGTGTATTTAGATAAGAATGTTGACTCTTTATCATCTTCTTCATCCGAATTGGGTGCAAATGACAGTTTTCATACTTCGTGGAAAGAGTAAAATCTTATTGGCTTATGATCATTGGTGATTATAACTCAGATTTCATTTTTCTTCTTCATATTAGTTGTTAAAACATGCAGCCAAAAGTCCGCCTACTTGTTTCCGGACTCAGGGTGTATTATCCACCTCAGCGACTTCTACATCGACAGGAACAGCAGTGGTGCTTAATGTGGAGGATTTGCGATTATGTCCTTTAGAAGCTAACTCTGACTCGGTTACAGCAAACAGACCATGGACTTGCATAGGTGCAGTTGGTCAAGCAACTAAGGTCATGATGAACTGTTCTATATGGGATGTTTGGTTGTTAAAACTTTTATTCCAACATTGAAACTCTGTTTGAGGTGAAATACTTATTTATTTCGCTATTAAACAACAATAATCACTTGTCTCCATTGGGGTAATTTTGGAGCTTGTCATTTTCATAATGACATAAAAGGAATTTGATGCACTTGAATAGCATCCGAATTGTCCATGTGTATCTTCCTACTCACCATCAAGGCCTCAGATGTTGGTTCTTGGAAACTTTCACATGTGTTTTCATGCGAAGCACTTATATTAAACGAGTCTATTATTTTTATATCCATGATTTGCAATCTTTTAGATAGGCACTACTTCAGATGTTGATTTTTACATGGTTCTGAATTATTTGCCTTCTCAAGTTACAGAATACGACGACCTAATTGTCCGACAATGTAATGGTTTTATTATAGACGGTTGACGCTCGTTTTTTATGTCAGCAAATCTAATTATAAATATTATTATCATCTTCAGGATGAATTTGAAGCCACTTTTGAATCAGAAACACTCCTTACTGGTGACGAGGCTGTAATAGCTGCTGCTGCCGCTGAAGCCGTTACTCTTGCAAAAGCTGCTGCAAAGGTTGCAAAGGATGTAGTTATTATGGTTAACAATAGACCATCTACAGAAAGAGAAAGTAGAACTCAAATTTCTTCCAAACCCGATGCTTTACATTTAAAGTGGGATCAATTTATGGATGAAGAACAACCTGATAAAGATAAAAAGCACGCTGAGTCCGATGTTGGGCCAATAGGAATGGATTGCTTGCAATATGCCACAAAAGAGGGCAATGATATGGAGCCAACCACTGAAGAGCTTGAACTTCTACAAGAACAACTGTCCGAGGTAATTGCTGTGAGATCAAAGCGCCACGCAGAACGGAAAACAAGAAGATCCAAATCAGCAGAGAAGGCTGACGCAGGCGAAGTGTCTGTAAGATCTGGTTCTACCAACCGAAGAAAGCGCAGTCCTTTGCAGGAGGTGGACTATTCTGATCCATTGCGATATTTGAGGGCTACTACCTCTCATAGACTTCTTACAGCAACTGAAGAACTTGAATTATCAGAAGGAATACAGGTTTGGTTTACAAATTCATCCTGTTGCTCTGAGTCGTCGAGGGATCCATATACATCCCCTTCTAAATCTGTTGCTTTTACAGGATCAATGAAGAGATTACACCTGTAGAAGGCATAGGCTTACCCACAAGTGAAGGTCAAATTAAACAAACTACTAGCCTTTATCCCATAAAAGTTGTAGTTGGCTGCAGTTTTCCAATTCTACTTATTAGACATTTGAACTTTCTAAATCACAATAACATACCTAATGGTGAAGTTTGTTAATTAGTCATTCGGCCAGTTTAGTTATTCACCAGTTATACTTGCATCTAATGCATCTAATGAACATGAAATATCTGATGGTTGTCTAACTTTACCCGAGTTTCAGAAAAGACATGTAGACTGCATTATTTATACAGTATTCCACTGTGGATGTTAACTTTTGAGCACAAAAGGGTTTGGTCAAAAGCTGACAAGATACTTCTATAGAATTAGATGTTATTATTATGAATTATGTTAATGCTAAGACTAATGTTTTAATAGACAACACGGAAATGTAATGTTCTTTCTACGTATAACTGAGAAAGATACATTATATAGCCTTCAGAGATTCTATTTCAATTCTCAGCAAGAAAAAGAAAACTATGGAGAGATTCGTTATATAGCCTCTAGAGATTCTATTTCAATTCTCAGCAAGAAAAAGAATACTGCGGAAATGTTTTATATTAGTTTTGGATATAAGACTTCTCATCTTGTTTCATCTGATTCTTCATATTTGTCATCACCAATATAATTCAGGACCTATTGAAACTAGAAAGTCTCCATGAGAAGCTTGTGAAACGATGTGGCAATCAGCCAACCATTGCGCAATGGGCTGCAGCTGCAGGAGTTGATCGGAGGACACTGAGGCGTCGCTTAAACTATGGAATTTACTGCAAAGAAAAAATGATTAAGAGCAACATACGGCTTGTTATATCAATTGCAAAAAGTTATCAGGGAGCTGGGATGAATCTCCAAGATCTAGTACAGGTACCTTTCCTGTTTATTCGACCAACTGAAAACCAAGTTTCTTCTTTATATAAAAATGATCCTGAAGGAAAATGTGAAATGTGGCGCCCCGCTCCCCTTGAGGCTTCAATTTTAAACTCCATGTCATTGGCTTGTAGGAGGGATGTCGAGGCCTTATAAAAGGAGCAGAAAAGTTTGATTCTTCAAAGGGATTCAAATTCTCAACTTATGCTCACTGGTGGATTAAGCAGACTGTTCGGAAGTCTCTCTCTGATCAATCCAGGACTATACGCTTGCCAGTGAGTTTTCTGTTCACGATAGTTTTTCTTTCTCTTGCTAGAATAATCACATTCTGTAATTGTTATTGGGATACTAGAGGAAAACGCTGTAAAAGCTCTTGTGAACTTGTTTACAGAAGTTGGTATTGTCTAAAATGCATTTTGAATTGTTATCGGTTAACAGTTTCACATGGTCGAGTCAGCTTATAGAGTAAAGGAGGCGAGAAAGAAGTTTTACAGTGAAAACAAAAGACAACCAGATGATGATGAAATTGCAGAGGCAGCAGGTGTGACAATGAAGAGGCTTGCGTCTGTTCTAGTGACTCCAAAAGCACCCAGATCACTGGACCAAAAGATTGGGATAAATCAAAATCTTAAACCTTCAGTAGGTCCTTTTTCTATTGTAATCTAATTATTGGACCTGATTTTTCCATAAAAAATCGGACAGTTAACACTCATCAGGGGTTCTTTAACTGATGCTGAACGGTTCACCTCCATTGCCCAGGAAGTCATTTCCGACCCTGATGCAGAAACGGCAGAAGACTTGCTTATCAAGCAGTTCATGAAGCAGGATCTAGAGAAGGCACTTAACAGTCTAAACCCGAGGGAGAAACAAGTTATCCGATGGAGGTTTGGAATGGAGGATGGTAGGATGAAAACTTTGCAAGAGATAGGAGAGATAATGGGTGTGTGCAGGGAGAGAGTAAGGCAGATTGAGTTATGTGCGTTTCGGAAACTGAAGAACAAGAAGAGAACTAAACATTTGCAGCAGTATTTGGTCACTAGCTAAGTTAGCTTGCATGAAGCTCAAAAGGGCAAGTCTTGCTTTTATATATCTTCTTATGTTTGATCTTCATGCCAGGATTGAAAAGGTACATCTTTTTACTGAGAGTTAGAGATATTTATTCACGGAATTCTATATATTTTTTTCCTTTATTTGTCTTTTTCGATCAAACAATTTTTCATTTTTTTATGAATGAGAGGCATAATGCATTGATTTTTTTGTGGGGTTGACTTGATTTCCTTTGTTCTATAATGAGAAATGGGAGAGAATGCAGAATCAGCGTTAATTTATGGGTTATTTGTAAATCTATACATTTTTCATTTTGATTAAGGATTTTTATACTCTTTTTCTTAAAATTCAGAATTTTACACCTTTAGCTCACCACAATCAACGTAAAAAAATTTCTAACTCTCTTTCTTCATCATTTCTTTTCCTTTTTCCCATGCAAAAGTCAAATCAATACCCACTCCATCACTCTTCTTCTTTCCCTCATTGTTTCTTTCATGCTTTCTAATTCATTTCCTCCATGGTTTCCTATTCAGCGGAACAACGAATATTTGTTTCCTCCATGCTTTCCCGTTCTGTGAAGTTCTTTCTCTCAATCGCACTAGTTTTGACCATGGCATAGTCGTTTAGGCTTCAATTATGGTAATGGGCAAGTGGGATTTGTTGGATCAGTGTCGGTTTGTAGATTTTAGTGTTCATTGAAGGTGGAGTTGCGGGCAGAGGAGCTCTTCAAAATCAAGCATGGCCGAATGGGTACTTTATCAACTCAATTCTGTTGAATCTGATCAAAATGGCAGAATGGTTACTTGATGGCACAAAGTGTCAGTGGCTGGAGAAAACTTGGGACTTAAGAAAAAAAAATTTCGTTTGGATTTTGTGAATTCTTTTACACTTCTTTGGATTATAAGTTTATTGATTGAAATTTAAGTAATTATAAATCGATGAGAGGTTAGGATTGATTATTTTGTGGATAGTGTAAAGTTTTGTATCTAGATTGCTCATTAACATGAGATAAAAATGACTATTTGAAAAGTTTAAGTAATGTTTTTTTAATACTTAGAACGCTTCAAGTAGTCACATGCTCTCTGTATAAATTATTGCATGAAATAAAATGACTACTCGAAAGGTTCAAGTAATATTTTTTACTACTTTGTATCGGTTAAGTTCACGAGTTAGAGATAAGCGGACTCGAACCAATGACATCCGTCACAGAATACACCACCGTCTCTCAGACCCGACTGATTCTTACCATTTTAAGAATATCAGCATTTCTTGGCTAAGCATCCGTGAGTAAGGTTACTCTTTTTGGTGAGAAAAGAGAGAAAGAGAGAAAAAAAGAAAAAGAAAAGTGTGGTTCATAGAAAGAAGTCCATCAAGAATCAAAGTAAAATGTCACCGAAATTAGTGAGATTGGTAATGTTTATTTGAATGAAATAAAACATAATTTTAGAAACAAAGAAAATGCGGGGGCGGGAAGACAAAAGAATCAAACATTGAAAGTGGTCAAATACAGGGTATAAAGGAATTTTACAGTACAAAAATAAATGAGAGAGTGTAAATTGAATGTAATCAATTGTTCTTTTTTGGATTACATCAGTCTTTATTTACAGACAAAAATTTAGATCAGAAGTTCGTTAGGTAAAATCTGATATTCTTATCTATTCATAACATAATTTTAAAATAAAAAGACTCAATATTTGGCCTAGTCTTCAACTGATTTTATTCTTGACCGATCCTGCATGTTAACTCTATCTAACGGTCATGTTAGCTTGGCTTTTGTTGATCCCGAAGTACTCGATCCTGTCTCCTAGTCCTGGTTGGTTCAGAAACTACACCCTGGATGACATGGATAGCACCAACCCTTATACAATTGCCCCGATACAATATCCTGAGTGTTCGTTTGTTTAAGATTTTGAAATATTCTGAGAGGTATTTTGTATAAAATGGTGAGTAAATAATTTTTAAAATAAGATTAGTAGAATATAATTATGAAAATATATATGTTTGATAAATTAAGATTATCATGTTTGATAATTATAGAAGATATTTTAATATAATGTTATAAATATAAAATAATTTTGTTTATTTTAATAGAACGTCAAATAAAAAATTATAATCTAATTATGACTTTTCAATTTTACCATTCAACTGGAAAAATTACCTAAATTTCAAAATAACCGGTTTCCCCATAATGGGTCCTTCCCCAATTCAGTTTCCTTCGTCATTGCCACACTTCCATTTATCATCAAAGCACTAAAATTAACAAAAAAAGATAACTACATATAGAAAACAGTCACCATTGTAGTGGGGAGAAACACTTAAAATAAGCATTTGAGCAAGAAGACTTGCAATTCGCCACCATCCTATTTACCCTTTTGTTCCCCACCACTCTAAATCCCCATTCTATCATTTTATCTAAAATCCAACAGAGTTTGAAAAAACTGGAACACCATCACCAAAAAGGTAACCTCAAGGATCTAACGCCATTTTTCTGCAAAATAAAAAAAAAGATGAATATTAATGGAAGAAACTAAACACATGCACGAGAATGAGTCTCGGATCTCTGTCAATTACAGCTCTATATGCTTCCTATAATTTCAGTCAATGAAGAGATTAAAAATTTTCAACTTATAGAAAGAATTAGTTTGGTTTAGATTCTGCAAGGGGGGGCGAGGACGACGAAGAAGTAGGTCAAGGATATTTTGGGTAAAATAAAAGTGAGAGGATGCTCAGTATCCACGACATCCAGATACCTCTAGATTTATAAGCTTTAAATATCCTCAAAATGAAAGTATCTTTATATTATATGTATATGAAATCCATCTTTAAATTGGACACCGAATAAGAAATATACTAACATTCTCGATAAAAAAATTAAACATTCTAGATAAAAATCTAAACTTACCTTTATACCAAACACCAAACACGCCCTGAAATTCAGGGACCCATGTTTGAGTCCATGATGATACGTTTTCATTTTCGTCCTCGTCTTTTCATTGGTTTTCTATTTCAAAACGCGTGTGAAGCTGAAATTGTAGAACAGTAATGCTTTGACGCTTCTGATTTCCCCCTAATACACGCGTACGCTTCATTTTTGCAATCGGCGTTGTCTGTTCACCTACTAACCATCAGTCACGTCGCTTTATATTCATGTTTTAATTTTCTGTTTAAGACCGCATTTTTAAAAGTGATAGTTCCTCCTTCAGATGCATTATCGTGCTAATTACATGCTTCTCATAAGTCATTTTTTCCCCATATTTTCTTTAATTCTTCATCTATTCAACAATGGCAGAACCCACTCCAGTTCTAGGGTAAGGAATGATAGGGAGTTTATGAGGGCCTATCCCCATGCTTTCCCAAGCGGCGCCCGTTGGGCATTAGGTCAGATCGATGTGATGGCATTTCCCTGTGAGCTTCCCACCGAACTTCTTTCCATCCGATGTACATAGCTCTGGGTTTTAGACATCTTACATCCATTTTATTTTAAGAATTCTTTCACCATTACAGCCTTGCTCCTCCGCAGTTTAGTCTCAATACTTACAAGGTTCGTTCTCGAGGGATTGAAATTAAAAATAATAAATATGCTATATAACACAAATAATCATATCTTTCTACGAAACTATTCAAACTCTAATATTAGATACATATCTTATTTTGATTTCGATAAGAAATAGATTCGTATAACTCGATTACGCAAGACTTAGGTGGTTCCGTGAATAATTGAATCGTAAACTGAAAGATCATATCTTTCAAATTGACACAAACTCTTGAGCTTTTTTTCAAGATTCTCTCTTGAAGGAATATAGATAACTATTCTAAGAAAATCATGATTTTATTACTTGTGTAATTTGGGACCATAACTCTTATTAATAAATATTCATATTTTTATTTTGATCCTTCAACAAATTAAAATATCATTTCTGGTATCTACAAATTAGTTCCATGATAATTGTACTCATAAGCCTTAAACTTTAATTTTTTAAATACCACTTTAATTAGATTTATTCAAAGATATCACATACTCATTTTATTTAACATATTTGACCTCACATGTTGAATTTTTTCAACAATCTCTCATTGGGCCACATATGTAACCTTATAAATGTGTTTAACTTTATGAGCTCTCAAAATTTACTATCTTAACCACAAGGTATATCTGAAACAATCTCGTCCATTGATTATATAGACATATGATCAAAGTTCGCTACCTTTATTGTAATTGAACCCGTCAATGATCACATATACAAATATAATCAAACGACATAGATCAATCATGGATGCGTGGCATGGGAAATTACATGTAATGTGATCTATACATGTCTATTTCCAACTGGTCATACTTTACTTTAGTGAGGTCAACACTAACATAATATCATAGAGTGGAGTGAACTTAATAAATTTATTTCTGATCAGAAAATACCAAATACATAAATTTTTGAAAAATGCAACATAAAGTCATAAACAAATTTCCACTAAACTATGAGATCCTCAAACAACATAACACTCGTATGGGCAGTGTGCTCATGAAAGATCTTGGGTGGTAATCCCTTAGTGAGCGGATCCACTATCATGGAGTTTGTCCTAATATACTCTATGGACATCTGACCACTCTACACCCTTTCTTTTGCAACCAAGAACTTAATCCAATATGCTTTGACTTAGACGAGCTCTTGTTGTTGTTGGAATATAAAACTGCTGATTTATTGTCACAATACATCTTTAGTGGTATTTCAATATTCTCAACAATGTGCATCCTAGTGACAAAGTTTCGCAGCTATATTCCATGATTTGATGCTCATAACATGCTACAAATTCTGCTGCCATGGTGGAGAAAGCTATGAGTGTCTGTTTGAGACTTTTCCAGGAAATGGCTCCACCAACCAAAAAGTAAATGTAGCCTGTAGTGGATCTTCTGCTGTCTTGGCATCCAGCAAAATCAAAGTCAGAATACCTAATTACCTCTAACTGATCTGACCTCTTATACATGAGCATATATCTTTTGCTTTCTGTAAATATCTCATAACACGTTTAGCTTTTTTCCAATGATCTATCACAGGGTTACTAAGATATATTTCCAACACTTCAACGATGTACGCAATGTCTGGACGTGTACAAACTTGAGCATACATTAAACTCCCAGTAGCAGATGCATAAGGAATCTTCTACATTTCCATAGTTTCAAGGCTAGTTTTGGGCCACTGATTAAAAATTTGTCTACTTTAGCGACGGAGGTGTCACCTGGTTTACAGTCTTGCATGTCAAACCTTTTAAATACTTTTTCTATATATCTCTTTTGCGATAATCCAAGAATACCTCTAGAACGATCTCGATGTATCTAGATCCCTAAAACAAAAAAAACTTTACCAAGATCTTTTATTTCAAAATTCTTAGAAAGAAATATATTGGTCTCGTATAACATACCTAAATCGTTATTGGCAAGCAATATATCATCAACATACAAAATCAGAAATATTAAATTACTCCTACAAAACTTGTGATTCACACAATCATCAATATTTGTCTCAAAATCAAAAGAGACAATTATCTAATGAAATTTATGGTACCATTGATGGGAAGCTTGTTTGAGCCCATAGATGAATTTTTGTAGTTTGCAAACAATATTCTTTGGATCCTCAACCACAAAGTTTTTTTATTGCACCATATAAATCATTTCATCAACGTCTCCATTAAGAAACGTAGTTTTCACATACATATGATGAAGTTCAAGATCAAAATGTCCAACAAGTGCCATAATTATTCTAAAAGAGTCTTTCGATGAAACTAGAGAGAAAGTCTCTTTAAAATCAATGCCTTCCTTCTGAGTAAAGCCTTTAGCTACAAGACGAACCTTATATCTTTTCACATTACCTTTTGAATCCCTTTTGGTTTTATATATCTATTAACAACCAATAGGTTTCTTACCTTCAAGTAAAGGGACAAGATCTCAAACTTGATTATCTTGCATAGACTACTCTTCATTCATAACCTCAATCTATTTTTGAGATTTCATATCTTATATGGCTCGGTGAAAGTTGATTGGATCATCTTCCGATCAATTTTCTTTACATAGAGGAATATGAGACATGGTGAGCGCTTTATCTAAGAAAGATTGGATAGGGTTCTCAGTAATTAATCTTTTTTGGAACTCTTCCTCATCTAGAGGTTCAAATTTCCACTAATTTTAAATCTGACCATAACATGTTGATGTTGACTCTTGATAAGACGTTTCTAGAATCCACTAGAAACTTTTGGTTTGAAGCAAAATGGCCTCTTGAGTCAATTAATGTCTTAGTATGGAATTACATGAAATCTTAATGTAGATTTAGACTCTAAATCTATTCCTAATAGTGGGTTTATGATAGCTTACCCTAACAATCCATCGCGGAGTCAATGAGTGTCTTAGCATGAATTTATCAGGGTTTGGACAATAACCTGTCAGTTCTAACCATTTTGGAGCAAGTTGGGCCACATAAAGCCCAGCAGGTACAATTTTTTTTGTTCACCAAATACGTAGTGGAGTTCACCAATTGCGTAGTGGGGTTCACCAATTACTTTGTGGGGTTCACCAAATATATACAAAAGAATAATTCTTAGACGGGTTCACCAATTGCGTAGTGGGGTTCACTTAATACGTACAATACATACATTAAAGTCTGAAAAATCAAAGAATCCTAAAATGCCATCTGACACAAGCCTTTGAATTCTCATTTTTGAGATATAACCTAAGCACTTGTGCCAATTAGTGGCTGAATTTTCTTCATTAATTTTTCTTTTAGTGCCTCATGATTCCACATGCAAGGCTTCACTATAAGATGTATTAATATCAAGCAAATATAAGTTATCATAAATATTAAGAAAACCAATACCAACAAGATTTTAATTTATTGATGAATCAAACTGATTATCTTTAAATGAACAATAATAACCTGATTTGTCCAACTTAGAAAATAGAAACCAAAATCCGTCTAAATGACGGTACAACACAAGTATAAAAGTAAATCCAAATAATATGCCCAATAGCCTTTACTGCTGTCGATTCTCCATCTTTTATATAGATGTATCTTTCAACATCAGTCAGATTTTGATAGCTCAGGCAACCCTGCATAGAAATACTTATGTGAGTAGAGGCACCAAAATCTAACCACCAAGTGTTTTTAGGTACTGAAGCCAAATTTACCTTAGAACAGACCAAAGCAACAGACGTACCTTTCTTTACACGCCAAGCGTGATATTTGGCCCAGTCATTTTCTCCTTCTGACAGTTATAACTGATTTGAAATTGACTACATTGTGCGGGAAGAGAGATCAATACCAAATGCATGAGCAAGTCATTTGCTAGTTCAAGCTTGAGTGCCTTAAGTTTTGAAGCAATATTAGACATTTCCATAATGTACTCCCTTATTTTCTTTTGTATTTATAGTTCATGCGAATCAAGCACCGCAAAACTGTGTTTGTTTCCGCCTTATCATTTTTCGTAAAACGCTTTTCAATTTTAGGAATGAATCCTTTGGCATTGGTTATCTCATCAGATATCGCACCTCTAAATGCCTCTGGAATTCCACGCTTTATAATCATCAGACTCATACAGTTTAATCTTTAAGGACATGCAAAAATAATTGAATTTAATTGAAAAAAGCACCTTAATTAAAATGAATCACACAATTTAATTCAAAACAAAATTAAATCTGTGCAGCAGTGCTACAGTGCCGTACCGAGATGGATGAAATTAAAATTCCAGTTTTTTTCTGTACGCTTATCTGCTCTTGTACGGTAACCGCGTAGTAGGGGATAACTGCTATGCATCTGTACTCATACCGCAAATCAGGGAATAATCCCGCACCGGTACGGTGCCGCGAAGCACTTTACTGCCCATCCCCTTCTTCAAAATAACCTACGACACTTTTCCTTCATGGCCTTCAAACGCCAGTTTGTATTTTTTTTTTTTAATTTCCTTAAATCCATTGATTTTAAATCGTAAAATCATAAAAAATCAACATACACATACAATTTACATAACAAAATCACATTTTCATATCAATAATTCATCATAAACATAAAAAATAAATAATCCCTAAATTCATATATCCATAAAACCCTAATTTCAGATTTACTCAATTTTTAAACTTTAATCTCCCTAAAAAAATCAACAATGTGAGGTTTTGATACCACTTGTAGGGGTTGAGATTAAACATAATAAATATGCTATATAGCATAAATAATCAGATCTGCATATTCCTATGAAATTCTTCAAACCATAATTTTCGATATGTACGTCATTTTGATTTCTATGAGAAACATATTCGTATAAATCGATTGTGGAAGACTTACTTGGTTTCATGGATAATTGAATCGCAAACTAGAGCACCGGATCTTACAAATTGACACAAGCCATTGAATTCTTTTCCAAGATTCTCTCTTGAATGAATAAAGATAACTACTCTAAGAAAAATATGGTTTTCTTGATTGTGTAATTTAGGGACCATAACTCTTATTAATAAATGTTGATATTTCTAATTTGACCGTTTGGTAAATTAAAATATTATTTCTGGTATCTACACATTAATTTCATGATAATTATATCCATAAGCCTTAAATCTTTAATTTCTTAATTAGATCACTTTAATTATGATTATTCAGAGATAGAAAATACACATTTTATCTAATATATGTGACCCCACATGTTGAATTTTTCCAACACGTCTCTGTTTTGAATCCATGGATAGACTTTTTGACTTGAATTTAGGTTTTTTAGAATTTAGAAGGACTTAGGAGAACAAACAGAGAAAAGAAGAAAAATGGATCAAAGAGAAAGAGATAGAACGAAGAGAGACATAATGGAACAAACAGAGAAAAAAAGAAAAAAGGATCAAAGAGAAAGAGAGTGCACAGAGATGGAGAACTAAGATGGAGAGAGAGGGAATACAAAGAGACGAAAGAGTTGAGAGACTAGGGGAGAGAGAAGCGTCGCCTTTCAAATGAGTGTTGGAGGCTAGGGTTTCTAAAGTAATCCTTATATACCGCGTTCGGTTCGATTTGTTGTGATTTTAATTGAGAAACCACAGATCGAGTCAATATTTTATAACTCTATTACCAAACCCAATCGTCTAAAATACATATACCGACCGAACTGCTACAGTTCGATTCAGTTCAGTTAGTTTTAACGGTTTGGCTTACACCTAGAACTAAGGGAGTATTCATTTGGTAGGAGAGTGTAGTTTTTTTAGTATAAAAATAGTTAAAAATAAGTTTGTCAAACCCAAATTCTAATTTCAATTGATTTTGAAAATTGTTAATAATTGAAATGTAGTACCATACATTTTCAAAATAAACTTCTTTTGAAACAACATTATTTATCTTATTTTCATTTTGTATGAAACTCATTTTCAAATTATGAATGAAACAAACTCGTTTTGGGCTGTTCATTTAGCATCTTTTATATTTTGAAAGTTAAAAAGTAAAAACACAGCCAATCACATATAAAACTAACCCCTACACTCGACTACAATTACTCTTCGACTGAAATCTCTCGTGCGCAAGGCATCTCCTCAGTAGATTACAGCTACTCTTCGACTGAAACTTCTCGCAATGCACCTCCTTAGGCATTAATTTTAAGCTTCCACCTTTCATTCTACGTCTCGAGCATACTGAGAACCCTACGTCCTTCCACGTCAATGAAGCCCTACCCACAATTACTCTGGCACCCGCATGATAAATGTTTTTCTTGTTTGGTCAACAATACATTATAATTAAAATATAAAGTTATTGAGAAAAAAATAATTTACACTCCTAAAGTTTTATCAATCGGTAGTTTACACCCTTAAACTATTTATTTAGTATCAAATACTTTAAAGTATCAAAATTAGTCATTCACACCCTACCATTTAACTTCTGTTAAAATCTAACAGTTTTACATTAAATTAAAAATCTAACAATTTAATTAAATTTAATTAAAGTAATTAAATTATAAACTAAAGTAAAAGACTAAAAACACAAAAAATCCTAAAACTAAATCCCCCTCCCCATTCCCCCTTCTCTTCAGTGACACCCTAACCCACCCCTACCATTTATCCCGATCGATCAACCCCTCCATCTCCATCGTTCGCAGCTCTTAGCTTTCTCCGCGATTCAGCTTGTCATCCTCGTTCTCAACAACTCACCCTACCTCCGCGACTTCTCCCTCTCATCATGCTCGGCAGTGTGTCGAAGGTATGTTTGAGGTTTTTTCATGATTTTTTAAATACTTGTATATGGGGGTTTTCGATTATCTCTGTTTCTAATTCCCTTCCCTCTTCTTCTACTAGATTTCGTTTACTTTCTCTCTGCATAAGATCTGTAGCTGAAATATCTCTTATTTTTGTGACTCTCTGCATCAGATCTGGATTGTGGTTGATAAGTATAACTGAATTTGAACTAAATTGTAGGTGGTTGATCTGTATCTCTTACAATTCGATTTCTGTGTTGATCTGTAAGTGAATTTGAACTCATATTCCTGTCTAAAAGCAAAGTGAAATTGATATTATGCTTAATTCTATTTTAATGTGCTTAATTAATTACTGAATCTATATTGCTTCACATATGTGATTTTCTAAATTTGATCATGTTAATCATTTATGTAGATTCATCTGGTTACTCATCCGACAACATTCGTGGCTTATCTAATAGCATCCATAGAAATATACTGAATAACTTTATTATTGTAACAACAATGTTGTATTGAAAATATTATGGACAAATGCCAATCTTGGAAGAAGATTTTGAGGATGTAAACACTATGATGAGGCGTATTGTCTAAATGAATTTTGTTTGAGCTATGAGATGCAAATTATACATTAGTTTGATTGGTTTTCATATTGTAGGAAGGAAACAGTTGTGATTATTAAATGGAACGATCCGCCCGTGTGTGTTCGATCAACTCAAGTCATACCTGGGCTTCTACGAAAAGTAAACATGGTAGAAAAATTGAATGAGAAATTGAAGAAAAATGTCAAATGGTGGATGAACCTGTGAAGTGCAATGTTGAGAAAGATCAACTTATTTTAGAATTACGAGAGTTGAATAAGTTGAGTAAAAAACGTATCAAGGAGACGAAAGAAAAAAATCGTGCAAAAGAAATTCGACTTTGGTCCATTTTTGGTGTTGTTCTCATAGTCTTCTTTATAATTTTACAATTACATAATGTTGATAGTAGAATGCAACATTCATTACCTATGTAACTTTACAATATCAATTTTCCTTAATGTTTAATAGTACTTCTCGGCTTTACTCTGTAGTGTGGAATGTTGTCAGCTCAGTAGAATATCACATTCATAATAAATGATGTTGTCTAGACTAGTTGTGGGAGTACTAATGTTGAAATAGTTTTCTAGGAGGGAGATGAATAATCATTAATATCTATCATGGACGAATTCACAATTCGGTGAATTCAATCATGAAGGAAATAACAAGTACTATAAGGCTTCGAGCTGTTAAACTCCATACAGCAAAGTTTTTTTACTCCACCATCTCCCTAGGCACTGAGGTCCAGGAACAAAGGATTTGCCTATGGAAATTTCGTTGATCAAAATTTTTTCCAAACACAAAGAAAAGCAAACTAACCGTTCAAAGCAGACCCATATAAAAATCACCCACACTCCCTTTTTCAATTCACAATTGAAATAACATCATGAACTAGTTGAACCAAACACAAAGATCACACTCTTTAACGTATACATAATTAAAATTCAGCAACTAAATCTTTTCCAGCCACCAAATCCATTCATCCACTGCAATTAACGTGTGCAGAATTAAAATTTCAGCCACTACAATTAACACAACATTAAGCTAAAATACAAATAAGACTAATATACCAACATCACCAAAATACCAAATCAGCCATATAAACAGCACCAAAATACCAAATTAGCCATATAAACAGCACCGAAATAAGTATATTTACACTATCAAAATATTACATCCATCAATTAGTACCTAAAAGTTTAATATTTTAAAATATTACATCCATCAATTAGTACTTAAAAGTTCAATCTTACAAAGTTTTACAAAACAATATAAGTTTAAGCAGATGGTTCAACTGCATTTTCACCTCTCTTTGAAGTGGTCCTTCTTACCTGAAATCAAATAATGCTTAGTATGACAAGATATGACTAACAACTAACATCACCAAATAGAAAACTTACAATGTAACTTTATTCTAGATGACAGAGGCTGGCTTGGACTAGGTCTCTCTAATTGTGGTGTAGATGCAGTTTTCTTCCGTTGCATCCTGAGAGCCTTACATGATCTCGCATTATGACCATATCCTTGACAATTACCACACTTTATAGTGCCTCATTTCTTGCTAATCCTAGGGTTGCTTTGTTCATCTTCGCGACACCTTCTTACCTTCTTGGGCCTACTGGTTTGTCTTCTCCACCTTGTAGGTGCTAAAATAGTTTCAGGAGCCTCTGACCACAGATCATGGCTCGGTAAAGGCTTCATGAGACATTGATATGCCTTCAAGAATGTCTCCTTACTATAACAAGCATGCACATATGCCTCATGATTTTCTTTATTTGTGCAGAAAATAACATGAGGGCATGGGATTCTGGAGAGTTCACGACCATCATCTTGCTCATCATCATCACTATCATCAGAATCATTCATAGACTCATCTTTAGACTCATTAGCATATCCATCCTCATTAATAACATAATCTATGTCATTCTCATTATCATCACTCAAATAGAGTTCGGGTTAAGTATAGTCATTAACATCTACCTCCACTTGTGCATCAATCAAATTAGGAGGGGCAGATAGTGCTAGTGTAGGACTTAAGTCAACATCATCCACCTTATGCTCTACATATACTTGAACTACCTTATGCCCATTTCTGTCTATGCCATCCAACAACTTCAAAATATTTCCATCATCCAAAATTAACCTCAGGCCATCAAAGTCGTCCCCTTCAAATTTGAACCAAACATATCTGACATTCAAATAACCTAAAGATTGTGCCATTTCATAGATGTCACTGACAGAAAAATAATCGGGATCATACGATTGCACAATAACATCTCCACCCCCGTACCTAGTGATTGGAGCATAAAAGAAATTACCTCCATGATAAAACTCTAATTTTATATGAACCTTACTCCTGAAAAATATAAAAAAATTGCACAAAAATTTCAACACATCTAAATTATGGACCACTTGCATTAATCTAAACAAAAACTCATGCTATTTGTAATAAAAAAAGTGCAATAAACTTCGAAAAACTTCAGAAACAAAAAATACGATATTAGAACCAAAAAATCAGAAAATAAAACTCACAAATATACCTTAAAAGCCCCCCTCAATATACGGTATTAGAACGAAAAAATCAGAAAATAAAACTCTCAAATATACCTTTGAAAACCTCCCTAAATATATGGTATTAGAACAAAAACAATCAGAAAATAAAACCCCCAAATATACTTTCGACGGACTGCCCGAACATGAGATAAATAAGAGTCGCGAGAACGAGGACGACAGGTTGAATCGCAGAGGAAGCTGAGAGCTGAGAACGGCAGAGATAGAGGGATTGACCGATCGTGATTAATGACGGGGTGAGTTAGGTGTCATCGAAGAGAAGGGGGAATGGGGAGGGAGATTTGGTTTTAGGATTTTTTGTGTTTTTAGTCTTTTAGTTTAGTTTATAATTTAATTACTTTAATTAAATTGTCAGATTTTAATTTAATAAAAAACTGTTAGATTTTAATAGAAGTTAGATGATAGATGTGTAAATAATTAATTCTCATATTTTAAAGGTATTTAATATTAAATAAATAATTAAAATGTGTAAATTATTGATTTGTAAAATTTTAGGGATGTAAATTATCTTTTTCTATAACGCAAAGTTGTTCTTTTAACAATATGACTTGAAACACTCGACTAACCAAAGTTTGTGAATGGTTTTCTAATTATTTAGCGTTTAGGGTATTTTTGACATTTTAACAATATATAGATGCTAAATTTATTATTACCCAGAGTAGAGTAATCGACTTTATTCTTCTTTAGCGCTTGTGTGTGGAAGGGAGGAAATACTATTTTTGCTAAACATGGGTTCTTTTTCCCAAAAACCCCTTATATTTCAATCTTCAGTTTCATATGTTGAAGAAGAAGCAAACGAGACAGATGAGAACGAAAGGAGGGGGGAAGAAGAAGATGATGGACAGTTCAGAGTGTTTGAAACTTCGTATTCCAGGTACTACCCAAGACTTTGGAGTCCATGGCGATCATAATAAGATCAACAACAACAACATCAGTGGTAACTTTACGATTGCGTCCCCATCTTCTGCCCCGTCAACACCCCCTTCTGCTATGACGTATCAAGAAAAAACCCTAAACGAAGCTAAGGAAATTGGAGAAGAAGAAGATGAAGAGGATGATGAGAATGGAAACGATTCCCCTCCTGCTAACGCTTCTGCTTCCGAGCGACAGAAGCTTGACGAGGGCTTTTTCGAAATTGAAGCTATCCGTCGTAAAAGGATTCGCAAGGTACTTAATTCCGTCATTTCCCGTACTTCCCCGTGTTTTGTTCTACTTGTTTCTCGGCAATGCATAAGAGAAACTTAAAATCTTTTTGAAACAAGAAATATTGTTTATATGATTTTCTTTCTAATTCCTTGAGTTGATTAAGCGTTGTACATCTGGTATGTCTGTGTGTTCTCTATCTCTGATCATTGATTTCTTTCTATGCTGTCACTGTTGAATGTGTGGGATGGCGATAATTTCCAAAATGCTTGTTCAAACGAATAGGGCCAGCTTCAGTACCTCATCAAATGGTAAGTACCCCATTTTCTCGTTCTCTGTCCGTTGTTACATTATACAGACTGCTGCCTACTTGTTATTGAGAATGAACAAAAGTAGGGGGAAATTTCACTATATCCCTAAATTTTTGGGCATTGTACACATTACCACTCAAACTCTTTTTCTCTCACATTGCCACCTTGCGTTTATTTTTATTTTTTGGATATTTGTCACTTGAATTTTTTTTCCCACAACTTGTTCAAGTTAAAAACTTTAGTCAAATATCTAATGATTCATCCAAATCTTTTACCCTAATGAAACACCGGAGTAGTTCTGATTTATTTCTACTTTTTACATTGCTGGAGTGTCTATAGATGAGAGAGTAGAAGTGAAAGAGACCAGAGAGTTTTTTACTTTTAAAGTTTGATTTTTGGACTTGAGAGTGCACCTCACATGACACAAAAAGCGTCAGATATTTGATAGATATTTCCAATTTGAAGTTTTGAACAAAGTACCCCAAAATGTAAATTTCGGATGGCAGTGAAAACAAGCTTCGAGTGGAAACGTGAGGGGAAAAGTTTGGGTGACAATATGCAAAAGGGGTAAAGTGAAATTGACCATGAAACTTAGGTTATTAACTAATGTTCTTTGAAGGCGTGGCTGGCCGGAGACTGCCAATACATGGGAGCCGTTGGAGAATCTGCGTTCATGTGCCGATGTTATTGATGCATTTGAAGAAAGGTGCCCTCTCTTATTTTCCATAGATTACTTTTGCTGCTGGGAAACAAGAAATGCAAGCATAATTAACACGTGATGCAGTTTTTGTTTTAAAACTGTGAACTCAGATGAGCCTAGTTTTCTTCTTTTGGTTGTAGAAGTATGACATAGAATTTACATGGTCTTTTCTGTATCTATATTTGAAGCTTCGGATCAGGAAAGCGTCGGAAGAGAAAGCGCAAGCATAGTGTTATTTATACTCACGTTAAGAAGAAGAGGGATCTTTACACCTTTCCAAGCGAAAATGTCACAGATGTTGAAGTTGGTATTGTAGATGACTGTCATTTGCAATATGCTCCTCTAAACACTCCAGACGTTGCGTATTTGTCTATTTCGCAACATGCTGCAGTTTCTAATTTTGAAGGAGAGAAACGTGGTGATGCAAACAATACCGAAACAACCAGACAAGCTAATAATGGGAGTGAGTGTGTGGATGGGAAGATTGATGAACAGAAAAAGGAAAATGAATATGATCCTAAACTTAGTGAGCTCAAGGGGAGAACATCAACCAATATCAACGATGCTATACATTTTCAGGAGGCAAAAACTTCAGAGTGTAATGGCTCCATACGTGTTCTTTCCAAGGTTGATAGTGTAGAGCCTGCTGAAGGCGCTCATTGCGTTGGAGCTAAAAGGAGGAAGTCTGGCTCAGTTAAAAGGTTTAGAAAAGATTCTGAGTTGTCTTCTGAACAGGCTGTAACACCAAATGGAACAACCTTAATAAGTGTCATGTCTGGTAGTGGTGGTAATCCCAATCTCACAGGGAGGATTTTACGTTGCAATTCTACCCATCAAGAATCTAAAAATGTTTCTAGTATCATAAAGATTATCAAGCCAATCGGATACTCAGCTTCTGTGTCAAACGACATGCAGGATGTTCTGGTGACCTTCATGGCCATGAGGTTTGTCTTTTAACTTCAATTTTCAGTCATGTTGTTAAGCATAAATCTCTGCTTTGTCTCATCAACTTTTAATCCTATCTTAATGTTTGATTAAGAGTTTTCTAAGAAATTTTTAGTAATGACTACCGAAATACACTCTTTTTATGAGAAACAAAATTTCTATTAAAAAAGAAAATAACTACAAGCAGCTGTGTAGTCACTATTGATCAAGAACACCCCAAACAGAGGTAAAAAAACAAAAAAAGACTACCGCAATACACTGAGAATGCATTACTTAATGGTTTTCCTTTTTTGGCACTTTGTAGATCTGATGGAACAGAAGTGATGGTTGATAACAAATTTCTCAAGGCCAACAATCCACTTCTGGTAATTGATAGCTTGTTTTTTGCATCTTTATTTACATGCTACAATAAGTATTTTAGTACTATGATAACTTCTCTTCTTACTGTTACTATCATTATTTTGCTTCAGTTGATCAGCTTCTACGAGCAACATCTCCGATACAACCCTACGTCATGACTCAGCAGAACGTGTGACTGCATCCAAATCTTCATTATCTTCACCGTGAGGATGTATTCTGTATTTTGTAGTAGTTGCAGGATATTTTTCTAGGATAATTTATGAAGTTTTTCTGGTTAAATTAGGCAAGCTGAGTTATGTAGCTGAAGTCCGTCTACTTGTTTTGTACTTGTCTTTCTTGGTTCTGGCGTGATTATGAAGTAGGGATCATAGGTAGCTAATGAAGCTTGAAAGTCAGAAGCTTGTCATCCCCTGGTGGCTGGTAAATTACTTGTAAAGAGATTAATTTAACTCCCACTTCTCTGGCTGTTTTGATTCTTCGTGTCCTACGGACTGCACTGATATACTTATGTAAAAACATCTTTTCAGTTATTCTCTAAAAGAATATTTAAGGGCTTAATGAAATTGGAATGATGTGATAAAAAATAGAATTGGGATTATATGAAGGTAGGCTCTTCGTATTTTTGTATTCTATTCAAATTCTCAAATGAAGATGGGTCACTCTAAGTGACACTCGCATTTTTTTCCCGTAAAAGTTATGAATTTTACATGGGATGGGCTGCGTGACTTATGATTGGAATCTATGATCTTCTGGTGTGAGAGTTTAATCATCTATATAAATTTATTTTGCAAACACTTAAACATTTGCTGAGATGCCGAAAATCGAAAATTAAATATTTACTCCATTATCATTTTGTGGGATTTGAAGTATATATCTTATATATATATATATATATATATATTCTAAATTGTCTTAACTCTTGAAGTCATCATACAATCTTACAAGTAGTAATTTAACCATTTGATGTCATTTTCAGAAAGAAGCCATTTCCTTGAGGGCATAAAAAGAACAACCAAATGTCAGTTTCAAACATTACCTCATAACCTACTCTTGCCTAAACATGAAGTTTGACAAGAGTAAAGAAACCAATAATTGGTTGGTTCTTTGCATTACATTTACTAAGAAACTGATATTTATTAGTAAATTCAGATTAATTTTAAAGCTGGTTGGCATCCAATCCTACCTATACAAACTTATCAATAATAAAAATGTGGAAAAAATTCATGTGGAAGGTCAACTAATTATCTAACAGAAAAAACAGAAAGATTCATTCGAAGTCTCCCCTACTTTAAGCTAACAGACCACTTCTCCAATTCCATCAGAGAAGAGAGAGAGAGAGAGAGAGAGAGAGAGAGAGAGAGAGAGAGAGAGAGAGAGAGAGAGATGGGGAACACAGGGCCATCACCTCTTGTACCTTGTCTAATAGTAGGAGTGCTTGGGATGATAATATGGGGGCCTGCCCTGCAATCGATATGGGAAAGTGTAGAGTCTCTTCTTCAACTGGGAATTTGGGTGGCAGTTGTGCTTCTATTTCTCTTCCTTCTTATACATTTGTTGTCGTCCTTTCCAACTCTTCAAATGTCATCATCTTTTGGGGTTCAGCAAACCATCAGCTATGACCGCGATGCTGACGGTGTTGGGTTCGGGATGGGGACGTTACTTCTGTTTTTGCTATTCCTTATTCTCTACAATCTACTTTGAGCTTGTTCTAGTGGCAACACCTATTGCAGTTGGGCATCTACATGATCAGCTTGTTTGAAGCAGTACATGTTTTTTGTTATACTAGGTTTATGGACAAAACATGTTTTTTTAGTATCATTTTGTATACATAATAGATATAGGTGACAACAATCTTCTGTACAGAATAGTGAGCAGCCTTACATCTTCCATTTGTCTCACTTATTAATATTGCAATAGCAACGTTTTTTTTTTGGTTTGCAGTTTAGAATAAGACAGTTGGTAGTAAACACTCTTATTAGCTATCATGCCTACGAGTATGACAGTGAGGTGTAATATGTGTTAATCCCTTCTCCATACGCATTGACACACGGATCTAGAATTTTAATTTAAGGGATATCATTAGAAATAAAAATATAAAGGTAAGTCTGGTTGTTTTTTTAATCAAAATTTTAATCTTTAAAAATTTGTTTATTGGTTGTGCTTGAGGTTACTTTTAGAATTAATACCTTTTTAAAATGAAATGAAATGAAATCAACAACCAATAAAACTCTAGATTTTTAGCTCCTATAAGGCTATAACTACACTGGCTCATCTCATCTACTATCTGTATTTTATTAATTTTTTTTTTACTAAATGCTAATAATTTGAAAATGTCAAAAATAAAATTTCTTATGAAACCATATAATAGATTATATTAATTTAATCAAAATGCAAAACAAGTTATATGTTTAAATTAATATCCAAGCTTTTAACTTCTTTTATACATACTATATTTGATTTTAGAGTACTAAAAATACATACATGATTATCTAACTTTGATTAATATTTATCAAATGGAGCAATAAAAACTATGTACTTGAAAGTGAAAAACAAGTACAAAAATTATACAATGAAACAAAAGCAACCAACAAGAAGTAGTCAAACTTATGGGAAAAATAAAAAAAGTACTATCAGAACTAGACACTTAGTAAAAGAAATCACATAAAAAAATAAAATAATAATGCGTGAGACCTAAAAATAAATTAAAGAAAATTCAATGTCAAAAGTTGATACGAAACATAAATAACAAAAATAACAAAAAGGGGTTGGATGTAAAAGTTTTTCCGGCATGAAAAATCCTTTACGAGCAAATAATAAAGATCATAATTTGAAGAGAGAAAGAAAGAATAAAAACACTGTCATTTACATGAAAAACCCTTAAAGAGAAGAAAAATCACGAAAAAATTGTTGATATTAACTCGTATCAAGAATTTTACACAATTGTTGATAAGAGAAGAGAGGAATGAAAGTGCATTTAGTTGAGGTTCGCTTAGGTCTTTTCCTCACCCCCACTTTTCCTTTTTACATGAGCCTGTACTAATAGATTTTAGAATAATAAGAATAGTAAAAAGGGGATGATCATAACTCCTATGTTTTCGACTGATGAGATTGCTTTCAGGCGTTGGATCATTTACTTTGCTCATTTCTTGTAGCTGTTTTTTCCTCAACAACTCAATCGGTCATGGCCACTTGGTGGTTACTCGTGGTTTGGGCCAATCAATCACAATCACTTGACTGTCAGTCTGAACCTTCTTTTCTGTTATGATGTTTTGTTATGACTAGGAGGTAATGATTATCCGTTCTTGAAATGTCGGTTCCCGTTTTGGAAATGATAGCCCCCGATCCAGAAGCGATAGTAATCCATTTCAGAAGCGACTGTCACTCGTTCCAGAAGCGATTGTCGCCCCGTTCTAGAAGCGATGTCACTCATTCAAGAAGCGATTGTCGCCCCGTTCTAGAAACAATGTCACTCATTCAAGAAGCGATTATCACCCATTCCAGAAGCGATTGTCCCCCGTTCCAGAAGTGATAGTCACCCGTTCCAGAAGTGATAGTCACCCGTTCCAGAAGCGATTGCCCCTCCATTCCAGAAGCGATCGTCACCCGTTCTAGAAGCGAATGCTCCCCGCTTCAACATTCTTACCCGTTCTGACGAGGTCTCCCGCTTCAGCGTTCTTTATATAGAAGTGTCTTGGGTGTTTTTTATCCTGTTCATTTCCCCTCATTACACTCAATAAATTTCATTTATTGATGTGTAATGATGAGGAGTTCTCGATTTGCATGTGTCTTTTCAAAGATCGTCTTGTCTTCTCTCGGGAACCTGTACTTTAGTGGTTTTTTCGCTTTCCGCGAGCCCTAGGTAAGTCCCTTTTGTCCTCATGGTAGCGAGTATTTTTTACCTGTTCATTTCCCCCCATTAGACTCAATAAATTTCACTTATTGATGTGTAATAGTTTGTCCTTTCTTATTCCGTCGTTATGTCTGCCCATTTCTGTTCTCACATGCTTCTTAAAAACATGTGATGTGGTCTTTCCAAACATTTTTTTGGTTTGTTAGCTGTCAGTGATGGATTCTCCTTTTCTTTCTGCTGTTACGTTCCTCTATTCCCATTCACGAATGCTTTGCATTTGTCGACTAACATTTTTGCCAGCTCGCTGTCGATGATGATTACTTTCCCTTCATTCACTGTATTGTCATTCCATTCTTTTTACCATGGGCTTATTGATAGAGTTTTTCCTGTTTTCGTCATTATGGGCTCATTGGTGAGGTTCTCTGATTTTCTTCAATACGGGTTCAATGATAAAGTTTCTCCCATTTTCTTCTCTCGTACGTTTAAGATCTATAACAAGAATGTTTGTACAAGAACAATAATAATTTATTGAAATGAATAAGGAGCAAGTATACCGTTCCATAATTACATCGCACAGGTTTGAGTTTGACGTTCTGCATTTGTTGGTAGAGTTTCTGCTATTACCATATTTTCTTTTTCTGCTTTCAATTTTTTCCTTCCTATCCTCGCTTCTTTTTCCTTTACTCCTGGCTGTTTTTTGCTTAGCTCCGTTCTTTAGCTCTTATTTTCCGTTCTTCTTTACTTAGCCTTCTTTTCTCAGTGTTTCTTTACTGAGCTGAAGGTGTTTCCTCAACTTCTTTTCTTTTCTGTTCTAAAATTATTTTCTCAACTTCTTTTCTTTTATGTTTAGAAGATTTTCCCAATCTGAAAATATTTCTTTTCCGTTCTCCAAATTTTCCCATTCTAAAGGCATTTCCTTTTTCGTTCTCCAGATTTTCCCGTTCTAAAGACGTTTCCTTTTTCGTTCTTCAGACTTTCCCGTTCTGAAGACATTTCCTTTTCCGTTCTCCAGCTCTTCTTTTTTGCCTTTCTTTACTCGACTCTTCTTTTCTCAGCATTTTTTAATGAAGCTGAAGGTCTTTTCATAAATTCTTTTCTTTTCTGTTGTGATGATTTTCCCTTTCTTAAGATATTTCCTTTTCCATTCTCCAGATTTTCCTATTCCGAAGACATTTCCTTTTCCTTTTTGCGTTTTGTTTCAACCCTTACTTGTTTTTCTCCTTGGCTTTTTTTGTTTATTTTTCACATTTTAGAGAGAAGGTTTTTCCCACTCTCAAGAGCTTGGGCATCTAGACCACCGACCTTTTGTTCATATTTAAAAGAGAAGGTTTTCCCGCTCTCAAGGGCTTAGGCATTTAGGCCGCCGACCTTTTTTCACATTTTCTTATGAGAATAATGTCCGTAAACACTCACAAACACTTAGGCTCCTTCCATGGAACCATGACCCCGTTTTGATTTCCTTCTGAGAACGGTGTCCGTAAACACTCTCAAGCACTTAGACTCTTTCAGTAGAACCATGACCCCATTTTGATTTTCGTATGAGAATAGTGTCCGTAAACACTCCTTAGGACTTAGGCTCCTTCAGTAGAACCATGGTCCCATTTTGATTTTCTTCTGAAAACGGTGTCCTCAGACAATCCCAAGGACTTAGGCTCCTTTAATAGAACCATGGCCCCCATTTTGATTTCCTTCTGAGAATGGTGCCCGTAGACACTACCAAGGACTTAGGATCCTTCAGTGGAACCATGACCCTTTTTTGATTTACTACAGACTCATTAATAGAGTTTTCCCCGTGTCTTTGGTTATGGGCTCATTGATAGAGTTTCCCTCATTTCTTTTGTTATGGGCTCATTGATAGAGTTTGCCCCATTTCTTTTGTTACGGGCTCATTGATAGAGTTTCCCCCATTTATTTTGTTACAGGCTCATTGATAGAGTTTCCCGGTTTACTTTTTTTTTTTGTACACAAATCTACGACAATAATGTTGAACAACATCATATATAATATCTTAATGGAATAAGTAGAGAACGAGTATACCGTAACTTTTGATTAAAAATCCCATATTGAATTCTGTAAAATTCTCCAATAAGTAGACTACTATATTTTTCTGATGATATACGATTTGATGTATAGTTGACTTCCAATAAATACAGTTTCATTTCTGAAGTTCTGCATAATTTGCTTTTATGCGCTTATTTAACGAAAGTTGTCATAACATTTTCTCATGAGCTCCAAATTAAGTTTTGCAAAATTCTTCAAGAAGTAGACATTCATATCTTTCTAACAGTATATAATTTATCATATAATACCATATAAATCTATATCGATTAAAATTTAAATCTGAAAAGCGTTGATATTTTTACTTTCGTGAACAATACCAATGAAAACTATCATAACTTTTTATCGAGAGCTCCGAATTGATTTCTGTAAAATTCTCCAATAAGTAGACTTCTGTATCTTGTTGGTGATATAAGATTTTTCATGTAATTTCCTTCCAATATTTATCGTTTCCATTTTCATTTCCATTCCTGTTTTCATTTTCCGTTCCCATTTTCGTTTTCATAGTCGTTTTCATTTTCGTTTTCCACTCCCATTTTCGTACTGATAGCCAATTCCGTTTCTATTTTGTTCCCGTAGTGGATGTTGTACCCATTTTCCATACTCATAGTCGTTCCTATTGTCATGGTTTTTTCCATTCCCGTTTTCCAGAGATTTCATTTCTCGCCATCAGAGCATTTCTTTTCCCGTTCTGAAGGCATTTCATTTCTCGAGACATTTCCTTTCCCGTCGTCAGAGCATTTCTTTTGCATTCTCAATATTTCCCATTCTTGAGATATTTCCTTTCTCGAGACACTTTCTTTTTCACCGTCAAGGCATTTCTTTCCCGTTCTCGAGACATTTCCTTTCTCGAGACATTTCCTTTCCCTCTGTTAAGGCATTTCTTTCCTGTTTTCAATACTTTCCTGTCTCAAGACATTTCCTTTCTCAAGACATTTCCTTTCCCACCGTCATGGCCTTTCTTTACCGTTCTCAAGACATTTGAACGCAGTCTCCTTGATTTTCCCGTTCTGAAATGTTTGAGTGGCAACTTTCTTGACTTTCCCTTTCTAAGAGGTTTGAATGTGGTCTTATTTGCTTAGCTTTTTACTCTGGAGTTTTTGCTTTGAAATTCCTTCCTAACTCTTTTTTCTTTTCTAACGAACAAATAATAAAGATCATAATTTGAAGAGAGAAAGAGAGAATAAAGACACCATCATTTACGTGAAAAACCCTTAAAGGGAAATAAAACCACGGGAAAATTGTTGATATTCACTCGTGTCAAGAATTTTTCACAGTTGTTGATGAGAGAATAGAGGAAGGGCAATGACTTTAGTTGAAGTATGCTTATGTCTTTTCCTCGCCTCCCTTTCTTTTTACATGAGCCTGTATTTATAGGCTTTAAAATAATAAGAATAATAAAAACATGATGATCACATCCCCTATGCTTTCGGCTGATGGGATT
This sequence comes from Datisca glomerata, assembly GCA_003255025.1. Taxonomy (NCBI): domain Eukaryota; kingdom Viridiplantae; phylum Streptophyta; class Magnoliopsida; order Cucurbitales; family Datiscaceae; genus Datisca; species Datisca glomerata. Next base: position 464,796 of record QANY01005488.1, on the reverse strand, counting down.
GCTTTCAGGCGTGAGATCTTTTACTTTTCTCTTTCGTTTCAGCTGTTTTGTCCTCAGCCACTCAATCACTCATAGCCAATTGGTGGTTTTTTATGGTTCGGGCCAATCAATCACAACCACTTGACTATCAGTCTAAACTCGCCTTTACGTTATGTTGTTTTGTCCTGTCCAGGAGATAATGATTCCGTTCTCGAGATGTCAGTTCCTATTCTTGAAGCGATAGCCCCCATTCCAGAAATGATTGTCGCCCCTTTTAGAAGTGATTGTCACCCGTTCCATAACCGATTGTCCCCCTATTCCAGAAGCGATAGTCACATGTTCTAGAAGCGATTGTCGCCCATTCTAGAAGCGATTATTGCCCGTTCTAGAAGCGATTGTCCCCCCATTCCAGAAGCGATGGTCACACGTTCTAGAAGTGATTGCCCCCATTCTAGAAGTGATAGACACCCGTTATAGAAGTGATGGTTCCCTGCTTCAGCATTCTTCCCCATTCTGACGAGGTCTCCCGCTTTAGCGTTCGTTCTGTACAGTGTCTTGGGTGATTTTTTTCCCTGTTCATTTGCCCCCATTACTCTCAATAAATTTCATTTATTGAATATAATGGGGGATTGTCACCCATTCTAGAAGTGATTGTCACCCGTTCCATAACCAATTGTCCCCTTATTCTAGAAGCGATAGTCACCCATTCCAGAAGTGATTGTCCCCCCATTCCAAAAGCGATGGTCACCAATTCTAGAAGTGATTTCCCCCATTCTAGAAGTGATAGTTCCCTACTTCAACATTCTTTCTCATTCTGAAGAGGTCTCGCGCTTTAACGTTCTTTCTGTACATGTGTCTTGGGTGATTTTTTTCCTGTTCATTTGCCCCTATTACACTCAATAAATTTCATTTATTGATGTGTAATGATGAAGAGTTCTCGATTTGCATGCACCTTTTCAAAGATTGTCTTGTCTTCTCTCGGAAACCTACACTTTTATGGTTTTCCCGCTTTCCGCGAGCCCTAGGTAGGTCCCTTTTATCCTCGTGACAGTGGGTATTTTTTACCTGTTCATTTTTTGGTGCGTTGAGAGTGAGAGAAAAAATTGAGAAATCCCTCCCAAAATGCCAACGACCACATCGAACGCCTCATCGGCAACAAAAGAGGGAACAACAATGGCAACAGGTTGGAAGTAGGGATGAGAACGACAACATGTACAAAAATAGAAACGGAACAGAAAATGGTAAACTCATTCATCGCATATTCGGTTGGCTTATTTCTTTTATATCATTATCAACTTCTAAGAAAAAGATAGTGGAAGGAGGTCAGAAAAGAAATCCATTTGAAGGAAAAATGAGTTAAAAAAATCAGAGCGGATAAAAAAAGAATAGCTCAGAAAGTTTAGAAGTGCTCAGAAAGATCATATTAGAAAAGATCGTAAAGCTCAGACAAGAAAAGCTCATAAAACTCAGGACTAGAAGAGCTTAGAAAGCTCATAAAATGAAAAAAAGGTTTCAGAAAAGTTGAAGTCAGAGCTTCAAGACAGAAAAGTTGAAGTTCAAACCAGAGAAACTTAAGCTCTTCAGAAAAGAAAAAGTTAAAGTGTTAGAATTTCAGAGCATAAATCTGAAAGGATTGCAGAAAAAGAAAAAAGATTTAGGAAGGAATTTCAGAGCAAAAAATTCAGAGTAAAAAGCTAAGCAAAGAAGACCACATTCAAACTTCTTAGAAATAGAAAGTCAAGATAGCTGCCACTCAAATGTTTCAGAACAGGAAAACCAAGGAGACTGTGTTCAAATGTCTTGAGAACGGGAAAGAAATTCCATGACTGTGGGAAAGAAAATGTCTTGAGAACGGGAAATATTGAGAATAGGAAAGAAATGCCCTGATGGCAGGAAAGGAAATGTCTCGATAACGGGAAAATATTAAGAAAGGGAAAGAAATGCCATGATGGAGAAAAAGGAAATGTCTCGAGAACGGAAAAGTATTGAGAATATGAAAGAAATGTCATGACAGCAGGAAAGGAAATGTCTCAAGAAAAGAAATGTCTTGCGGGAAAGTCTTGAGAGCGGGAAAGAAATGCTCTGACAGCGGGAAATGAAATGTCTGGAAAACAGGAATGGAAAAAATCATGACTGTAGGAATGGATATGAGTACGGAAAATGGGTACATCATCCACTACGGGAACAGAAATGGATAAGAATACGGAATGGGAGCGGAAAACGAAAACGAAAACGGCTATGAGTACGAAAATGGGAACGGAAAATGAAAACGAGAATCGAAATGAAAATGGAAACAATAAATATTGGGAGGAAATTATATGACAAATCTTATATCATTAGAAAGATACAGAAGTTTACTTATAGGAGAATTTTAAGGAATCAATTCGAAGTTCTCGATCAAAAGTTATGATAGTTTTCATTGGTACTGTTCAGTAAAGTAAAATTATCCACGCTTTTTAGATTTAAATTTTAATCTGTACTGATTTAGATAGTATTATATGATAAATTATATATTTTTAGAAAGATATGGATGTCTACTTCTTGATAAGTTTTGCAGAACTTAATATGGAGTTCTTGAGAAAAAAGTTATGACAATTTTCATTAAAGCTTCTCAGAAACGTAAATTACGCGGAAGGATCAACTTCAGAAATTAAACTGTATTTATTGGAGGCCAACTTATAGCAAATCTTATATCATCAGAAAGATACTGAAGTCTACTTAGTGGAGAATTGTACGTAATTTAACTTGAAGTTTTTATTTAAAAGTTACGGTATACTCGTTCTCTACCTATTCCATTAAGATGTTATATATAGTGTTGTTCAACATTATTGTCACAAAATAAAAAGAAAAAGAAAAGTAAACGGGGAAACTCTATCAATGAGCCCGTAATAAAAGAAACGGGGGAAAATCTATTAATGAGTTCGTAACAAAAGACATGGGGGAAACTCTATCAATGAGCCCGTAGTAAATCAAAATGGGGTCATGGTTCCACCGAAGAAACCTAAGTCCTTGGGAGTTTTTATGAGCACCGTTCTCAGAAGAAAATCAAAATGAGGTCATGGTTCTACTAAATGAGCCTAAGTACTTGGGAGCGTCCACGGACACTATTCTCAGAAGAAAATCAAAATGGGGCCAGGGTTCTAATGAAGGAGCCTAAGTCATTGGGAGTGTCTACAGACACTATTCTTAGAAGGAAATCAAAATGGGGCTATGGTTCTACTGAAGGAGACAAAATCCTTGGGAGAGTCTACGGATAACGATTTCAGAAGGAAATCAAAACATGGCCATAGTTCCATGGAAGGAGCCTAAGTCTTTGAGAGTGTCTACGGGCACTGTTCTCAAAAGAAAATGTGAAAAAAAGGCCGGCAGCCTAGATGCCTAAGCCCTTGAGAAGGAGAAAAATATTCTCTCTAAAACATGGACAAAAGGTTGGCGGCCTAGATGCTTAAGCCATTAAGAGCGGGAAAAACCTTCTCTCTAAAATGTAGAAAATAAACAAAAAAAGCCAAGGAAAAAAACTCGTAAGGGTTGAAACAAAATGTAAGAAGGAAAAGGAAATGCCTTCAGAATAAGAAAACCTGGAGAATGGAAAAGGAAATGTCTTAAGAACGGGAAAATCTTCAGAACATAAAAGAAAAGAAGTTGAGGTAAGACCTTCAGCTTCAGTAAAGAAATGCTGAGAAAAGAAGAGTCGAGTAAAGAAAGATAGAAAAGAAGAGATGGAGAACGGAAAAGGAAATGTCTTCAGAACAGGAAAGTCTAAAGAATGGAAAAGGAAACGTCTTCAGAATGGGAAAATCTGTAGAAAGGAAAAGGAAATGTTTTTAGAATGATAAAATTTTCAGAATAGAAAAGAAAAGAAGTTGAGCAAAGAATTTCAGAACAGAAAAGAAAAGAAGTTGAGCAAAGAATTTCAGAACAGAAAAGAAAAGAAGTTGAGGAAATACCTTCAACTCAGTAAAGAATCGATAGGAAAAGAAGAGTTGAGTAAAAAAGAACAGAATAGAAAAGTTAAAGAATGGAGCTGAGCAAAAAACGACCAGGAGTAAAAGAAAAAGAAGCAAGAAAAGGAAGGAAAAAATTGAAAGCAGAAAAGAAAATATGAAAACAGCAGAAACTCTACCAACAAATGCAGAACGTCAAACACAAACTCGTGCGATGCAATTATGGAACGGTATAGTTGCTCCTTATTCATTGTAATAAAGTATTATTGTTCTTGTACAAACGCTCTTGTCACAGATCTTAAACGTACGAGAGAAAGAAAATGAAAAATAAAGAAACGGGAGAAACTCTGTTGTTGAACCCGTAATGAAGAAATTGAGAGAACCTCGCCAATGAGCCTATAATCACGAAACTGGGAAAACCTCTATGAATAAGCCGGTAGTAAAAAGAACGGAAAGACAATATAGTGAATTAAGGGAAAGTAATCATCAACGACAGCGAGCTAGCAAAAAAGTTAGTCGACAAACGCAAAGCATTCGTGAGCGGTAATAGAGGAATGTAACAGAAGAAATAAGGCACTTCCAAGAATGATAAGGTGGCTACATCCTTCAAGGAGATCTTTCCATCCCGGTGTAGCAAACTTTGTCCTAATACTACTAGACAACAACCTCCAGATTGTTTCCATGCAAGAAAATCCCTTTGAATATTTGTCACTAAACTCGAAGACGAAATACAACATTTAATACCTAATTTCATATAATGGGATTGCCACCTTTATAAAATAGTAGCATCTTTTGCGGGCGCTATTTTGTCATTATCACACACTGATAAACATTATTCCACATAAGTGTCACATGGATTTGTCTTTGGACGCCACATGTTCTCTTTGATATGTTACTGTTAACGACGTGGCTCAACATTTACCTTAACCCCATGTTCAAGGTTGAGGGCACAATAATCAAGCTTGAACATATTTTATGATTTGAATGTTGCATACGTCTTTCACACTTATTCGTGAGACATACGTCTTCTTTTTTTCTCTAATAACTATAGACCTCAAATCATAAAAAAATTGTATCTGCCATAATTTATGTGTAAATGCATTTTGGGGAAGTCCCCACAATTTCATCATACCTCAAACGAGGCGGAGAACATTACCTGAGTGCATGTCGGCACCTTTGTTGAAGGTGAGGTATGTCACAATTCCTCTAATGAGGTGTGTGAGAACACCTTACTCAGAGGCATGTCACATCGCCTGAACAAAGGACCTGCGTCTCGGTCAGATGCACGCGATAGCTACTCGTTCAGAGGTGCGTGACAGCATGCCTCGTTCAAAGTGTTCACTGAAACCTGGGGGGTTTCCAACTAAACGAATAGGCTGAAGAAAATACACACACCAGCGATGCACAACCTCAAGTTCAATGTTAACACGCATACCAAAGTATCATGACGAGTGAATATACATGGTAATTATGCACCATTTTCATGTTCGTACTGTATGGCCAAATACCAAAGTATCATGACAAGTTAATATAATCAGTCAATAATTTTTATACATATATCATGCTCGTATATGACAGATGCAACTCAATGATGTGTTAATAATCATTATTGTGGATGATTCATTAGAATCATGAACAAACGTACCACGACTTTCTGATATTGAGATAACTAACCAGGGCGAAGTTCATCAAGAAATGGCCCGGTGGCAGGTGCACATGTTGGAGTGTCGTCTGTAGATGATTCGACTTGTGAAAGCGGTACACATAAGAACCTGTATGATACTGTCTAAAAAGGCGCACACATACTCAAAAAATGTAATCAAGTTGCCTAAGGAGGCGCGTGCATGACTATCCGTAATGGTCATTCTTAAATGGTTATGTACCCATCCATACTTCAGCTTTTATCATGTATAAGTTCGTACTTTGAATTTTCATTAGACATGCTCATTCGTTTCTACTTCAAACCGTTATCATGCCTCATTATCATGCATCCCTACTTTGCACATACGTCGCTCTTACATATGACTTTTTACACGAGCATATTCATAATAAATATCTAAATTAGATTTAATCTACACGACAACGGTCCTATTCTGTGGTAATGTATGGAGTAAGCAGTTAAAACAACTTGTGTATTTCAAACACGTTATGGTGGCAAAGTTCCGCTTTGAAAGGATTTACAACAGTGGCGAAGTTATGCCCAACTACCGTTGTTGAAATGTTTCTATTGCATTTAAGGGACAAACTTTACTGAAACGTCTTAAACACGTACCAGGAACAAGTTTTGCTGAAACGTCTTGAGTGCGTTTCAGGAACAAACTTCGCTGAAATGTCTTATAAACTCTGCTGAAATGTTTTAGGCGCGTTTCAGGAACAATATTTACTGAAACGTCTTAAATGCATTCCAGGAACAACTTTCGCTAAAAAGTCTTAAAAGCATTCCAGGATGAATCTTTGCTAAAATGTCTTAAAGGGGTTCCAAGAACTAACTTTGCTGAAATGTCTTACACGCATTTCAGGATGACAGACCCACTATAAGTTTTCAAGCTATTTTGATAATGTCAAAAGTTGAAGTAAAAACAATGCTAAACATGATAGTTTTTTTAGGAACTTAAAGTTGAACATTTTCGGTACAACTTGAAGCGTTTGAGGGTCATCCCATCTACTATCAGCAATAGATGTGGTCTCATGTGGCCTTTCCTATTCGTACAAGCATGCGCATGGACAAATGTTTGTAATTTTTAGAATAGGCATTTAAAAAATAAACACATGTATTGTGACTCTGAGTACATAATCTTTAGACCTTACGACACATGATTGCCTTTGTACTTAACGTACCCCTCCTCAGGTTTTGTAGCATATCAGCCACTTCATGTCAAAATGGTCATGTAGTGTGTGGGGAGAAAGGCTAGCTTCCCATGACTTCTATGTCGGCGTTAATGATCTCCCCTTTTGGAGCTTGTCATGGAAAATCCGTCTCAAAGTTTTACAATCTTTAGTTGCATGAATGATGTCTCGGTGGAAGAGGCAATACCGAGGTAATTCCATTTCTTCTCTGATGGGCAATTTTTCCACCCAAGGTCTTCGCACGACCTTATCCTTGACCCAGGCATCCAACAACACTTCCACCTTATCCATGGAGCAACGGGAAGGTGGTGGATTATCCCTTTCACTTCTATCCCATTTTGCACCTCGCCCTTAGGGTTGTGCCATGGCTACTTGTGGCGTGTAACTTGCAGGCTTCCATGTTAGTCCCCCGCACTCACCCTGCTCTGTTACCTTTGGCCTGGACACCGAAGTGTTGGTGCGTTGAGCAGCTACATGAAGGCGTTAGAAAGTGGCGATGTCAAGGTTCTCCAAATGCGCTCTATACTCATTCACCATTCCACATATGCACATCTTCACCAAGTCTTCCTCCTTCTACTCTTCTATGTAATTTAATGCTTTATCTTTGAACCTTCTGACGTAAGTCATCAGGTCCTCATCTTTCTTGGAACACTCATGCCCCACTCGAGAATGCTCATCTTTTACTCTGACACAAAAACTTTGTCATGAAGGCAGAACCCATATGGGACCACGTTAAAACTAATCCTAGCGCTAGATTGATGTACCATGTGTATGCCCGCTCAATCAACGATTTTGAAAACTCCCTCCGCCTCATGGATTAGTCACATATGTGCGAGGCCAAGTCATCAATGAAACGTATAATGTGCTCGATAACACATCTGTCCTTCCTGTAATTTTACAAAATTTTGGGGGTACATAGTCAGACGGGTATGACTTCATGGCTAGCTCACATGGGTAAGGGAGATGAAAGTCTACTATGTCTCGCTCAGAGAGGCTATGATACGCTCCATCTCCAACATCTTCTGTAATGTTAGATCCATTGACTGGGATGTCATGTGCTGACATGGGACGTGTGAAGGCTACTGGGAAGGCTGTCGGCGGAATAATAACATTGGTTGGGTTACTCGAGTGACCTGACCCGCATTTTGGTCACTATTTTTCATTCCTGAATCGGATAAACCCCCAGGATTACAGCTAGAATCTATCTGTCAGTGTCAGTCTGGTTTGCGGCGTGAAGAGGGATGATATGAGCGACAAGCGGTGGTGGACGAGGTTCGGAGCACCTACGAGGACAGCGATCAACGTACTTAAAAGGGTACGGATCTCAGCATTAGAGGCTTGGAGCTCTCTATTGGCATTAGTTTGCTCAGTCGCTGTCATTGTAGCAGTAGTTTACGGCCGCATGCCAAACGCGTGTTCAGGCGAAAACTGACACTAATAAGAGTTACGCTTAAAACGTGGTCACATACTAAAAATATGACACCATGCCTAAAATTTACGACATCATTAAAACGATATAACATAGGAAATTGCGCCTAGGGTTCCCCCTTGATGACATGGGGAGCCACCCTCGGGGTTCCCCTTAGGTCGCATGGGGAGCCACCCCCGGGGTTCCCCCTTGGTAGCATGGGAAGCCGCACCTGGGGTTCCCCTGTGGTGGCATGGGGAGCTGCGCCCAGGGTTCCCCCAGTGGCGACATGGAGAGCCACCCTCGAGGTTCCCCCCGAGGTTGCATAAGGAGCCGCGCTTGGGGTTCTCTCGGTGGCATCAAAGAGGCACTTCCAAGACTTGTAAGGTGGTTACATCATTCAAGGAGATCTTCCCCCGAGGTTCCCTCGAGGTGGCATGGGGAGCCGCGCCGGGGTTCCCCACATGGCGGGATTGAGAGCCACTCTTGGGGTTCCCCCCGGGGTGGCATGAGGAGCCACCTCAGAGGATCCCTCCGGAGTGACATGGGGAGCCGCACACGGGGTTCTCCTGGGGTGGCATCAAAGAAGCACTTTCAAGACTCGTAAGGTGGCTACATCCTTCAAGGAGATCTTTCCATCTCAATGTAGCGAACCTTGTCCCAATCCTCATAGACCACAACCCCAAGATTGTTCCTAGGTAAGAAAAGACTTTCGAATCTTTGTCACTAAACTCGAAGAGGAAGTACAACATTTAATACCTAATTTCATATAATGGGATTGCCACCTATAAGAGCGTCTTTTACGGGCGTTATTTTGTCATTATCATGCACCGATAAATGTTATTTCACGTAAGTGGCACATGAACTTATCTTTAGAAGCTCCTTTTGATGCGTTACTCTTAACGACATGACTCATCATATATATATATATATATATATATATCTTGCTGATTTGACTTCTCTCTTGTCCATTTGTGAACAGTAGATAATCTAATGAGAAGATTAATAGTTCTCTACTCAGAAGGTCTAGTAAGTTTTGTCAGCGGTAGGAACCAAATTTCACAACAAGGAGTATACTAAAACCATATAGTTTGTGGTTATTGGTTAAATCAAATTTGAGAAGTAAAAGTAAACTATGGACACAGTAAAATGAAACAAAGAGGACAAGTTTCTTTTCTTCTTTCTTCTCGGCAAAAATAAAAATATCATCATTCTAGCAGATCATCAATGAAAATGAAATCCTAAAATTGGATAATTTGTTTGAGATGGTATTATATTGTAAAATTATAGCATCGATCGTAACTCCAAAGGCGAACTAACAATATTAAAAAAAAAAGCAATATCTTCACAGGACAAGTCATAGCCTAACCATCTAACATAAAAAAGGTTAAAATACAATCCGTACCCCAATACTTTGACTATAATGCAAATCACACCTCTTTGCTTTTAAATGGACTAATTTACTCCTATTTTTTCACCATTGTTTTTCTCGCCCATAAAGATACATACAAAATAGATTGGGTGGCTTGATATAAGATTAATGGTATATGATTTTTAAAATAAAATTGTTAGAATAAGATTTTAGAAAAGTAAAATGTCTGAAAAATTATGATTATTATGTTTGACATACATAAATAATATTATGAAAGTGGTTAAATGTAATGTTTGACTGTAAATTCTCCCATTAGGCGATGATGATGACGATGAGCTTTAAGCGTAGCGTTATTCCTATGCTCATATTATGAAACTTATCAGATGTATTCTTTTTGTGATAAGTCAAACACTAAGGTATACTTGATGTTCTTGCCCCTATTAGAAGACTTCAGTGAGACTAGCATGATTGTATAGAGAAATGGGCAGAACAAGCCACAAAGATGGTTCTAATATTGTTCACCAATTAGTATTACTACAATTATGGGCAAGGGACGTATTCCTCATTTGGCACCAGTGAGGTTACAATGGGCGAGACACGATAATGTTGGAGAAGATGGACTTCCGTTGCCACCTCTTCCATTGGGTATACAGTATATTAACTCAATAGAGTGTTTAATTCATAAATTATCATTTATATGTATGTAATTGTGCATTTTGTCTCGTAGATGAAAAGTTGTTTTTAGTGTCACATAGATTTCTACCCATATTCTTGAAGTGTATAGATTTGCGTTAGACAAACAAACTCTAGATCATGTGAAACTCTAATATATTATGTGTATGTAATTCTCAAATTTGTCAAATTATTTATAATATTCTTTTGATACATTGTATGGTAACTTACAACGATATCATCTAAGCACTTCCTAAATACTGCATTATACATGAAGACATATGGCAAATTGTCTCTCACATCATTTGCTTTCGTATAGTCGAATGACATCAATGACATTGGCTCGATTGTGTTTTAAGATAACTTGGTTTGATTCAACTTGTGTCAGAGCTACGCGATACTAAAAAATGGTTGCATGACATTGACTTGAAGGGAAATCATGAATTACATTGGGGGCATATAATATCATGCATACATTCAGAGATTGGCTGAGTGCAGAGCATATTGTTAGGGGTGTGCACAGGACGAGAAAGAACACCTTTCGAGATTTTTTTCCATTCCGTGTTGAGGCCAAAAATTATGTGGGACGGGACGGGATATATAACTCAAGAGGAAGCCCATACAACTTATTGTTATTTCTTCAATAATTTATACAACTAATGGGTTTAAGATTTTTTTTTAAAAATATTGTACTTTTTTATCCATGTAGATGGACAGCTCGGACAACATCAACAACTTGACATTAGGCGATGTTGAGCCATCTTAGATAATGTCTCAAATAGGTAATGTTTGTGAGACAATACTGCATGCAATAAAATAAGTGAATGAGGCTTATCATGCCTCATTGTTTAAGACATTCAATGCATATTTCATCTTAGAGAAGTTAACAAGAACCATGCCTCAACATGAACCATACATATCTCAACAAGAGCCATATACGCCGCTAGTCTTTTATATATTTGGAGATGAGTCGGTGCCTCAAGTTGATTACATTTTTAAACCATATCATCAACCTCAACGACGTAGAGGATGAGGTGTAGCTCCCGAAAGAGAAGGTATGAGGCGTGCCCAAAACTTGGAAGACACGCCTATTGTGGAATACACGCCTTTTGTGGATAACGAAGATGTAAATGATGAAGTGCTAACGAAGAACGTGCTAATGAAGAAGGTCCGTCACAAATAATATACTTACAAACATATGTAAGACGTCTTACAAAATTAGAAGACGATCAGCGTGTGGAACATGATTGACTTCTTTAATACTTTTTAGTCTTAGTATTGTGCGACAAACATTATTATTAATGTTCTTTTTTAGTGTTTGATATATTTGTAATGATATTTTTAATTATATTTTGATTTGTAAGGCCTTTTTAATCATAATTCTCTTTATATTTTATGATTTGTATTATTTATATATTTGGAATATAAGACAATTTATAAAATATTCTGTAGGTTGATAATATGATCATGCAGGTTTGAATTGGGTGAAGTATGAAAAGTGTATTAGAGCGAAATTAACACTAAAATCCTATTTTCGAAAGGTGATTTCATTTCAAACTGATGATTTCAGTCCACGAAGACAACTTCATAAGCTTCTAAAATTCTCTTTAAAGACGATTTCAGACGATTTCATTCCAAACTGACGATTTTTTGTCAACATTGATTGTCCAGCTTTATCATTTGTCCAAATCGTCCTAGACAATTTTATCCATGTAGAAATCCTCTTTGCAAATCCTCCGAGAAAAGGAGCAAACATCGAATTCAACAATGGCCCCTTACAGTACCAGCCTTCGTGGGAAAGGAGTTCTCTTTATTAACGTCTGGCATTAAAGAGGATCGTTTGGAGGAGAAAAGGGAGAAAAACGGCAGAGATAGGAGAGGGAAAATATGGTTCGACAACCACGACCTTATATTTACAGTAATTAAATCAAATGTTAATAATGCTACTCATCATGGATATGGCTGTCTCGGACTTCATGAAATCCAAGAAAAAGTGAGATGATTTTGCTCCTGGAAGCTCATCATGGGTTCAAAATTTAGCATCCAAATAGGAGTTTTAAGCCAATAATTGCATATCATCGGGAACGAAAACCAATTTATTGAACACCCCTTATGCTGAAATGATAAGCATTTATATTAGTACAATTATGACCATCATTTGGGAAAATAAATTCAAAATCCATAAAATTGGAAATAAAAAATAAAAAGTCTACACACATCAATTGGCTAAAACAGTAAACCTTGTATCGTAAAGCCAGCAGCGATTTCCTTGCATATCTGAATGTGTCATATAGCAGGCAAGGTTCCTGAAAGAAAAACAAAGTTTAAAGAGGATATTATTAAAGTTGAAATGGTTTATATCACAAATCCTTCACAAACTGTTCCACTCTGAATACAACGTAAAATAGGAAGTGAAAATAAAAGCAGCAGCAAAAATCGCAGTCAGCTACCACTATCAATAATGGGATTGTTATGGTTATATTACAGCCCATTATATTGTGTTCCACTCTGAATACAAGGCAAAATAAGAAGGGAAAAAAGCAGCATCAGCAAAAATCGCAATCAGCTACCACTATCAATAATGGGATTGTTATGGTTATATTACAGCCCACTTTTCCTATTTGAGGGTGAAGAACTCCAGGCAACTTGAAAGTTTTGATGTTTCTCTGTTTTGGTGTAGAAAGAAGTTGGAGGGAGAAAAAGATTTCTAAAATTTAACAGAGGAAGAAACAGAGTTTAGAAATTGATGAGATGGAGTGTGAGTTAGATTAGTTATCTAGATGTCAAAAAAAGTACCGAAAGAATCACAACTCTTAAGAGTCCCAGAAAGTTTTCCCCACCCCAACATATTTTTTAGTTAACGTGGGTATCCAGGGCCCAAGCTCCGACTAGGGCCCAGGCCCGGGCAGAGCCTCCAGGCTAAGCCTGCTCCCACCGGCCCTGAGGTGCGACCGGGTAAAGCCTCAGTGCCCCGAGAGAATTGGAACACTGGTGAGTTTCGAACCAGTTTCAAATATAAGCAATTTGGACATCTCAAAGCTTCAGAAGATCATATATTCACATAACGATATAAATGTACAAGTATATAACGTCTGAGAGTAGCTCCTAATCAAGATTTTGCCAAGTTGATTGAGTATAGATAATGCAGAAGAAAGTTGGAAGAAATGGAGCCTACCAGTCTCAATAGTATTACTCCGATGTATGATATTAGAAAAGAAGTCAGTACAGAAAGTCTACTTCAAAGAAGTTTACTACCTAAACGTTCATGTAGCAGTATGTTTAAAACGAACAAAAGATCTCCAATTCATAGAGAAACCACCACAATAATTTTCCATCTCACGTTAAAATTCACAGGCTCTAAAGTTCAGAATGCACATAGCAAGCGTGCAATAAGGAACACACATTCAGACTTGAATAAATAACTGCCAGAATCATATAAATCGAAATCAAATAACCACCCAAATAAGGAGAACATTAACATATTATTACATCCCAGACAAAATCACAATCGATGGACGTAACTGAAATTATATTCTAGTGGACAGAAGTAACTACTTATAATGCAAGCTGAAAATGTGCATACTTGGGGTCATTGTTGTGTAGTGCCCAATGATCCATTGAACTTCAAAAACAACAAGCTTAGCCAAAAGCTCTCTAGTTTACTACCATGTTCGCATCGTAATCAAACGAACACGAATGATGGGGAGAAATCAAAAGAAAGTAAGTAGAAACAATCATGCTAAGTTATGTAGCATCTAGTGAACTTTAAATGGGGCATTACCATCAGGTACATGCGTTAAACTCTCAGAGGGAACTTGAAGCACTTCATCATTTGAAAGGTCAGCTTTGATCGTTGTCTCCTCGAGCTGTTCCACTACCTCCCTAGCAATGTAGAATAATATGAACAAACAAAATTTCAAATTTAGATCCCGATTGAAAAATCGAAACAAATTCAGTACCTAATTTTGGCCTTAAGAGGAGTGTCGTCTTTGGCAGTAACAGCATTGGCAGCAAAGTGTTTCCTCTCCGAAAGGAAAGTCTTCGTGATCAAGTTACAGAATAAATAAACAAACTGAACAGAGTCATTAGCTGGAACAGGATAAGCAATCCTCTTATAGAACTCCAAAGGCATGCTAGAGTCCACTAGTGCCACAATTGGAATCTGCAAGCGCTCAGCCTCGAGAATAACCGATGACTTCCTCTCCGTATCCAATACCACCAAACAATCAGGAGGTTGAGTGGGCCCGAAGCAGAGCCTCTTATGCCGGGACCTAAACTTCTTAGGGCTTCCACTGTTAGTAAGAAACCCTCCCATCCTCCAAAGAATACTGGCACTAGGACTGTAACACCCAATCTTCTTGGTCATCTGCTCGACAATCTCATCAAAGAGAGAATTAGTATTGACAAACATGAACCTTCCCTTCTGGCGGACCAGGGATCCAATAAAGTTGCAGGCATTACGCATGCAGATTAGCGTTTTATCAGAGTCAATGATGGCCATACGGTTGCGGAAGCCATAGGTATAGACCTTAAAATGGTGAGCTGCAACTCGCCGACCCAAGTGAGCATTAGTGCTCAGTAGCTTCTGGATCACGATGGAATGAAGCGTCATTCTTCCACCCTTCGTCTTGTGTTCGTCAGCGCAGTATCTACTAAATAACTCACTCACAGGCAAGCGTATGGGGTGGTCTGGTCCACTGCTTTGTGCTTCATGGCTTCATCATTTTGTTTCTGTGAAGAAATCAAGCTACAAGCCCAAATGACACTGTTAAAGTTTTCAGTAAGTCGTACAACAAGTGAAACACAATGAATCATTTATGTACTCAGTGAGCCAAAATGACATAAATTATATGATTCAGTCTTATAATATGCTTTCGTATGCTTTACTTTTTATTAAACATAATTGCAAAAATAGATGCCAATTAATAGTTCAAAGAAACTCTTTGGTGGAAAGACAATACTTCCATTGATTATCTAGATTACAATTAAACATTACATGGTAAAAAAATGCAAAAAATTTCTTAATGTATTCAAGCATCCTCTCCGTGTCGATCAACAACAATCTCATCAAATTCAAAGAGAAGCAAGATCGATACCTGCACATATTGTCCATACAAAACTTTTCACTAACCAGGGTGCCGAACAGGGGCGGAGCCAGGACTCGGCTTCAGTGGGGTCACTGGTTCCGCTCCTCCTGTTTCAGTTTACAGTGTATTCTATATTATTCTAATATATATGCATATAGACACATATTTTTAAGCTCCTAACTCCAGCAACAATCTATTATTGGTAAGTAACTATCTATCTTACCCAAAACAAGTCACTTCAACAAACTGTAATTCATCTAAGAATGGCAAAATTCAGAGTCCACCCTAACCACCATGTAAAAAAGGTAGGAGAGGGTGTGAATTCTGTAATTCTCACAAATTGTTGGAAATTGACATGGACACGATATCTATCATCATAGAAGAAACAATAACTGAGACTTTAAGGCTTTAGAACAGTAGCACCTCACTAATTCACACGAAGGCAAAGATGAACTGAAATTTAATTTTATTGCACCTCGGATAGTCCCACTCCATAACTATGTTTGAAATTAGATAAGCATTAAAAGAAATTTATTAAAATGGTCACTAAGCAAAAATTATGTTAAGCTCATAAAAACTCAATAAACCTTGATTGAGCCCTAAGCCAAACAAAATACCAAAAATAGTTCAGAGAGATTTTTCAAAAGTCACAAAACCTCAGCATAATACTTGTTGAGTCTTGAATGCAGAAGAACAATATATTCCAAAAGTAACCCTCACTCATAAGTTATATGGCATGGACAAAACTCAATTCTGCGGGCAGCCAATCTTGGAGCAAGACGTTCAATGATGAAAGCATGCTTTTTTTGTTCATCAGACAGGTCAAAATCTAAAATGAGAAAAAAAAAATGCTTAAATCAACTAATAGCGGATGATGGAACATTAGAAGAGAAAGTCCATAAATCAACAGTTGGCCTCCATTAACACATTCTTCCCCAACATCAGGGAACAACTTTGCATCACGAAATTTGCAGAAAATTTATAAGGGCTATAGTCAAAATTTGCAATTGCAGAAGCCGTAAATGGGCAGAAATTGATAAGGGCAACACCACAATAGTCACGAAACAGGAATTGAGAGAGAGAGAGAGAGAGTGAGAGGCGCAGTCCGGTAGAGAATAAGTCTTGGTCAGCAGGAGAGAGAAGACATACCAGTGAGGAAGGAACGTCGCCACTCGTCCAATCTGAGCAAATCGCGGCTTCGAGACTCTGCTGTGTGAGAGAGCGGCTATGAAGAGCGGCAGTAAGGGTCGTGCTGTGGGGAATAAAAGATTACATGTTATATACATTATTTGCGTTAAAACAATCAACAATCAGAGTGGCGCAGCGGAAGCGTGGTGGGCCCATAACCCACAGGTCCCAGGATCGAAACCTGGCTCTGATATAATAGAGTAGCTTGCCATCGCCATCTTTTTGCAGTCCGAGCTTATATTACAGGGCACTTTTATGCACTTGCTGTGGGCTAGATTATCATATCCATGGGCCCTAATTAAATATAGGACGAGCCTTTGACTTTTAATCTCTCCACTCTCTTTTTCTCTTTGGTACAACACTACTTCAAGACTCAAGTCACGCATGCCCAAAATTTGAGATGCTAAGGAGTGTAGTACAAATATCCAGGTCAATTGAAAAATTGAAGCTCGGGGCCTGAACCCAACTTAGCCCATGAGTCTCAGAATCCTGGTTTTATTAAGAGTTATCCAGGAAGGTCGATTAGCTTATGACCAAACGAAACTATCTAGATGAGTAGGTCGTCTCCGGCGCATCACGGTTAGAGAAAGCAACCTCATTGGAGAAGCTTAAATAGGGTGTCACTGTTGAAGCTTCCGGCAGGCAACTCGCTTGAAAAAGAAAGGATGTCATGGGTCAATCAAGGTGATATGGAGAGATCACACACAAATGCTTTGGCGCCCAAATTTGAACTTGAGCCCAAGCTATGCTAAAAAGTAGGGTAATTGAAGGAAGAGAGGCAAAAGATCTCAAGAGATAAAACTCCATTAAAGCTACCTCAAAGGTTTCATGCACAGAGTAATGAAGTGAAGTTGGATCAGGTTTTTAAAAAAAATCATTGAACCACGAACGTTTCGTGGGTGAAATATTAAAAATTTTACATCAACCGATTTAATCATATTAAACATTAAAATCATATATCCGATTATGCATACAAAGTTAAACGTACTCAAAAGAGTTTGAAACAATTTTATACATTTCTTTTATCGAAAAAATTCTGATTTGGTGGAATTCTATTATTCGTCTCGCGTTCTTCGTTCTTCATAGAACTCGAATCAGTCTTCACACCGACGACCACTCACAGGATTCATAAGTATATCTCACAAGGACGTCGTTAGGAACTTAGTGTGGACTTTCAAAACAAGTGAAGAAGAAAAATCAAAATTTTCTCTTCCTCTGATGATTTCCGCGGCAACAGTAGGAGGGGGAGAGAGAATTTTTTTTCTATTCTGTGTGATTAGAGTTGTGTCAACACACGTAAGTCACACAACCCTAATGTCATGACCTAAATATATATAATTTTGAAATTTTCACATATACTCCATATATGTGTAATTTTTGAAATTCATCATCATAATCTATATATGTGTAATTTTCACATATACTCCATTAAAGTAAATATTATATCCAAATTCACCAATCTAAAATTGATACATTTAAATTGATCTCCATCAATCAATTAATTAATTTCTCTTATTTACTAATTATCTAATAACTAAAAAATAATAAATTAATTAATTGCTCTTAACTAATTAAGTGGCAACACTCATCACATATGAGTTCAGGAAATAGATCTTGGCTCCAAAATACATTTTGGTCCATCTGATATTGTTTTTTCTATTCCTGTCCTCATGAGCTACTCTTGAGACCGAATGGACTCACATGAATAAATGTATATGATTCAAATAGCCGACGAATTTATCTCTATAAATTCTCAACCTATTTAACTTAATCCTGATATCGTACGAATCCACAACAGGTTCGATGCTAAATCAACTATCGATTCATGGCGCTACATTTTTTGTTGATATAAACTCTTTTATTTCACGATCCACATATTACCCTCTGTGAATATCAATAACAAGAGCATCATTTAAAATTACCAGTTTACCCCTCTTATTATTATTTCATTAACTCATTTATTGATTGTGAATAAAAAAGACATAATAATGAATTGTCTCGACAATTCCCCATGTCTTATTCAATTATACATTTTATCAAGTACCTGACCAGGTTATTTTATTCACACACTCATCAAAAAAGCATAAGATGATATTGTTGTATTTTACAATCTAACCACGAATTTTCATATCTGTTAATCACGCAACTCTAACAAAGTTGAATCACGATCCCAACAGCTGAAGTGTTGTCCGACAATTCAAACTCACTCCTTTGACGTATCAAAGATTGTAACTAGCTAGGTCAAGTTACGTATTCACCTTAGGATTAAGGTAATTATGAAAATACCCTTAAGGTGTAACAATTAGATTTAGATCTAGATAAACGACTTTACTCTAAACTAATTGATTACTGGTCTATTCAACATATTTCATAATATGTCTAGGTCAACCGTTAGAGTCACCACTCCCATGCCCTGAGACTGGCATCATTTGGTTCAACTAACAGTCATAATCAGACCTGATTGCCCAGTCGATCTTAAGACTGTGAATAACATTCTAAACTATTTTAGAAGAGTTTGTCTGGAGTACCCTTCAGTATTTACTCTTCATACATTGACAATAGTTTTAGTACCTGAGTAAATTATAAACACACTTTAATTAATAGAAAATTTTCATCCATTCATTAAATTCAGTAATACAATATGTCGGAGAAATAACTAAGTACTCATAAATAGTTAGTACACCCTACTTTATGGACATAATTCCAACAATTTCCACTTGGACTAAAGTAGGCGTGTACAATCTTGTATCCCCATGCCCTCCAGATGACCATCAAAGATTTTACTGCTTAAAATCTTAATGAATGGATCTGTCAAGTTGTTGACCGTCGATATGTGTGCAACTACAATATCTCCGCGATGAACAATCTCTCTAATTAGGTGATACTTACACTCTATGTGCTTGGATCTTTTTCGGCTCTTTGGTTCCTTCGAGTTTACTACAGCCCTACTGTTATCCTAATAAAGAGGCATGGGCTTGCCAACTTCTGGAACAACTTGCAGAGTCTTCAAGAACTTTCTAAGCCATACAGCCTTCTTACTAGCTTCACAAGCTACCACATATTCAACATCCATGGTAGAATCAACAATACAAGATTGCTTGATACTTCTTCATATAAATGCTCCACTGTTAAGGATGAACACTGATCTTGAAGTGGACCTCTTAGAATCCTTGTCTGCTTGAAAGTCAAAATCAGTATACCCCGTCATATTCATGTCAGTACTAGAATACACAAGCATGTAGTTCCTTGTTCACCTAAGATACTTAAGGATATGCTCGACGACATTCCAACGCTCGATTCCAGGATTAGATTGGAAATGGCTCACCACGCCCACCACATAGCAATGTATGGCCTAGTACAAAACATCACATATATGAGACTTCCTACGACTGAAACATAGGAAATCTTTCTCATGTCTTCCTCTTCTTGAGGAGTCTTGGGAGACTGCTCCTTGGAGAGGCTGATTCCATACCTGAAAGGAAGATATCCCTTCTTGGAGTCTTGCATACTGAAACGATCCATCACTTTATCAATATAATATACTTGAGACAGCGCCAATTGTCTATTATTCCAATCCTGAAAGATCTGAATATTTAGGACAAATTTAGCTTCTCCAAGATCCTTTATATCAAATTGTTTTGCAAGCTTGGCATCAGATTATTTTCCTACATCATTCCCAATGAGCAGAATATCATCTACGTACAAGACTAGAAAAATCACTTTTTCTTCGTGTATCAACTTATACACAAAGGGTTCGTCCACTAACTATTCAAAATTAAAGTTCTTGACAGTTTCGTCAAATCTAATAATCCACGACCGTGGCGCTTGCTTAAGTTCATAAATGGACTCCAGCAGCACAAACCTTGCCCTCTTGGCCTTTTTCCATGAACTCGCCTGGTTGATATAAATGCGCTCTTCGAGATTGCCATTTAGAAAGCGGTCTTGATTTCCATCTGCCAAATTTCATAATCGAGGGCAGCAACAATGTACAAGAGGATTCAGATAGATTTAAGCACGACTACCGGTAAGAAGGTATCATCATAGTCTATACCTTTATTTGAGTGTAGCCTTTGGCTACTAGCCTAGCTTTGAATGTCTTCACATTCCCATTCGGGCGTCTCTTTTTCTTGTAGTGTCATTACACCCTACAAGTTTTACCCATTCAGGAGGATTTATAAGTTTCCAAACTCCATTCGAGTACATTGAATGTATCTCAACGTTCATGGCTTCTTGCCGTAGGTTTGCTTCAAAACTAGCCATGGCATGTGAGTAGGAGACATGTTCATCATGAACCTTATTTAAGACTACTCTTAAGGCATCTCTATAAGACATGTACCTGTCAGGCTATCTCACAACCCTTTTACTACGTCGAGGCTCCATAGGCTCTCGCCCTAGCTGTGGTTTTTCCATTATTGAATCAGAAACAGTTCCTGATTGGGAAATTGGTGTCCTCTCACTCAATAATCCTCTAGCACAAGAATGCTTCTCGGCTTTACATTTCTTATATAGTTTTCTTCAAGAAAATGTGCATTCGTGCTAACAAATGTTTTCTTATCAGTCGGACTATAAAAGACATACTCTTTGTTCCTTTAGGAAATCCTACAAACATGCATAATTATGATCGACTGGCCAACTTACCTGTCTTCCATTTCAGAACATATGCTGGGCACCCCCATACTCTAAAGTGGTTAACGGATGAATTTCGTCCATTCTATCTTTCATATAGCGTGTCATGCACCGTCTTCGATGAAACTTAGTTCAGAATGTATGTTGTTGTTTCCAAGGCATATCTCCAGAACGAATCTATGAGGGATAAGTAATACATCATGGAATTAACCATATCCATCAGAGTTCGATTCCTTCTCTCTGACTCACCATTCTGTTCTGGAGTTCCAGATGTTGTAAGCTGAGAAAGAATACATTCTTCCTTAATAAAGTCTTCAAAATCTCCAAGCAAGTACTCTCTACCAAGATCAGACCATAACATTTTGATTTGTTTCTCTAATTGCTTTTCGACCATAGCCTTGTACTTTCTGAACTTTTTAAAGGTTTCAGACTTTTGGTTCATTAGATAAACATGTCCAAAATGTGAGTAGTCATCAGTGAAGGTTACAAAGTATTCAAAACCTTCTCTTACTTAGATATTAATGACCCACATGCATCACTGTATACGAGTTCAAGGCATTGAAGGACTTTTTCACCCTTCGCTGAAAATGGTCTCTTAATCTTTTTATCTTTTATATAGGATTCATGGGTAGTGATCCCACACTTAAAGTTTGCAATGGACCATCATTTGCAAGTCTTTTAATCATGTCCATACTAATGTGACCAAGACCTAAGTGCCACAAATAGGTTAGATCGGTTGAGTCCGACTTCAACCTTTATCCCTTTGTAAATCAATATTTACTTCAGTGTCACATATCATTAGAACTATTGATTATACATAAAATAGTTTATTTATCAAACGTGCAGTAGTAATTAAGCAATAATTTCTAAAAGTACCAATATCTTTATCACTAAAATTCAAATTGAATCATTGCTCAATTAAACTAGTTACTGAAATGAGGTTCTTCCCAAAAATAGGGATATGATAGACATCACGTAAAATCACAAAATTGTTATTAAATGAAAATTTAATAGTTCTCATAAATACGACCGATACTAGTTTTCCTTATCCCCAATGGAAGCAAAACTCACCCTCGTCAAGCCTTTTGATTTCCTTAAACCCTACATGGAACAAAAAATATGGTTAGTGGCTGCAGAGTTTACAATCCATAAAAAAGTAGAGTCAGCCATATAACAAGCCTCAATAACAAGTATTATACCTTGAGATCTCAACTCCTTAAGATAGTATGGGCAGTTGCATTTCTAATGGCCAGCGGCTTCACAATGATGACACTTGTCTGTCGACTTATCCACTTCTAAATTCTTTAGAAGTGGGGGAATTTCATTTGAAGAATCGGTTATAGTAGAGCAGTACAACTTTGAAGATGATATCGCCGAGCTTTCAATATCCGTAATCTTGGGAAAATCATCGAGTGCAAGTACAGAGGACTTGGTTTCTCGATACGATTCAGATCATGAACTTAACGATTGGGACATCACCGAGCTACCAGTGCTTCTCGAGAATTTTCAAGAGTAATGTGTTCATGCCAAAATTCTAATGATTCTAACCAATGCCTTAGGAATTTCATTGTTATGGGCCTATGTTCTTGTCTTTTTCATGTCATCTCTTTGAATGAAAATCTAAAAACTTATTTCGTCTCCTTTTGCCAATGATAAATATAATTCCAGTTCTTTTTTTTCTTCCTTTTATGTCTACTTTTTTCAATTATGAAATGTTGTTCATACTCATGCATTTTTTATTTATTTATTTTTTTCACCTTCTTTTCATCCAATAATCCGATTCAGGTTCGAGAACGGTGATTTTGAAAATAAGAGCATAAGCAATAATTTTGACAATCCCATTCTTAGCATAGAGTCAGATGAAAGTGACGAGGATAATTTCGAACCATCTCCAGAAATGTTAAGAATGGTAGAGGAGGATGAAAAAATAACTCAACCATATCAAGAGTTAACGGAGGTGATAAATTTGGGATTAGAGGGAGAGACGAAAGAGGTCCAAATCGGCACTTCTATGACAAGCCAAAGCCGCCGAGAATTAATTGACTTACTCAAAGAGTATATTGACGTCTTTGCATGATCTTACCAAGATATGCCAGGTCTAGCCACTGATATCGTGGTTCATCATTTGCCACTTATGCCCGAAAGTAAATCAGTGCGACAAAAGTTACGGAAAATGAAACCAGACATGCTGGTACAGATCAAAGAAGAAGTTAAAAAACAAGCAGATGCGATTTTTCTAGAAGTAGCAAAATACCCTGAATGGGTTGCTAACATAGTCCCAGTGCTGAAGAAAAATGGGAAAGTAAGGGTGTAAGTCGATTATAGATATTTAAATCGGGCAAGCCCCAAGGATAATTTTTCATTACCTCATATCGATGTCTGAGTAGATAACACCGCATGACATTCAACCTTTTCTTTCATGGATGGTTTTTCGGGGTATAACCAAATCAAAATGACTCCTGAAGACCATGAAAAGATAACTTTTATAACTTTGTGTGGTATATTTTGTTATAAGGTTATGCGATTTGGTCTGAAGAATGCAATGGCGACTTATCAGCGGGCAATGGTAACACTGTTTCATGATATGATGCATATAGAAATCAAAGTGTACGTTGATGATATGATTGCCAAATCTCGTCAAGGGGAAGATCATACAGTCACTCTACGAAAATTAGTTGGACGGTTGAGAAAGTTCGAGTTAAAGCTTAACCCGACAAACTGGACATTCGCAACGTCTTCAGGAAAACTACTTGGTTTTTTCGTGAGCAAGGAAGGAATAAAAGTTGACATTGACAAGGTTCGAGCCATAATTGATATGCGGCCACCTCAAACTCAAAAGGAAGTTAGAGGTTTCTTGGGGAGATTAAATTACATAACCCGGTTCATCTCATAGCTAACTGTAACTTATGAACCTATCTTTAAATTTCTCCGCAAAAGTGATACAGAAGGATGAAATTATGATTGTCAAATTGTTTTTTAGAAGATCAAGCAATACTTGAAATATCCGCCTATACTTGTTCCTCCAACTCCAGGGCGTGCACTCATTTTGTATCTTACAGTGACAGAAAAATCCATGGGTTGCGTACTTGGTCAACATGACGCCTATGGAAGGAAAGAACAAGCAATATACTATTTAAGGAAAAGGTTCACAAATTATGAGGCTATTATTCGATGTTGAAGAAAACGTGTTGTGCATTAGCCTGGATCGCTCATCGACTTAGACCGTACATGTTATACCACACCACTTGATTAATTTCAAAGATGGATCCAATCAAATATATCTTTGAAAAGCCATCACTTTCTTGGTGAATCGATAAATGGCAAATTTTGCTCACGGAATATGATATTGTTTATGTCACGAGAAAATCAATAAAAGGAAGTGTACTTGCTGATTATCTTGCAGATCAACCAGTGCAAGATTATGAGCCTATGAAGTTTGATTTTCCTGATGAGAACATATCAGTCATATTAAAAAATGAAGGAGAATCTATGGATCCAGAATTATGGACAATGTTATTTGATGGCGCGTCTAATGATGTAGGACATGGAATTGGGGCAATCTTCATATCTCCCGAGGAAAAGTTGTTCCCATTCCCGACAAAACTATGCTTTGACTACACAAACAATGTGGCAGAATATGAGGCATGTTTCATGGGAATTCAAGCAGCTTATGATATGAAGGTAAGGAAGCTTCGAGTGTACGAAGATTCGTTATTGGTGATACGACAAATAAACGGGGAATGGGAAGCTAGAGACTCCAAGCTGGTACCTTACAACAAACATGTAACTAAGTTAAGCTGAACTTTTGAAGTGATCTCATTTGACCATATACCCAGAGAGAATAATCAAATTGTAGATGCACTTGCAACTCTAGCATCCACGTTCACCGCAGACTTTAAGGAAAAAGTGCAACCTACAAAAATTGAGAAGCGAGATTTTCCTGCTCACTGTATGAGTATTAAAGAGGAGCCAGACACAAGACCGTGGTATTACGACATCAAGCAGTATATAAAGAATGGAGAATATCCATCCGAAGCTTCTGAGAATGATAAACGCACTATTAGAAGATTGTCCATGAGTTTCTTCTTGAATGATGAAATACTCTACAAAAAAACCATGATATGGTGCTCTTAAGATGTGTTGATGCAAGGGAAGCGAATCAAATCATAGAGGAAGTTCATGAAGGAATTTTTGGAGTTCATGCTAATGGACATATGATGGCCAAACAAATCTTGAAAACAGGATATTATTGGTTAACTCTAGAATCTGGCTGCATCAAGTACGCCAAGAAATGTCATAAATGTCAAATTTATGCGGATAAAGTTCACGTACCCACATCCCCTTTACATGTAATGGCCGCTCCTTGGCCGTTCTCTATGTGGGGCATAGACGTCATTGGTCCCATCACACCCAAAGCCTCTAACACGCATCGTTTCATTTTGGTCTCTATTGATTATTTTACCAAATGGGTGGAGGCAAGTTCTTATTCGATTGTAACCAGAAGTGCGGTTGTTAACTTTATTAAAAAGGAGATAATATGTCGATATAGTCTACCTGGAAGGATCATCACAGATAATGGGACAAATTTAAATAACAAGATGATGAAAGAATTATGTGAGCAATTCAAAATTAAGCATCATAATTCATCTTCTTATCATCTGAAAATGAACGAAGCAGTGGAAGCAGCCAATAAAAACATAAAAATGATCATAGAGAAGATGGCGGAGGTTTATAAGGATTGGCATGCGATGCTCCCATTTGCACTGCATGGGTACCACACATCAGTCCGAACATCAACTTGGGCAACGTCATTCTCTTTGGTATATGGCATGGAAGCGGTCCTTTCAATTGAGGTGGAAATTCCCTCCCTTAGAGTCTTAATGGATGTGAAATTAGAAGAAGCAGAATGGGTAGAAACACGATATGAGCAATTGAATTTCATTGAGGAAAAAAGATTGACTGCATTATGTAGAGGGTAATTATAGCAAAGAAAAATGATGCACGCATATGACAAAAAATTGCGTCCCCGATGTTTTCGAGAAGGAGATTTGATGTTAAAAAAGATACTCTCATATAAAAAGGATCACCGGGGGAAGTGGATCCCAAATATGAATGACCTTTCATTGTCAAGAAGGCTTTCTCGGGAGGAGCTCTCATGCTAACAAACATGGATAGAGATGATTTACCGCACATAGTTAATTCTGATACAGTCAAAAAGTACTTCGTTTGACCACTCTAAGTATGGGAAAAATGAAGTTAGGCAAAAAAAATGTATAAAAAAACTATCTCGAATACTGGAGAAATTATTCCTCCATTTTTTTCTTTTTCCAAACCATCGTTCGTAAACATTGTTTATCATCAATGAAGAGTTTTTTTTCTTTCTCAATTGACAAATACATATATTTCATCTTTCCCTTATTTACATTATTTCTTATTCCTCTCAATTCTAAGATATCATTAATTACTCTTGAAATAAGTTAGAAGCATAAACTCGGTTAGGTAAAAGCTAATTAAAAAAAAAAAGAAAAGAATAGGAACTAAGAAAGGCGGTCTGAGTACGAGGGGGAATCTGAAAAGTCATCACGAGAAAGTTGGTATGCACATAACGAAGGGTAAAGCATGATTAGAGGATTGCAATTAAAGTACAGAAAAGAAGTAAAATGGGGAGAAATTATCCACTTTTTCTTCATCATCGACGTGAAGGCGAATATTGGGGCACAATCCAATGAATAAGGATGAATCATTTTTCTTGAAAGTATGCTCGATACTTCATTGCGAGTCCATGAACTTAAGCCAAGTGATTGATTTGAAGGGTGAAGGATATGGCGACATTAGTCAAATTTAAAAAAATCATCAAATAATTTTCTCACAAATGTTTTCAATCAATAGCACTCATGCACTCAAAATCACTACTTTGCATTTATATTCAATAATTACAATGCATAGACATGCATCATATTGATCTGTTTTGATGCAGTTCAAGTGAATGAATCATGTAAAGATATTCTTTTGAAATGCATACATGACTTTCCAATGTTTTGAGCATGCATTAGTCTAGCTCTTGCACCATATGAAACTTGTAAATATCAGATCAAATATAATTTCAACATCTTTAGTTAAATCGAACTTGAATCGAGTCGAGGTCAAAGCCTGCGTCTATCCAGGTTCATTTCCTTTCAATATTTCGATTAAATCGAACCCGACTTTGTTGCGATCGAAGCCCGATGTCAGCGCTTGGTCCATTTCAATTAATATGGTTAAATCGAACCCGCATCGACTCGAGATCGAAGCCTGCGTCTATCCAGGTCCATGCCCTTCCTTTATCTATGGTTAAATCAAACCCGCATCGAGTCGAGGTCGAAGCCTGTCTATATTTAGGTCTACATCATTTCTTTATCTTTTGTTAAATCAAACCCGACTTTATCGCGGTCGAAACCCGATGTCAGCGCTTGGTCCGTTTCAATTAATATGGTTAAATCGAACCCGCATCGAGTCGAGGTCGAAGCCTACGTCTATCCAGGTCCGCATCCTTTCTTTATCTTAGGTTAAATCGAACCCGACTTTGTCGCGGTCGAAGCCCGGTGTTAGCGCCTGGTCCGTTTCAGTTTATAGGGTTAAATCAAACTCGAATTGAGTCAAGGTCGAAATCTCTGTCTATCCAGGTCCATTTCATAAGTTCCATCATTTCATAGAACCCGAATAAGTCGAGGTTTGTATTTCCTTTATCTATATAGTTTTTTCTCGATCAAAATACTTATATACACCTTCTAAGTTTAGAAGCGTGAACAAATGGGGGCAGCTGTAGATACCGTATTTTGTCCGGTCCAATACATTAAAAGTACAAATTTTATTTTTTTGCTCATATACTAGTCTAAGATTATGTGTATGATTTGAAAAATAGCCCGATGCCTAAAAAATAAGAAAATTTGTCCAAAGACTAAAAATAAAAAAAGTAACAAAATACTAAAATTAAAAAAGTGAAACTCTAAGTTTGCCTATAAATAGAGGGGAGGTCTTCACTTGAAATGAGAGACTTAGGGAGAGTGAGGAAGAGAAGAGATTTGAGAGAGAGAGAGAGGTTTTGAGAAAATAGTGAAAAAGAGAAAGAATGTGAGTTTTCATTTCTATTCATCTTCCATCTTCTCATTTTCTTTTTATTAAGATAGTTCAAATCTCTTACATTTTAATTTACAATATATTTTGTTCATTCTAATTAATCATCTCTCTTTTTCATACTCATGTATTTGATATTTTTTTATTTCATTTTCCATATATAGGTTTATTTGCTCATTTTTTATCATTTCTCCTAATTTTAATCTTAAGTTTTGTTTTCATATATTGTTTATCTCTCTACAAGTTTGATGATGAGATTTTTTTTGTTATCAACTCAATCAATGAGAACGAGGATAAAATTTTGAAGGTTGTAAAATTAACTCAATGTGAATCAACCATTTAATGGGTTGAAAGTGTACATTTGATGAAAAGATCTCCTATGATAATTTCGCATACATAAAAATGCATAAAATAGAGAGTAAAACCTTTATACAAGATTATGTAAATATTTTAAGTTTTGGTTTTTTTATGTTCTTACAAATATTCTCTTCTTTTCTTTTTAATTTTTTGACCATCATTTTTTGTGACACATGTTTGAACTAGTTACCATCCATGATCATTCCCAGCAATGAAGGAAGAAAGAAAAAATGGTAATTAGTGAACTAAGTAGTCCAAAAATAAAAAATGGTATATTTATATCCCAAACAAAATTATTTATTTATTTTTAGTGACACTTTCTTAAATTAATTACCGTTCATGATCATTCTTTTACTATTTGATTAGCATTGCGTGAAGAAATAAAAAATGGTAATTAATAGACCATGTAGTAAAAAAAGAAGCATGATCATGCTAATCATGTATGAAATTAAACATTTTTTAATAGATTAATTTATTTTACACATAAAAAATTTATTTTCAATTTATTTACTAAACAATTATATATATGTAAAAAATGAAAAATTAAAAAAAATGGTGACGTCACCCTCTGTCACTTTACTTTACTTTAATTTTTTTTTATTTTTTTGTTGTTTATATTTTTTTTTGTTTTTATGTTTGTTTATTTTTCTATCTTTTTCAGCAGATATTATCAGTTTGTTGTAATTTATTTTTAATTATTTCACGTCTTTTTTCATTATTTTCACCATGCACATTATTTTTTAAAATTTATCATACATATTTATCATCTCTAACATTCATTTTCATTATTCTTTTTTTATTTATAGTTGTTATCTCTTCTTATTTATTTATGTATTATTTTCATATGTCACGGTCGTATGTAATTATTATTTAATTCTTTTATCATCAGAATTAATGCTCGTAAATTAAAACAATAACAATTTGATTTAAATATTGTGAATTTTTTAATTTAGTTTTCACTAAAAAAATCCGATGACGGATTTTAGAATTTTTGGGATACCAAATTTCTCGAACTACAAAGGTGATGAGTTATTTTTAGGACACCGAAAGTAACTTCAATAATGCTTTGATTAAAAAAATAATTTTTTAATGGTCTTTATACTACCAATTGAAGGTAATTTATTTGCTCATTTTTATGATGCAAAATGTACAAAATGAGACATTCAAAATTGAATTTTTATAACATTATTTAAAAAATAATAATTTGGATAGTATTTGATGAAATTTGGTAACCATTTTTCATAATGGACGGTGTGCGGTGCTAATACTTTCCTCACACGCAAATGACTCCCTAACCAACTTTAAATTTTCGCAGACCAAAATATTTGATTTTAAAATTGGGTGAACAATCACGTCTTAAAATGATTGGTGGCGACTCCGAATTTTTTTTTTCAAAAACTGATTTTTCAATCGTCGTTCCGCGTCGCATGCACGTTGCGACAACAAACGCTAAAGTGAAAAGGTGGAGAAAAACCTCGTGGTGTCCCACCATAAGGACAAAAGATGAAGTTGGCCTCGTCATCAAGAAAATCCAAAATATGCTTATGACTAATCTTCTCACTACGCCAATGAAGATCCAGTGAAAAACCTGAAACGATACCACCATTTAGAGCAATTGTTTCTTCCCTAATGATCCTCAAACTATCTAAACTCACAAAAGTACACAGTTCCATGGATTAAACTCCCACCTTTTTCTGAATGACCATTTTAAGAAAGCTAGTGCGTAAAAAAGATTCAACAACTTAGCGACCGCGAAAACATTGGAACAACGGGCAATATATAGCCAAACATACAACAAAAGGAAAGAGACAATTTTAGATAACATCCTCAGGATAGTCTCAGAAAATATGTAGACTAAGCCCAAAAACTTGAGAACACTTCGAACCTACACTTAGACCACCAACTCCCCTGCTATTATGAAGTAATTGACACAATACGGCTCAACTTCTTTACTTTTCTCCATGCTAGCATCCATGAAGGAGTTTTTATCGCCAACAATGGGGAGGCGAAGTTATGTCGTCATAACCTCTAGTAAACGTGTACACGTTTCAGTTTGATCGGTTAATAAGAAAAATTTATAATTAAACCGAATTCACCGGTTACATAAATAATAGAACCGAAGTAACCATTAGAACCGAACCGAATGTAACTAAAATAATCGGTTCGATTTGATTACTTGTAACCGATTCGGTCGTAACTATATATATTTTTAAATATCAAGAAAAATTTAACTAAAAACATCAATACATTCAATAATCAAATATAATATTCATTCCTCCATACACTAATCTCCGATAATTAAAAAAAATAATTCTATAAACTAAAGGGTTTGGTTTTAGTTTATTTTAACTTCAATAATTAAAAAAACAAGAAACATATATAAATATTATATGATTGTAATCAATTCAAATTTGTTGAAAAATGTAACCGAAATTATGGTTATTAAAATAACCGAACTGATTATAATTTATATAAAAATTCTGCACACCCATATCCTCTAGCATTGGAGTAATTTCTCTAGGGATAGACAAAGGTGAGAATCTTCAGACACCAATGGGAAACCACTGCTCTGAGCGAAGGCACATCATGATGCACTTTAAAAGACTGAGAGAGGATGAGGGCATCAAATATCCCAATTCTTTTTTACCTAAGATGAGCCTCAAGGGAGCAAAATTCATAAGAAACCCACTGGTCCCGTACGCTGTCAGTCCTGGAGGGGCTTTTAAAAATAATAGGCACAATGGTAAAGTATTTCCCCGCGACATAGAAGAGCAATATGTTATCCGAAGGGGGTAATGGCGTTTTAGGTACAAAATTTGGACCCCAATTCCAAACGTGAGTCGTGATTCAAGGCCTCGCCGATGAGGAGTTCGAACAACAAAGGCGACTATCTTCCCCCCCCCCCCCCCCTCCCCCCCCCCCCCCCCCGGTGAAAAGGAACAGCGAGCAAGGTACGTGAAATACGTTTCAGAGGGAGAAGAAGGAAGCTTACCAGGCAAAGTGCGTTTCGTCGATGACGATTAAACTGTAAAATTACCGAACGAGACCTAGGGTACAAGCACGTGAAGGGTCAGAACGGGAGGCAGAGTTGGTTTACACTAGGAAGGGAATATCTATGCTTATGCAAAAAAAAAAGAGATGGATGATAAAGAGGAGAGAAGAAGCAAACCTTGCATGAGCGCCAATGGAGTCCGCGGGCAAGAAGGAAGTCAAAACACTAGCAAAAGAGGAAAGAGAAATAAAATAAAAGGAGAGACTTGAATATCTAATGGTCTCACTAAAACCAAGATGATAATATCAAGAAAATGGTGGCTGGTGAGGGAATACGAACAATCATGGCACTACATGCGGTTAAACAAGATTGAAAAAAAAAACTTTTATGACATGCGAGAGTTTTTATACGTGTTCATTCCAAATTTGGGCCTGAGTTTGCAGGAAATACCCACGTAATTGAGGGGTTAATGTTAATGCCTAAAATTTAAGATGCGATTAAAAAGGAAAACAATATTAAAAAGGGATGGTCAGACCCGTATCTGGGTCAATTGAAAAACTTGAGCACAGGGACTGGACTCAACTTAGCCGACAAGCCTCAGAGCCCAGATTCTATTAAGGGAATTGTCTATAAAGCTCGAGCAACTTATGAACAAAAAAAGCTATTCGGAGGAGCAGGCCATCTCTGGAGCATCACGGTCAGAGGAAGCAACCTCATTGAAGAAAGCTAAAACAGTAAGGGTGTAAACATTGATACCGTACTGACCAAATCAAACCGAAATGAACTAAAAATGGTTGGTTCGGTTGGTTATATAAGTAATCTTGGTTTGGCATCTCTATGGAACCGTAAGTTCGATTCGGTTCAAAAAATCATGTAATTTAAAAGCGATCCGAACTATTTAAAAAATCCTATATATATACTTTACTATTAACCCTAACCCTCTCTCACTTCTCTCACATTGAACACAGCCTCCCCTCCCTCCTCTCTCACTCGTCCATTCCCCCTCTTTCATTTCCCCTCTCTCATAGAGCCACAACAGCCTCCCTCCATCGCTCTTCAAACCTAGTCTCTCCTTCCCCCTCTCTCTTCTCTTTGAAGTTTGAACTCTCTCCTTCCCCCTCAGATCTGCTCGAGTCAAGATGGTGGAGCACTAAAGCTCGAGAATGATTTCAAACCTTCATATCTGCTCAAGAATGACTTCGGACCCTCAGATCTGCTCGAGTCGAGATGGTGGAGCACTGGAGCTCGAGTATGGTTTCAATCCTCAGATTGTACCATCAGATCTCCGTATCCTTAGATCTGCTCGAGGATGGCTTCGTTGACATTTACCGTACCTTTAAATCTGCTCCCGATTTACTGTTCGTCATAGTAGATTATAAGTGTTTTTCTTGATTTAGTTTAGGTTTTGTAATTTTAGAATTTAAGTTTAATTTTTACTGATCTAGGATTTGTAATGGATTTAGGTTTGATTATTTCTGATTTAGGGTTTGCAATAGCAAATTTTAACTTCAATCAGTGTTGATTTTTCTTATAGATGTATTTGATTACAAATGTTTGTAGATTCAGTGATTGAATTGAAGATTTTGATTACAGATTTTATGTTTGATGTCTTTGATTATAGATTTAGGGTTTGAAATAACGAACCGACGAACCAAACTGAAATTCACGGTTCGGTTCAGTTCAGTTCTTTTGACCTTCACGATTCAGTTCGGTTCGACACACAGTCAAATCGAATGTTTCGATTCGAAACACAGTCGAATCGAACGTTTGGATTCGGTTCAACCAAACCGTGAATACCCCTATAAAACAGGATGTCGCTAGCTTTCGGACGGTGACTCTCTTGGAAGAGAAAGGAGGCCCTTGAAGCTCAGAAGTCGCCTTGGCCAAAACATGTAAGATTGCAAGACTACACAAGCCTAGCCAATCACCTTCACCCATGGATTTCCTGTCCGCTGAGTAAGCAGGAGAAAAAAATCAACCAAGGTGGTCCAGAGAGTCACACGCAAAGGCTTTTGGCACCCAAATTTAAACTCGAGCTTGAGCTATGCCTATAAAAGGAGGGTATGTGAAGGAACGAAGAAAAGAAATCTCGAGAGGTAAAACTTCATTAAAGCTACCTAAAAGCTTTCATGCATGGAGTAAGCAAGGCCTTCATGAAAACGTGATCTTCTTTTTCTTAAGAAACTCATTCTAATCTCACGAGAAATTTCTTACTTTTGTTAAGCAAAGCAACATAAAGATGCTAAAGGTATTCAATTATGTCGTTTGATTCAATTGTTCTTACTTTTACTATTTAAAAAATGGTGATCGGGATGAATAAAGAATTTTGCTATAGATCGATCTACTCTGGGTCGATTTACTTTGTAGCAAGTATTTAGGCTCAGCTTCCTCGCCCTTCTCTAACCACTTACAACACCTATATAGTTCCTGTAAAGTATAGATAATGGGATTGAGATTGTTTAAGAAGTTGCGTCTAGTCATATCTAAACAGACCAAGTAAGGTAAAGTAAAGTAAAAGATTTGTAAATGTAATGCCAAAAAGAAAAACTTAACAGTTGGGTCATGTCTGGCCTAACTGTGACTCTACCATTCGCCCTTATTGAATCTCATCTCTAGGTATTGCACCCACAAGACCCGACACCTAACTACATCAGTGCTAAGCTCAGATTTATCATGATTGATGCATACTAAGAATATATTTCTCCCTAATAAATGGTTATGGAAACACGCTCAATTATTAAACATGAAATTGAGTCTTACCATTTCAATAAAATGTTGGTTTGATTCTCCCTTCTTTGGAGGAAGTCCTCCAAAATATATAATGTTAATATTCCTTTTGCGAAAAAGAAAATTTGTTCAAAATCTTTGATTATATTTCTTTCTTTCATTTTCTCTCTTATAATCTCTCTAGACTATTTTCAACTTTGTTTTGGTAATTTTTATGTTATTCTTGACAATGAATTTTCTATATCACATGCTATCAAATTTAAGGAACATAGTGTACGTGTAAAATTTCACATGATAAATGGCAAGATCTAGACTGAAGACTCCATCGAGAAGAAGAAAGAGTGAGAATCGTAGGATCAACTTGGAGGTTATAAAAAACAGACCAAACAGATGAAAGTATATGGATTGCCAACGTGACAATCCAAAGAGAAGCTAATCAAGACCATTGGATTGATCAAATGGTCAAGATTTACTTGGTTGTTATTGTTGATAAGCTAGATCTTAGAAAATATTCTGTTGATCCTATTTTCTTGTAGAATTAGATAAACTGTATCAGATTCTGTGCAACTGATTGAGTGCTTATAAATAGAGGCATATGTAACAACAGACCAAAAAAGAATAACATTAAGCTATGAGACATATACCTCCACAAAATATAAGAGAGTATCATTGTTCTTTTTGTGGTTTTTCTTCCCTTTAAGAGTTTTCCACGTAAATCATGGTGCTCTATTCTTTTATTCTCTCTTAATTATTCTCTATATTTTCATATTATAATATAGAAAATTCACAACCGATTATCAAATATCATGAATTTTTTCCTTTATATTTAGTGCTTTCATTAAGAAATGAGAAAAAACTCAAGAAATCCCTCGCTTAAATGCCCAAAACCAAATCAAACATGCTTCCAATAATGAAAGCAGAAGAAGAAACGAATGCGAAAGTATAAATGAAATGACTATGGAATCGAAAGCAGAGCTAATAACGGTAAAATAACTCATTTGTATTTGATTGATTTATTAATTTTGTACAATTATTTTTAGAAAAATTATTATTAACACAATTCGTGGAATTGAATTATGAAAATTCAACAACCACCACGAGAGGACGGCGAAATCCATAGAATGACGGACAATCGATGCTCCGCCTACGACAGCTAGGCCAAGAGCAACTGAAGCAAAAAAAAAAGAGATATTAGAAGGATATCAGAAAAGAAATCCATCTAAGGAAGGATGAGTTAAAAACAAATTAGAGTGAATAAGAAAAGTTGAGCCCAGAAATCTCATATAAGAAAATCTTATATAGCTCAGACCATAAGAGTTCATCAAGCATAGATCAGAAGAGCTCAGAAATTTCAGAAAAACTCAGAAGAGCTCATAAAGAAGAACAGAAGAGGATAGAAAGTTAAAATAAGTTCAGAAAAGCTCAAACCATAAGAGCTTAGAAAATTCAGATCAGACAAGCTCATAAAGCTTAGACCAGGAGAGCTCAAAAAATTTAGAAAAGCTCAGAAAACTCATATTAGAAGTGCTCATAAAGCTCAAATTAGAAGATCTCATTAAACTCAGATAAAAAAAGCTCAAAAAGTTTAGAAAAGCCCAAAAAATCTTAGATCAGAAAAGCTCATAATGCTCATACCAGAAAAGCTCATAAAACTCTGATAAGAAAAGCTCAAAAAACTCAAAAAGTTTAGAAAAGCTCATAAAGCTCACACCAGAAAAGCTCATAAAGTGCAGACCAGAAGAGCTCGAAAAGTTCAGAAAAGCTGACAAAGCTTAAATTAGAAGAACTCAGAAAGTTAATATCAGAAAGCTCATAAAATTAAAAAGGATTCAGAAAAGTCAAAGTCAAAGCTTCAAAAAATTCGAAGTCAAAGCTTCAGAACTTCAGAACAGAAAACCTGAAGTCAGAGCTTCAGAACAGAAAAGTTGAAGTCAGAGTTTCAGAAAAGAAAAGTTGAAGTCAGAGCATCTAGACAGAAAAGCTGAAGTCAAAGCTTTAGAACAGAAAAGCTGAAGTCAGAGCTTCAGAATAGAAAATTTAAAGTCAGAGCTTCAGAACAGAGAGTAGAAGTCAGAAATTCAGAACAGAGAAACTTAAGCGCTTCGGAAAAGAAAAAAATAGAACCTTAAGAGTATCATAATTTTAGAACAGAAATTTGAAAGAATGTCATAATAAAAAATCATTAGAAAAGAAAATTTTGTTCAGGAAAGAATTTCAGAGCAAAAATCTTAGAGAAAATAGCAAAGAAGATCACGTTCGCTTCAGTCAAGAAAGTTGCCACTTCAGAACGGGAAAGCTGCAACTTCAGAATGAGATAACTGCCATTTTATTATAGAATGAGAAAGCCAGAAAGATAGCTACTCAAATTTTTATAGCGGAAAGCTACGACTTGATAACTGTTCAAATGGACTTTATGAGAAAATAAAATATGTACAAACAACGAGAACAGAAATGTACTGACAAAGGGAACTAAAATGTCTTAACAACAGAAGCGACGACAGGAGCGAAAATGGAAATTGAAACAAAAAAAGCTAGAAGAAAAATTACATGGTGAGTCACATAATTATAAAGATATGGGAGTCTGCTTCATGGAGAATTTTACGAAATTCAAGTTAGGCTCCAAATCAAAAGTATGGTATTCTTCGTAGAGGAAAGTAAACTTAATTACGTCTTTCAAATTTAATTTTCTTTACTGAATTAAGCAAACTTACATAGCATATAATATATCATGAGAAAGATGTAGATGTCTACTATTTGAAGAATTTTTCAGAACTTGATTTGGAGTTCATGAGAAAAAGTTATGATAATTTTTATGGAGACAGCTCAGGAAAGTGGATTATGTAGAACTTTAAATTTGGAAATTAAGGTGCATTGACTAGGGGCCGAATGCATGACAAATCTTATATCAATGGAAAGATACATAAATCTAATTTGTGAAGAATTTTACATAAATCTACTAAGTTTCTCACGTTCTTTAAAATCTGTACACATCATGTTTATCATCTATTTAAGATTGTTGATATATGTCACTTCCAATTAATTCGTTATCTAAAATAGTCATGGGCAGATGTATACAAGAACATAACATTGATATGTCATTTTAGCATTCTTACTAGATGATGTTCAATCCATTATAAATTAGTATAAGGGATAATTATGATAAGAAGACATTGTCATATGACTAAATTTGATTATATTAACATATATTTCAGATGGCTAACATAAATGTCAACGTGAAGAAGGCACAAAAGGGTTTCTGTGTATGCTTGTAAGTAATTATTAAGATCATTAATTTAATATTACATATTTTTATATAAATTGTTGCAATGTTAATGTGGTTGCTTAAAACTAAAATAATGTGAAAGAATGTGCAAAAATGAGGGCGGCAGATGAAAATATTAGTAGTGGTCATGAAGTAAGTATGTCTAAACAAATATTACATTATAACACGGAATTGATAAATTTTGATTGTAATTTAAGTGAGTTTCTGATATGCAGACACGAAAAGATCTAGTTTTAAAGTGGAAAAGTATGACGAAGGAAGCCAAACTCAAATATTTGAAGTAAAATGAAATCCATGCCTTTAAAAGCGAAGCGAAACAACCTGATCCTAGTATTTGAGAAGGCTTGCCTCTAAACGGAAGTTGCTCACATGCTGTACACCTGAGAATTTTATGAATCTTGTTGCAAATTTTGATGAGGGGAGGAGGATAGTGGTCGTGGAGATGGGATTCAAAGGGTTGTTGGATATTAAATGCCATAAGCTGAAGAAGAAATTCTTGCAACAACTATTAGGTTGCTTTGATCCAACCACATGCACGTTGAATGTCTATGAGTGGACATTTAAAGTCACCGCAAATGATGTGACTTCTATACTAGGCATCTTTGATGGTGGGTAAGAGATCAAATTCAATGGTGATGTGATTGAGATAAAATATCTAAAGGCGAAGTGGGTGAACACCAAAGGTGATATCCCGGTGAATGCCTTGTCAAAATTCTTGATTGGGGAGCCTAACAGTGACTACTAGAGGCAAGTGTTTGTGCTATACACTATCGAGGTTTTGTTATCTCCTTGATCAAAACCAATCGCCAGTCAATCATGGTTGTACGTTGTGAAGTCACCCGCGACCATCCAACAAAAGAATTGAGCTTTTTCTTGTTTTAAAGATTTTATAGATGGTGTCACGAGGTATCAAAACAACCACCACCGTAGCATTACCGGATGCTTGTTATTTATACAGGTAATATATTTAGTGTACATTGGTATTACTTTCACATTAATATATATATATATATATATATAGACACACACACACACACTAATAAGTTCATTTCGATGCAGCTGTTTTATCTGGAGAAGTTGGCATGTTCTGCCAATTATGTTGACTTGAACCAGCCTTCGCCGCTAAGGTGGAACGACAGGACCGCATGCGTAAACACGTTCACAAGGACGTGTGTGCAGATATACCTGAAGATCAAGCCATCGGGTTAGGTGCTTTAAGTGCTCAAGTGGTCGCTCTTCAGGCGCAATCCAGCTCCATGAGGGTAGATATTTCACAATTAATGGAGGTGCAGAGAAAGATGATGGCTGTCTAAGAGAATATATGCACAACATTGGCAAGTCTTTTGGAATGGGACACTGGTAAGTCTCGAGCCCAATACGATGAGCCACGCGTCACCCCGACGGTAAAAAAAAAAGAGGTTTTGTGAGAATATGAGTCCCTCCCACGAAGAAGAGCTACTAGTCTCTTCATCAACTTTATATAAAGGTGATAATGATGAAAGTTGCATCCAACTGGATGCTTCAGACAATGCATTTGTTGACCTTCTATTGGTTAGGAAACCATATATGACTGGAACAATTAAAGGACGTCAAAAGGTATTTTATTAAGTTTATTTGTATTTCATCTTTTCTATATATAACATTAATAATCTAACTATTAATCTAACACCTTACTTGGGGGGTGTTTTGGTAGGGTAAAGAAGTTTTTTCTGAGTCTACCGAAAGCCAATTCCCGATGAAGTTGCACAGCACTAGGGAGAGGAGAGATGGTCCTCTACTCAGTTCACCCTATTTGAAGGGTAAACCGATCACTAAACACAATAAGACGGTATTTAAAATGGGTCCGTACATGTTGTAGGACCCACTAGAACTGAAAGATGAGCGTTTAGTGGAGTATATTTTTGACAAAAGATTAGAGGATAAGTAGTAGTCATACTAATCTAACAAAATTTGACACACCATCACGACCAAATTTTGATTAAGTTTATCTTTTATTTTTCTTTACAACGAGATTCACGTTAGACACTCTGGCCTCCATGCTAAACGAAGAGACCCAAAGACTCTCAGTCCAGAAAATTGGTTTCGCTCAGACCTTATAGACTTGTTTGTTAGCAATTTGACCTTGGAGGCTCCTCGTGCGTCGACGAGCAAGCGATTCTGGTTTCTTCCCACATTTTTTGTTGTGAGTGTCTACTACTCAGTATCATCCTTATTTTAGGTTTGTATGTACGCTGTGTATCATATTTTTGTTATGCCACTACAGAGTCAATGTGTTTCAAAACTAGTAGAGCTTCCTAATTTTGTAAGGAAATACAAGATCGTGGATAGATACACGCCAACGCTTAAGATAGAAACTATGATAAACAAATTTAATGTAGTTAAGATATTAAATGTTGACTTAGTATGATTGTGTAATCTAGATCTGTATTCTGGTACACGATGGTCAACATCATTGGTTTATGGCCAAGATCTCCATCATGGATGAGAAAGTCACTGCATGGGACACATTGCCAGATAGCTGACTTAACGCGGGACAGACTGGAAAGGTAAAAAAGATTGTATGTTCTAACCCCTCATCATGACTTATAATTTGTCTTATAGCATGTGTGAATTTGGCATTGATTACATTTTTATATTTTGTGAATGTAAATATAGTTAGAACGTATGGACTTTATATTTGGGCCTAAACTCATAGATTTGTTGCCCCAGTCAACAACCTTCTCTTCATTCAAAATTTCAAGTTTGCCCAAAGTGGTCACCCGATCAAATGGGCAAGTTCACTGATCATGAATTTGATTGGGCTTCTTTTACGCCTTAATGATGCACTTATTATTACGTTTGCATGAGTGATTGTGGTGTGTGGGTCTTGAGATATATGGATGACATCAGGAAATTGTTGTTAGCTATCGTTCCCAGGTAATCTGTCAGATATTGTTAAACTTGAGAGCTTTGTATTTTGTTTGTTATAGTTTTGGGTTTTTTTAGTTCTTTAATTGGGAATTTTGTGATTGTTTTGGATTTGCTTATTTGTGGTTGTCATTGCTGGTTATTTGTTAGAGTTTCTTTAGTTATGTAATTGGAATTTTTTTATTCTTCTAGACTTGCTCGTTTGTGGCTGTCAGTATTGAATTTGTTGAGGTTGAGGTGTCTGGTGAATATTCAAGCCTTAGAAGTTATTATTGAATTTGTTGAGGTGTATGATAGTTTGGTGAATGTTATAGCTCTGTTTTCTGTTTTGTTTTAGTTTGGAGTTGGGCTTCTCTTAGTTTGTAATTGGGAAATTTCTGATTGCTCTAGGATTGCTCATGGGCGGCTGTCGATGTTGAATATATTGAGGTGTATGATAGTTTGTTGAATATTGAGAATATTTTTACATGAGTATAAATCTCACGATCTTCGGTGTAACATTTTGTTGAAGATCGTCAACCATCCTTGGAACATTTCGTATGATATGTTACATGATAACGTTGGTCGATTTTATAATACGAACTCATCTGTCTCGGAGACCCGGCTACCACTAAAGGCGAGTCCTACTTTAAAGCAAAGACTTGAGAAGAGGAAAAAATGAAGGGATAAATAATATTGTATTACATTATTGTGTCCTATTTTTTATGTTCTTGTGGAAACACTCGCCCATTTGACATTTCTGAAAAATTTGATGGGCTAGATATTATTGAAGAAAACAATAACGATGATGCAATAAATTTCAAAAAGGGATATCTTCATACGCTTTGAAATTGATCGCTCCATCATTATTGTCTTCATCAATAACATCTAGCTCATCAAATTTTTCAAAAATTTCAAATGGGCGAGTGTTTGAACGAGAACATAAAAAAATAGGACACAACAAATTTTTGTAAGTTATTGTGTATAAGGATGATAAATAGATTTTGTATATTATTGTGTACAACTATAAATGAAAGGGGTTTTGTAAGTTATCGTGTACTGTTATAAAATTATAGGTTTTACAGAATTATTGTTTATTATTATAAATAAGCATGTTTATAAATATTTGGACGATAACATTCTAAGAAAACTATAAAAACAAGTTAATACCAAAATGTACATTTATGCGGCTAGGGATACGAAAAATTATACCCATATGGGATGTTTGTGTTTTAGATAGGGTACCCACCTTGTGCGTTGAATGGTGGTGGGTATGCATATGAGTCGAATGGGTACGCACCTTGCACGTTGAATTTGTACGCACCTTGCACGTTGAATACGAACGCGCCTTGTCTGGAGACCCTTGTTGCGTGTGAACCTTGCACGTTAGATGGTGATGGATCATCATTATTATTGTCTGGCATCCAGGCATGCACATCGCTCAGTAATTCTCGACATGTTCGTTTGGTATGTCCAGTGTTCTTACAATGGCCATATCAACAGGTGGTTGGTCGTGCTTTACTCGACCTAGCACCTTGGCTGCCCTTCGCCTTCACGATTATCGAGTCTACTTTTAATCTCTGCACCATCCTCGTGCTTCACATCATGTTCGTTGGTGACCTTCTCATTCCACAAGGTCTCATATTTTGCACAAAGCATCTCAACCTCCACTTTGGCTTGAGTCGACCATTTATTTGACTTTGACGCAAAGTGAGCAAGTCTTTTGACAGCTAGTTGGATTGAATTGTACCGAAGCAATACCGTCTCATCTATATCCAGATGACAATGGCTTGACCTGGTTGGTAGCATATTACTCTTCACATCGATTTACCACCAGTCTTGTATGCACGTGTTTGGGATCTGTTGCATATGTTCTACTTTTATAATAGTAAACATATGTCGATACGATATCCCCTCTGATTCAAACTTATTACAACTGCACTTGAGCGTATCACATTTCTGGTCTTGTGTCACTAAGTATGAGTCATTAAGAACCCCAAACTTGACCAACAAATAAATAATTTCGAGCCTCCCCATCATGTGTTAGAGCACAAACTATAAACGATGCTTCACCCATATCTCTTTACGTACACATTTAAATAGTTTTGTGTGAACACATTTACCGCATGTTGCTTTAACGCACGCAAGTGAGTCTGAAGCACATGCGTTTCATTTGTCATCTTGAAATCATTCAACCTCTCCTCGTGTCGAATACATGCCAATGCCCGATCAAATTGTAGCATGAATTCAAATAGTTTAGATCGATGTTCAGTGAATCGGTAGATATACGCGTTCATACCTTCAGATCGCTGCATCGTTCTAATGAAAGCAAAGAACTTTCCATGTTGGAAGGCCTCTTCCCAACGTTCACGCTTCACATACATCAATTGTACCCATTTATTTTTCCTGAGGTTGAACGACTCTATCAAACGATCCCATTCCTCTTCGAACTCCCCTTCACTAACTACGTCAAACATGGCTCTTTAATGCCTGTAGAAATTCTGGGTTATGCACGTTTGATTGGACATTTTGTTCAAGATGCCATGCATAAAGCTGATGAATACAATTGGGGAGGACCGTCTTGATTGCTTTACACATTGCCTTATCACCATCTCTAATGATCGATTAAGGCATTTTATTTTTCATGGCATCCAAGAAAGTCTCAACACCCATTGATAGGTTTCCACAGTCTCATCAACCAATAATGCACAACTAAATACCATGGTCTTGTAGTGATTGTTCACGCCAAAGAAAATCACAAGCGGTTTCTTGTATGCATTCGTCCTGTAGGTCGTATACCGATACACCAATGCATCATCAAAACAGTGATAGTAAACTTGGCACGTCCAGTCTGCCCAGAACAAATTCGCTAAACGATTATCCGTGTCAATGTTGTATTTGCAATACATATCTAGACCCATCTCCAATTTTGCAGTATAAAAAAAAGCTACTTCTGAATCAGTTTCAATTATCTGCGCTTTTCACTGCTTATCCATCTTATTGTAGAGATCCGTCCATAATAACCCCACATTTTCATAACCACCTTCTTGGTCGACCATGTAATCAAACACTTGGCTTAGCCTTACACAAACATTGTACAATCCTGTTGCCTGAGCCATGGCCGCTTCGTCCACTACTCTATTGGGTCGAAGAAAGGGCACATCCTGTGATGAGGCGGTGGAATGGTTGTGCTTAGCTTTAAAATCTTTAACGACCCATTTTTTCATCCTCTTATCCAAAAATAAATAATGTGTCAGTAAAACATTATTCATACTTGGGGTGGGGGGCAAAGATATGAATCGATATAATAAACACATACCTCATTGGGCCTGACGTATCGAAGTTTAACACGAAATTCTTTGAGACATTGATTAGCATCCCTTGTTCTCGACTCAATGTCTATCCAACGTGCTTGTCTCGGGAACGTTTCCGGACTACCCAATGGTTTGTTGAGTGCCAAGCATGGAAAGTACTCATAAGCCTATACATCTCATGCTCACCAAAAAACCCATGTCCCTACACTTTTGCCTCGACATATAGAGTCCATATTGCAGTACAATACAGACAATGTCGAACCACCCCAATTACACTCCCGTATCTCATCTTTTTTCTTTAGGCTCGGGAGGAAATATAAATAAACTTTATTGCTCTTGTCGTAAAAAAATGTATTACCCAAGAGCACCAGTAGAAAGACTCTAGTCAAAATTTCCTCCTGCTTAAGAGTAGTACACTCGTACCTAGAATAGTTATCAAATATCCATTGATAACTGAATTTTTTTCTCCAACCTCCGACAACGGTTTGCCAACTAGCTTTTGTAAAGCCTTCTTGTTCTTGAAGAGTTCCAAATCATAGTCAAGTTGACGATCGTCGACTTTCAGGCCAGTTATCGCAGCAAAGTCCAGTGGGGTCATTGTCATTTCACCCACT
Organism: Datisca glomerata; assembly: GCA_003255025.1. Lineage (NCBI taxonomy): Eukaryota > Viridiplantae > Streptophyta > Magnoliopsida > Cucurbitales > Datiscaceae > Datisca > Datisca glomerata. Next base: position 420,387 of record QANY01005488.1, on the reverse strand, counting down.
TCATCTATATGAAAGGTGTGGGTTGCATCCCACCATTTCTCGGCCAGAATTTTCAATAAAATGTGATCCATCTGACCCTTTTTCAATATACTTATAAAATACCTAAACCCGAAAGCATCGACATTCATTCTCACATTTTCAGAAAGACTACTGTACCATCAAGCTACTATTGTAGTGTTCCGAAAACAACAAATACCAAGATCATTGAATTCAGCCTAAGAAACCAAAATTTAAGTATGACTCAGTGAAAAAGGCGTATGAAGAAAAATGTACTATAATCCCTATTGTGACATTTCATCGAACACTTTACGGGCAACACACATACACTATAATTTTCATCCAAGACATATATCGCTAACAATAATCATACATTTCTATAAGCATCATATAGAAAACACCTAGTTTTCAAAATGATTCAAGTATCTATTTGGTGTTTTAACAATATAATACATAACAACCAAATTTTTTGTTAAAGAAACTTACATTTTATCCTTGGATGGGATATAGCATTTCATTGAACATGTTACATGCATTCATATAAATATAGTATAGACCTCAATACAGAATTTTATCCAACACCTTACGGAAAATGAAAAAATACACCATATAATTCATTATGACATTTCCTCGAACACTTTACGGGAACTCGTGAAAATACTATAATTTTCCATCCAAAACATATATCTCTACCAACAACCATACATTTCTATTAGGTGTTTTAACAATATAACACATAAAATTTAAAATATTCAAAGAAAAACTTACATCTTGCTTGCTTGGGTGAGATATATGCTCTGTCGGAACAATATGAAGAATATGGCTACTAAGATTTCGAATCCTTGGATGAAATCTTTTCACCCCATAACCGGTGACATCGTACGGCCCTTTAGAGACGCCCGAGCTCGAACTTGGTTGCGTTGTTAGACTCAATTTCCCCTTTGTAATTGTATGTTTTCCTCTAGCCATTAGTGGTGAAAAATACAAATTAGAAGGATATAGGGTTTTGGGGTCGCGGGTTGGAGGCATTTTCCGCGGGGTTTGACTCGTGTGTTGTAAGGGATGTGTTCAATGTGAGATTACGGGTTTGACTCTTGTGTTACAACAGATTCGGTGAGGTTTTGATGGATATCAGGCTGTGAAGAGATAGATGTAGATGAAGATGAAGAAGAATGAGAATAGGATTTGATTCGAAGAAATGAAGTGTTGAGAGAGAGGGGGAAGGGTTGAGGATCGATGTTTTAAGGGAATTAAGGGAAATAGGTTTTTTTAATGTTGGGGTTAACTTTTATAAGAAATAAGGTTAGATTTTAAAATTAATTTTATAGGGATCAATTAATTAAAATGTAAAAGGTTATTTTCCAAAACTTATGAGGTTATTATTATAAAATAAAAAGGTTAAATTTCAAATTTTAATATTTAATTTCAAACTTTTTAGCAGATATGATCGATTTAACAGTAGAATCTGATATTAAGTGTTATACATGTTTTTCAAATTGATAAATATGATTTACCGACCATCATAACATCACGACATGTAATTATATTGGATGAAAATCCATATCGTTCGATACTTGTCACAAAAACACAACAACATTATCAATGACAACTTTTATCGAGTTTATGATTAAGTGTTCAATTGTTTCTGGAATTCTTAATTAATCCAATCTAATTTCACATAGTAAGTGAGTATCATGAATGTTTGCATTGAAATAACGAGTTTTTATTATTATTTTATCAATGATTTTCCTGGTGTACCGTAAATAATTACAAAAATACCAATATAAAGGAAAAATGTGAAGAATGACGATTAGAGCCATATAAATGGTGATTAAGAGCAAAAATGTGGCGATTGGGAGGGAGACTAGCGATCGCCTATTTCAACATGGCGTTTGGAGACCAAAACAGACGATTGGAGGCAAAAAGATTGTCAATTAGAGGCAACAAACTGGCGATTGGCTTCAACAATAACGATTGACACCTTCAGGATGGTGTTTAGGGGCTAAAAATAGGCGATTCGCCAATCATGATTGGCGTTTGGGGCATGCTGGTGGCGTTTGGCCCATGTCAATTTCTGAAGAACATAACTTTTGATTCGGGTGGAACCACGTGGCCCGTAAGATATCAAATCGAAACTTATTCACAGATCTACGTGCTTGACATTTGGGTCTAAAAATACTGTTTATTCACGTACAAAATCAATCATTCTTGGAGGGGTTCACCAAAATATTTCACGTGCAAAATCAATTATTCTTGGAGGGGTTTATCAAAATATTTCACGTACAAAATCAATTATTTTTGGAGGTTCTCCAAAATATATCACGTACACAATTAATAATTCTTGGAAGGGTTCACCTAAAAATTTCACATACAAAATTAATAGTTCTTGGAGGGGTTCACCAAAATATTTCACGTAATCGGTGAACCCCATTACGTAATTGGTGAACCCAAGTACGTATTTGATGAATCCCACTACGTAGTTGATGAACCCTACTACGTAGTTGATGAACCCCACTACGTAGTTGATGAACTCTTTCAAGAATTATAATTTTGTACATATTTGGTGAACCCCACTACGTAATTGGTGAACCCCACTACGTAATTGGTGAACCCCTCTAAGAATTATTCTTTTCTACGTATTTGGTGAACTCCACTACGTAATCGGTGAACCCCATTACGTAATTGGTGAACCCAATTATGTGTTTGATGAACCCTACTACGTAGTTGATGAACCCCACTATGTAGTTAATGAACCCTTCCAAGAATTATTATTTTGTACATATTTGGTGAACCTCACTATGTAATTGGTAAACTCCGCTACGTAATTGGTGAACCCCTCTAAGAATTATTCTTTTCTACGTATTTGGTGAACTCCACTACGTAATCGGTGAACCCTATTACATAATTGGTGAACCCCCAAGTATGTATTTGATGAACCCCACTACGTAGTTGATGAACCACACTACGTAGTTAATGAACCCTTCCAATAATTATTGTTTTGTACATATTTGGTGAACCTCACTATGTAATTGGTGAACCCCGCTACGTAATTGGTGAACCCCTCTAAGAATTATTCTTTTCTACGTATTTGGTGAACTCCACTACGTAATCGGTGAACCCTATTACGTAATTGGTGAACCCCCAAGTATGTATTTGATGAACCCCACTACGTAGTTGATGAACCCCACTACGTAGTTAATGAACCCTTCCAAAAATTATTATTTTGTACATATTTGGTGAACCTCACTATGTAATTGGTGAACCCCACTACGTAATTGGTGAACCCCTCTAAGAATTATTCTTTTCTACGTTTTTGGTGAACTCCACTACGTAATTGATGAACCCCACTACGTAATTGGTGAACTCCTCGAAGAATTATTCTTTTGTACGTATTTGGTGAACCCCACTACGTAATTGGTGAACCTCACTATATAATTGGTGAATCCCTTCGAGAATTATTTTTTTGTACGTAATTGGTGAATCCAACTATGTAATTGATGAATCCCACTATATAATTGGTGAACTCCTCTAAGAATTATTCTTCGGTACGTATTTGGTGAACCCTACTACGTAATTGGTGAACTCCACTACGTATTTAGTGAACCCCACTACGTAATTGGTGAACCCTTCTAAGAATTACTCTTTTGTATGTATTTGGTGAACCCCACTATGTAATTGGTGAACTCCTCTAGGAGTTATTCTTTTGTACGTATTTGGTGAATCCCACTATATAATTGGTGAACCCCTCCAAGAATTATTTTTTTGTACGTAATTGGTGAATCCAACTAAGTAATTGATGAATCTCACTATGTAATTGGTGAACTCCTCTAAGAATTATTCCTCGGTACGTATTTGGTGAACCTCACTATGTAATTGGTGAACTCCACTACGTATTTGGTGAACCCCACTACGTAATTGGTGAACCCCTCTAAGAATTATTCTTTTGTATGTATTTGGTGAACCCCACTACGTAATTGGTGAACCCCTCTAGGAGTTATTCTTTTGTACGTAATTGGTGAACTCCTCTAGGAGTTATTCTTTTGTACGTAATTGGTGAACCCCACTATGTAATTGGTGAACCCTCGAAGAATTATTCTTTTGTACATATTTGGTGAACCCCACAAAGTAATTGGTGAACCTCAGTACGTAATCGGTGAACCTTAGTACGTAATCGGTGAACCCCTCCAAGAATTATTTTTTTGTACGTATTTGGTGAACCCCACTATGTAATTAGTGAACCTCACTACGTAATTATTAACCTCATCACGTAATTGGTGAACCCCTCCAAGAATTATTCGTTTGTACGTATTTGGTGAACCCCAATACGTAATTTGTGAACCCCTCCAAGTATTAATCTTTTGTACGTATTTGGTGAACACCACTACGCAATTGGTGAATTCAATTATGTAATTGGTGAACCCCATTAAATATTTAATGAACAAAAAAATTCAAAAAAATAAAAAAATTTACTACCTGCTGGATTTTGTGTGGCTCAGATTACTCCAAATACAATTCAAGGACCACAAAAACCTAATATTTTTTCCCAGCATCATAAAATTTTCCTTTTGACAATGATGATTAATATTTAATTCAATTTGACTATCTAAATAAACTAAATGATGTGAAACCCCAATAAACTTGAATAGCAAAAACTCCATGAAGAATCGGGAAGTAAATTCAGAGATCTCGAGTTTAACAACCACACCTGCAAAGAGGTTTTCATGTGAGTTTAACAACCACACCTGCAAAGAGGATAATATTTCAAAAATATAAAATTTTAATATTTATAATTAAGAAATGTGAGTAACAAAAATCATTTATCATAATTCAGAAGAATAAACGCTATTTCAATTACACTGGCAATTGCAAAAGAATATTACATACTTAGTTATGATATAATATTATTATTCCTATTACACTTCAATAAAGAATCGAACAATCATACAATACAAATAAACAGAACTATAACATACAACATACTAAAACTAAATTGCCTTATTCTTTTAATTTCTATACTTTTTTGGGCAACAACATAGCCAACTGATCAATCTATATAGACAATTGAAACATAATTAAAGGCCCGCGGTGAACGGAATGTTGGTGGCCGGCAACCAAGAACTACCGGCGATGAAGTTTCCGACGGTAAATTTTGAAGCATCAGACGCGCTCATGACATGATATCCTGCCCACGTAACCCTATTAGCAGTAGATGCTCCAGGGCCAGTATTGGCATACTCGCCGTAGTACAAAGTCTTAAGCGCAAAACTACCGCTCCACTCTAACCACCCCGCAGGGTTAATTAAACTATCGAGGCTAGTCTTCATGAAAACCGTACGCGAGTACTCCTTCCACGGCCGCCCCAAATACGTCTTGATTGAGCTTTGGACGGGTTTTAAGTCGGACGCGGCAGTAACACGACAGTTATGAATGGAAATTCCAGTGTTTTGGTTCGGGTCGGTACGGCCTTGGGCGGTTATAGTGTTGGTTTTGTTAGGAGGCTTGCGCGGATAAATGTTGCAATTCTGGAAAACAACAGCTGCATTACCGAAAATGAAGTCTACTGTGCCATATATGTCACATTCCCTATAAAATTGTCTTTCGGAATGGACATAGAGGGTGTCTTGGTACCCTTCAAAGCTACATCTATAGAAGACTGAGAGATCTGATCCCGACCGAAGCGCCACGGCTTGGTGGTTACCCGGTCCGGCAGTGTTTCTGAAGGTGATGTCACGGGCGATAAATCCATCTCCAACAACAGCTGTATAAATTTAAATTCAGATTTATAAGAAAATAATTCGTGACAATATTTAAAACATTTGGAATGTAATTTGAAACGATATATCAAAATTGTGTAAGGAAAACTATATAGTGGTAAGCATTTGATAAAGTGAGGTTAACTGATAGTTTAAACTCAATATCTCTTTGTTTGGAGAATGGACTAGAGTCGCTGCAATATCACATCTCCAATTCAATATAAATTTGACCAAAAAATATTTTAAATTAAACAAGTCACTTCAATTCCATATGAAATTCATTCAAGCCAGAAATAATATTATCAGCAAGAAATAAATAAAATGTTATTATTACTTGATTGTATGTATAGTCCATTAACTAATATAGATGTCAAATTGGTCCACTTTAATTAATATTTGTATAGGTCGCTTATATCGTAGTGAGACTTTTGCATAGTGGGCCATATTCTTGCTTTAGAAGCTATATATTTAGTTTATCAAATAAAAAATTAAACAAAAATTTCCACTTATTTTTTAATTTCGTTTTCTCTTTATGTTTAAATCAATAATTTTGATCTTCGCAAAAAAAAAAAAAACCAATAATGTTGATCACTTTGTTGACCACATAAAATATAAGCTAGTTGATATTATTATTGTCAATTTCTAAATGACATGCAAAACCTAAACCACACGTCTCTCTTCAAATTTCTTCTCGTTTCTTTTCAACTTTCCCACTCTTTAAAACCAATTAGTTGTCATTTTGTTAAAAAACTAGTAATCATTTTTTTCCCTACAATGTGCTACTCAAACAATTTTTTTTCTGTTAAATCTATGAATTTTCGAAGATATGAGATATTACGACTTGAACTCACGATTTTATTATTTGTATATAGACATTTTATCACTTGTCAATTGATCTTATCAACGTATACTAACAATTATTTCATCCATAATGCAATGAAAAAAAAATGAAATAAGAGAATGTTTCAACTGGCTATCTTTGGTTAAAAACTTTATATAAAAAATATTGGATCTTATAGTAATAACTAACTTTTAATGAATCATAATCTAATTTCGACAAACCTCTTAAGTAACCAGAGAGAATATTTCAAATAAAAACTTTAAAACTCAATTTGTTGAACTACTTGTTTTCATCCAATTTGTTCATATATTCATGTCTTCAACTTTAATTTTTTTAGAATGTTCGTATAGTTGAGATTGAATAGACGACTCATTACAATAATTGAAAAGATCATATTTATTTAAAACAAATCCTATGTGTTTGTGTGATATATATTATATGCTCGACATTCAACTTTCCCATAGTGTAGACATATCTTTTTACATAAATGATGTGACAAATTGTTGATATGCTAAATATGTTACACCAGGACGATCTTATTCTCACAACATTCAAAATTATTTACCTTTTCATGAAACAAAATTCATAATCTAAGTCTAATAACATGAAATTTTTTTGTCTAAACTATGCTGCACGGTATAGAAACTACAAAAAATATTATTTTATACTTAAATATTTAAATACTATGAAAAAATATCATATTATTCCTATACTGTAAACAATCAATCGTATCTGTCGATCATTAATACTAATATTAAGTTTCTATCAACATTTAACTTTTGTAGAATGAATAAATATTACCGTAAGTATATATAAAATGATATAATTGGTAGGAAAAATCAAATAAACTATAAGTTTGCGAAACTACGTTACCCTATGACCCTTCTTCTAAAACTAGTCAAAATTACGTGATTTTTTCATGAAATAAAAACAGATAATCTAATTTTAACACGAAAAATTTAATTAAGAACTAATTAAGGGAAAAATAAATTAAATTAAAAACTTACCAACGGTAGCAGACTTGAAAGTAGTAGTACCTCCACCAACACTTAAACTTCCTGTGACAATAGTTTTCCCAATTCCATCTCCAATCAACATAATATTCTTCAATTTTATCTCTACATTTTCCTTATAAGTTCCTGCCTTCACTTTTATCACATACCTTCCACTCCCCGTCTTCGCTCCGCTGATCGCCTCCTTTATCGTCTTGTAATCCCCTGACCCGTCTTGCGCCACCACAACATTTGCCTGAGACGTTGGCGACGATGACTGGAGGAGCTTCCTGTCACCCGGTTTAATCCACTTTGGGAAACTGTCGTTGTACGTAGGTTGTGGATTGTATGGTACTTTGTTTATGGCCAAGGTGTTACTAATAAGCTTCGTGACATTATTTGTCATCAACGGCATGACGTAGTCAGTCACGCCGAGCTCCCTGAACCCATTGAGACATGTTTCCAGGTTCGTCAGCGCAGTGCTGAGCCACGTCTGCGCATCTTCTTGGGTGCATTTGGTAGTAGGATTAGTGGTGTGGTTGAGTTTACTGACGGTGAAGTCATAGAGTTCGAGACAGTCAGCCCAAGCCGCCTTTTCGCGGGCATTACGACACTTGATGCCAAGGGAGAGGGTGTTACGTTGGGCATTAATGGCGCGGTCTAAGGCGAGTTTCGTGGCGATTTTGAAGAAATCTGACTTGTGTTTGATCGGAAAGTGAGACGGGTTATGGCTTAGAAAATACTCACAAGGTTGTGGGTACGGGGTTTGGCTACACCAAGCCTTGATGTCTTTATGGGAGTAGGAGAAAATGGTAGGAGAAAGACAGACGAAAATGAGGAGAAGTGTTGGGATAATTGGAAGTGCCATTGTTGGCCTTTCTCTAGCCTAGAGATAAATTGAATAATGAGAAAACGACGTATAGAGATAATGACGATGTATGGGGATTTAATTTGTGTGTGTTGTTGTTGTTGAATGGATTGCCTTTATATAGAGAAACTAGAAATGGTGGGTTGTTGTAGGAAGGTGAGTCTTTAAGGACTTTCAATAAGTTATTTTTTCTTATATTTTGTTTATTTTTTTCCTGAAATGTTTTTATTCCACAATAATTAATGATGATGACACTGATTATGATTATTATTCTAATTAGCTATTGCAATAAACATGTATTAAACATTATTTTTTTATATCATTCATATGATTCTTGTAAATAACAACGTACAAATTAGTTGGGATAGATAAGTAAAATAATTATAGACTGGTTAATTAGATTTAATTTTTATTACGTGTTTTATGCATTTAATTAAAACGCTCATCTTTATGCCGTTGTTGTTTCAATTTCTAAAATTGACACACACGTCAAGTTTGACAACATGATTAAAGCAAGCTGGTCCAAAGAATGGTTAAGAATAACAATTAAGTTATATATTATGAGAATTCATTAATAGGGAAATTAGAAGGATGAGGTAGAGCTAGCAGTGAAACTGCTCTACAAAGCCTTTCCATGAAGAATGGTCAGCACGTCTCTGGCTCACAGACTTTGAAATATTAATTATATGATAATTAATAAATTTATATGCATCGAATATAACACTTATGCCCTCATTTATGAATAATTATTGCAACTAATAATTAACTACTCTTTTTTTTTTAAAGCTACTGCTGGTGTTTGAATAAGTTTTAGTGTTATATCTAAACACAATCCCTTGTTTCTTATATGAATATCTTTGGAGATAGGACACACTTTATATTCCCTCTATCCTTAGCTCTGTTTACGTAATTATCTTATTTAACTTCGATAATAAACGGGAAATTACACCAATTTTGCTTGCAGTTTATCTTATCATTCCCAACTTGCACGTGTAGGCTTGAAATTTTCTTAGTGAGCCAAACACATCGACATTTAATTTTAAATAGGGAAGAAGATAGTGATGTTCGACGATGATTTAAACTCATGAACTCATGCGCTCTCTGATACTAATAACCTAAAATGTTAAGTTGTTTGGTTAATTAAGGTGTAATGCAAACTATAGGTTCCTGCAATTTAATCAATTACTAAAATAGAAAAAGAACTATAGAGGTTTTTTAGTGATGTAATATATATGAATTAAGTTATAAATTAATTAAGTCATGTAAGTAGGTTATTATCTGTCAAATATTAAATAATTATATATTGTTTTTGAACAACGTATTTACATCTTTAGATTGGAAAACTCAATCCATGAGATGAGAAACCCACGCATTTGACTGACAAAACAAAGCTAAAACCTCTTTGACTTATTTTCAATTTCTTTTTTTTTTCACTTTAAATTAAGGAGCAGCAAGCTTAATTAATCTAAACATCTCTCTCTCTGCATGGCTATCATAATTTTCACATTGCACATAGGATTTGTCAACATATAATATTAAAAAAAATGTGTTTGTTTAAACTAATTTAGTCTTTACCCAAACAAGAAGCTAAATTTGTTTTTCTTTATTAATTCTCGTAGTTGAAATAATCAGAGAGAGAATTAAAAAAAACTATGAATTTTGGAAGAAATTATGAAATGAAATTGGGCCATGCAGAAGCGTAGAGGTGCTAGATATTTGCTGTCTAAAGTGAAGTTCTAATATAGGTTTCCTGACAAAAAGCTTGCTCAAACCAATAATTAATAATCAAAACAAACAAGTAGCTACTGGTCATCAACTATTATTGCTGTGAATTAAGATCTTGGGATTTCCAAATCTTTATTATGGTGGATAAGCAGAAAATTCCGGTTCTTATGAATCTTCGATATCATTTGACGTTATGTTATGAATATTGTAACATATCGTAGTAATATATTATAAGTGATATCAAGTTTGTTAAACTTTTAGAGTCTATTTCGACTCAAAAGTTAACTTAAGAGTTGAATATAGTTTTAAATTTATATTCTTAGCTCAATACTTTTTCTCATCTGATGTAGACTAATTTCTCCATTACCTCCATCATGTACCGACCAGTCTTTTGCCTAGTTCTTGGCACGTGAAAATGTATTACGGTCTTAGTTGTATATATTTGAGTTGACTCTGATATCATGTTAAAATTTTAAAGTCTAAACTTAACTCAAAAACTAACTTAAGAGTTGACGGTTACTCTAAGCTTATATTCTTAGCTCAATATTTCTTCTCAATCGATGTGAGATTATTTCCTCAATAAAGTTAATAGAAAAATTGTATGGATACATGTAAAAATTTTCTATGGATATATGGATGCATGTAAAATAACTACTAGTTTTTTTTAATTAAACAACTAAGAGATAGAGTTTATTTTTTTAATAATATGTTTATCTTATATATTAAGTATTGTTATAAACTTGCGCAATATGATTATCGCATTTACACTTATATTCTTCTCTAGTTTATTTCTTACATGTGAAATAAGATTATAACGATATACATTGTTACATCACACGGTTTTACGTTCCTTTAGGATTTTCACATTTTAATAATCTATTATCAAACTCAACCCAACATCTAAAAACATGTTACCATGATTAATAGCTTGAGTTAATGGATCTAAACATTGGACTAAATAATAAAGGAAGCTAACTAAGAAGCAACTTCATAAAAAACAATTAATTAAGATGCAAACTAATTAAAATTTTACTATTATTATATGAGCTAACAAAAGATTCTACAGACAGCATTTTATGATAAAATTCTCAGCAAATTACCAAAAAAAAAAATTAGAAAAGCAGATTGATTTAATTTTGGTCCTTAAGAACCAGTGCATCTTGAATTATGGCCTAGAAATATGGCAGAATGAAATAAATGCTAACCATGTCTTCCTGTTTTTTTTTGTAGGGTTGACTATATATGCGATCGAGTGCATATAATAAATTGTCCGAAGACTAATTTACATAGCTTACATTATTATATAAATAAAACTAGCTACATAGATTATACACTAATTTACATGCTAACCCATGCCTCCAATTATTTGTATCATTATTTATTAGCTTGACCATTTCCCTAACCTTCCCTAGCTATATAACTCAATCTTACGAAGCATGGATGATCATCACCTACACTTTAATAATAATATTTTTTTTTGAAATACTTTAATAATATTATTGGTTGCTCAATTTTTTGGTGTTTTTTTTGGATATGTAGGAATCTTCCAGGCAAATAGAATCCCTTAATATTAAGTATTTATTTTTAAATAAAGATTTTCTTTATTGTTTTAATTAATTTCAAAATCTAGTGGTCCAAAGATTATCAACCTAAGGACAGCAGAGCTCGAGTTTTCAATAAGAACTGTTTATTTATAATTAATTCCTTTTACGTAACAAGTTGTATGAACTGACAAGGTAGTTTGGTTATTTCTCACACTGATATCATATGGCTGATGTTGGCTCGAGATATAGAATCTTAAATTCTCGTTGAAGTTGTAACTTTGATAAAAATGTATGGACAATTTTATTACAAAAAGAGAATTTTGAGATTATCTTTCAAGTTTGCGATAGTTTTAGTTTCCAATATAGTTTTCCACGATTTTTGTATTAAGGATTTTTTGCAAGAAATGTACTCTTTGGAAGACTTGAAAATAGAAGTTGGTGATGCATATATAGTCATGATCATGATACAATATTATTTTAACAAGTCCTTTGTTAATTGTTTTATCATTTATTTCAAAGTTCTATATTTTCTTCAACCAAACATTTAATTTCCCTACTAATTCAACATAATTTGTCAAAATACAGCAATTAATTTCAATCATTTGTGAATTTGTATTTCAAAAGTGCTGACAATTTGAACAAAGATAGTCACCAAATCGAATTGTCATTTGTTTAGTTTCCTTAGTCTGATAGAAAAAAGTCATATTTTGATCTCATAAAACAGTATACATCATAGCCGGCAAACCAACTTCTTCTTTTATTAAAAAACAATAAAAAGTAAAAAAAAAGTCTCAACCAATCACCAGATCTTGTTTGGCTGTCCGTACTGGACAATAATAAAAGACTGGATAGTACTATTTTAATACTATCTTGCATTTGGCTTGACAGTCTATCTGGATTAAGTAATACGGTGAGACTAAATAGTACTCCTATCACCGTATTAATTAATATAGTACTCATCATTAGAACTCGACTGGACTAAAAGCCCTAAAAAGGATTTTTTATAGACCCTTTTTCTAATATTTATATAATATTCACATTTTATTTAATAATTGAATGTATCTATTAATATTGTTCTTTAAAATATTTTATATATATTAAAATTTTTTAATAATGGAATGTTTCGTCTACCTGAAAATAATAAATATTTTTATTTGTGATTGGAAATGTAAAATAACATGTAGCTTCAAAAATAAATAATGAAAGATAATTTTACAATCTAGTACTTTCATGTACCAAACAGTGTACACGTAGTATTATTTTTTAAACAATAGCACCAAACACATGACTGTACTATTTAATCCAATACAATACAGTACAGTCCAATCTGATAGATTTAGTACAGTACTATCTAGTATTATCCTGATTGTCAAATGAGACCTTAATGTTCAATAATCTAATGCTAAAAAATGATTATCTAAACGAGTCATTCTAGATTAATTAAGATTTATTCTAAATTTTAACTTTCGATCATTTATTGGTCGATGTTTTATTAATCGTTAGTATGATTTATTTTTATAGATTATAAAATTTATGATTGATTAACACAATTAAAACTTCGTATCAATCTTGGTCGTGAATAAATAATGATTTTTTTTGCAAATTACAAGTTGCTTATTGGTAAAAGCAAATTAATTGATTCAATATTTGCAAAATATCATTAAACTTCAAACACAAATTAAAAAGGAATTATTAAACTCTTGAACCATAAAGAAATTAAGAAGAATTACACTAGAATAAATCGAAAGAAAAAACAAAAAATTAGTTCAACTTGATTTTAAAAAACAGGGATATATAAAACAAAAAATTAGTTCAACTTCTTTATGTTTGACTGCACCAGAAGAGACAACGAAAAAGACATTTCTAAAAAAAATATTCAATGGCTCAAATGTTAATTAGGGAAGGATAATTAATTAAGAGCATGTTTGTGCTTGAAGGGAGAGGAAGGCTGCAGTGGCAATGGATTTGGATGATAAAAATATATGTTTGCTAACGAATATTACAAATTGACAAAACTGAACTTCAATATAAAAAAATCAGCCACGAGCATTGCATGACTACCTAAAAGGATTACTGGATAATTGATTAGCAAAGAAATATTGATTCACGACTAGAACTTATTTAATATTTCTATCTGATTAAAATAAATTTGCAAATTTGTATAATTATTTAGAAGAGAACATAGAGAAAAAGATGATGATGATAATTAGTCGGATGACGTCTGTTTGATATTTTTAAATATAAGTGATCAATCAATTATAACAATTCCCTAGAGGTAATTGCATGAAGCCCTTTTATTTATTTTGCTTGTGGGCATGGAAATGGTCTCTTTTAGAATGATAGGAAATGATGGGCTTTTAAAGAGGAGTTAAAGTAGATGGCCGGACAATTAAAATTAGTAAAAATGGCTGAAAAAATGTTTGTAAATTAGTAAGTCACATAGAATCACCAGTGGTTACATCTAAAAATTCTGAAAATTCAGTCATTTTTGTAAAAAAAAATTTGGTGGTCATTTACTTAACTAGACCCTTAAAACCTGTCTTTTTCTTTATCATATATCTTTTTTTTATGGGTGTTTGGGCTAACTTACGTTTACTGTGACTAATTCCATGAGAGGTATGTGTACTGTATTTTTAAAATATTGTTATATGAGCAGGGAGTTATGACAGATCGTTAGCTTTTAACAAGGGCATGATTGTCCTAAGAAATTATTAGCAACTAAACTTAGAAATCAAAGGGACCGAACCTTCAGTTCCATGATAAGTTAGGTTGACACAGTTAATAAAGTTCTCACACTCATACTTTAGAGATCGTGAGTTCGAGTCATATTCTCTCATTCTACTTAAATGTTGTAATGTAACTTTGATAGAACAAACTTTCAGTTCCATGGTGTTCTCCTCTTGAGCCAACCCCTCGAGGTCGGTGTTACATGTTAGTGCACTAACATGTCTTTTATATTATACATTATGGTTTCTTTCACTAACTAAGGAATATTATAAAACTGAAACAAAATAAAACAAAAGAAAACAACTATACAAGGGGTAATATATAAGAGATATAAGATAAGACACGAAAAAGATCCCTGAGCAAAACCTTAAGGGGAGGAAAAAAGAACTCGTAAAAACCTCAAGACAATAAGTGCAAATTTTATTAGATTAGTTCACAAATTTTAAATAAATGAAAGAAGATAGAAGAATCGAAGGGAGAAGAGTGATGAAGAAGCTGAATAACTGGATTTTGATTATTTGCTTTACTAACCTTAACAAAATACTAAACAACCTATCATATAGTACATTAGCAAGGTCTAACTACTAGTCTTAACCATATAACCTTTCAACACATTGTAGTTACACTTAGGTAGAATTAAGAAGCTAAGTGTCAACTAATTCTCTAGCTTGTAGTCGAGCCATTGGTCTTAGTTACTGATGTAGCGTAATTCTTTGCTATTGATGTGGTATAGGATTAGTTGGTTTATCATTCCCCCTCAAGCTAAAGGGGGTGACAACAACCTAAAGCTTATTCTTTTTAGGTGTAGAAACATGTTTGGCTAGAACATTTGTCACTCAACCAACATGAGGTACATACCTCACTTCTAGGCTACTGTTTATAACTTTCTCTGTTATGCAGTGTACATCCCATTCTATATGTTCACTTCTAGAATGGAGAACTGGATTTGATGCTAAAGAAAGAGCACTTATGTTATCTACCCACAAAATAGGAAGTTGAGAAGATTAAACGGACAACTCAATGAGCAAGTTTTGAAACCATTGAATCTCTGCAGCAACATTGGACATAGACTTATACTCATTTTATATGCTAGACCTTGACACCATTTGTTGATTTGAAGATCAAGACATTAGGTTACCACCAAATATTAGATAGGCTCTTTGAGACCTCCTATTAGCCAAATATCATGCCCAATCAGCGTCTAAGAATGCTGTTATACTGACTAATTTAGATAGTTTAATGAAGATCCCTTCATTTATAGTAACTTTCAGGTACCTTAGAATTCTTTTACAGGCTTGCCAATGAATATTTGTTGGTTTGTACAAGAATTGGATCAACTTATTCCCTATGAAAGTAATATTTGACCTAGTGATTGATAAGTATTGCAATGCACCTATAGTACTTCTGAAAAGTGTTATGTCTATCACAACATCTCCTTCTTGTGCTAAAAGTTTTACAGTGGAACTTACAGGTGATGTGTCAGGTTTTGCTCCATCCATCTTAGTTTTTTTAGTAGGTTAGTGATGTATTTATTTTGAGTAAGATTCATACCATAGGTACTTCTGTAAACCTCATTGCCCAAGAAGTAATTAATGTGTCCAAGGTCTTTCAAAGTGAATGCATGATTGAGCTTGTCATACCAGGATCTTGGACCTTGTTTAAACCATAAAGAGGTTTCTTAAGGTAACACACATGTTTTGGCCTTGAGTTGTCCAAAAACCATCTGGGTGTGCCATAAAAACATCTTCCTTAATGAAGCCACTAGGGAATGTATTTTCCCATCAATTTTCATGACTTTCCAACCATATGCAACTGCTAGATGCACCATTATTCTCACTGTGGTTGGTTTCACTACAAGATTAAAAGTTTATGTATAGTCTATTATTGGTTTTTGGTGAAAGCCTTTCACCATAAACATGGATTTATACATTTGTAAGCTCCCATCTCAGTTTGTTTTAACCTTGAATACCCATTTGTTGCCAAGTAGTTGTTGGGAATTGAGGCGCGTAGCGGAGGCAGTTTATATAAGAAATTGAAAAAATAATAGTGTCCCATAAGTTCAAAAAATTTTTTTAGCGAAAAATACTTTTCTCATCGGATCCATTATATATCTATACATTAAATCTAAGTATACAAAATATGAATTATATCTCTTGTAATCAATCAAACGTCCTTGCCAACAACGAACAGGAAGCTCCATGAACAACGGTCTGCGAGATCCACACCAAAATCTTCTAAGCCAATCTTCAAACACACTAGAAAGTGTGTGGGCACGTAGAATATATCAAAGCCACTTTTCTGTCTCTAGATATACTCAAAACATGATATCGAGATATTTGAAGAATGACTTTAGTGAGACAAAAACTCTGAAAAAGAATTGAAGTATTCACAGAGTTTTTGATTAACTTTTAATCACAATGAATGCGTCAATCACTTTATCACACACTTAATTAGGTCAATATAATAATATCTATGTATATATTCTAGGTTAAGACTCATTAGGTTTTAGGGTGTACATAAAATAATAATTTACTTACAAATGTCTCATTACAGTGAGATCTACTACAATTGGTGCAACACTGCAGTGTCACACGGCACTGCAGTGTGCCGTACAGAGCTATAGCGCCTCACCACACTACTGACTCACGACACTGTTGTAGTGTTGTTGGACACTACAGTGTGCCACGTGTCACTGTAGTGTCGTGTGACATTACAGTAATTCATGCCGACTTATTCAAAAATCAGTGATTGACATGTGGCAGTCTAACATGTCACATGGCAATTTTTCCAAATTTATTATTTATTTTAATCTGATATATCTAGATATTAGTTAATTCAAAAATAACTTATCTGATCAACTCTATCAACTAACTTATCTACTAGTTTACAAATAACAGATTTAGTTGATTCAAATTTAAATTAGTTTATAATAATAATTTAACATTATTTAATTTCATAAATCAAATATGAAGTCTCACTTATCGATTAAAACAAAATTAATCAATATAATTGAAATTGCTGAAAATTACAATAAAAATTTTAATTAATTAATTACATATAATCATCTCAGAATTATATACTTGCTCAAGAAATTTAACTCCTATCGCAGGTTAGTCCTATTGTCATGCCCTGAAATATTCACACCATGTACTGTGTAGTATAGAGGTGACTCGGGTACCATGGACCCATAATTCTAAACTCCAATAAAACATATTATCAATTAAACTCTTTAATTAAATAATCTTATTTATTAATTTCATTATTACTCTGCTATAAATATGAAATTGCACTCGTAGTAATTACAGTATATATTTATAGAGTATTCTCGTGTAATCCATTGATACAATCATTTCATGTAGTTTCGTCATCTAATTATTGGTTTGTAAATTAGAGCTAGTCAAAATTACCATGTTACCCTGCTAATTATCTCTTGATCCTTAAGTAAAATACCATTAATTCACTAGTGAATGGTCAATTTATAATCGTATTATAAATTTGAGCTCAATAATCATTCAGTTCCATTATTAACACTTAAATGAATCAATATACGATCCATCAGGAAAACTTAGATCTAAAATATTGTAAGATGGTATTCTCAACCATCCACATCACTAAAACTCCAAAACAAAGTCACTAGTATGTTTTAAAAATAAAAATTAATGAGTGAATCAAAAGATCCAGTAGACATGCATATGAGTTCATGAATACTAAGGATTTAAACTGATCTACATATGACCATCATATTTAATGTGTATTAAATCTTTATGATAAACAGTAAGTTAATAAAGATAATAATCTACATCGGTCCACTCCTATATAATCTGATTATATAAAGTACATTCATTAAAATGTCTATCTACATCAGTGATATGGATCTAGATCACATACATTCAAAAATACTTAGTGAACCGTACTAGCATCCATTTATTAAAGATTCAATACTTTAATATCTTGAGTACTATTTTAATCATTATCTATTATATTAGTCCTCTCGTACTTATTCAGGATCATAGTCGTTAACGATATGAAATTTTTAGATAATTATATAAATTATTCAACAATAATTGAAAAGAACAATTATAAGAAAAATCTAATTTCATTAATTTTAAATTAAAAATATCTAAACACATGCTTTGAGGGCACTTGCCTGTTTTAAAAATAAACCTTAACGAGTGAATCAGAAGATCCAGTAGATTGCATAAGAGTTCATGACTACTAAGGATTCAAACTGATCTACGTATGACTATCATAATTAATGTGTATTAAATCTAAATGATAAGCAGTAATTTAATAAATATATTAATCCACATTGGTCCAGTCCTATATAATCGGATTATATAAAGTACATTCATTAAGATTTCTATCTACATCAGTGATCTAGATCTAGACCAATGCATTCAAAAAATACTTAATGAACCGTACTAGCAACCATTCATTAAAGATTCAATACTTTAATATGTTGAGTACTATTTTATTCATTATCTATTATATTAATCATCTCGTACTTATACATGATCACAATCTCATTAATGATATGAAATTTTCAGAAATTTATATAATTTATTTAACAATAATTCAAAAGAACAATTATAAGAAAAATGTAATTTCATTAATTTCAAGTTAAAAATGTCTAAACACATGCTTTGAGGGTACTATGCTCAACAATATCTCACTTGCCCTAAAGTAAATATGGCATCTCTCTCAACCCCATATTTCGAACATGACCCTCAAATGACTTCACATAAAGTGTTTGGGTAAAAGGATTAGCAAGGTTTTCATCTGACATTATCTTCATAACAGTCACATCCTCTCGGCGCACGATCTCTTTTACAAGATGTAATGTCCTCTCAATGTGCTTGCCCCTCCTGTGACTCCTCGGTTCTTTGAAATTAGCTACCGTTCTACTGTTATCACAGTACATGATCAGTGGCCTATCCACATCTAGAACTATTTCTAGATCAATATAGTACTTTATGAGCCATACCGCTTCTTTCGCAGCTTCACAAGCCACTATATATTCGGCTTCCATAGTATAATCTACAAACTAGATTGTTTAATACTTCTCTAGACTGCAGCTCCTCCACCAAGGGTGAATAGTAATCCAGACGTCAACTTTTGCCTATTCATATCTGATTGAAAATTAGAATTAGTATAACCAGTGTGGTTCAGGTCTCCACCTGAATAAACAAACATATAATTTCTAATTCTCCAAAGATACTTGAGAATGTATTTTATTGCATTCCAATGTTCTAAACCAGGATTTGATTGATAACGATTGACAATTCCTACTTCATAACAGATGTCTGGTCTCGTACGCAACATTGTATACATGAGACTACCAACAACTGAAGCATAATGAACCTTTCTCATATCCTCTTCCTAGTGAGGTGTCTTAATACATTGCTCCTTGGAAAGGATAATTTCATGTATGGTCGGTAGTTGACCTTTCATAAAATTTTCAATGGAGAATCTCTCCATCACCTTATCAATATAAGATGTCTAAGAAAGTGTAAATAGCTTGTTCTTTCTATCCCTTAGGACTTGGATGCCTAGAACATAGATGACTTCTACCAAATCTTTCATTTGAAATTTCTCAGCTAACTAATTCTTTACTTTCGACAAAGTTCTACATCATTCCCAATGAGTAAAATATCGTTTATATAAATAACTAAGAAAATCATAATCTTATCTTTGATATATTTATAAACACAAGATTTGTCAACATTTTGCTCGAATCCATACAATTTAATAATGTCATCAATGGTAAATTCCAAGATCTTGATGGTTGTTTTAATCCATAAATGAATTTAAGCAACTTGAATACTTCTGATCTTGCTCATTTTTAAGAACTCTTTTGGTTCCATCATATAGATGTTTTCTTCAAGAGAGTCATTTAGAAAAACTATATTGACATCTATTTATAATATTTCATAGTCTAAACTTGCGGCTATAGATAAAAGGATGCGAATGGATTTTAGCCCGGCAATGTGAGAGAATGTCTCCTCATAATCGACTCATTCCCTTTGTGTATAGCCTTTGGCTACCAGCTGTTCCTTGAAAGTCTCTAGTTTCCTATCTGCATCACATTTCTTCTAAAGATCCATTTACATCTAATGGACCCAACATCTTCAGGTGGATCTACAAGTTTCGAGACACAATTGGAATACATCAATTCCACTTCCTGGTTAATGGCATCTTACCATTTCTTCTTTTCACGATCTTCCATCGCCTCTTTAAAGGTTAATGGATTGTCATTATCAATATCAGACATTAGGACATGTGCCTCTAGTTCATAGTGAATAGGTTGTCTTACAACCCTCCCACTACGACGTTGCACCAAGGTTTCCTATACTAGTTTCTATGGTTTGTCGTTTATCAGTTAATGATAAATGTGGTCTGATCTCATCGGATGCTAATTCTTCAAGAACTACTTTTCTTCGAGATTTGTAGTTTTCCATATAGCCGTGTTCAAGGAAAGTGACATTTGTCGATACAAACATCTTTTGATCCTTGTGACTATAAAAGTACACACCTCTTGTTTTTGGAGCATAGCCAACAAATATACACGCTTCAGAACTCGAGTCTAACTTTCCAGTCTTGGTCTAAGTTCATGAGATGGACACCCTCACATACGAAAAATGATGTAAACTAGGATGAACATCAATCCTGATGTGCACCTCCTAGAATCCTTGTTCGCTTGGAAATCAGAGTCGGTATAACCCATAATATTCATGTCAAAACTTGAATACACAAACATGTAGTTCCACATTCTCCTAAGATATTTGAGGATATACTTGACAACATTCCAATGCTCGAGTCTAGGATTAAATTAGAAATGACTCACCACACCTACAACATAGTAAATATTTAGCCTAGTGCAAAGCATTGCATGCACGAGACTTTCTGCGGCTAAGGCATAGGGAATCTTTCTCGCGTCCTCCTATTTTTTAGGGGTTTTGGAAGACTGCTATTTAGAGAGGCTGACTCAATGCCTAAAGGAAAAACATCCATTTTCATGGAGTCTTGCATACTGAAGTGATCCATTACATTATCGATATAAGATGCTTGAGACAACGTCAATTGTCTGTTCTTCCAACCCAAAAGATATTAATACCTAGGAAAAATGTAGCTTCTATAAGATCCTTCATATCAAATTTCTTTACAAGTCAAATTTTGACATCAAACAATTTTCCTACATCATTCCCAATTAGGAGAAAATCGTCAACCTATAATACCAAAGCAGTCACCTTCCCTTCGTGTATCAGCTTATAAACACAGGTTTCATCCACTAACTGCTCAAAACTGAAGTTCTTGATAGTTTCGTCGAATATGATATTCGACAAATAGGACGCATGCTTAAGTCCATATAAATGAACTTCAATAATTCACAAACCTTTCCCTATTGGCCTTTCTCTATGAACCTGTCTGATGGAGCCATATAAATACGCTCTTCAAGATTGCCATTTAGAAAAGAAGTCTTGACGTACATCTTCCAGATTTCATAATCGAGGGCATCGTCAATGGACATGAGGATTCATATGGATTTAAGCATGGCCACCAACGAGAAGATATGTTCATAGTCAATATCTTCTTTTTGGGTGTAGCCATTGGCAACAAGTCTTGCTTTGAATGTCTATATAGTCCCATTTAGACCTCTCTTTTTCTTATAAATCCATTTACAGCATATGGGTTTTACTCCTTCAGGAGGATGAACAAGCTTCGAGACTCCATTCGAGTACATCAATTGTATCTCGACATTTATGGTGTCTTGCCATAGTTTTACTTTAGGATCAGCCATGGTCTGCGAGTAGGAAACATACTAATAATGATCCTTATTTGAGACTGCCATCAAGGCATCTCTATAAGACATGTACCTGTCAGGTTATCACAACCTTCACACCACGTCAAGGCTCTATAGAATCGGGAACAAGTTCTGATTAGGGAGTCAGTGTCCTCCCACTCAATAATTTCTCTAGCATAAGTGTGCTTCTCGGCTTCACATTTTTTATGTAGTCCTCTTTAAGACAACACACATTCATGCTCATGAATATTTTCTTGTCAGTTAGACTATAAAAGACGTATCAATTCATTTCATTGTGATATCCTACAAACAAACATAATTCTGATCGACTGGTTAACTTGTTTATCTTCAGTCTCAATATGTGTACTGAGCATCCCTGTATCCTAAGGTGGCTTACAAATCAATTTCGTCCACTCCATCTTTTATATGGAGTACCAGGCATTATCTTTGATGGAATTTGGTTCAAAATATATATCACTATTTTCAAGGCATATCCCTAGAATGAATTTAGGAGGGATGAGTAACTCATCATGGTCTAACCATATCAAATAGAGTTCGACTCCTTCTCTCTAACACATCATTTTGTCCTGGAGTATAAGGTGTTGTAAGTTGAGAAAAAAATACATTATTCCTTAAGAAAGTCTTCGAACTCTCCTAGCAAGTACTCTCCACCACGATCGGATCATAGTATTTTGATTTGTTTCTCTAATTGCTTCTCGACCATAGCCTTATGCTCTTTGAACTTTTCAAAGGTTTCGTACTTTTGGCACATTAGATAAATATGTCCAAAACGTGAGTAGTCATCTGTGGAAGTTACAAAATATTCATAACCTCCTCTTAATTGGATATTCAATAGCCCACATGCATTACTATGTACGAGTTCGAGGTATTGAGTGACTCTTTCACCCATCACTAAAAAGGGTCTTTTGGTCATGGGTACTGATCTCACACTTAAAGTTTGCATTGGACCATCCTTTGCGAGTCTTTTAATCATGTCTAGGATATACATCCTTTTACTATCCATATGTAAATCAGTATTTACTTTAGTGTTCCACATCATTGAAACTTTTGTATTTACATAAAATAAGTTGTTTATCATGCGTGCAGTAGTAATTAAATATTCATTTATAAAAATACTAATATCATTATCAATGAAATCTAAAGAAAATCTTGCTCAATTAAACTAGCTACTGAAATAAGGTTTTTTTTCTTCCAAAAACTGAGATATAATAAACATCACATAAAACCAAATAACTATTCACAAATAACGATTTAATAATTCCAATTGGTACTGTCGATACTAGTGCTCCATTCTCCAAACGAAAGTTGAACTTGCCCTCGTTAAGACTTCTACTTTCCCTGAACCCCTAAAGGGAACAACAAATATAGTTAGTGGCTGCAAAGTTTACAATCCACGAACAAGTAGAGCCAACCACATAACAGACTTCGGCAACAAGTAATGTACCTTCAGATTTTAACTCCTTAAGATAATCTAGGCAGTTACCTTTCCAATGTTCAACGACTCCGCAATGATGACACTTATCTTTTGACTTATCCACTTTCACAGGGCCTTTGCCTTTTGCAACTTTCGAGTTCACCTTCTTAGCTTTCTTCGAACCTCTCTTGTGTTTCTTTTTTACACCAGAGGTGGAAGGCTTATTTTCTGTAAAGTTTTCCTCTCCATTCTTTCTCTTGCCCTTCAGAAATAGGGTCTCAGCAGCTTGCAACTCCTTCCTGAGTTTTGGAATAGAATACCTCAACATATTCATCGAACAATTAAGTTTAAAGTTTTCAAATGTGTCTGGCAAGGTCTCGAGCATCATATCAATTTGAGTCTCGCCATCTACCTCAACTCTCATGATCTACCTTTCATTCAGATAATTAATGATCAACATCATATGTTATCTGACAATAGTTTTGAGTTTCATCCGACAGTTTTTGAAGTTTGGCACAGTAGCCTGTTTGGCTTAACGATCATGATCCCTGAATATTTTATTGATGTTCAACATCATATTAGCGGTGGTCTCCATGTTCTAATGTTGTTAGTACAACACATTACTAACTAATGCCAATATGTAACACCACGCGATCTCATCAGAATGCAGTCAAGAAGAATATGCATCATTTTCCTATTGAGTTTATTCCGTAGTAGGTCAAGGGGACAGTGGTGGTGAGCACGAACTTGAGATTTTCTACCGTCAGCACGATATCAAGATTATTGAGAGTGAGGATAATGACATGATTACTGAAGAGAATAAATAGAGTGGTGTAAATAAATACTTAATCATTCTAGAAAGTATGATGCATGATGTAAATACTTAAATATAAAAAAATCCGATAAAAATATTTCTTCCATTAGGGGTGTTCGACGGTCGGTCTGGTCACATTTTTAGAGGAAAATTAGGCCAAACTAAAAATTACGGTCCTCATATATGGAGGACTAAACCGACCATAACACTGTAAAAAATTTGTTCCATCCAGACATCAACGATCAGATCAGACGGATTTTATGGACCAAGAGGCTGAGCCTTTTACCTTACTCTCTTTTATCAATGGCCATTAATGGCTTCATAGATAACTATGACTAACTAATGTTTGCAATCTAGATATACCATGATTAACTGATGTTTGCAATACATTAATCCGCTCTTCCAGCTAAGAACTAAATCAAATAAAATCAAAACAAAATCAACTACATCAATTACAATAGAACCAATTCCAGTTAGTTAACATAGAAAACAGTGAAAGCCATAGCTGGAAAGAAGTATAAGCCACCAACAATGGGACAAACACATATTCTTTCTACTATACATCCAAGCTTTCACTAATTTATCAAAAGTTTTCCAAGTCCAAGGTCAGACTCCTAAATGCAAGAAGATTTTGAAACAAAATCAACAAAGATTTAGAGTACAGATCTGAGTCTTATGCTATCAATTGAATGGATTTGTTTCAGATCTGATGGTATCGATAGAAAGAGAAACTTGCATACCTTTTCTTAGATCCGTCAATCTTGAGATAAAGAGAGATGTGAGTTTGAAACAGAGACCAGGCAGAACCGATTTGAAAACTTAGAAATCCTAAGAACGAAGAAGAAGGCGTCGCGGGAGAGAGGAAAATGGCAGAGAAGAAGGCTGAAAACGGAGAGGGAGGCATCGTAGAGTCTGTAAAGTGTAACCTAAAGAAGAAATATATATATATATATGGTCTTTCCAGTCAGTTCGGTCCAAAATTAACTTAAATTCTGAACCGAACCAAAAATTTGATCCTCTCTAAAAGGAGGATAAAATCGACCATATATGAGAATAAAATCGTCCAGACCGATAAACTTCGGATCGGATTAAACTTTCTGGATGGTTTTTGAACACCCATATCTTCCGTGATATTACGATCAACAACGATAGCTCGTCTCATCTAGGAACAACGCCTGAGTTAGCTCCTATCGCATTGAGACTCTTCTCATTTGGTTAACGCTTATCAAGATGACACTACATCTAGCTCAACCAATCACCAATGATTTTGATCACCTTAGCCCCATTGACTAGCTCCTATGGTAGACGGCACGGCAAACCTCGGAGTGCGTGTGGCTTCTCAAGATTTATGCGACGATTCATTCATAACTCGTTCACGAGAGATTTATATGAAATGTAACGATACAATTCATGTAAAATTAAATTACATAAAATCCTATGCCACAAATTTGGCGTACATCAATTCTAAAATTGAAAAATAACACCTAGAGTCAATCGATCGAGATCCATTCATAAAACATATTCAAACATGCTTTGAATCTACCATACAATAATTATATGTCAATATCATCATATCCATCCATTCATACGTTTAAATAATGAATATGCATATTAAAAAACCATAGGGGCTGATATCAATTGTTGGATCAAGTTTTAGATTACGATGACAAATTAATGAACCACAAGTTCATGGGTGGAATTTCAAAAACAAATCATACAAACATTTAATCCAATTAAACACAAGACTAATCAATGAACATACATAATCATATAAACATTCGAGAAAAGATTGAAACAATTTATACAACTTCAATTAATGGAGAATTTCTGATTTGGTGGGATCCAATTTCTATCTTCCGTTCTTCGTTCTTTGCAGAACTAGTAATTGATCTTCGTACCATCAACTATTCGTTAGAATCAGAAGTATATCTCTTAAGGATATCGGTAGGAATTGAGTGTGGGCTCTCAAAATAACGATTAGAAGAGAAAAAACAAAATTTTCCTCTTCCCTACTGTGAAATCGGTGGCAACTGTGTGGGGAGGAGAGAAAAAACTATTTTATGCTCTAGCTAGCACTTAGCTTAGCTTAGGGTTAGGTTTGCAACCATTTTATATTATTTATAGAATTTATCCATATACTCATATATGATCAAACCGAAATTTTCATTCTCACAGCACTGTGATGTGTGATTCTTACATCTCTCTTAGAGCCATAATTGTGTCCAAATTCATCCGTCCAAATTGATTAATTAAATTGATCCACATCAATTAACTAATTTATTTTATTTATTAATTATCCAATAATTAGTGATGACACCCATCTCATATGGGGCTCAGGAAGTGTATTTTGGTCCAAAATAAGTTTTTGGTCAAACTTACGTTGTTTCTCATTCCCGTTCTTATGAGCCACTCTTGAGACTGAATGTACCCACATGAATAAAGTTATGAGATTTAAATATCTGATAAATTGTCGACATATTTAATCCTGACATTGTACGATTCCAATATAGGTCCAATACCGATAGAACTCTCAATTCATCCGCGCTACATTTTTTGTTGGTGCAAATAAATATTTTAATTTCATGGTCCACATAATATTTTATGATATTATCCTTCGTGAATATTAGTAACAAGAGTGAGAAGTAAAATTACTATTTTACCCATCTAGTTATTATTTCCTTAACTACTTTATTGACTGTGAATAAAAAAGACATATCAGTTAAGTGTCTCGTACAGATCACCATGTCTTATTTAATGACACATGTCATCGAGTACCAGGCCTGGTTTTTTATTCACACACTCATCAATAAAGTATAATGTGTTATTGTTGCTATTGCAATCTTGCCACGAATTGCATATCTGTAAATCACGTAACTTCAATATAGTTGAATCACAATCCCGACAGCCGAGATATTGGCTGACAATTTCAATTCACTCCTTTGACATATCAAAGATTGCAAGTAACTACGTCAAGTTTCGTATTCATCTCAGAGTTATGTAATTACAAAAATACCCTTAAGGTGTAACAATTAGAATTAGAGCTAGATAAACGGCTTGCTCTAAACTGATTGAATACCGGTCTATTCAACATGTTCTATAGCATGACTAGGTCAACTGTTAGTGTCTCCACTCCCATGCCCTGAAACCGGTATCTTTTGGTTCAACCTAATAGTCATAATTTGATTTGATTGTTCAGTTGATCCTAAGACTACGAATAAAATTTTGAACTATCTCAGAAGAGCTTGTCTGGAAGACCGCTCGGTCTTTAATCTTCTTACGTTGATAATAGTTCCAGGACTTAAGTAAATAAAAACACACTTTAGTTAAAGGAAACTTTCAATTTATTCATAAAATCTAGTAATACATAAATACTAAAGAAATAATTGTTTACTCATAAATAGTTATTACACCATACTTTATGAACATAATTCCAACAATAAGTGCTTTAGATTTGACAATACCATTTTAGACCTAGTTGTCATGGCACAGGTAGAGATTTGTATAGGTACAGTTTTAATTGAGGTTTGGCTAGTTTTAAGTTGATTTCTTGTAATAGGAATTTCAGTCATAAGATTATCAATTATAGAAGAAAAATTAGGTAATTTTGGTTTGTATAGGTACAGGTTTATGTGAGTTTGTTTGAGCTAAAAAGTAGGGCAAAAAACCAAACTGAACCAAACTTCGGTTCAGCAATAAACCTGAACTGAATTGAACCGTGAATGCTAAAAAAACTGAATCGTGGTTTCATTTCGGTTCGGTTCTTCGTTTCGGTATTATTAATAAAAAATAATTTTTTAAATAATTTTAAACGATATTATTGAAAAAATAATATAAAATCAGAAATTTATTTTCGTTCGGTTCGGTTTGGTTTTATATGAAATTATATATAAAAGGTAAAAAAATTAGTTTAATATTTCAGTTTGAAAACCACCAAAAATCTGAACCGAACCAAAACTTCAGTTCGGCAATAAAATCGAACCAACCGAACACATATAAAGAACCGACTGAACTGGTAATTTTCATTTCAGTTCAGTTCAATCGGTTTGGTTTGATTTTAAACACTCCTACTAAAGAAGAGTTTACTGAAGTAGTACCCATAAATATCTAAACTCTTACATTTTCTTGAGTTGCCAGAGCTAAAGAATTTATTATAGGATGATGATGTAAAATTGAGGTGAGAGTGGGTGTCTGACTGACTGGCTCAATACCAATGACATTGTTTTGCAAAACATAGTATTGTAAGGAAAGTTGGACTAATTGAAAACAACATTTCTGGATATGTATAGCCTACCAGAGGAGTGTTGACATTTAAAGCCTTTGTGATATAAACAATAGCCAATAAACAAGAACAAATCTGAGTGAAAATCTAGCTTATGAGAGTTATATGGCCTTAAGTATGAAAAACATGCACATCTAAGAGGTGTTAAGGTGTTATAGTATGGAGTTTTGTGAAATAGAACTTGAAATAGACATTTAAGGTAAATGGCTATTTGGAAGGGTTCCCACCAGAATGTTAAAGGCATACATGTTTGAGCTAAGAGTGTCAGTCTTGTTTCCACTAAGTGTTAATGTTTTCTCTCAAATTTTCCATTTTGTTGGTGTGTATGGGGACATGGTGTCTAAACTTTATACATTGAGATAAGAAGTATTTTACAAAGGGTCAGAACTCACCCTCTAATCTGACTGGATAGTTTTAATGGTGCATCAAACTGTTTTTCAACTAGGTTTTTGAAGACAATGGAAGTATTGAGAGTTTCAAATTTTAACTTCATTGGATATACCTAAAAAACTTATTATACTCATTAAGAAAGCATACATAGCATCTATATCCTTCTTCAGAAGAAGTTGATGCATAGTGTCATAGATTTGTATGTATAATTTCAAGAGATTTACATGTTTTAGACTGACATATTTGAAAGGACATGAGATGATTTTTACCCTTTTGGCATGTAGTACAAAAGCTAGGTACTTGTTTGAGTATAGGAATATTGTTTGACCGTGACACCTTACGCAAAATAGTAGATGCGGGTAGGGGTGTTCAAAAATAGTTCAAACTGTATAACCCGATCCGGACTGCATCGAAGTTGATCGGTTTGGGCAGTTTTTTCCCTTTATTTGGATGGTTCGGTCATCAATTAGTAGAGGACTGAAATTTCAGTTCGGTCCAGAATTTCAGCCAATTCTGGACCGAACTGACCGAACTGACCGAACTGTCCGTATACCTCCGCATATATATAGCATATTATTTCTCAAACCTAGCCTTCCTTCCTCAAAGTGACGCTACCCACCTTCTTTCATTTCTCAGTGATTGTCCCCTCCTCTCCGCACTACGAGCAGAGCCGCGTCGTGCATCCACCACCATCGTCATCTCGTCTCTGTGTTGTGCTTCCACCATCGTCTGGAGTGCTTCCACCATCGTCTGAAGTGCAACTCAGATCTGGATGATGACTCAGATCTGAATGGCGACTTAGATCTAGATCTCAACTCTACACCTCATTCATATTCTTGCATTTGTTTCTTCTATAATTTTAACTTTTTGTTTGATTTTTTGTTTCATTCCTTTAATGGAGGTCATGTTTTCATCTAAAGTTCTTGCAGCTTGTCCAAATAGAATACTCTGTTAATAAATGATGGGAGTATGTATATCATTGTTATTGTAGTGGAAACGCATATAATTAGTACTAACAATAGTTCTGGTGTTGTGATGGAAGTTTTCAGTTTCAGAAAGTTTCATAGATATTTATTGTAAAATAGGTACTTAGACCGTAAAAATCGGCCGAACCGACCGTTGAAGTTCAGTCTGGTCGGTTCAGATTTTTTGCAGTGTTTTGGTCATATTTTTCTTCAAAAATCTGACCAGATCGACCGTTGAACACCCTTAGATGTAGGATGCTGTAATGGTTTATGCCATATATAAGTTTGATTTAACATGTTTGCAGCAAAAATACTTATATTGTGCTGATCTTGTGCAACTTTGTGAACTTGCTGATAAGGAGAAAAAAATGTGACTAGTAATAGAGTCAAGAGCATAGATTTTATTACTTGCATAAATATTACAGAAGGAAGAAAAATTACATGATAACAGATTTTCGGTAGAATTATCGATATTAAAATTTGAAAGATTATAGTCTTTAAAACTTAGACTAGGAGAAACAAATTTGCTATTCTTATTATAACCAAGATTTATGAAACACTAGCATGATTTTCTTAGTTTCTTTGAATGACATATGCAACCAAACTTGATTTGCTTCAGGAATCGTCAGAAGATACGGACCATCTCTAAGGATCCCATACAAGAGTATGGTTCTTATTTTCTTGTCCTTCACATAACAAGCATTAGCATTACACTCAATGAATATATTATTATCTTTTATCAATTTAGAAATTCTAACTAGGTTTTTTTTTTAATTTTTAAAAACTCTTAGCAAAGAACTCAGTTTTTAATATTGATTTACTTAGAATTTTGTCGGTAAGAGAGTTGAACCTGTATGTGTAATAGACAAAGTCTTACCATTGCCCGCTGCTAACCTTTCTCCACCATTGCATTCTTGTAACCATGTTTTAAGTTGCTTAGCTCAGTTGTGACATGATTGGTTGTTTCACTGTCAGCATACCAGTCCATGTCATACACTAAGTCTGGTGATGCAAAATTAACAGAAGGTGAGGCAAAATATTCTACAGGAGTAGAAGAGTTTCCTCCAGTTCAGGAATAAGAAGAATTCACTTTACCATATGATGTATTTCCTCAAATTTGAGTCTGAAAAGAACAATTTCCCCTT
This sequence comes from Datisca glomerata, assembly GCA_003255025.1. Taxonomy (NCBI): domain Eukaryota; kingdom Viridiplantae; phylum Streptophyta; class Magnoliopsida; order Cucurbitales; family Datiscaceae; genus Datisca; species Datisca glomerata. The sequence goes on along the minus strand of QANY01005488.1, from coordinate 389,111 downwards.
TGAAAGTTCCTCTCCAATCTATGATGACACATGTTCTTGCCGGAAAACCTCCTCTCTTCGCATTATTCTAAAATGGTGAGTTCCTCCTAAAATTCTTACTGAAGCTCCCAAAATTATTCTGAAACTGACCACTTCCATGACCTCTTCTCTTAAATACAAAACCTGAATTGCCAGTCCAAATGTTTGCACTCATTTTGATCAGACCTTCATGCTCATTCATTTGCTTTTCAAGTATACTCTCATGACACATTAGTAGAGATTGCACCACCTCCACTTCAAGATTCTCACTTCTTGATGTTACATTTACTACAAGAGAGTCAAATTTTGCTCCTAATCCATTCATGACAGAAAAAATTAATTTTTTCACGCCTACTGGTTGTCCTGCAGTAGATAAGCTATCTTCTATTCTTCTTATATTCTCACAAACCTCAGCTACTGACATGTTCATTTTAGTGCTTGAGATTTCCTTGTAAAATTACTTTTAAGAGAACTCCAAACTTCTGTAGATGGAACTCCAAACTTCCAAGAACACCTTCTGACATAGAGGTTCTTAGCCAACTAAGAAGCAGTTGGTCCTTTCTAATCTAGGTTCCATACTCTAGATTCCTTTCACCATTTCCTAGTTTTTTGTTAGGCTAGCCTTCTGTACCAAAAACTATTCCATCCACTCCATGTCCTATAATTGCTAGAATCACTTGTGATTTCTAAAGGACATAGTTACCTCAATCAAACTTGACTAAGTGAGAGCTGCTCAGAGTATTTGATAAGAAACTCTGCAGATTGGTAGAGTTGCTAGTGGCATTACTTGTAGTGGAGTTAGTTTTAGTCTTCTTAGCCATCGATGTTTGCCTTTATAGGCTCTGATACCATGTAAAAAAATGAAAAAAAATATAGAAGAAATAGAAAAGAATCGGTGGGAGAAGAGTGATGAAGAAGTTGAATAACTGGATTTTGATTATTTGCTTCATTAACCTTGACAGAATACTAAACAACCTTTTATACACTACATTGGCAAGCTCTAACTACTAGTCTTAAGCATATAACTCCTTAACACATTGTAGTTACACTTAAAATATAACAAGCTAACTATCAACTAACTCTCTAGTATGTTTGTAGTCGAGCCATTGGTCCTAGTTGCTGAGGTGGAACAATTCTTTGCTGCTGATGTGGCATAAGATTAGTTGGTTTATGCACAAATAAAACATATAGGGAACATAAAGAAACAGGAAGCCCAACCTCCTGGTTTATGCCAACCATTCTTCTTCTACTCCATTAAGTCTTACCGGAGATTCTCATGATGTGCCTAGCTCTTGATCAATATCAAGAGTTAAGATACCTTTGTTAGTACTAGTAAATATGCATGTGCGATACACGTATAAATAAATATATTATACCTTTAGATGTGATTATTATTTATATTCATATTATATTTATGTGAATTAAATAAAAATATATAACACCATATTATTTATTTTCAATTTGAATAATATCAATACAATGTTTATATTGTTATTATTTATATTTGTTGATATATTTTGATTCAACTCACATCATGTATGTTTGTAAAAAAAACTAAAGAGTGTACCATAGAATTATGCTCTAAAAATTAGAAGATAAAATTATGTCATTAGAATTAAATGATATACTTCATATTTTATTGAAACTTAACTTCTATCTTTTGATTGTATTACTAATTTAATTTTTCGTTTGTAAATTTTGTATACGTATCTTTATACAATTATATATTGTTTGTTTTCATCATAATAATATATACTTCTCTGCTTATAAAGTAGTATTGTTTCTTCTTTAAAAAAATAGTGTCGTTTCACTTAGAAAATAGTGTTGTTTCACTTGAAAAATTATATTGTTTCAAATAAAAAGCTGTATTCATTATTATGACTATTCAAATATGTCAAGTAGTAACAACGAATAAGAACGTGACAAATGTACTTTTAAGGGATATTTAAGATTTGAAAAAATATATGTAGATATGATTGTCCAAAAAAATTTATTGACTTACTTCTCATTTTAATATATTATAGATATATAATCTTCCTATTGGGCACGAAACTAAGCATAAACTGGCTCAAGACCCACCGTCGGGTCAATAGCATCTAAAATTCTTGATTTTTTGAAACAACCAAATTTTTTTTTGCCATGGTCGGTAGCCACAAGCCAGATAAATTATGGGTCATATTGTACTTTGGGTGTACCGAAGATTAGGAAAGAGAACAAATTAGAAAGAAGAGAAGAGGAATATCTTTTCCTATTTTATCTTGTACTAACATGCATATTTCGTATACAAATATATTATTCGATATATGTTGACACTATTGGAAGAATTGTTCTTCTCGGCGATTTTTATGCTTTATACCGACAGTTTTAATCGCTTAATCGAAAAATTTCGGTAGTTCATAGACTTTCGTTTAACATCACGAAGAGCTTAATTATACCGGCTGATTTTTAAACCCTTAGAGTCTTTTATCCCAAGGTTTTTTAGCCTTTACGGGCAGCCAGTAGTGAGATTATAACAAAAGATCATACATATTTTATATTGTACTACAATATCCATGTAGGCTAAGATTGTCAAATTCTTATCCTTTATTCACTACTTGGCTTTATATACCATTGTTGAAAAAAGTTGTGTATAATAGAAAAATAGGCTTAGAGGAGTATTAAATAACACTTTCCTTAAGGTGTTATTTGCCCCCACTCAAGAGATTTGCTAATATGTTATGACAAAACACCCCCAAGATACAACTAAGCCAAGAATTCTAGCAGTTAGCAAAACTGAAAAATTCTACAGAACTCAAAGAAACTGATTTAAAAAAAATTCATTTTTTTGTTGTTAGCCTTAAGCTAAGGAATAGACTATTATTTTTAGTCTTCCATTGGTTGTGTATGCAAAAGACACATCCTTTAGAGTGACATCTTTTGCAACTTTAGATGTAAATATGCTTTTTTGCAAATAGTTGTGTCATCTCACAAACTTTGAGACATAATTTGTAAAGTCTAATTTTCTTATATTACAATCTCTCTAACATTCCCCCACTGGATTGTAATATTATATAGTCTAAACTAAAACGTTAATATCCTGCATACAAGAAGGTATCTTTCGATTTGAACCTTCAATTAGTGTAAGCATCTCAAAGCTAAAACAAAGACTATAGTGACATTGGTCTTGAACCATGTCTTTCAGTTGTTAAAGCTGGAAATACCACATACACAATATTAATTAGCTTCTTTAGAGTTCTCAACTCATTGAGCAATTTTATGGCCATGTGCTCCATCTTGGAGTTCATAAATATTTACAAAAGAAACCCTTATCACTTTGCTAAAAGCGGCACCATTTCAATGTTTATATAGGTAAAGTTTCATTCGAGTCTTTGCTACTTAGACACTAGTTTGAACTTCATTAAGAGTAGTACTCATCCTTCTACCGTAGCAATCATCACTAAATATTCTACAAGGACTATATAATTACTTCAACGTTTTCTCAATCACTTATCAATAACTTGTTATTACCCATTGAACTTCCAACTATTGATATATTAGAAGAAAGTTGGGTTTCCCGTTACTGATGATTTTATTGCAAGGGTTTAAGCTCCATTCCTCTCGATGTTAATTTCACCAAATCTCTAGAAAGTCCTTTGGTGAGAGGATCTGCCAAGTTATAACTTAGACTTAACAAAGATAATGTTAATTACACCATCCTTTATTAATTGGTTGACATATTCATGTATTAAATTAATATGTCTAGACTTTACATTATATACTTTACTATATGCTCTAAACACGGTAGCTTCACTATCACAGTACAAAGAAATAGATGGCATCGGTTGTGGCCACAACGGTATATCAAATAACAAATTTCGCAGCCATTCTACTTCTTTGCGTTCTCCAGCTAAAGTGATAAACTCGGATTCCATGGTTGAGTGCGATATATATGTTTGTTTCTTTGAAGCCCAAGATATCACTCCACCTCCAAGGGTGAGTATCCAACCTGATGTGAATTTATTATAACTAGCACTAGTTATCAGCATCCGAGTATCCTTCTAGTGTCACCAGAAAGTTTGAGTATAATAAACAAAAGCCAATTGTTGACTTTAGATAACCAAGTATTCTGGAAATTCCTTTCCAATGAATTGTACTAGGATTACTTGTATTCAATAGCACAACTTGAGTATGCTAGTGCGATAGGAAGCATAATGTATGCCATGCATTGTACCAGCCATATATAGCGCATTTGAATACGTGAATCATAAGATGTAGTTGCTTCTTTGATTCCCAAATGGTTATATTTCAAAAGCAGCTTGTTTATATAATGAGCTTGACAGAATGCATAACGATCATTGTGTTTTTTAACTTTATTCCTAAGATAGTATCGACTTCATTAAGATCTTTCATTTTAAATTTAGAAGTTAAATACATCTTAGTTTTCAAAACACCTTTCATGTTAATTCCAAAGATAAGAAAAACATCAACATAAAGATAAATAATTACACCAAAGTCATTTGAGAACTTAGAATATATGCATTTGTCGGCATTGTTATATTTAAATCCATAGGATAAAATTACAAAATCAAACCTATCATGTCATTGCTTGGGTACTTGTTTTAGTCTATAAAATGACTTGACTAATTTGCACATTTTCCTTTCATTTCCAAGAACTATGAAGCCCTTAGGTTGTTCCATATAAATTTATTCATCAAGATCACCATTTAAAAATGTTATTTTCACATTCATTTGATGAATATATAATTTATAAAGAGATGCTAGTGCAATTAATACTCTGATGGATATGATTCTGGCAACATGAGCATATGTATCAAAATAATCAAGACCTTTTTCGTGTTTAAAACCCTTGGCTACCAATCTCACGTTGAACGTTTGAATAGATCCCATAAGTATTGTACTTCCTTCTACATACCCACTTACTATTTATCGGTTTTGATCCAGAAGGTAAATCAACCAAGACTCATGTTTTATTTAATAACAATGAGTGCATCCCATCATTTATTGCTTCTTTCCAAAATGAAGCATCTCTAGAACCCATTGCTTCATAAAAAGTCAATGGATCATTTTTGATATTCAACAAAATACGTATTTTATTCAAAACACTATTTCTATCTCCTTCAACTAGAAACACAATAGCTTGAGAAGAGATGACACTAGAATTCAATTCAATGTCTTTTCTTTTCTTATTCTCTGACTTTTTCTAATCTCAAAAACTGGTTCAAGTACTTTTCATTTGTCATTTGTTGACAAACTAGTATCTTTAATAGATAAATGCATTTTATTATTCTCATTCATAGATCTAGTGTCACGGAGAAATTTATCTTCAATAAATGCAACATCTCTATATTCAACAATGGCATTAGATTCTAGATCCAACAATCGATATGCTTTAGAATTTTATGCATATTCAACAAATATACTTTTCACACCTTTTGGACCTAATTTTGTCCTTTTTGGATCACGAGTTCAGTAAAATGCAATGCACCCCCACACTCTCAGATATCCTAAGTTTGGTTTTCTACCTTTCTAAGTTTCGTATGGTGAAACATGAGTTTTAATAAAATAGATTCTATTATGAACATGACAAACAGCAAGAAGAGCTTCCCCCATAAATTAGTAGATAATCCACTGTTTAAAAGCATAGAATTAACCATATCGGTTAAAGTCTTATTTTTTCTCTCAACTATATAATTTTGTTGGGGATTATATGGTGCATATTTTTTATGTATAATACAATGTTCTTCACAATAAAGAGAAAATTCAATAGAAAAATATTCACCACCTTTATCACTATGGAGTATTTTAATTTTCTTTTCTTTTTGATTTTCTACTTCTTTTTTATATCGTTTGAACTTATCAAAAGCTTCATCCTTACTAGCCATTAAATACACATATGTATATCTTGAATAATCATCAATAAAAGTAATAAAATATCTCTTACCTCCCCTTGTTAAAACACCATTAAATTCACAAATATTAGAATGAATGAGCTCTGACATATTTGAACTTCTTTCAACATTATGAAAAGGCTTTTTAGCCATTTTGCATGTATGAAAATTTCACGCTTATGATAATAATTATTACTACACGGAATCAAATTATTTTACACATATATCTCAATGTTCTAAAATTTAAATGTGCTAAACGAGCTTGTCAAATTAAAGAAGACTCAACAATATAAGCAGAAGTACTTATTTTATTAGTAGTACTTAGTTTAAACATACCATCACAAGAATAACCCTTTCCAACAAACTCTCCGTTCTTAGACAAGATTAGTGTGTCAGATTCTAATACAACTTTAAGACCACTTTTACATAACATATTTGCAGATACTAGATTTTTTCTAGTTTCAGGAACATGAAACACATTCAAAAGTTTCAACTTCTTTCCGGATGTAAATTGGAGTTCCACACTTCATTTTCCCAACACTTTGGCAGAGTTATGATTTCCCATTAAGACTTCTTGGCCATCTTCTACATATTCATATGCAATATATTGATTTTGATCATTGCAAACATGAACCGTAGCCCTGGAGCCAAGCCACCAATCATAAGATTTAGTTATTGCCGCCATATTTAGTTCATTAATCATGTCAAATTTGCATATTTGTTACCATTGCAACAATTTCTAAAATCTTATTTTCCACCATGTTTGTATGGTTGTTGGCATTATCCTTCTTGGCGTTCTTTCTAAATCTGCACTCTTTGATGTATTTTTGCCACAATGAAAGCACATTATGTCTTTCTTATTCTTGGTAAAAGTAGAATTATTCCTTTTGTAGTTCTCTTTCCTGTTTGTTATCAAGTTCTTATAATGTCCATTTGCTTTATTTCCTTCAACAAAATTAACCTTAGTAACATTTTGCAAAACATTTCCCTTATCTTGTAAGTGGGTTTCTTCCTCAATGTGAAGATATTTTTGTATTTCTTCCAAGGTAATTTCTTCAGTTTTGTGAAGTAGTCTCGTCCTGTAATCATTCCAACTATTTGGTAATTTGGAAATAATTGCCCCCACTTGAAATGGTTCAGGAAGAACAATTTTGAGTTCACTAAGCTTTGACACCAACACTTGTAATTCATGAACTTGATCTCAAACAGATAGATGGTCCAACATTGGGAATTCAAAAATACTTAAAAATTAAGAATTTGTCAGCACCGACCTTTTTCGATTTAAACTTGAATTCCAAAGCATTCCATATTTCTTGAGGAGACTTCATTGGTGTGTAGAGATCATGGAGATGATCAGATAGTGTGTTTAAATTGCGCCATCTGCAAATCAATTCATCTTCCTCTCTTTTCTTTTGATTCACTATTGTCTGTTTATCATCTTGGGGAGTGGGTTCTGTAAGTGGTGACAAACCAACATCCAGGACATATGACACCTTCAAAACAGTGAGTAGAAATATAATTTTGTCCTTCCAACGATTGAAGTTAGTGCAATCAAAGCGATCAGTTTTGATAAAATCTTGATTCTTTACTTTGAAAGCAGTCATTTCGGAACCAGATTCCATGTTAACACCTTAAGATTGTTGAAAAAATTGTGTATAATAGAGAAATAAGCTTAGGGCGTATTAAATAACACTTTCCTTAAGGTTTTATTTGCCCCGACTCAAGAGTTTGCTAATAGGTTAGGGCAAAACACCCCCAAGATACAACTAACACTACAAGAAAAATCTAATATTGCGACGGTTATACGGTGACGTTTTTCTTAACCACCATTAATTGTTTAAAAGGAGAAGTAATTGTAACGGTTTATATAACGGTCGCAAATGTGTGATATATACTAGCGGCTTTGTCTAAACTGTCAGAATAGGTTATGTGCCGACGGTTCCAATAAACCGTCAGTAATAAACCTTTTTACAGATAAATTACAAAGGTTTAGTTGAACTGTCGCCAAAAATGACCATTTTTTGGATGAGAAGCTCGGCTATTATTTTGCCGACAGTTCAACTGAACCGCCGGGATTGATATTTTTTTACGACGGTTTGGCTAAACCGTCTTATTTGGTGAGAAAATCGGGCTTTTGTGACGGTTCAATGGAACCGTCGCATTTATATGAGACTCGACCGTTTTTCTGACGGTTCAGATGAACTGTCAGGATAGAATCTATTGCTATGGTTTTAAAAACCATAGCAATACAAAAACCCTAAATCAATTTTAAACCCGCATTTTTATTTCTTCCCCAGTTTCCCCTGCCTTCTTCTTCCCCATTTCCCCTGCGAAGTGCTCCTCCTTCCTTCCCCTTCATCCCGCAGCAGCAAACCAGCACACTTTTTTACACTCATGGTCGCAAGCGCTCCGTTGTAGGTTTTCACACTTTGCCATCTCCTTGTTCTTTTAGAAACAAATTAATTTCTCTCTCTCTCTCTATTTCCTTAAATCCGAGTGAGAGTGGTCTTCCCTTTCCTTTGGCCATCTTGGTTAATCTTCAAATCATCCATAGATCAGCTCTCTAGTTGGTGGAAATCGGCAACCGAAATTAGAAATCAGTCGTAGTCGAGCTCGTCCTAGATCCTCCTGCGCTGCTCCCTCTACCAAGGTATTCAACCTTAATTACTAGAAAAACTCTGTTTATCTACATAAATGGTAGCTTTAATTGAAAAAAGAGAGGAGAATTATAATGTAGAGGGATAAACCTGCATGCATGATTTGCTTGCTATTTTTTTCAGTCTTTTTTAAGCTTGCTAATGGAGAGACATAAAATTGATACTGTGATGGAGAGATGTCTTACATATTGTGTTTCATACGTTAAAAAGTTTGTAGCATGCAGTGTATTTATATTTATGCTGCAGTTATCTAAATATTTACTCAATGAAAAGCGTAATTTTCAGTGCATAGTCACTAATTCAAAAAAAACTTGAAGAAAGATTAGATGATTGTTTGGGTTATTCTTAATCTTTAATTTTTGGTCGAGAGACTTCAAAAATTAAAGGATTATACAAGAAAATGACTAATAATGCGTTGCATTCTTTTTAAGCACATGTTCTAAATTGTCCCCCAAAACTTAAAAGAGTGTGAGATTATAAAACAGGAAAATTACATGGGATGTTTTTTGCAGTTTAGCCAATTGAATAAATGTCAACTCCCAATGGGTTAATCGTTTCTACACTCGTGTGATAATTCCACGTAGGAATAATTTCTGTATTTCTTTAGTTCAAGTTCTATAATCTGGATCAATATTACATTTATGTAGTAATTCAGTTGATTTCATTTCTGTTCACCCCCTCACCAACTTTCTTGGCTGGAACTTCTTTGACTTCATTTTGTTTCGTGTGCCCTTTGAGAATGTCATGCCTTGGATATTACTTCAATTTGTGTTATGTGCCCTTTTTGCCAATTATTCTATTTATTTGGTCTACTTTAAACTTTGAGAGCTGTAATGGATAAGAGTTGGATGACAAAATCAAGATTTAGTAAGGCATATCAAGATGGAGTAGATAATTTTCTGAACTTTTCTTTTAAGAGAGGGTCGAGTGATGGATATATATCATGTCCTTGTTACCGGTGTGTTCATTGTTATCGTAAGACTAGAGACGTCGTCCGTGAACACCTGATATGTAATGAGATTATAAGTGATTATACATGTTTGTATTTTCATGGGGAGTCAGTGGTGACTACTCATCCGGAATTGGTACGTCATCTGAAGTCACTGTAAATAATAGGGCATATGTAAAAACACAATTATCATGTCAAGAGGATGGTAATGATATGCATGATTTGTTGCATGATGCATTTGGTAATTTATTGAACAATGATGACGTAAATGAAAGAATGAGGGAATTCGGAGATGATTCTGATGTTAAGGACTTTTACAATTTGGTTAAAGATAGTAATCAACCATTATATCCCGGATGTGAAGAATTCTCAAAATTGTCATTTATTGTGAACCTATATCACATTAAATGTCTTGATGGATTGAATGACAAATCATTTTCTTCCCTTCTTGAATTGTTGAATAGAGCATTTTCCAAGGGTGTTTCTTCCAAATACATTTTATGAAGCAAAGAAGCTTATTCAAAAGTTAGGACTTGGGTATAACAAAATAGATGCGTGCCCCAATGATTGTATGTTGTATTGGAAAGAAAAAGAGAAAGACCAAGACTATTATAGTCTTCCATTGGTTGTGTTTGCAAAAGACACATCCCTTTATAGTGACATCTCTTGCAACGTTAGATGTAAAGATACTTTCTTTCAAATAGTCGTGTCATCTCACAAGCTATGAGACATAATTTGTAAAGTCTAATTTTCTTATATTACAATCTCTCTTACAAACATTTATTTTATAAATCAAATCTAAGATAAAGCTTCAATTGATGGAACTTCTGCAATACTGATCTTATTCTAAATGAAGGCATATGTTGAAACTAAAGTGGCAATTTTATAAAGAAATATACATAATTAACGATACACTTGTTCTACCCTCTGTCATGATGTTTGGCTTAATTACGAGCTCGAAAATTCATATAATGTGAAGAAAATGATGCAAAGTTCACACCTTCATATCAAATTTATTATTATTATTATATAAGAATTGATTTAATAAGAAAATAAAAACCAAATTATGAGTTTTAAAACTATTTTTGGTTAATAATTTGAATCATCTCACACAAATAAAAACCAATAATAAATTTCAAGAGGCATCAGTACTATACCAACCTAGTTATGACGAGGTTTATCCAGTTGTCCTCTGATTATATTTTATTTTTAGTTCTCTCTTTAATTAATTATTAAAAACATCCTAATCCATTTCCAGTGATTTCATCGTTGACATTGATTCAAACATTTATTTGAATATATACTAACTTAAACCTCAAGAAGAAAGTTTGCTAATCAATTACAAATAATCCATTTATATACAAGATCTACAATTACATTAATTAGCTTAAAAATTATGGTTTGTTTCGAATTAAAGATTTCAAAATTATGAAATTACACGTATATTTAACCCTCGGGGATCGGAGCGTTACAAGCAGAGTGATTTCTCATTGACAAGAAACTAAATCTCATCCTCGGCAGGAGTGTCGTTCACAGATTCGGCCTCCCTAGACAACATTTGGTGGTAAATAGTGGCTGGAAATTTTAATGTTGGGAGATTCAGTAGATGCCCAAAGCATGTCTCTCTAAAGTGGGATAGCTGACTCTTTGTCAGCTTCTTCTTGATGTCTTCGATGCAATGGGTATTGCACATTGCATTTACCCTAACTCTAACAATTATATTCGTGTCATGGATGTATCTTAGTTTCATGTTTGATGATGCCATAACCTATAGAATTTCTAGAGAGTATAAATATACAGACTTAAGATTAGAGATGTGAAGTGTACAAGATAATCTTGTAATCATCGTGTAGTGTACAAGATGACTACATAGTCATCTTGAGCACTTCATGATGCATTACAAGATGGTCTTGTAGTCATCTTATACATTACACGATGATTATAAGACAATCATATACCATATCATGAACTGTACAAGATCATCTTATAATACATCATGAAGTGTTCATGTCGTCTTGAGCACTTGATGATGCATTACAGGATGATCATGTTTTATCTTGTACACTTCATGATGCAATACACGATTATCTGGTAGTCATCATGTAGTGTACAAAATGACTACAAGATCATCTTGTAATGCATCATGAAATGCTCAAGACGATATCAAGAACGTCTTAACCACTTCATGATGTTTTACGAGATGGTCTTGTACACTATACGATGACTACACGATTGTCTTATAAAACATCATGAAATGTCAAGATACATCACGCGGTTCATGACGACGACATGAACGTCGTGGCCACTTCATGATGGCATTCATGAACCTCTTGAAGAATCCTGAAGTATACAAGATGACTTCATGAAGTATCATGAAGTATTCAAGTAGAGAGAAGATGAGACAAATAACCCTAGTTCAAAAATCTTGTACGACAAAAAACCAGAGAACCCAAACACCCAGAGAGGCCCTCGAGAAAAACTCAGAGACCCAGAAACCCAAGAAAGAAACATACCTTATTTGTGATAACTTGCTATGAGAGACAAAGTCTTAATGATATCTAGAGAGAGATGTTGTGGTTTTGAGAGAGAAAGAGCGAGATTGTTAATTTCGAGTAAGAGGAAATGAAGAAATGTGAGAGTACACGAAGAAATGGGAGAGTACACGAAGAGTTGAGATTGACTACGTATTTGAGAAGTTACTTTTGAAAAGGTGTCATGATGACTCTGAAAAACTGATTTGATTAATTTTTTTATTTTCTTTTTATCATCGTTTGGAATTCGTGAAATGGAAAACTTGTAACTTCATTGATTTATTTTGAATGGAGGGTGGGCTAGGAATATAGTTCAATGAAAATTAGTGTAAGAGTATCTTTTAGCAAATAGGATTTTCTAGCCTATACTTTAGGCGAAAACCCAAAGGGGAAGTAGGTTTATTATGGGGGTGAGGAAACTAAGAGAAATGAGGGAAATGAGGATTTTTTTGTATACCTAAACCTTGTTACAACGATGGTGTTTTAACAAGGCTAGACATCTTTTATCGACAATTTCAAAACATTTGTTCGTAAAACGTGTGAAAAAATTGGCGTGTTTCTTTCTCAATAAAATATATTTCGATGCGCAGAAAAGGCATCGCAATAGCAGGCCTTTGGTCGCCAAAAATTGGCCTTTTGTGATGAATCTATTTTCATGACTAAAAATTCCGTGACTAAAGATGAGTTTTCTTGCAGTGAGTTTACACAAAACATACACAAAACACTTAAAAATTAACTGGTTTATTAAAGAACTAATCAAATAATAAGTATGCTGTAAAAAATCAAATAATAAGTAATAAAGACAATCAATATCTATGAAATATTATATATTAATGGTCATTAGTTGTCTTTTTGTAACTAAATCAAGAAAAATTAAGCGACACTATCATCAGTAATTAAAGACCAGTCTCATTCAAAAAAAAATTAAAGACCAGTCTTTATCACATAAAAAAAGTATTGACTATTATCAAAGCTTAAGTAAAGATAAGAAACGTGAAGCAATCAATAACTTTGGTCGCCACGCAAGATTATTCCATAGTGAAAAAGCCACTCAAAATTAAATGTTGATGATCAAACATCCACCAGTTTTAGCCGTTGCGTACCGTACCCGATTAAAGTCATCGTTAACGAAACTCCCGCTTAAAAAAAGCAATAACATAAGCACATTAAATACGTAATTCGGTTGTACTCTTCTACTATATTATGAAAATTACAGCTCTTTAACTCACACTCAAAAAATTTCGAACATGACACAGACCTTATAATAAATTAAGTTTCAGTCATAAAAAAATTCAGAATGGTTAAATTTAAAACTAGTTAATGTCATTTAAATATCATGTAACATCAAAATTATATACGATTTTATTCTCGGTTCCAAAAACATGAAAATCGGCTTTTTTTATTTTTAAACATGAATTCACTTAGAACTAAAATAATAATATTTTAGGTTAGAAAATAGTAGGATAATATTGGTTATAGGGATAATTTTATATTTTCACCTCTAAACTAATATTTTTTTATAATATGGGTTTATTCATCATTTTTAATCTAAAATGATTTATGTGTCATTTACAGTAGGTGTCTGAAAAATTAACCCAAAATTATGGAACCATCGAAAAAATTCGTAATCGTACAATTAGCATTATGGTTCATTCATAATTCATATGGACCGAAACGATTAATTAAGGTGTCAAAATCATTCCTTAAGTGTGGCCGTTGGTGCATAACCATATAGTTGTCTGGGTCCAACGTATAGTTTATGTGGAACCTGAGGCTACGCAGTTGGTGGTGTATTTCTTATTCCATGCTCTCTTCCTAAGTTCAAATAGTAGCACTTTCACCTCCTCTATAGATTAGAATTATGTATATGCTTTTATCGTGTGTAAACAGTATATATCGTCTATGTATATCAATGCATGTAAAATGCATCGTTTCATACATGGTATATATGATGCCGATTTTAATTATCAAATTGAAATTCTTAATTTACTCATGATATAAAAACCTTGACCTTACATAGCGGAACCATTAAACTTATCCATGATCGAAATATTAATCATTAAATAACGGAAGTGATAAAGTGTCTTACATGCATAGTTAATAAAACCGAATCAAACTCTGAAAATAAGTCAAAACTTGAAATTCAAAATTCATGAAACTTTCGCTAATCATAATTCGTAGAAAAACATAAAGTAAAATAAACTACTGAGTTAAACAGAAAACGTTTTCCCAAGTTTTGAATCAATTCATAAACTGAAAACATAAATTCATCTAATTCAACTGGTTATGACAGTCTCTCACTCATGTTTCTTGCCATCACCATCTACATCATAAAGAACTGTGGAGGGATGAGTATTTTAAAATACTCAGTAAGCAAACTCACATTATAACATGCATTCACATGTCATAAATGTAATTATGACATAACATAACTGCACTTGACATATATCATAAATGAAATAAAGCAACGTATTTGATCATGACATGGCTTAACATAGCACGTAAATTACACGTGTCTCAAACAGAATCGTATAACAAACTTATTCATATCTTATCTTGGCATATCCCCTAGTTAACAATCTAATCAGAACTGATCACACGTTAACTGAAACACATCATGTCGAATTGGGCGACGAAACAGATGGCACACATCGGACGACAAAACAGATGACACTCATTGGGCGACAGAACAGATGACACTCATAGGTGACGAAAAATGTGAATAGATGGCACCTCATGAGTGATGGAAAATATTTACAGATGACACCTAATGTATGACCAAGATATGAACATATGACACCATATATGTGATGAAAGCATGAACAGATGACACCCCATTCATATAACAAAACAAAACGTGAAAAGTCATGATTTCTTGTTAACTAAGGGTCGTGCTTAAGTTCATATCTTGCTTAATTACCACTTGACTGAATTAACTTCATAACTTGCAGAATCCAAGGTATGATAATATTTAATCATATAATGCATACTGATACATGTAACAAAATCATACATGATAACATACTAACGTAAAATTAGTCATACCCAAATATTTTTCTCATGATAATCAAATTAATAACTGAACAATAAAGAATTATCAAAGTGTTAATGAAATATAATAATTATTGAAAAATGGTTAAACAGATAATAAATACATGATACAATTATAATATCAGAGTCACATTATTATATAAGTCAATTTACACAAACATATACATGAACATAACATGCTTATAGACAATTAAAATTGATGAGAATAACACATATTACATTTATCACACGTATGTCACATTACTATGATGTAATTCCCTTACACAAAGCATAAACATTTATCACACATGGATCACATTACGATACAAATTCACTTACCTGAAGCGGAGGAAGAAACTAAATAATTAATGACCTGAAATCTAAAAATATATAATCACTAAACTGTTTTGAAATAATTCAATACAAACACATTTTAAATATCATAAATAGAAAATAGAGATTTAATTAAAACAATGTAAAGTGGTCTGAGCGAGGTCGGAAACAATGCTTTGGGTCAGAAATCAAAAGATCAAACTTGGCCAAACAGTTTAGACCAGTCCAGTTCGGTTGGTTTGTTCTAGGTTAGGCTGGACCAGTTCAAATCAATCTGGGTTTCCTGAACCAGTTCGAGTCAGAATGATTTGGGTCGGGTGAGCAACCAATTGGGTCGCAAGACCCAGTTGAAATCCGAATAGGGAAAGATGAAAATAAAGAGAAAAGGAAAGAAGGGGAAATAGGGCATCACTGTGATGGTAGAAGTAGAGGGAGAATAAGAGAGAGAGGAAAGGAAGAAGCAGAGAGAGAGAGACAGAAAATGAGAGAGAGAGAACGAGAAGGAGACAAAAAAAGAGAGGGGACGAGGATCTCACGGGCGATGGAATGAAGTGTGGCAGTGGCGGCGATGAAACACAGAGAAGAGCCTTAGAGAAGAATGAGTCAAAAATAGCTTCTATAAAATTAAAGAAGATATCAGAGGGAGGGAGAGTCAATACAGAGGGAGGACAGAGAGAGAAAAGCATAAACAAAGTGAAAATAAATAATGGAATCTTACGACTTAAAAGATGAAGAACGCAGAGGCAAAGAAGTGAGAGAGATGGGTGCAACTAAAAGAAGGAGAAACAGTGGGTTTTTCAATGGGGTTTTCATGCAGGGGCTTCGTGGAGAATGAGGCTACGAGAGAGATGGAACAGCGAGAGATTGAAGGACAAGAATATATATAATATTAGGTTAAGGTTGGTTTAAGGTGTATGGATATGTATGATGTGAGTGAGCTAAAGTTTTATAATATAAAATAAAACTCTTTTAAAATTGAAAAATTGAATTTTAAACTAAACCATACATAATTAAAATTGCTTTACCAAAATTACAAATAATCCCTTTTTAAAATCACTTTATCTTTTAAATCAATTTTATGAAAATGCCCATTTATGAAGTGTTGGGATATTACACTACTTCTCAAAGAAAGTGTTCTCACTGGTGACTGAACAGAGGTTTGGTGTAGCTCGTGAATCATATTCATCACGTGGCCCCAAAAAACTGTGACAAGGACTTTGATAAAGCAGAAAGAATAACAACGGCTTCTTTAGAGGAAAAGTTTGTGAACATGGAATCTGGGGATAAATTTGGATGTTGTGAAGATGGCTTTGATTTATTTACTGGAGCATTTTCTCTTGAGGAAGGAGAATTGGATCCTAATTGAAAAAAATGGACGATTCTGGTTGACGACCTCACAGCGTTCAACCAATATTTGCGATTGGAGGTCTCTTTGTCCAAAATAATTAAATCTTTACTAGGTGTAAAGAAAACTAAGTATGTTTTTGGTGAGGGTGAGGAGAAGGAGAAAAAAAGAACAAACATATCCACACTTCATGGATACTCAATTCTTGGATGTTCTTATTGTTACGGGTTATGCCCTCAAAGTATGTGTATTAACATTTGATATGAAATTTAATGAGGATTACATTGTTCTTATAATTGTTCTTTTAAATTATTGTTGAATAATTTATATATAAATATATGAAAATTCTATATCCATCAATGAAACTATGATCTTGTATTCGTATAAAAGGATTAAAATCATAGATAATGAATAAAATTATTAGCAACATATTAAAGTATGAAATCTTTAATGAATGGTTGCTAGTACGGCTCACTAAGCATTATGAATGCATGTGATCTAGATCCGGATCATTGATGTGAATAGACATCACAGTGATGGTACTTTATATAATGAGATTATATATGACTGGACCGATGTGAATTAATATTTTTATCGACGTACCGTTTCTCATAAAGATTTATTACACATCAATTTGATGATCATATGTAGATCAGTCTGAATCTTGAGTAATCATGAACTCCTATACATGTCTACTGAATCTTTTGATTCATTCATTAAGGTTTATTTGTAAAACAGGCTAGTGACTTTTGTTTTGGACATTCAGTGATGTGGATGGCTGGGAACATGATTTTACAAGATTTAGAATCAAAGTTTTCCTAACGGATCATATATTGGTTCCCTTAAGTGTTAATTTGGTTATTGAGCTCAAATACATAATAATATTATAAATTAGTCATTCACTAGTGGATTGATGGTACTTAAGGATCAAGAGGTAATTAGAAGGGTAAAACGGTAATTTTAAATAGTTCTAATTTACGAACAAATAATTGGATGATAGAATTACGTGACATGATTATATCAGTGGACTATATGAGAATACTCTGTAAATATAATCTATAATCTCTAAGAGTGCAATTTCATATTTATAATAGAGTAATAATGAAATTAATAAATAAGATTATTGAATTAAAGAGTTTAATTGATAATATAGTTTACTAGAGCTTAGGATTTTAGGTCAATGGTCCTCAAATCATATCTATACTACGTAGTATAGAGTGTGAATATTTCAGGATATGAGAAGAAAACTAACTTGAAAAAAAAATTTTATTTCAAGGGCAAGTACATAATTATGAGATANTATAATTATCGATCTTTTTAATTACGATAAGAGAGACAAAATATCTAATTTATGAAATTAGATAATTAAATTATTATTAGATAATAATTTAGATAAACTAAATCTGTTATTTGTGAAATAACAGATAATTTAGTTGATAGGAATAATCAGATATGTTAATTTTGAATTAATTAATATGGCACTACAGTTGTGCACCATTATATAGTGAGTCCCACTATATTGGACAATTTGAATTTAGATATTAATTTTTAATTTTAATTATTCATAAATATCTTATACTTCATTATCAAGATATACAGATATTATTCTGATGGCACCAATCAGATGGATTTGCTGAATCAGAGAGTTGAGTTGAGAACACAGTTGCTCAAAGTGATTTTTCTTCACGATTAAGAGTTAATCAAATCTCTAAAAAGAATCATCATCGTGCTCTTTTAGTGAATAGTCTCATAAAAGCATTTCTTAGTAAAATCTCTAGACCTCATGTGTTGAGTGCATCTAGAGACAGAAACATTTTTTCGTTATATTCTACGTGCCCACACAATTTCGTGGATCTCAGAACCTATTGATCGCTGAAACAATTTCATGGGAATGGAAGATTGATCATTTTTGTGAGGACACTTGATTTAAACTACAAAAGGTATATGATTCCTAACATTGTATGTTGTAGATTTAACTTATAAATAAATAATAGATCCTAACTGATTGAAAAGAGTTTTCAGTAAAAAGTTTCTTTTTGTTATCGTGGCGATGCACAATTTATTTTTATTAAAAGATTCTATTAAATTAATTTCTTTAAAATGCTTACGTCTCGCGTGCGTCGGGATCTCCAACAAGTGGTATCAGTGCGATCTTTATATATTTATTTGTTAAATGATGTGCGGGTTTACTTGCATTATTCATATAATATGAGATATGTATGATTGAAAATAATGGATTGTTAACTGTATGGTGATTATCGGGTTAGATTTTGATCTTTTTTTATTTTTCCTTAGATCTTGTGTAAGCCATTTTGGGGCATAGGAATTTTTATAATTTTATTTTGAATATTTATTAATTATTTCAACCATGAGAAGATTAAGAACGTATGAGACGATCGTTGGAGGAAAAAAAAAAGAAATAAGAATTCTTTTAGAATTTTGGCCCCGGCATCAGAAATTGGATTTCTGGGCTGGCGTCGCCGATTCTATATTTCCGGCAATGTCGTCAGTATTTACAGTTCTAGCGACGTCACCAAAATTTGGCACTGGCGGCGACGGCTGATGGTGGCGCTAAACTGCAAAGATGGTCGTCGGTGGCACTTGTTGTCACATTTGAAGAAGTTTTGTACTAACCCTGATACCAACCAACCCTATCACTATAGAGTTTGATCATAACCATACATCTATCAATTATCTTTTTAAATTTTTTGAAATTAAATGTAATTTTAAAATTAATTTTTAATTTTTAATTTTATGAAAATTTGAAATTAATAGGTTGATTAGGTTTGACCCAAGTTTGACCCAAGTTTGACCAAATTAATTAAAATATTAATTTAATTAAGTCAAAGTCAACTATTTTAAAAGGATAATTATAGAAATTAATTTTAATGAAGAAAAAATATCTTTCTTAATTAAATAGAATATTGTTCAAAGCTTGAAAATCATGAAGATTGTAATCAGGAGAAGAATGTAATATTGGATAAATATGTATTTTTGAAGTCCACTTTATAATTTTTTTTATTTCAAGGGTTGTAATTTAAAAATACCCAATAGTCTGTCTTCCATCAAGATTGGATCGTGCCACCTTTCAACTCCCCATTGTCACGTATTTTGAGATTACCAAAAAGGCACAAGTAAAATGAGTCATCAACCGATCATATTTTGATAAACGGTATACATTGGCTGCCTTAAAAAATAATGCAACTACATCATCTTTTTTAACAAAATGATTTTATATTTTGGCTCAAAGTAATATGCAAGCTCCATGAAGTGCATTGGGAAAGACAGCATGTATACCATTTAATATACTTGTATGACAATCAGATATGAACACCAAGTCTTCTGAATCACCGATTACATCGTGTAGTTTACGAAAAAAAGCATTCTCATGATTCATTATTTTTGAATCAACAATACCAAATGCAATCGGATATACTTGGTTGTTCACATCATTTGTTGTTGCAACAAATAATACCTCTTGTACTTGGCTTTTAAGGTTATTCCTTCAATACCAGTGACATACCGTATACAGCTAGGATATCTATGAATTGAGGGTCTAAGAGCCATGAAAAAAATATTTAAAATGATTATGTTCATCGATCTCTATAAATGTTGTAGTGCCTGGAAAATATTTTATTTTGAAGTATTAAAATCGGAAAAATATATAGACTAAAAGATCATCATGTAGCCGTCTTGTAGACTACAAGATGAGTGCAAGGGACATCTTGTAATCATCTTGTAGTCTACAAGATGGGTACATAATGATCTTGAACCCCTCATGTAAACTACAACATGGTTACAAGATTTCTCTATAATCATCTTGGTAGTCTACAAGATGTGTACATTATGATCTTGTACTCATCTTGTAGACTACAAGATGACTACAAGGACGTCTTGTAACCATCTTGTAGTCTCCAAGATGGGTTCAAGATCAGCATGTACTCGTCTTGTAGACTACAAGATAATTACAAGAACATCAAGTAAACCTTAAGATGGAAGAAGTGAAATAAATACCTGAATTTTTTTATTCTAACATGTGACAATATGATGGCAGCATCCTATAGTTTCTTCACGTGATCTTTAAACTAATCCCAATGCATATTTCTTAGCCCTCCAAACCTTATGGTAGTTGATGTTGACACCAAGATCAAGTTGAACATCTTCCATTATGTCTTTTGGCCTATATATTCATCCAACACCCGTGTATTTGGACCTTATACAATGACCAGTCAATGGAAAAGAAGATTGATGGTGTTCATGTCTCAAGATTCCAAACGTGCATGTATGTCTACTGATGAACTTGGTAACTTTGAAGTATGGACAATTTCACATTTTCAGAGCATGTACCCTCCTTTAACATGTTTTCTCTAATCATATAAGTATCAACATTGACGGTCTTGACTTGAAGAACTGAAACTCAAAATTTTACCGGATGGCCATCATACAAGCAACTCTAACCAGCTCACCTTTATCACTATACAACTCGTCCATACTTATTATGTCCAATACAAGCTGATTCAAATCAACATGTTGTCACTCGACTCAGGACGTTGCTCATTCAACTCAGGTCGTGATGACAAGAGGTATGATGACATAGGCTGAGTGGACTCAAGTTCAGGTCTTGTATTCAAATCTGGTATTGTTGAAGAGTCATCTCCACAGATGACTTCATCAAGGTTATCTCCACGGATGACTTCATCATACAATTATCTCTTTCCCCAGCTCCCAATATTATCAGGCCACCTGGTCCCTACAATGCACCTAATCTCTTTCCTTCTCTCAGCTGAAGGTAAATCTATAGTAGAAAAGAAGCCTAGAAAACTAAAACACCCATTACGTAGAAACCAAAAGGAACGTGTAACTCCTCTATACAGGGTATCGGTCAGTATATAATTAAGGACAGAGTAGTGGTAGCCACAAAAAGAGTTCCCCACGTAAAAAAATAAAGGGATCAGTAAGGCTTTTATCTATATTTTTATAGCCCAGGAGTAGAGTTGAAGATGTTCAGCTCTTTGCACTATATTTTCTTATTTTTAGTTATGAACTAATTTCTTATTCTGGGGTTACTATGTAACCTATCTATAAATGCTCTGAATTATTCTAATACAATTTAATTTTATTTGTTTACATGTTGAACATATATTTTTTGCTCAATACTTTCAATTATTTGTTCTTATAAATATCATAAACTACACAATTTCACCAAGAGATAAGATTATGGATTGTATAATCGACACAAAGACTGACGCATTAAGAGAGTCATGAAATTCACCTGACAAATGAGCCTTTTTTCTGAGGCATAGGAGCGTTTCGATACTTCTTTAACCAAATGTCATCGCCATGGTTTATTTCATTTAATTCTCATGTGAATTTTTTTAAGGCATTAACCGTATCGAGTAAGGCTATAGTGAGTAACTATTCAAGTGGTTCGATCAAGAACAAGGCAGCAACCGAATGCCAAACTTTGTTTGACACTCGATTTTGAAACACAACATTCTAATGCAAGAAATAAGCATGTTGGGTTGAATGAAATTTGTTATTCTAATTCTTTTGTTTTGAAGGCAAGATGCCATTACCACAAAATTGGATATTATGCTCGCTATCAACAAAAGAGTTTCAACACAAGAGATGTGCAACATTTGTGAAGTTCCTGGTCTTGCAAGAACAAGCAAACATGGTGAACACCTATAGAATGCTTATCAATGATTCATTTTCCAACACATATAACCTGGGATGGCGACGACATCCAAAGTTTTTATGAAAAGTAATCAAAATACACAAGGCACCACGAGGATTTCAATTTCAAGAAAAGAAAGGAGAATGGGAAGACGCCACAACAAACCTTGCCAGCGCCACCACTCAGTTTATGAACAAAACCGACAAAGTCTCTAGAACCAAGTAGCATCCACCCAGAATTTGGAGATGCAAGTGGGGCTATTTGTTGAAGTACTTAATAAGAGAAAAATGAGCCCACCTGAAGTTAATCTAAGACGCCAAGAACATGCAAGGCTATAAGACCAATAAAAGGAAGAGAAATCAAGATTGTTATGGATTTAGAAGAAGAAAAGAAGCGTAAACAATTTGAGCAGCAGCTGAAAACCGTGAGTGATATTGTTGTTGAATCTATGGTGAAGGCATGTTGGCAGAACCTGAAGTGTTGGTGCCAACACAGATTATGTCCCAGTCGATACTAAGCTATACATGCCTTCCATTCCGTTTTCTCAACGTCTTCGCAAGAACAAGAAGGACGTACTATTTCAAACTTTCTTGATATCTTTACAGGTCACCATTCCCTTCACCAAAAAAATTTCTAACCGAATCCAAACTTCGGTTCTCTAATTTTCTCAAACCGAATACTTACGAAGAACCGACTGAACCGGTCATTTTCGATTCGGTTCAAGACAATTTTTTTTGAACACCCTAACGCCATCCATTTATATATAAGGTCTACAATTGCATTAATTAACTTAATTATTAATACGGGCCCCACATATACCGTGTGTGAAGGGATGCATTTTACGTACATTGATAAACGTAAAATGTATATTTTGTGTAGAAATGATGAACCTGTTGGTTCTGATCTTGAATGAAAAAATGATGAGCTTCAGAGATGATGAACCTTTCTGGTTCTGATATGTTATTGAAGGAAAAAATACTAGTGTTTACAATGAGGGAGGATGTATATATACAAATGATTCTAACGGTTGCCTATGATCTCCTATGATCCCAACGGATGCCTACTTGTAGCCTGAAATCATTTTTTACCAGAAATGGTTAAACACCCACTATGTTTAGGAAAGTCTCTGTTCTACTTCCCTCTTTTGCCTATGATGAAGATTTTCTTTTGAGGCTGCAGCTTTTCATTCTTCAACACTCCCCCTCAAGTTGGGTTCGTATAGGTTAATCGAACCTAACTTGTCAAGTATTCTTTAGAGGTTATTTTTGTCAAGGGCTTTGGTGAAGATGTCGGCTAGCTGGTCTTCACTACGTACAAAGAGAATGGTGATTTCTCCAGACTGTACTTTCTCTCTTATGAAGTGACAGTCCACTTCAATATGTTTGGTTCTCTTGTGAAAAACAGGGTTCATTGCAATGTGACGTGCTGCTTGGTTGTCACAGTGCATCTCTATCGGCTTTCTTATCTCAACCTTCATGACTTGAAGGAGATGTCTAATCCATGTGAGTTCGCTAGTAGTGGAGGCCATGGCTCTGTATTCTGCCTCCGCACTTGACCTTGCTACAACAGTTTGTTTCTTGCTCTTCCAGGTCACTAGGTTCCCACCTACAAAGACACAAACGCCAGTTGTAGATTTTCTATCGTAACTACCTGCCCAGTCAGCGTCAGTGTATCCCGCAACGGAGTTTGCTCCGGTTTTCTTCATCCATATCCCTTGGTCGGGTGTTCCTTTAAGGTATCTGAGTATCCTTTCTGCAGCTGCCTGATGATTTGTGCAGGGTGCGTGCATGAATTGACTGATAACGCTAACTGCAAAAGTGATATCTGGTCTTGTGACCGTTAGATAAATTAGTTTTCCTACTAATCTCTGATATTGGCCTATATCAGTTATTGGTTTGCTATCATTCAGTCATATTTTCATGTTGGTTTTCATTGGTGTGCTAGCAGGTTTGCCCCTATCATGCCTGTTTCTTTTAACAAGTCTAAGATATATTTTCTTTGAGATAGAAACAATCCCTTCTTCGAGTGAGCTATTTCTATCCCTAGGAAGTACTTCAGTTTTCCTAGATCTTTAATATCGAACTCTCCTTTTAGAAATTCTTGAACACTCCATATTTCATCGTGGTTATTTCCGGTGATGATAATGTCATCTACGTAGACTAAAACGATGGTGGTGGAGTTGTTCGTATGTTTGACAAACATAGATGAGTCAGTCGTGCTTTTGACGAAGTTAATCTTTAAAAGAGATAGGCTTAATTTTCCATACCATGCCCTTGGTGACTGTTTCAGGCCGTAGATAGCCTTCTTTAATCTACATACCAGAGATAGGTGTGTTGCTTTCTCGTGTCCTGGAGGTAGGGACATATATACTTCTTCTTCCAGATTTCCTTGGAGAAATGCGTTTCTTACATCCATTTGATATAGTTCCCAGTTGAGGTTTGTGGCAACGGATAGTAGCACTCAGATTGTGTTCATATTTGCTACTGGAGCGAACGTCTCCTGGTAATCTACTCCATATGTCTGAGTAAAGCCTTTGGCAACTAGTCGGGCTTTATATCTCTCGATAGTGCCGTTGATGTTGTATTTGGTCTTGTAGACCCATTTACATCCTACGGGTTTCTTCCCGCTGGGTAGTGGGATTATGTCCCAAGTTTCATTCTTTTCCAAGGCTAGGAGTTCTTCATTCATCACATTTCTCCATTTAGGGTCGAGATGGGCTTCTTGATAGGTCTTTGGCTCATCTGTTTCATCAATCTTTCCCAAGTATGCCCTGTGGATGTTAGAGATTTTATCATAAGATAGGAAATTTTGGATAGGGTATAGAACCGGATGGGACACGTAGTCTTTTAATATTGCTGGGGGTTGAATTTGCCTTGTTGATCTTCTTACGATTACTGCTTCATCAGCGACAATTGCCTCATCAGTTGCTCCCCCTGAGGTAGTTGTCTCAGGCGTGGTTGATGTGTTATCCTGTTCCTATCTTATGATATCGGAGGAAATAATATTGTTAGGTAGCGGAAGCGTTTGGTGCTGGTTATGGTTGTCGGAGTCCTTTGGGTAATAGGATTCTAGTTCTAAAAATTGTACATCGCGTGAGATGTAGAGTTTATGGTTTATTGGGTCGTAGCATTATACCCTTTCTTTTCAGCGGAATACCCCAAAAATAGGGTTTTGACTGAGGTTTTGTCCAATTTATCAAGTTTTGGAATGTGTATGTAGCATGTACATCCGAATACTCGTATGTGATCAAGATTAATTTTCCTACCCTTGAGAATTTCTAGAGGGCTTTTCAGATGCAATTTTACATTTGGTAATCGATTGATAAGGTATGTTGCTGTGAGTATTGCGTCTGACCAGTATCATTTGGGTACGTTATTTTGGAGGAGGAGAGCCCTAGTCATTTCAAGAAGGTGTCGGTTTTTGCGTTCTGAGACACCGTTTTGTTGTGGGGTGTGGATACAAGTGGTTTGATGTCGTATGCCCTTTTGTTTAAAGAACTCAAAAAAGGTGTTGTTAGTATACTCGGTTCCATTGTCAGACCTAAAGATTTTTATGGTTGTTTCAAATTGAGTTTCGACTAACTTGTTGAATTCTTGAAAACGACTGAAGACTTCATTTTTTGATTTTAAAAGCTACAACCACGTGGTGCGAGAGAAATCATCAATAAAGGTAACAAAATATTTGAATTTATTATATGAGTCAAGTGGGGCAGGTCCCCAAACATCAGAATGGATTAATTCAAAACATTGTTTTGTCGTACTACTAGATAGTGGAAAAGGTAACCTGGTTTGTTTTGAGAGTTTGCAGACTGAGCAACTGCTAGAGTCTGAATTACAACCAAGTAATTTGTTTAGGATTTTGTCAGAGGGATGACCGAATCTCCAATGAAGTAATTTGTCCTTTTGTACTGTACTGGAGGTGGCCAGACATGTTTTGTCGGTATCTTCTAAGTAGTACAGACCGTTTCTAAATTTCCCTTCACCAATCTTCCTCCCGGTGACTCGATCCTGAAAAATTACTTTGTCAGGTGAAAATGTAACATTGCAGTTTAGGTCTTTGGTTATTTTACTGACGGATAGGAGATTGGAGTTAAAATTGGGGAGACAAAGTACGTTGTTAATGGTTTTTGTGAAGAGTGTGGTTGACCCTGTGCCAAAAATTGGAACTTTATTTCCATTGGCTACCGTCACGTGTTGTGGTTTTTCTAATTTAGTGAGACTGTGTAGATTTTTTGTGTTATAAGTCATGTGGTCAGAGGCACCAGAGTCTATTATCCAGTGTTCTAAGTTGTGACAAAAATTTGCAGATTTAGAAAAATAATTGACAGTATTGCAAATAGATGAACCTGAGGTATCGCGCAAAAATTCTCCGAATTGTTTGAGCAGTGTAGCCATCTGTGCGTTGTTGTCTTGGTGCAGGTCTGCTCTAATGGATCCGGATCGGTCAATTTCTTCCATTCGGTCGGGTCGGTACCCATTGCCCGAACCGGGTCCATCTATTTTGTGTGCCCTGCGGTCTAGGTCGGGTCCTGACCCGTGACCCGCTCCACTAAAACCCTCGGTATAAAAGGGGGAGGGTTTCGCGGAGCCTCCTCGCTCGTCACTTTTCGCGCAGCTCCCTCGCTCGTTCTGAAACTTTCTCTGGTTCTGCCGGAGATGAGGGTGTAGATTCCAGCACCGATCATGGGTGTGCCCTTCCTTTCGGCAGTGGCTGCATCTCACCTGCTCGCCTGGTTGTCCACAGTGTCTTCCCCTTTCCTTAGGGTTAGGGTTTCGGAGGAAGTCGCGGGTCGCCATGGCTAGTGCTTCCCTCTTGTCATCTCTGGTACTCATGACTCGTCGCCTGGTTTTTTCTCTTTGAACCATGGCTGAGACGGTGGCAAAAGTTGGCTTTTCTGTCGACATCAAGATCTGAGCTCGGAATGCTTCGTAGCTTGAGTCGAGAGCCGTCAAGAAGTGGTAAACCATATCTTTCTCAGCCCGTTCTTGGAGTTCCTTCAGGTCAGTGGTCATCGGTCTCAAGGTTTCAAGTTCTTGGAACTTAGATTTTAAAAACCCGGTTAGCTCCGGTACTGATTTGTCCCCCTGTTTTGCTTGGGAGATCTCTCGTTTAAGTTCAAAGACTTGCGCAAAATTGTTTTGTTCACAATAGTTGCTCCGGATTTCTTCCGAGAGTTCCTGTCCTGTTTCACAAAAACAAAAAATTTCACCGAGTTTTGGGTCTATTGAATTTGTTATCCAGGTCATTACCTGGCTGTCCATGATGTCCAATTCTTCTGAGTTTCGGTCCGGTCTTGGCTTACTACCATCCATGAAGCCCAGTCTGCCTCTTCCTTTCAGGCTCACCCGAGCCGCCCTGGCGCACGGTATATAGTTGTGGCCAGTGAGCAGAATGGAGGTTAGTCTGGGGTTGGTGTCATGGTGGTGAAGCTGGCCGGGGGTTGATGGTTCTGCCATTTGTGTTGGTTCTCAGAATCACAGCTATGATACCATGTAGAAATGATGAACCTATTGGTTCTGATATTGAATGAAAAAATGATGAGCTTCAGAGATGATGAACCTTTCTGGTTCTGATATGTTATTGAAGGAAAAAATTCTATTGTTTACAATGAGGGAGGATGTATATATACAAATGATTCTAACGGTTGCCTATAATCTCCTATGATCCCAACGGATGCCTACTTGTAGCCTGAAATCATTTTTTACCAGAAATGGTTAGACACCCATTGTGTTTGGGAAAGTCTCTGTTCTGCTTCCCTCTTTTGCCTATGATGAAGATTTTCTTCTGAGGCTGCTGCAGCTTTTCATTCTTCAACATTTTGTTTACAAACGATAAGATCCTACATAATTCTAATCGGCAGAGGAGGTAAAAAATGGTAGGAGTCGAAGGCGGGATGCAAACATGGTATAAGACTACACCACCAATTGGGTAGACTCAGTTTCCTCATAAACTGTACGTTGGACCTAGACGATTATATCTTTATGCACCCACACATAAGGAATGATTTTGGCACATTATGTAATCTTTCAGTCCCTATGAATTATGAATGAACCATATATGCTAATTGTACAATAATTAACGAATTTGTTTTCTATGGTTGCATCATTTTGAGTTAATTTTTCTGACACCTTCTGTAAATGACACATAAATCATTTTTATTTAAAAAATGACAAATAAGCTCATATCATTAAAAAATGTTAGTTTAGATGAAAGATAAATGGTAATTAATTTGAAATTTAACGGCTTTGAGATTTTTTAATCACTTGAATTCAATTTTTAATATATTAAAAGTGGGATGAGAAGGAGAAGACCATTTTGTTCAATCTTAATTTTTCAATTTCAAATTTATCTTTGAGTTAATTAATGGTGCATCATTAATCATTATTTTTATTTTATTTTTCTCAAAATGATGTATATATTGAGCAAACTCTTTTTTATCATTTTTAATTTGAATTTATTTTTAGACAAAAAATATATTAAATTATTTCATCGTTAAAAAATATGATAGAAAAATTCAATCAATACTCAATAAAAGAGTAAAACACATATAATTAGTTCATTTGTATCAAATAGTACATTAAAAATTAAATTAAAAATGTATAGAATGTACGCATATGTTTTTCTAGTATAATTAACTTAATTAGAGATATTTTAATGAGTAAAACTTATGAATATTATAAAAAGTTGTAACCGTAGTTTTTTAATTTTATTTACTAAATAAATTTACTTTATTCAAATTTTTTATTTACATGAATAAATAATATATATATATATGAAATAATTAAGATAATAAAAACATAACTCATAATTTAACTAATATATACAAAAGTCTGTGCCATTTTACATTAGTCGCCCGATGTATTTTTCATAATTTCTTTCAGCCGGAACACTAGAAATCCGTCCGTACATGTACTGATTAAAAGAGAGACAATAAAAGAGACAAACGAATGACGCTTTTTCCAAGAGGCAGATTCGTTGATGATGACTCTTTTAGGTATGATGCGCAACGGCTAAAACCGGTGGATATTTAGATCACCAACGTGGAACTTGGGTGACTTTTTTACTATGGATTAATCTTACGTGGCGACTTATTTTAAAGTTATTGATTACGTCATCTTTTATTATTATTGACCATCTTTACTTGAGCTTTGAAAACAGAATACATTTTTAATGGGATAAAGACGGGTCTTTAATTAATGATGATAGTTTTGCTTAATTTGGCTCGATTTAAGGGAAAAAACAACTTCTGACCATTTAATAGAATATTTCATTCACATTGTTTTTATTACTTATTATTTGACTATTACAACATGACAACGTTAGTAGGAGACAGGTGACAGATCTATCAATTATTTTTAAAAATAGACACATGATCATACTCGAGGTTGGCATAGCCTTCATCATACGGTCGGTGGGTCTTGGAAGTATGTGGAGCTGAAGTCATCAAGATTATGATGGTCATTTGGTTCGAATGGTAGAATAGGAAGCTGGCTGAGTTCGGGGGAAAAACAGTCCAGCTGGAATTGGGTGTCCAGCTGATATAAATTCTCTATTAGGTCGGATGGTGATGGAAGATTTTAATTACACGTTAACAGGTACAATTAGAAAAGGTGCGTTGTTACGTGATTACACTCATCGTTTCAAAGATGAGATGGCAAAAGTAGAGAACTGTGATGACTGCGTGGCAAGACTATCATTTAGACGAGGTCTGGACCTAGACTCACATTTGTTTGAGGATCTGTCTAAAAATAAATCACTCACGATGGCAGAAACTTTCCTCCGGGCGTAAATGTACATAACCCTAGAGGAAGAAAAGAAGAGTATGCAGAAGTTAATGAAACAACATAGTTCTGGGCAGCACCGAGATTATGGAAACTTGAGAACGGGAAAGCGTGGGATTGATGGAATAGAAAAGAGGATGGAAGAAAGAAGGAATGATATCGAGAAAAAATTAAGTAGTACCTAGCCTCTCCCTCACTGTTATCTAAGCCATTACCCCCTCGTTCATCAATAGCTACAACAGTTCACTTTTATGCACCTTGTCAATCACGCTTTTTCATAATCGAGTACCTGTGAACGTCCCTTCACTTATCGCATTTCAAAGTTTATGAATCTGTTTACAATATTCTTAAGACCTTTTTCCTCATTTTTCTTCATTCTACATTTTTACTCTTACAAGTTCCTCGCCTTCTTCTTCTTCTTCCTCTCTGTGGGTCTTTCTTTTGTTGTTACTTTAGAGCAATGGAAGATGAAACCCTTTTCAAGCCTCTGGTTCCCCTAGTTAGGACTCAAGCCGAGT
Organism: Datisca glomerata; assembly: GCA_003255025.1. NCBI lineage: Eukaryota > Viridiplantae > Streptophyta > Magnoliopsida > Cucurbitales > Datiscaceae > Datisca > Datisca glomerata. The sequence continues at coordinate 358,384 of QANY01005488.1, read as the reverse complement.
TTAGGCAGTTTATGACTTCTCATCAAGGAGCCCCCCCCCCCCCCCCCCCACTCCTTTGGTGTNCCCCCCCCCCCCCCCGACGTTCTTTGTGTGCTAGGAGAGAGTAGAGCTACGGGAACTCCGTGTAGATATCCATACCAAATCACCCTTAGTCTAGTGTATGTAGCGTTTAGCCTTAAACTCTCATTTTATCCTTTCTTCTAAGAGTTTTTCTCCACCTTCAGCCTTGCCCCTTCTCAGTTTACCCCAAGTTCCTATAGTGTGCTTCTCTGCTTTAAGGCCATGAATAGGAGATATAACTTAGATTTAGGAGAGATGAACTTCAGTATTGTTATATAATCAAACGCCGAGAAGAGAGCTACTACATTGCCCCTCACCCGTCAGAAAAGAGAAGGTCACTAATAACCGAGATCTCGAAGGAAGATAAAGGCTGGGAACGGGTACTATTTTAATTGGTGTGAACTGGGGTGGTGATGGACGCTAGATAATTCTCAGGAACTGAATAATTTTTAGTAAGTTCTATGAGCTCCGGTTCCATAATTTTTCTTCAATTTCTTTCTCTTACCCTTTTTTATCATTTCTCTGTTTATCAACGAATCTCATTCTTTTGAAGATGATAAGAAAAACAAGAAACATTTTGCATCAAGGGCAATCAATGAAAAGATAAGTGTTGCTTATCATTGCCTAGAACGACGGTGGTACGAACTCCTTGACCCGAGGAGAGAGGTGAACGTTGTTTTTGCCCTCACTTCTGCTCCATCATCATCTCATTTACCCGAGTATCCTCGTCCCTTCCTTTCATTCAACCCCTACTTTTATCATTTCTAGCACCTTTGTTTCTAATGGCACGGAGCAAGAATAAGAAGAACACGACAATCTGATGTGAAGATCTGCAATGAGTGTCGATATGTCAAAGCGTCTGCACAATAACCTGTTTAGAAATATTACGGATGAGAGGAATGTCCGCCAGAAAATGGACACATCCAGTTCATCTCAAGCTGCTCATTCTTCTCTTACTCCTCCTGTCCCCTGCTCTATCATCCAAGACGAGGTCCTTCCGACACGCTTAGTGAGCCCTCCTCCACCTCCCCCACCAACAATGTGAAAGAATTTTAAATTGCCCTTACTATTACATGGAATTTTAAATTGATAAGTCTTTTGGTATTCTCACTACTAAAATCACATTTATCATATCAATTATTAACAATATATTAGTTGTGAGAGATTAAGAGACAAATTTGTTTAAATAGATCTAAATTTATAAAGAATTGGATAATGAATAATTTGATTAATACTTCATATTTGTTTTTATCTTTTTAAGTCTATAGTATATATAAATGGGACTAAGAGGGGAAATAAGTTTTGACACATACTCTCACTATTATATGAAATTCTGAATTTATACGTCTCACGATATTCTCTTTACCAAAATCACATTTACTATTCTAATTAATAAAAATATATGAGTTGTAAAAAAGTTTAGAGATAAATTAGTTTAAATAAATCGAATTACATCAAAGAATTGTATAAGTGAATAATTTAATATTTAAATTAATAGTTCAATTTTTTAAAAATATTTTTTAGGGAATAAAATCAATCAACAAAATAACAGTAAGAGAACTAATTAACAAGAGTCGATATAAGTACCAAATCAAAACACAAGGAGGAATCACATCAAACCAAATACGACAAGAAACTGAAGCAGATGTCAACTTCACAATGCGATCAACAATGAAATTGCAGTATCTAGAAACGTGTCAAACTGAGATATTAATTAAAAAATTTATTAACTCTATATAGCAATACAAAACCTTTAACAAAAAAACTCAACCTTTAATAGATTGAATTATTAGTATTTGACATAATAAGTGAGAAAGTGATCAAACATTTTTATGTATAGTCTTATTTATATTTTATACATATTATTTATTGTTAGTTTATTTAACAAGTGCAATGCATGTACAATTGACTAGTAAATAAACAAGAGACCGGAAAACTAAAACATCCATTACTTAGAGACCAAAAAGAACGAGTAATTCCTCTATATAAGGGATAGTCGATCAGAATATAATCGAGGATAGAGTAGTGGTAGTCGCAAACAGAGTTCCCCATGCGAAAAATAAAGGGAGTCATAAGGTTCTTATCTGTGTTTTTTATAGCCAAGGAGCAGAGTTGGAGATGCTTAGTGCTTTGCACTATATTTTCTTATTTCTCGTAATGAACTAATTTTCTTATACTAGGACAACTATGTAACCTACCTGTGAGATAGATCATGTAATTCACCTAACAAATGAGCCATTTTCTAAGGCATAAAAATATTTCAATACTTTGTTAGCCAAATGTCTTCACCATGGTTTACCTCATTTAACTCTCATGCATATTTTTCTTAAGACGCTAACCATATTGAGTAAGGCTATAGTGAATGACCATTCAGGTGGTTCGATCAAAAGTAAGAAAAAAGCCGATTGTCAAGAAGTAAGCAAGTTGGGTTGAATGAAATTAGTATTTTAATTCTTTTGCCAGCTTTGAAGGCGAGATGCCATTACCAATCGAAGAGTTTCAACACAAGAGGTATGTAACATTTGAGAAGTTCATGGAACGCCACCATTTCTTGTCCCCAAGAGGTTGATTTTCTTGATTTCTTGCAAGAACAAGCAAACATGGTGAACACCTATAGACTGCTTGTCAATGGTCCATTTTTCAGCACACATAATCTGGGATGGCGACATCCTATGTTTTAATGAAAAATAATCAAAATACACAAGAACACCACACAGATTTCAATTTCAAGAAAAGAAAGGAGGATAGGAGGACACCATTGTACAACTTTCCAGCACCACCACTCAGTTGATGAACACTAGATTTATAAAGAAAACCGACACAAGTCTCCAGAACCAAGTAGCTTCCATCTGAAATTTGGAGATGCAAGTGGGGAAAATTCCTGAAGCACTTAATGGGAGAGAAAAATGAGTCAACCTGAAGTTAATCTGAGAATCCAAGAGCATGTAAGGTTATACCACCAAGAAAGGGAAGAGAAATTAATTTAAGAAGTACCTGGAAACCGTGAGAGATACCGTTGTAGAATCTATGGCGAAGACCTGTTGGAAGAACCTGAAATGTTGTTGCCAACACAGATTATGTCCCAGTCGATACCAATGCATATATGCCTTTCCTTCCATCTTCTAAATGTCTCCGCAAGAACAAGGATGTACAATTTTCAAAATTCCTTGATATTTTCAAGAAATTACAGGTCACCTTTCCCTTTAGCAATGCATTAGAGTAGAGGCCTAGATATGGGGAACTCTTAAAAGATATCTTGAGCCAGAAAAAGAAGCCTTGATGAAGCTAAGAGCATACGACTTATGATGGAGTGTAATGCTGTCATCCTGAAATAATTGCCAGTTAAAAGGAAGGGCCTATGGAGTTTTACTATACCTTGCACCATAAGAACTATTTTTTTAGTAAAGGTTTATGTGATTTAGGATCTAGTATTAATTTAATGCCTTTGTCGATTGTTAAAAAAATTGGGCTGACGGAAGTAAAACTCACTAATGTAACTTTGCAAACGGCTGACATGTTTCTCACTAGCCTCTGTGGCATAATTTAAGACGTGCTGATCAAGGTAGACAAATTCATCTTCCCTGCTGATTTTTTGGTCCTAGACATGGAGGAAGATGTAGAGACACCTATTATTTCAGGGAGAACATTCTTGATTACTGGAAGAATGCTAATTGACGTAGAAAATGTTCATTGATTCTAAGAGTGGGGAATCAGGAAGTAGAGTTTCGGGTATTTGATGTTATCAAGTATCCACTCGATTTTTAGTATTGCTTCAAATTGGAAGTGAAATCAAGTTGTTGTTCAACACGTCTCTACTCACTACTTGAAGATCCATTAGAGGCCATCTTGGTACATGAGTATTAGATGATCAAAGACGAGATGAAAATTATGGAGATAGTCAATTATATGAAGTCAACGCCACAATACACACCTCTAAGACGTTAATAAGAGCTTGAGCAGCTATATGTCGCACCCACAAAGCCTATACCAAGCATAGAAGCCGCCTCTACATTGACCTTAAAGTCATTGCCTTCTCATCTTCTTTATGCTTATCTTTGAGACTTTGAAACCCTACAAGTGATTATCTCTTCAGAGTTTAGTAAAGAACATTACAAAAATCTGTTGCAAGAACTGAGAATGCATGGGAAAAGTCTTGGGTGGACTATAGCTTATATTAAGGGAATCAATCCTTCTTTGTGTATACACCAAATTTTTATGGAAGATAGTTGCAAACCAATCATTGAAAGTCAAAGAAGGTTGAATCCAAACATGAAGGAGGTGGTGTGCTGAAGTTCTTATGCTACTAGATGTTGTCATCATTTTATCCTGTCTCTGACACCAAACGAGTGAGCCCTATAAAAGTGGTGCCGAGAAAAGGAGGAATTATTGTGGGGAAAAATGACAACAAAGGACTTGTCCCACAAGAACAGTCCTTAGAAGGAGAGTCTGTATGGACTCTAGATAATTGAACACTACTACAAGAAAAGACCATTTCTCATTGCCTTCCATTGATCAAATGTTAGAGAGGTTAGCCAGTCACGCCTTCTACTGTTGGCTATTCTAGAATGTGGATATAATCAAATCCCTATAGCCCTCGAAGATGAAAACAAGAGATGACGAATATCTTCGCCGACATGTTTGAGTGTTTCATTGAGATAATTATGGACAATTTTCTACATTTAGATATTCTTTTGATAATTGTCTTTATAATCTGTCAATGATTCTTCAACGTTGAGAAGAGACAAACTTAATTTTAAACTGGGAGAAGCGTCATTTATGGTTCGAGAAGGGATAATGCTTAGGCACAAATTTTAGCAAAGGGAATTGAAGTTGACAGAGTAAAGATTGACATACTTTCTAATTTTTCGCCACCAACATTGATGAAAGGGGTCTAGAGTTTCTGTGGTTAAGCTGGCTTTTATCATCACTTCATCAAGAATTTTTCAAAGTTCACCAAGTTGTTGTGCAATATACTTCTTAAAGCTGAAATTTTTCAATTTAATTCTTAATGTTTGAGAGCATTCAAGACATTGAAAGAAAAATTTCCCACATCCCATGTCATTATCATGGCCGATTGGAGTTTGTCTTTCGAAATAATATGTGACGCAAATGACTATGCAATGGGAGTTGTTCTAGATCAAAGGAAAGACAATGTACTTCTACTTTGAATGATGCTCCATGCCACTAAGAAGGAGTTACTGGCTGTGGTGTTTGCTTTGGATAAGTTGCACTCTTATTTACTTGGTTTTAAAGTAACCATTCACATATCACTCTACTTTGAAATACTTGTTATCAAAGAAATATGTCAAACCCAGACTGATTATATTGATACTTCATGTACGAGAATTTGACATGGTGGCGGACAATCTTTCACTGTTGATCCGATGAGAGCCATTTGATGTTGTGCCACTATCCTCATTGTTGAACGTTTCCTGATGAGCAGCTATTTGCTAGCAATGTCCTTCCCTTTGATCGCTCTTATCGATAAAAGAAGAGGGTTCTTTCTTTAGTCAAGCATTATTGTTTGGATGATCGTTATTTATGAAAGCACATTCCAGATAATGTAATTAGAATATATGTCAATGTTGCTCAAACCTTTGGCTTGTGGAGTCATTTTGGAGCTATAAAAATAATGGGTTTCTGTTTCGGGGTTTTAGGGTGATGTGTGTATGAGTGATCTAGTTTATGCTAAATATGCCTGAGAACGTGAGAGTTAGTGGTCGGAGGGTGAAGGACAAGTAACCTTAGGCAGTCGTCAGAAGGTGACAAATGCATTTAAGACTCTAAGATAGGTGAGAAATTCGAGGAGAGAATATTCTCAGTGTTTGGTCTCGGGATCGGTGAGAATTAATTGCCCCCATAATGATGCTAGAGACCTTTTTATATAAATGGTGTCGAGTGGGGACCGCACACATGTCCATTTCAACCGCACGCAAATGTCGTGTCCAAACAGAAATTGACACTAATAAAAGTCATGCTTAAAACGTGATCACACACCAAAAATATGACATCATGCCTAAAATGTGTCACATCCCTAAAATGACATATCATAGGAAACCGCGCCCGGGGTTCCCCCCATGGCGGCATGGGGAGCCGCGCCCGAGGTTCTTCTGGGGCGGCACAAATGAGGCACTTCAAGACTCGTAAGGTGGTCACATCCTTCAAGGAGATCTTCCCATCCCGATGTAGTGAACTTTGTCCTAATCCTACTAGACCACATCCTCTAGATTGTTCCTAGGCAAGAAAAGACCTTTGAATTTTTGTCACTAAACTCGAAAATGAAATACAACATTTACTACCTAATTTCATATAATGGGATCGCGACCTTTATAAAACAAGAGTGTCCTTTACAGATGTTAGTTTTTCATTATCACACACCGATAAACGTTATTTCACGTAAGTGCCACATGAACCTGTCTTTAGACACCACATGTTTCCTTTGATACATTACTTTTAACGACGTGACTTACTATTTACAGTTTCTTTTGGCCTACTCTTTCTAAGGATGCTCAAACCAGCGTTCAAACTTGTGATAGTTTTTGAAGAACTGGAACTATCTCCATCAAAAATCAAATGCCTCTTTCAAACATGTTAGAGGTTGAATTATTTGATATTTAGGGTATACACTTTTTGAGGCCTTTCCCACCTCCTACAATAGCCATTGCATCTTAGTAGTAATTTATTCTGTGTCCAAATGAGTGGAATTTGCCTTACCTACTAATGACGCCAAAAGTGTGCTTTGTTTTTAAGGAAGAATATTCTTACAAGATTTGGTATCCCTCGTGCCATTATTGGTGATGGTGGTACTAACTTTTGAAACCAATCATTTAATTCTCTCATTGCTCGATATGGGATCACTAATATAAGAAGCTATGCATTATCATCCTTAAATGAGTGGCCCAGTTGAAATTTCTAACCGAGATTTGAAGAATATCTTAGAGAATGCTATCAGTACCTCAAGGAAAGATTGGTCAAAGAATCTTGATGTTGCTTATGGGCTTATAGAACGGGCTATAAAACATCAATTGGCATGTCACCTTTCCAATTAGTCTTTGAGAAGGCATGCCACTTATCTATGGATCTTGAACATAAAGCATTATGAGCTATGAAGATGCTATATTTTGACATGGAAGCTGCTGGAAAGAAAGAGATGGAGGAATTCTGTAATGATGCTTATGCATGTGCTCGCATCTGTAAAGGAAGAACCAAAAGATGACATAACCAACGTATCTTGCGCAGAGAGTTCTTTGCTAGATAGAAAGTTTTGCTCTTCAACTCCTTTGAAGTCATTTCCTGGGAAGTTACGCTCAAGGTGGTCAGGACCCTTTATCTTCATCAAAGTTTTCCCTTCATGGGTCGGTTGAAATATGTCAAGATGGGATGGGTACAATGTTTAAAGGTAGTGGATAAATATTGAAGCCCTACTTTGAAGCTAATTTTGATAATCAAAAAGTTTTAATCACTCTTTAAGATTCAGAGAGAGTGCTCGCATGAAGTCATGCTGACGACTCTAAATTAAGGGCGGCAACCCAATCCAGTTTTTCTTTCTATTTTTTTCTTTCATATTGTTCTGCTTCACTTTTGTTCTGCATTACATGACCATTCTCTTGTTTTACACATTTAGGATAATGTAGAGTTTATGTTTGGGGGTGGTTCTGATTCATGAGTTTTTTTAGTGGTAGTTTCTTTTAAANATCTTATATATAATATATAATATATATGCATTATATATATATATATATATATATATATATATATATATATATACATGTGTGTGTGTGTTCAAAAGTTTTAACACAGGCATGTTAGTTAAAAACTACTATTTTTCCATAGTGATGAGGATGCTTATGCTTTGTTGATCACCGATTTTCTTCTAAAGTGTTGTCATGCAAGTTTTGCACCACAATTATCATCAATTCATGCTAAATTCATTGTGAAAAAGTGTACAAAGTGCCATGCTTGGAAAGATTTTAGAAAATTAGTGGAGACTAATGTGGAGAGTTTATTGAGACTAAAACAATTCTTTGAGAGGGTATTAAGTTCTTCTACTCCTAAATCCTCGTAATTTTTTTTTCTTTCATCCATATTAAGATCCCAAATTATATTTGCTTGGAACACTAAAGAACTAACAATTTTTAGGTATATTCTGTGCTTCCAAATCTATGGACCATTAGAGATGGAGTTAGGCTATGCATGTTTTAGCCACTTAAATGATCTTTCTTCTTACCTTATTGTCTGCACCTAGGGCCCAGTTGAAACCTTCAATTTTATCTTCTTTTATTCATCGCTCTCAGTTGACCATTACTCGTTAACCTAATATTAGCTCTACTCGATAACTTGAGAGATGACAATGTTATGAGGATTATGTTAGGATTGTGACTTAAAAGTACGAGAATTTTATGATTATCTTGACATTGTTTTTGAGTTATAGTAAATAAATATTCTTATATTACATGCAATACATTAATGTGGTAGTACATTTGAAATGCACTAAATTGACTAATGAATTTGATTTTTGGTAAATCTACTATATTAAGAAAATCAACTATTATATTATGAGTGTTATTAATCTTGAGAGAGTTATGAACTCATATTTAATGGCTCGATTGTTTGATCAACTATGGTTATGATTTCATAAGTTAATATTTATGTAGTTTAAATGACTGAGTTGTTGGATAGTAAGGATACATAGATTCTTAATAATATAGTCAATAGACACGTTTAAGTAACTGACATAGTATCCTTGACATAATCCATTTATATGTAGCAATTTATGTACTTAGTATCTCCAAGGGTTTATTTAGAAATTAGTAATTTTACTTGAAACAACAATTATAGAAATGATCATAGTTGATCAGTAGAATGAGATTTAGAACTCAAGGAACAAGATGTGTGTATATAAGTTAGATAGTTTTATCTAACTAGACACGATGCTATATTAAAGAGTGGCAACACATAATGAATAATAGGCTAAAAATAATTGTATCGAATAATATAAAATACGATTGGAGTTCAATTTTAATTTTATAGTGAAATTAATTACAATTAATAACTAATAAAGATGTTCATGTGCTTGGTCGAAAGAATTTATCAATTATTTAGCCATGATTATTTCAATCTTTATGTTTCTCGAGCTAACCGTATGGATTATAAATATTGTTGTGACTGATAATTAATTGGCACGACACAAATATTTAGCAGTCTACAACTCAATCCTACTTAAGTAATAAGAATTATTATTTATAAAACTAATTTTATTAATTTTAATTAGAGATAATTCTAGGATAGGGTTGATCAATCAATCCTACATGTTGGACATTCCTATAAATATAAGGCTTTGCTCTCAGATTAAACTTTAAGCCTTTTGGCACCATTTGTTGAGAGAGGGGAAATCCTAGAAAGATCCTCAATCTTTAGCCAAAATTTTGAGAGAAGAAAAAGAGACCTTTTCTTGATGCTTTAACACTTATCGATAGTTGACAGTTCAAAGAATGTCGAGGAAGATAATAAAATATCGGTACGAATATCACACAGTGGTTTGCTACGGTATCATGAACATCGGCGCGACATAGGAACGACGACTATCGTAATTTTGGCGCGTAGATTGAGGGATTAGTTCGCACATACTGAGGATCGAATATTGATGTGGAGAAAATTTTAATTTTTCATATTCACACATCAAAGATACGAGTTCTAAATTCGCTTCTAGCATAGGTTGGGTTGTTTAACAAATAAATTTTAAGATAGGACAATTCTTGCTATATTAAATCCCTTCAGATTAAGCCAAATTCTATCTTGTTAATGAGGTGTGCCTAAGGAAGAGGTGGCGGCGATACTCATACTGTAATTTGAAGGCTCATAACTTTTCAAAACAAAAAAAAGGAAAATATGAGAAGGATGAAAGGTAAAAGAAAGCGCCCATAGGGCTTTCAAAGACTTAAGATTCAATAAGATGAATCCCATTAATGCCTTAGACACCAAGAACAAAATTTGCGAAGAACATGCCTTGGCATGTTTCTTTAATTCCTTGACCTTTTTAATAGCTAGTATCTTAGCTTATATTACACCTACTAAAAAGACCTGACAGGGCTTTTGGAAAGTTTAGCTTGGAGGTGAGATAGTACCTACGATTTTCATGTTTCAATTCATTTCATGAGATCTAAATTTGATAAATTAACTTTCTTCATTTTTATCATATACGATTAAACTTTGATTTTCGTTTACATAAAATTCTACTTGATGAGATCCAAGTAATATTGAGAGATACCTTGTGGGGATTGGAGTCAAGACAAAATTTATTCATGGCATTCAAGTATGGATACTTCTAATTTCCACACTGAATTTTTGCACCTACACTGTCGATGATGATGCCCTACTTGTCGTGACATGTCTTTAAAATTTATTATGTGATTTACATACGTTGTCTTCGTTAGTTTGTTTCAAGTGTGCTTTTAATGACTTTGTTTTGTTAGTAAAGGTTTGTGGGTATCGTAGTAGGTAAACCCTCTAGAGACATAACTCCTACTAGTAGGGACACCTAGAGGTGCAAAGACTTGTGTCATGTGCTAAGTACCATCAAGATTACCTGTGAAAATAATTTAGATAGATTGTGTTTTATTGTTTTTTAGCCTTTATTTTACAGTTTTGCTCGAGTACTAATAAAAGATATGTTTGGAGGTATTTGATATATCGAATATTTCGTACACACTAATTACCTTTATTACTTATTATTTGGCTAGTTCTTTAATGAAACAGTCGACTTTAATGTGTTTTGTGTGAGTTTTGTAGTTTTAATAATTTAGGAAAAATCAAGATAGAAATAGGTCAAGGATTGGTGAATGAGTGTTGTACAAATAACACTACAAGAAAAATCATCTATCCCGACGGTTAAAACCGATAGTAAAAAAACCACCAACGATTTTGTAACCCCATTTATCTCTCCGCTGGAACGTTATGCCGGTGGATAACCAATCGCCGGAGTTTTTTTCTCGGCGGTTAGGAACCGTGACGCATTTAAGTATGGATACTTTTAATCTGCGGTATGGATAAGAAAAATTTTAAAAATTTTACCGACAGTTTAAACCGCTAGTATAGGCTATATTTTTTTTTTAAATAGTTGGCTGAATACCGTCCTCATCCTCCTACACTTCGGTTTAATCGAACTAAGTTAAGGAAAATTTATTACATGTGCGGGATAAAAGTACATTATACAACAATTAATACATAAAGAATAATCGATGGCGTCCTACATTCAAACAAGCAAAAGAGACATACAAGATTATACAAGATATTCTTATTGCAGGGAATGAAATGCCATGAGTTATTTTAAGTCACACCTTCAGTTGTTGAATCTGTGATTTCAGTTGGCTTCCTTCATTTGTTGTCACAGAACATGAAATCACAGGTCTGGTTACCCCAGACGCTCTTCCAATGGCTTGCTTTGAAGGACAAACACATATGGAACATTCTGCCAAATAAATAAGTGTGTGCAATAAAACCAAGATTTACCACCCATTATAAATGTGTACATAAACTTACAGAACTAAACAGTATGTCTCTGTGGATTGCCATAAAGATCCAAAGTCATCATTCTTTTTTATTAAGAAACCTGCTCATATCCGTTAAAAATTCATCAAAACTGCAATTGAAAGTGAGGTTAAGATAAGTAGAGATTTCAAGGGGTAAAAAAATGAAGTAAAGGATTTAGCTGATCAAATCATTAACTTATTGACTTGGGTTATTTTTCCCTGAAGTTGATGGCTTCTTTCACATTAAGGGTGGCAAAAGCAAAAAACTTAAGGACAGAGAAAGCTCCACCTATTATACATATAGAAGGCATTTATATCACATTACTTGAGCAGTGTATCTCTGCATATCAGTTTGCTCCATTCTTTAATGTGGTACATAGGCTGAATCAAGTTAACTCAATCTTCATAATTGTTTTTAAAAACAAGTAAAATTAGAAACACCCCTAAGCACAGAAGTAAGAGAGAGATTACAGAAGAAGAAAGATATAATCTTGAATACTTTGTTATCTAGTTAATGCAGGAGTTGCACATCTATTTATAAGAGCATAAGAGGGTTAAAAAAAGCTCCTAAAACTCAGCAACAGTTTTAACAATTCTTGCCAAAACAGTGTTGCATAACTGCTGCACAATAACAGTAAAACACTAACTGATATAACTAACATAATCAAACTTCTTCTTCCTTAGTATTACACTTAGCATTACAGACTTGCGAACCAATTTCTTCAATCCCACATGGGTTTGGATATTGGCATGAAACCACAATGATTTTATCAAATAAAACCACGACTTGTTGCTAAGGAATTATCATAAGAGAGAAATTGGGAGAAAACATAAGAGAGAGAGAAAATGCCCCAAAAAGCACGGTTCAGAGAAAATGAACATCGCTACTGATTTTCACTAAAATTAGTTTCGATTTAGAGATTCGACAAGTGAAATTAGTTCCAATTTTCACCGAAATTAGTTCCAATTTTCACCGAAATTAGTTCAGAGATTAAACAAACCCCGAAAAAATGAACATCACTACTGATTTCAACAAGCCCCGAAAAATTAGCACATAATAAACCCTAGTGATTCAGATATTCAAAGACAACAGTGTAAAGGAATTTTTTCCTCTAAAATAGAAAATATCAAGAGCAGAGAAAATAAGCACGAGAGTAAGCAATTTGTAATGGTTTGTATTTGATGATCTTTCAGTTTACAATTGGACATATATTCATAGGCTTGCAATACAACTTAATTGCTGAAATAAAGCAAGAATAAATGAAATATTCTTTGAGATTGAGTTTATTTTTCAGGATTTGCTTCATCTTTTAGGTGAATACCTGAGTCTTGCTTATCAGTATTAACAACTTTTTGAATTTAATTTATTTAGCATAGTGTGGTGAATTTGACAGTGTAGTGATTGCCACCAGATTTGTCACGGTGATGATTCCCTCGATTGACTTCTCTGACTTTCATGACTTCCTATGCGATTTTTATGCTTCAGCTACCTTGGTTATGAGTGGCTCCAGATCAGATTCTTCAGATCTGCCAACATGACAAATTCAACTATTCTCATAATGCTTCCATGGTATTTGTAATTATTTTTCTTCTCCACTGATGTGGCCGAATACCAAGAATTATTCCTGTTCACCGAGAAATTCTTGAAACAAGAAAGAAGAAAGAAGAAGAAGAAGAAGAAGAAGAAGAAGAAGAAGAAGAAGAAGAAGAAGAAAGAAGAAGAAGAAGAAGAAGAAGAAGAAGAAGAAGAAGAAGAAGAAGAAGAAGAAGAAGAAGAAGATCTCCCATGCAACGACGAAGTTGGGTCACGTACGAAGCTGCATCAAGAGGAACTTCACGAAAGAGAGGGAAATCAGAGAGGTAATGAAATGACTATGAAGAGAGAGAGGGTAGAAATAACAGAAATTTCAATTTTCTGGTAGCGTAAAGGAAATCAAGAGGGTAGAAATGAAAATAGAATAAGATCTGAAGCCTTATGATCCTCATCGTCTGGCTCTAAAAAGCACATTTTTCCACGTACAAAGAAAGGCACGTCCCTAGACATCTGATGTAGATTTCATTCATTGCTTCTCAGATGCTTTGTACCGCGCATGTAGCAACCATAGCCAACTCCAGTCATGCACGTGTCATCTCTTTCTCAGCACCCAATACTGTCGCGTCACCTGGACCCTGCAATGCACCCTAATCCCATTCTTTTTCCTTCTCTGGGTTGAAGGCAATAGATAAGTAGAAAAGAGACCTAGAAAACTAAACACCCACTATATAGAAACAAAAAGGAGAATGTAACTCTTTTGTCTAGGGGAGTCATTCAGTATATAATAGAGGAGGGAGTAGAGGTAGCCGCAAACAGTGTGCCTCACGTGGAATGATAAGAGAGCAGTAAGGGTTTGTATATTTTTTTTAATAGCCAAGGAGGAGAGATGTGAAGAAGCCTCCGCTAGAGAACAAGAGGTTTTTCATTATTTCTTTCTTTTTAATCTTTCCTATAATTTGAAGATGTTCAACTTTTTACACTTGATTTTCATTTTTTCATAATGAACTAATTTTCTTATACTAGGGCTACCATGTAGCCTGGTTATGAATTCTCTGAATTATTCTAATGATTTTGATTTTATCTTATTCATATACATGTTGAATATTTATTTATTTGCATAATGCTTTCAATTGCTTGATCACTAATTGATTGTTATGGAGGTCTAGATTGAGACTTGAAAGAGATATCTATTAATTAGCTTCTAGATGATAAATTTCATAAACTACATAATTTCATCAGAAGATAAAGATTATAGTTTATATAATTGTTACATGTTTTCAATTGATCTGGAAATGTTCAGAATACAATTGATATATCTAGGAATAGAATATCAATGAGGATATGGGAAGTGTTAGCAACGAGTTAAGTTAACGATTCAATTAATTTATTAGAAAGATTTAGAGATGGATTAGTTATGGTGAAATTGGTCTCCTAGTGCTTTTTAATATTGGTTTCCTCCATTATTTCATCGGTTATTTGATATCTTGCTTACTTTGATCTTACTTTAAATCTTTAGTAGAAAAATAAATTACACTAGTATCTATTAATTAGATCTTGGTGAGAATGATACTCTTCTTACTAGTATATTACTTGAACAATATTGTACACTCGCGATTATCCCCATCAACCATACGCTATTTTTAAATTTTAATTTGAAAATTGTAATGGAAAAATTTTAGGGCTATAGGGTTAACCGTGAATATTCCCTTTCATAATATGAGAAAATAATGAGTAATAAAAAGGAAGTAGTAGACACAATTATTTACGTGAAAAATCCTTAATGAAAAAAAGAAAAGAAATCTTTTGATAGTATTTTCATTATAGAAAGAGGAACTTACCAAGCTAAAGCTAGCTTGAGTGTTCTCAATTGTGTCGTTTACAATGACTAGAACTTTATTTATAGGCTGAATTCAAATAATAAGTGGTTACAAGATAGTTGTTGTGCATCTACTATGGAGCCTAAAAGGGGGGAGTAGTTGTTGAAAATGTCTAATTAAATGAGTTCTTTGACTTGGCCTTCAATTGATTCCTTGATTTTCTCTAACCATTTTCATCATGTTTTCACTAATCACCGTTCGTTGACTGTGGAAGGACATCTGTAATGGCATAAATATGTGTCCGTTCAGGGTAAATATATTTCATTTCAGGGTTAGTAAATTCCATTATGTGTAAATAATTTTCCATTCTTCGTAAAAATATTTCTTTTTGGGTAATATATATTTCTGTTCAGGGTAAATATATCCCCGTCTGGGTAAATATATTTCCATTTTGCTACTGTAAACATATCTCTTTACTATATAAACATGTTTGTTGTGATATCCCAACATATTTTCGTTGCCAACTTTTGTTATGCGTCCATTCTCAGTGCATGGCCGCCAATTGACCCTTTGTGGGGTTAACCTTTTATCTGTGGTTTATATCTTATTCCTTTATAGTGCGTCCATTCTCAGTGCATGGCCACCAATTGACCCTTTGTGGGGTTAACCTTTTATTTGTGGTTTATATCTTATTCCTTTATAGTTACCCAGCTCTTTTCATTTTCTTATGTTACTGCATTGGAAACGTGAAGCACATTATTTATGATGTGCCTTCATTTATGACAATATTGGCTTATTATGAAGCTTTTCTTTAGAATGCTTGCATGTTTATATCTTCATTTTACTCTCGTTGATGGATAACTCGTTGCCATTGCATTGGCTTCATTGTAGAGCATTTCTTTCCCCATTTCCTTTAAGAATCAGAGCTCATTATAGAACTTTCCATTCATTGTAGAACTTGTCTTGTTTACTTTAAAATTGGGCTCATAATAGTGTTTATCCTGTGTATTTTAGAGAACCTTTACCCATTGTAGACATTACACTTATGGGCTTAGGTTCATTGTAGAATTTGGACTCTGTTTCCTTACGAGAACGCATGTCCATTGTAGGAAAGTTCATTCTCAAGTAATTAGATTCATGATTCATTGTAGAACCATGTCCTCATTTTCTTTAGAAAATTCCTATCATTATAGGACAGTCTATTCTTAAGGACTTAGTTACATCGTAGAAATAAGGTCTCGTTGCCTTTAAAGAATGCACGTCCATTATAGAACAGTCCATTCTCAAGGATTTAATGATAACTCTAAGAAATTAGAGTTATCCTATAGCATTCAAGCTTAGTTTAATATGAATAAGAGAGTGATTTGTCCAGTTTGTGGCTATATTTATCATATGGTGCTTATGGCCTATCTTGAATGAGATTTTAGTCTATTTGGCTAATTTAACATAAAAAGAATAGAAAATGCACTCATTGTATTGCTTTTTTATTTGTAGGAGTTCAAGTTGGGGATTGAGTGACCAAGTGCTACTACATATGGTTATAGCAGTGCTACAGCTGCAAACACTCATGCATGAAAAAAGATTATATCATATTCTAATCAGTTGACGCCTTAATTTGTGTGCAGGCACTGACTGTCATATGGTTATCTCCATTTGCTGGTGCGACGTGTGTCCTTCACCTATTGTGTACCCTAGCTTGAAGGATATATAAAGGAAGTACAATTTTGCCATGGGAGAGCTGACAAGCTATATTGAATATAGGAGACAAATTTTTTAGAGAAAATGAAAGAGAGTACATAAAATGAAAGAAGAGGACAAAAGAGGGAGAAGACAAGATTGGGAGCAACTTCTCTAATTCTGTATTTATACCATTAATACTCTTTATATTTCCTTAGCACATTAGCTTGTAATTAATGGTTGGATTATACTTTGGGATTTTTGCTAGACTTAGTATGAGCTAAACTTTCTTAGTTGGAGTGATTAATGAAACTTAAAATTGTTGGCTTGGATTGTTAAGTTAATCTAGTAGCACTTTATTCAAGTGTGATTTGATTTTAATTCTTGTTATTGGTTGCATGTTACTGATTTAAATACTGGAAATATTTAAATGAGTAGATCTAGCTTGAATAATGCAAGTTTATTTAATCGTGTAGTATAGACATATATTACTCACCTTGCAAAGCTATAGAAGCTGGGACTATTAGCTGAGGTTCTTGATTTAAATCTAGCATAAGAATGTGTTAAGTTTAATTAAACAACTTTAGTCATAATGATGGGAATCACTTATGCATTTGATAAGTTTGGGTTATTGCTGCTGGTGATGTTATAGCAATTCAAATAGCTCGTATATAAGTTAGCAATTGTAAGGGGATTTAATGACTCTAGCTTCACTTGCCAATAATTATAATTACTAAATTAAGATATTGATTGAAATTTAATATTTGTCCTTTACCACTTAACTAATCATTTAATCTCATATTACCACACTTTAATTTGTTCATTAGCTAATTTAGCCAATTAGTTAGACTTTCAATTAATCTCTATGGAGATGACACTCACTTACTATTATATTACTTGTTAATGACACATACACTTACGTATTAATTTTGCACATGTTTTTGGCGTTGTCGATGATTGATTTGAAAGAATTGGTTGTTTAAGTAAGTTTTTGCTCAAAATTAGTTTTCTGTACTAAAACCTACTATTGTGTTTGTGACAGGTTTTTTATTTCTTTTATGTAGTATACATCAATCACCATAATTTGACCTTAATCCAGAAATCGACAGATCTTTGAGACAATTAAGGAGAAAGCATCGTGGTTTACAATGTCATTGTGCTAGCTGATGATAGAGAAACGACTATCAAGGACTATGCAATACTCACTCCTCAAGTTATGAATCTTGGGATAGTTAGACCTGAGATTCAAACACCTCAATTTGGTCTTAAACCAGTGATGTTTCAGATACTTCAAACTGTAAGACAATTGAATGGGCTACCTACTGAGGACCCTCATCTTCATCTCAAATTATTCATGGAGGTGAGTGATGTATTCAAGATTCCAGGTGCAAGTGAGGATGCTCTGAGATGAGAGATAGAGCAAGAGCATGGTTGAATTCATTTGCCACCTAATTCAGTCAATACATGGAATGATTGTGCTTAGAAGTTTTTAATGAAGTATTTTCCCCCCTAAAAATGCAAAGCCCACAAATGAAATCACTTCTTTTCACCAATTGGAGGATGAGTCACTTTGTAAAGCTTGGGAAAGGTTTAAAGTGTTTTTGAGGAAGTGCCCAAACAATGGGGCTCCCTAAAGACATAGCAACGATTATCACTCAAAGAAAATGAAAAAGTTTTGTACCCACCCTGAAGACTCAATAGTTCGTCAAGTAAGAGAATTCTATGCAAACTTCATGGAGCATGAACAAAATATCGTTGTGGTAAGATGTATCTATGTTTCCTTTTCCCCTAAAGTTATGAATGCATTTTTGTAGAGAAAAATATAGAAGATGAATACTTTGCATTAGTTTCTAGTGTCACTGAGGCACAGTTAAACAATATTTTACATAGAAGAAATTTGAACTTGTCTGAGATATGCTTTAAAACTTAGGATAAATTTTTTTGGTATCATTTTATCAGTACAAAGATTATGCCCACCACCCACATTCAAATTATCACCCAAGAGGGATTAATCTTGCTCCACGCATTGCTTAGTCAAAAATTAATTAATGTGGACAAGATAATCTCTAAGGACATTAACATATGTGCAGTAAAGAAAATTATATTCCTATCTTCGATAACTGGACTTTGTTTTAAAGTTGGAGTGCCTTACATCAATGAAGAAGAGCAATTGGTCAACAGAAGAGCTATTACCCTTATTGTTATAACAAGGTTTACTATTGAAAAGACTAAGGAGCCTTCAGCTAACAAACCTCTTTTTGACCAACCATCTTCTTTATGGACACGCTCATTAATCAAGCTTAGTTGGAATAGAAGACCTAGAACTAGCTATTGGCATGTTCTAAAAAAGGCTTAGCTAACAGGAAGCACCAAATCATAATATGATCTTAATGTTGTTGTATATGAAGAAGCCAACACTGATATTGGGAGTATGCTAAGTCCATGGATCATGCCTTGAAAATGACATTCTAGAAGAATTTCACACAACTTGTCCCCTAAAGATATTTTACAGCCTTGGGAGCCTGCTAAAATCAAGGTAAATGATGCATAGAAAGAGGAAGATCAACCTATAGAAGAGGAAGACTTGCCAGAAGATGATGAAGATTAGCCTAAAGAAAAAGAGGTACAACAAGAGGAAGTGGAAGAGAAATCATAAGAAGACTTGTCAGAGGACGAGGAAGGTGAAGAAGATAAGTCAAAGGAATAGAAGGAACAATCTGAAGAAGAGGAAGAGCATTTTGAAGAGGAGGAAATACCACCCCAGAAACCAACACCTAAAAAGCAACAAGACAAAGGAAAAAGGAAAAAGCCAACCCCAAGCTAACAGAAAAATCAAGAAGCTGACAGTGAAGAGGTAACCCCTTGAGGAAGAAGAAATACAACTATAAGAGAAGTCCACCAAAAAGGAAAAGGACAAGAGAACTCAACAGAGTAAAAAAAGAAGCAGAAAACAAAAAAATCACAAAATTCTATGAAGATAGGATTCAAGAAGAAATTCAAGTTGTCCAAAGAAGGCTTTTAAACCTCCAAGTAGCTTACAAGAAAAGATGAGGACTGAGAAGTGCCTTTAAGCCCTAAAGGATGATGGATTGTTGCAATGCCAATACATCAACTCAATGAAGCTATTTCTCTGACTCTTTCCATTGTGTTTTCTTTAATTTTTCTTGCTAATGCTTTTGTTTGGCTGTTTGATATAGTTTGATTTAGTTTTCTATTTTTTTATAGTCTTATTAGTCTTTCTGTTTAAAATTGTCCGTTAGCTTAATTTCTAATTATGTGCTGTAAAGACATTACACAATTTTAAGTTTGGGGGGTTATCTTTATGTTTTCCATAGTATCTGGAAGTGTTGTTTGAGTGTCTTAGTTTATTAATCAATTAGATTTATGTCTTGAATATTTTGAATTTTTAGTGGCAAACTTTTGATTTAAGGCGACCTAGAGATGATTTAGTTTAAGTTATGTAAATAAATAATAAAAATGAATGAGTTTACTCTTAACAATTATGCTCCTTTATGAGAATTTTACCACACAATTCTTGCACCAAGAGCTTTGGCTTAGTTTCTCTTGAAGGCTTAAGAAGCCTTAAACTATAATGAGACTTAATGTTTAGAACTGCCTTAAAATCATTGGGAAACAAATGTTAGAAAACCAGCTGATAAAGGGAGAAAGACTCAAGCTGGGGGGATGCTCATTAGAATGTAGTGCTTGTGAAACTGTAGGTATTGCTATTCATTGATCTAAAAAAAGAAGACATAAAGAAACTTGAAAAGAATATTATAATGACTCATCTACTTCAGGTTGATGAGTAACTAGGTGTTTTCATCATCAATGTTGGCATTCACGTAAAAATGCAGCAATAAGCACGAGTTTGTTATAGTAAAGAAAAATATCTTTACTAGAGCAACCTTGCTGGTGACATTACTAAGTAACTGGGTGTCTTCATCATCAACGTTGGCATTCGTATAAAAAGATAGTGTGACATTAAAAGGTATTTAAAAAATAGAAAGAATAAGGCAACAAATCAATGTTAGTAGTGTGTTTGTCTTCATCTTGTAATGCCCTTTTGATATGAATGTTCCTTGTCCTTAGTTGTTGATATGTCTGTATTAATGAAGAAATATTTGATTTGTGAGTTCTCAATGATAAATTAAGTCAAGGAACTTAGTTTAAAATGATCTTGAGTAATTCAAGGGTACTAGCCTCTGTCTCTCTCACACATACATCTGGGAGAGATTCACATTTGGGAATAGTTTTACTTGAGGGTGAAATTATAAAAATTGAATTAAAAATGACTTGAGTATAATCTAAGTTTATAACTTGAATCTGAGGGTTGAGAGTCAATGTTTATTCTGGAAGTCAGAATTTGATTTTGTGTTGGTATGCTTTCTTTGAGTCCTCTTCATGTTTGTTTTACCTGTTTCTTTTGTCGTCACTCAAAGATGAGCAATGGTTTAAGTTTGGAGATGTGATAACTCTAAGAAATTAGAGTTATCTTATAGCTTTCAAGAGTAACTTTATATGAATTAGAGAGTGATTTGTCTAGTTTGTGGTTTTATTTTATCATATGTTGCTTGTCGCCTATCTTGAATGAGATTTTAGTTTATCTGGCTAAATTTACATAAAAGAACAGAAAATGCACTCATTGTATTTGGTTTCTTTGTAGGACTTCAAGTTAGGGATTGAGTGACCAAGTGCTACAGCATATGGTTATAGCAGTGCTACAGCATCATATGCACATTTATGAAAAAATATTCTATCATAGTTTAATCCTGATGGCACTTGAATTTATGTGCAAAAAATGAACGAGCTAAAAAGTATATGGATGCTGACAGGCGCTTAATTTCATGTTGTCCTCACCATTTACTGGAGTGAAGTGTGTCCTTCACCTACGTCGTACCCTAGCTTGAAGGATATGTAAAGGAAGTACACTCTTGCATTGGGAGAGCCGACAAGCTATATTGAATAGAGGAGATAAAAATTCTAGAGAAAAAGAAGGAGAGTATAGAAAAGGAAAGGAGAGGGCGAAGGAAGGAGAAGACAAGATTGGGAGCAGCTTCTCTAATTCTTTCTTTATCCCCTTAATACTCTTTGTATTTCCTTCTTTTAGCACATTAGTTTATAATTAATCGTTTGATTCTATTTTGGGATTCAGACGTAGTATGAGCTAAACTTTATTAGTTGGAGTGATTAATGAACCTTAAAATTATTTAACTTAATTGTTGAGATTGGATTGTTAAGTTAATCTAGTAGCATTTTATTAAAGTGTGCTTTATTTTTAATTCTTGTTATTGGCTGGCCATCAATGTATAAGATACTCGCTGATTTAAAATACTGAAAAGGTTTAAAATAATATATCTATCTTTGAGTAATGCAAGTTTATTTAATCTCTTGATGACTTAAGCAATTTATGGGTAGTATAAGCATATACCGCTCACCTTGTAAACCTATAAAAAGTAGAAGTATTAGCTGAGGTTCTTGATTTAAATTTAGCATAGAAATTTGTTAGGTTTAATTAAAGAACTTAATTCATAAGGATGGAAATCACTTATGCAATTTATAAGTTGGGGTCACTGCTACTAGCGATGTTGTAGCAATTCAAATAGCTCTCATATAAATTAGCAACTCTAAGGGGATTTAATGACTCTAGCTTCACTTGCCATTAATTATAATTGACTGAATTAATCTGTTACTGGCATTTAATATTTGCCCATTGCATTTTACTTTTTTTAATAAAGTAAAATGTATTAACGGAAACAAGGGCTATAAAAGCACAAGGGCATACCCCAGAAAAAATAGCCCAAACCCAAAATTAATTAGGCTTCTCCAAAATATGATGAGGTAAGTCTCACCTATACACAAGATGGAATTAGTATAGGACCAAGAGATATCTTTAAAATTCCAAGTCATATTTCCCTCACAGTATTAACAATCATCTTTCAAGGGTATTAAGATCCCTAGTTTTACCCTAAAAAATTCTATAATTCTTCTCCATCCATAAATTATACAAAAAGGAATTAAAAACAAGCTTAAGGATTAAGGACCTAAGATCCTTCCAACTAGTAACTTAGGCTAGCCACTCAATTCTGTGATCCCAGCTTAAGCAAAAGTTTTGAAGATCACATAATTGAGTGATAGCAGTCTAGATAGCTTGACCAAAAGAACAATCAAATAACAGGTGGTCCATAGACTCTAATCTGTTTATACATAAAACACAGTCAAAATCCACCTATCCAGCTAGCTTGTCCTTAGTAGAGAGCTTGTTCCTACAAGAAAGCCAATTAATGAAGCTATGTTTGGGGATGTTATAGTTGAACCAGATAATATTGCCGCATAACACCTTACCAGTATGTTGCTTTATAGACCAGTAGGTAGAATCAATAGAAAAAAAGTCATCTGAAGATGGCTTACATAACCATCTTTCAGGCCTTAACTTAGGCGAGTCCATGCTCAAGGAAGCTTCCTTGATCTCTATAAGAGTAATGGTATTGGTAACCGGCTAAGACCATCTGCCAGTATCAATAACCCTACTAACTTTAGTATCAAAATCCCAGCCAGTATAAAAAATCACAGATCTGCCGAATTTGTTGAACAAAACACCAAGCCGATGCCAAGGGTCACCCCAAATGGAGGTAGAGTTTCCACTACCAATTTTGACCTGACACAACTCAATGAACCAGTATTTAGCTTTCATTAGCTTTCTCCATATCCAAAAGCAGTCATGGGAGGATTTTACAGTAAAGACAGTTCTCTCCTTGATCAGGTTCTTGTAGCACCATTTACTCCAAATTGAACTTATTGGGTTAGTTATGAGGAACCATAAATGTTTAGTAGTAACAGCATAGTTACATGTGACAATGTCCCTTAGGCTTAAACCCCTACTCTTTTTTGGAGAACATGCCTCATACCATTTAACCTTTGAGCAGGCATGATTGTTAGGATGGACAGACTAAAGATAGTTTCTCATAATGCTCTCTATGTCTTGCATGACTTTTTTAGGGAGAATAAACAAACCAACCCAATAGTTTTGAATAGTCATAGCCACAGAGTGAAACAGTTGAAGCCGACCAATAAAAGACAAATTTTTAGCTTCCTAGCTCTTTATCCTGGCAGTTATCCTATCAACCAGGGTAGCACAATCAGATCTCTGTAGTTTGGAAGAAATAAAAAAGCACTCCAAGGTACCGAACAGGAAGAGAGACACTCTGGAAGCCCATCAACTCAGTACAAATTAACCTGGCCTATTTAGGAACATCGGAAGAGAAAATATGGCTTTGAAAGTGGTTAGGCTTGGGACCAGTTAGGCTAAAGAACATATCTTGACTTTCCTTTATAAGGGTGATAGAGCTTTGGTCCCCTTTGGAAAAGATGAGGTCATTAGCAAAGCACATATTCACAATTCCTATCTCCTTGCATCTCTAGTGAATATTAAATCCAGGTAAGGTAGAGAAGCATGCTACAACAGACCACTAAGCCCTACCATCACCAAAACAAACAAGTAGGGGGAACTAGGGTCCCCTTGCCTCAAACATCTAGCACCTTTAAAATAGCCACATAGTTCACCATCCGAGTTGATAGAGAAGGAAGTAGAGGTTATGCAGGCCATGATCCACTTGGTGTAGACAGGAGGGAAGCCAGTGGCATTTAAACATTTCATAATGAAGCTCTAGCTAACATAATTATAAGCTTTCATGATATCATCCTTGATGGCGTATTTGGCAATATGACAAGTTCTATGATAGTTCCTATCAAGCTCCTGACACAATAATATGTTATCTACAATCCTTCTCCCATAAATAAAAGCATTCTAATTGTCACTAATCAGAGCAGAGAGAATCCCTTTTAGCCTATTAGCCAGTAACTTAAAGATATAGTTATAGACCATGTTTTAGCAAGAAATAAGTCTAAAATCACTCACATTCTGAGGTTGAGAATTTTTAGGGATTAAGGAAATTGTAGTATGGTTTAGCTGGGGAAGAAATTCACCATGCTGAAAGAAGTACAAAACAACTATAATCACATCCTTTTCTATCACATCCCAATCATTCATGAAGAAACCAGCAGTAAACCCATCAAGACCAGGCGCTTTAGACCTGCTGCAAGAGAACACCACCTCCTTGATTTCACAATATGTAATAGTTCTGGTAAGGCTGGAAGCTTACACATCAGTGAGCTTTTTAGGGTAGATCACCTGCAAGATGTTCCAGTCAATGGGTTGATCCCTATTCTCAGTGTCAAGCAAGGTAGATTAGGGTTGAACAATATGGTTATTGATGTCCTCCCTACTATTCAGAGAAATGTCCTGGTTATCATTGAGCTACACAAGTCTGGATATGATGTTGTTCTTTTTAACCAATTTAGGAAAGAAAGCAGTGTTGCTATCACCAAGACAGATCCATTGGGCTCTGGCTTTTTGCCTCAAGAAGCTTTCCGCAGCATGTCTCATGGAAATAAAGTTCTAGAAAGCAGTATGCTTAGTGGACTGCAAGGTTTGATCCTGAGGCCTTTGAAAAGTTCATTTTGGGCAGCTTCCATCTTCTTTCTGGCTTCCAATGCTCTAGCTGAGATATCAGAGAAGTGGGTTTTGTTCAGAGCTTTGAGAGTCAATTTAGTGGCTTTGAACTTTCTGAAGATGGTTTGCATGGGATTACCATGGCCACTACTATTCCAAGCTTGGGAAACACAAGGTAAAAACCCCACTCTATCTGCCCAAAAATCAAAAGACTTGAAACTAGCAGGAGCTCTGCAGACTTGCATTTTAACATGTAAAGTAGTAGGCCACTGTTCAGATATACCAGGACTAAGAAATACAACATTAAACTTTTGAAACAAGGAAATCCAATGCTCATTCATAAGTACCCTGTCAATTTTGTTCATAATTGTGTTGCTACCATCCCTGTTGTTAGTCCAGGTGAACTTAAACAGGCATTGAAATCACTGGATCCCCCATTCCACACCATAGACCCCCAGTGTTTTTGCTCATAATGATGGTTAACCATATTAAAATCACCAAGCAAAACCTAAGGCTGCTGACTAGTGATACTGGCCTAGCTGGATATATGACCCCAAAGATCTTTCCTAGAAATGGTGTTATTAGCTACATAAATAATGGAGGTCCAAAAGCTCTCCTGGCTCTCCAGAATGGTAACAAATGAGTGAATAATCTTGTCAATTTGGCTAGAATTGTTAACAGAAAAAACACTAGGATCCCAGGCAATCTAGATTCTACCATTATTGGCATTAGCATCAAGTGATTGCTAAAAATAAACTTTCTAACCGCAGACTGCTTGAGAGAATTGTTAAGTCCTCTAATATTCCAAGCATCAAGACTAATCATCGGGATCAAATAGGGGTGGATTTAACCCTGGAGCTTCTTCTACATTCAATCTTCAAATTGCTCTTCAACTTAGCTTTCCTTCAAAACATGGGGACTTACTATGTCATGTAAATTTGGTTGCAATTTTACTAAACAGTTTGCACGTAACTTGCCATAAATTGTTCTAGTGAATTTAGAATCAAGCTCTGTAAAATTCTTCAGGAAGCTAACTTTCATAGCTTTCTAAAAATATTTGATTTATCACGTAAATCTTCCCCAGTTGGTGAAGTTTAATGATCAAAACTGATTGATTTGTACAATCTTCTTTTTCAAATAGTCTGTATAAATATGAGGCTGACTACAACAAACCGAGAGGTTAAAATTCTTCTTTTCCAGTTTTCCATTTCTGGGAGTGAATGTAGGAAGTCCAGACAGTGGATCAAGTGTGAACATTCAACCAAAGACTCTTGAAAATCGGCAATAACCAAGCATTGTGACCATCACACACACATAATCACATCTAAAACATGATAAGCATGAGAAATATACTAAATTTTAAGTTTAGCAAGACATTTAATCATGCCTCACACAATTGATATAAAGTCAATCTCTATTAATGATTTAATTTATTGTGTAAGATAATTCTCTTTTAAAATATAAATTCATGTAATTGGTCAAATTTCTTTTGAACATATAAAATATTATATTTAAGGGTAAAGTAATAATTGAAAAATGAATACCTAACTTTATGTGTTTCTCGATTTGTCATGAGACAAAGTATGTATTTGAAGTCGAAGTCATATCATCTTGGTAGAACTTTGAAAAACGTGGAGCCAATAGAGAGTTATTGATCCCTGTCGTTCTGGACATCATAAATATAGCGCAAAATTAGTTTGGGCTTTTTAGAAATTTTGAAATTTGCCACTTGGATTTGACCCTCCAGGATTTTTGAGATTTGTCTTTTATCATACTTTACAAAATTGGTCATTTTTCCTTTGTTGTTTTTTTCCCTAAATCCATTCTGGGTTTCCAACAAAAAATTGTTTGTTCAGAGTTTTTGTTCCCATCATCATGAGACTGATATCAAGTTTGCGAGCGTCTTTCATTGTGCAATTAAGTTCCAATTTGTGAATAGATTTCATCGACGAACCTGACTAGGAAAATGACTATGTTTGTCGAGTTTATGAAACAGTTTTCGTAGCGAAGCTTGGGGAACAATTGTGTTGCGCAGGGGATGTTAGTGAGCAACGTCTGTTTCTGAAATATTGTTGTACGGTAATAACAATGGCAAAAGGGACACATGGCAGACCCCTGACCAATCATCAAGTTAAACATGGATCCTGGTGATAATAGCTGATGTATGAAAAGGACGGATAGAATGAGGTAGTTATGAAAGAGATAATGTTTCATAAGGTTACAAGTATTGTAACTTCCTCAACGGTTTCGGATAAAGCGCAAAGGGCAAAGGAATGTTCTTAGAATTAAATGTTGATTTACATGTATGAATATGGAATAGTATCACCTTAAAAACACTCGAGATTGAATAAAAAATACTTTTGCCTTTGAGCTTGATATTCTCTCTATTTGTTCTATTGTTTACATGTTTCGTCATTATAAATTTCGTTTACTGTTTGGTGCTTTCATTGAGAGTATGTCAGAAAACTCGAGAATATAAAGCAAGATGCCAGGGACCCGATCAAACACGATTCTCAACGACGAAAATGAGGCAGGTCACGTCGACCAACCCACACCTAGATTATTTTCCTAGGGGTTAATTATAGTGAACCCTCCTGACATTTGTGTGATTATATCATTTGACCTCATAACCTTTAAAATCTTGTAAAAAACTATCCTCACCTTTAATTTTTTTCAACAATGCACCTTATCGTGACTTGCATCCAAAAAATTGACGGACGTTAATACACGTGACTTACATGTGTATTTTTTAATGGACAATGGGGTAATTCAATATTTCTTACCATGTGTAAGCCATCAAATGTCTCACTCATCAACCCCTTTTTCTTATAAGAAATGGCACCAAAATGAACTATTCCCTTCCCTTTTTTCTTCTTTCCCTACAACTACTTCAACTTTTTCTTCTTTTTTTTCCATGAGAGCTTCAATATGGTACTATGGTATTCCTTCAGAACTGAAGACCTCTTAAACTGATTTAGAGTTTTAGCAGTTAAAAACCAGTTGATTTCGATAGAATCAGAAAAATCTGTACAAATGATACTAAAATAACATGAGAGAAATGAAGTATTTATTATATGACAGATAAATCTTGAGAAACCACATACCTCAATAGCTTTGCTAGGAGAAACCCGAATCACATTAACGAAGTTTCCTCTAAATAATCCCTTCCATCCATCAATCTTCATAATATTATTAAAGACCTTTCCCACTACTCCCAACCATTAAATGGGTCCTTATTGTCTCTAATGGCACCACACAAGTCCTAGACATTGTCTTCTTATTCACAATTTAATACCGGTCTTCTCCTTCACATCTCCTTCCTCTTCATCAATACGTAGTGCCTCCTCCCCAAAAGACACATACTTTACATATAAATCAGTGCATGGAAGTTTAACGCCGCCATAGTCACTGGGATTAGAAGAATTAGGAAAAACTCCAAAACCCATTCCCACCTGACCCACACTGGCAAATAAGCCTCCCGGATGAAAATTCCCCGCTTGCGGATTCCATTGGGACCCCAAATCACAAACTCAGAAGAAAACATCTCTATTATAATCGAAAAGTTGAATTTTCCTCTTACCCACTATTAATCAGACCCTTGCAAACGAGCTCCTTTGGCTTTAGTGAGTACCTAAAAAAAAAGCGCTATCAAAGTCTCCTAAAGTAGGAGAATCACGTGTAAGTCACGTGTGTTTTGACTTCTATCAGATTTTTAGACGGAAGTCACGGTAGGATGCATTGCTGAAAAAAATTAAAAGTGGGGGTTCATGTAAAATTTTAATGGTCAGGACTATTTTAGTATATCCGCCAAAGATTAGAGGTCTATTGTAATTAACCATTTTTCTAGTAGATATAAAAATTGGAATTATCATATCTATCTAGATCTTTAGGTGTTTTTGTTAGAATCTTTAGATGTTTTGTTAGAATTGGATCTTTAGTGGGCTATGCCTCTTGTACGGTGTAATCTTTCTTGTCAATAATAATATATTTACCCTTTTAACCATATATATATATCAACTTATCTATACATGAATTAATTCCAAACTTCCATTGGTAGGAAATGCACCCTCCATGTGTTTGATAAAATGCCTCCTCCACCTCTTTATATACAATTTCACACTACAAATTAAACACATCCCTAGCCATTTCCAATATTCTCATTACTATTTTCATCTACCAAAAGATGTCCACTTGTGTAACCTATTTTCTCCTTTTTTTTAGCCATGGCTCCCTCCATCTCTCCCCTCCAATTAGATCTTACCCTTGTTCATGTAGCTAGAGTTGGTGTTTTAGAAGCTAAGAATCGAGTGCAAACCTCCATTATAACACAACAAAGGTTGGGCCATGGTTTTGAAAATAATTTCAATGTGGCTTTAAGTGATTGTGTAAAGCTCTATGATAAGAGTGAGGCTCAGCTCACCCAGCTGCTCTCTGGCCAGAACTAGACCGGTCATGATGCCCGGACGTGGCTAAGTGGTGTGGTGGCGAGCCATAGGAGTTTTTTGGATAGCTTAGAAGAGAAGGGTTTTTTGAGGCTGATAGTTGTCATTTGACGGCACAAAACTTAACCATGTTGGTTAGTGCAGCTCTTGGTTTATTTGGGAATGATGATTTGGCTAAAGAAAATCCTGAAAATGGTATGTATCTCATGCTTTAAATTTAGTGCTTCCTCTTCTAAGTTCTAAAGTACCTTAGCTAATTGTAGTTACTAGCGTGTGACAAATTCCAACAATGCAATCTTTAAAACTGTCAGAAAATAATGTTATTTTCTTCTCTATTTTCTTTCCTCGAACTTATCTGAGAACTACTAGTAGAGGACAGTAATCAGCATATATAAATTGGTAGGCAGCCACGTAGCTTGAAAATGCAGAGTTTATATTAGGGGTGGTGACTAATATATTGCTTTGCCTAATGTGCGGAGCCTAATTTGACACATGATCTTTGAGCAAGACACAATCCGAAGGACATGCCGTAACTTTAACGCTCAAAATATGGACAAAAAAAACCGCACTCATGGAATTATCCTCTGAGCTAATTTATTATACCGAGATCAACATTGTAACGAGGTGGATTGAGATAATAGCTAACTCAATACACTTATTATGAGAGGTTGTGAATTTAAATTGTAATGTCCATAATTTTCATAAAATGAAAAAACGATTCAGTATATACATATATATTTTCCCTTTAAATTTGTCATCTTCTTCACACGCACACGCACACATGCATACATATATAAGAGTGTTCACAGTTCGGTTAGGTAATAATGTTGAAGTGAATCGAACCGTTTTTAAAAAATGAATCGAACCAGACTAAACTCAAAACTTCACCTTCATATATAAATAAATGTTTTTCTATTTTCGCATGAGTCGTAGAACAAGAACAGAACCCAGACCAAAATGGGGGGATGTTAGCATCGCGGAGTGCAGCAGGCTCAAGAGCTGATTATGTAGTAGCAAATGATGGGTCAGGCATCCACAGGACAATCAATGAAGCAGTGGCTGCAGTATCCAAATTGGGTCATAGAAGACCATAAAGACTAGTAATCTATGTGAAATCAGGAGTCTACAATGAGAATGTGGAAATTGAAAGGAAAATGAAGAATTTAATGTTTGTTGGTGATGCCATAGACACGACCATTGTCTGTGCCACAAAAATGTCCCTGTTGGTTCTACCACTTTTGGCTCTGCTACATTTGGTATGTGTTATTATAAAAAAGAGATACATATTCACACACAATATCATGGTACGAAATCTGTTGCTGGCTATGCATGTATAAGACACTGCATGCACTTCTAATTTGGACGTTCGTAGAAAGGGATGCATATCAATCATCTGTTATTTTGATGATATTGTTGTTTCTAGAATCCCTTTGATCGTCAAATACTATTTTTTGTACTTTTTTCATGTGTTCTGATACGACCCATTAAGATTGACATGAGACGCTCCAGGACAATCTAAATGCACCTTTGTCATTCATAAGAATGATAAAGAATCAAAATCCCCCATAAAAAATGTGAGGCTTATTACTTAGGATGCATACTAGAATGAACAATATCTTCAGTTCATTGTTAGGCAGTGCGTATTTATAATTACTAGTCAATTGTATGTGTGTTGTACGTGTTGAAGAAACCAACAATAAATAATATGTATAAAATACAAATAAAACTATACATAAAAGTGTTTGATCACCTTCTAACTTATTATTGTTAGAATATGTCCATAAAGTAGCGTATAATAACTATTTATTTATATTTAATTATTTCTCAAACATTAGTATTATTAAATTCTTATGAATAAATTGAAAGTTTTATTTTAAATTAAAGTGTGTTTATAAATTACTTAAGTCCTGAAACTTTTATCAATGAATGAAGAGTGAAGATAGAGGCGTCTTCAGAAGAACTCTTCTGAGAAAGTTCAGAACGATATTCACAGTCTTAGAATCGACTAGGCAACGGAATCCGATTACGACTGTTAGATTAAACCAATGTATGCCAGTCTCGGGGCATGAGAGTGGAGACTCAAATGGTTAATATAGACATGTTATGAATATGTTGAATAGACTGGTAACAAATTAGTTTAGAGCCCAAAATCGTTTACCTAGCTCTAAATCTAATTGTTACACCTTAAGTGTATTTTCATAATTACTTTAATCCTGAGGTGAATACATAGCTTGACTTAGTTAGTTGTAATCTTTGATATGTAAAATGAGTGAGTTCGAATTGGCGGGCAATACCTCGGTTGTTGGGATTGTAATTCAATTAAGTTGAAGTTAAGTGATTCACGGATATGAAAATTCGTGGTTGGATTGCCAACAAATAATATCACGTGATACTTTACAGACGGGTGTGTAAATAAATTAACCTGATCAGGTATTCAATGAATTGAGTCATTGATTAAGACTTGTGACTTGTACGAGACAATTCACTATTATGTCTTTCTTATTCATAGTCAATAAAAGAGTTAAGGAAATAATAATAAGAGGGGTAAAACGATAATTTTACATGCTACTCTTGTTATTGATATTCACGATGAGTATTATGTTAAAATATTCATTGGACCATGAAAATAAAAAGGGTTTATTTACACCAACAGAAAAGTAGCGCGCATGAATCGAGAGTTGATTCGGCATCGAACCTATAATAGAGTCGTACAATATCAAGGTTAAATAGGTCATGAATTTATGGAGATAATTCACCGGGTATTTGAATTCTTAGCTTTATTCATGTGGGTCCATATGATTTCAGAAATAGCTCATAAGAACTAGAATAGAGAAACGATGTAAATTGGATCAAAAAGTATTTTAATGCCAAGACATATTTCCTACACCTATATGTGATGGGTGATGTCACTTAATTAGTTAAGTGTGATTATTTATATTCAAATTAATTAATTAGATAATTAGAGTTGTATTGATATTTATCAATCCAATTGATAGATTTAATTGATCATTATCAAATTAATTAATTAGATAATTAGTAAATAAAAATTAATTAATTAATTAATTAATAATGATCAACTAAGTCTATCAATTGGATTGATGAATCTAAATACAACTCAAATCTAGGGAATATTACAATTTTTGACAATTACGATATATGGGGAGAATTTTCATAAATTTAAAATATATGTGTATATTTGTAAATATCAAAAATTAGATTTTATAAATATATAATAGCAATTTGATTGATAGAGAGATAGAGATATAGATCTCATATCAAATACAGAGCAAAAAAATTTCTCTCTTTCCTAGTGATTGCCACCGAAATAGAGCATTGAAGGAAACATATTTGATTTTTTCCTTCAATCGTTTTGAAAGCCCACACTCAAATTCCTACACAAAAATCTCGTGAGATATTTTTTTTAAATTAACGAGTGATTGTTGGAGGACGAAATTCGTAAACCATTCTTGGAGTTCAAGTGCGTGACTCGGATCCCGAAACTTGAAGAACATGAATAACACTCGAAGGAAATCCACCAGTTCATAAATTCTCTGATACAAAGTATAGGTAAAAATTATTTCAAATCTTATCTTTTCATTTAATGTCGTATATGCATAATCATATGTTGTTTAGTTTTAAATTATTTAATTCAATTAAATAAGTTAATTGAAAAAAAAATTGATATTTCGTCATGAACCGTTCGTGGTTCAAACTTATTTTTAGTTAATTTTAAAATCTACTGATCCTAGCAATTGGTATCAGAGCTATAGGTTCTTGATTATGCATATAGATATTTGAAATGAACGTATCGCGAATTTTGTGGATATTGGCATATGATTTTGTATGGTATATTCTAACCTATTTTGAGTGTGTTATGTGATTGGATATCTAACTATTAGCTCTAGGCATTTTTATTTCAATTTAGAATTGATGTACGTCAAATTTAAGGCATAGGATTTTATGTAATTTATTTTCTCGCAAGAGTTGTAATTTTTATAAATTTGATGTAAAATCATCATTGCCTCGAAATCGTCGCCGAAAATCGCTCAAAACTATCACCGGAGTACTGTTCACACGAAATCACTGTTCATATCAGAATCACTGTTCAGACGCCAGAGTTACTGTTTCGGCAGCCAGCGATACTGTTCTGGAACCTTCACCGCCGCTGTCCGCTATTGTGACCTGCATGGTGACTAAGATTAGTGAAACCCTAGGCGATAACAATTAGGAGTTAGGAAACCCTGTGATGTTTTGCGATAACCCTTATCCTATTTTTTATCTTTTAAAATTTTAAACTTTAAATTTTAAACGAATAAAAGATAATTATTTATTTTATCTTTATTTCTTTTGAATTTTGAATTCAAAAATAATTATCATTTTTATATTTTTTATCTTTTAAATTTTGAATTTAAAAAATAATTATCAATGTTATCTTTTTATTTTATTAAAAAAGGAAAATGGGATAATTAATGAGGTTATTTAATTAAGAAAATAGTTTTCCTTAATTAAAAGGTTTTAATCAAATTTTGAATTTTAAATTTTGAATTTTGAATTTTGAATTTTGAATTTTGAAATTTGAATTTGAAATTTAAATTTTAAGTTTTAAATTTGAATTTTAAAATGGGAATGAAATTTTGTAAAGAGTTATAAAGTGGTCGGACAGCATGGAGAATAAGGAAGAAATTATAGACGTCATGAAAATTAGTTTATAAATTAATTTATATTTTATTTATTATTCTTTTGGGTTGTAATTTGAAGTGAGCCAATAGGGAGGTTAACTTTAAATGTATGATTTAATTTTAATCGTGCATTATCATATAACATACCATATAGAACTAGAGATATGCTAATATCAAATTGTCATGTAGCACATACATACATCATTGTAGATTAATTTATAATGGTTATAATTTAATTACAATGTGAAATTTATAATGGTTATGATTTTAGATTGATATTTAAAATGAAATAAAGGATTTATAAATTTCATCATGTTTTTTAAATTAGTAAAAGTTATGTTTTAAAAACAACCACAAATCCAAAGTTTTTCAAAACTAAATGTCAGGATCGTTTACGTCGAAACGTTCCCAAGGTCTCCAATGTAAACTTGATCGTGCCGCAAGGAATGATTTAGAACTGCCCATAAAGGTCCTCTCTTCAACGGGAGAAACTTTGGAGTTGTGTCACTTTGAGTCATTGAGTTGCTTGAGAAACTAAGACTTCTAAAAGAAGTTGTGGGGCAAGGTCATCCCATAAGAAGGACTGTTAGTCCATAGCAACTTTTAAGACTCGATGCATTGGTTAAACACTTAGACTGAAAGCACATTAGATTCTCCACTTAGGGGCTAGTCAATGGGGACAAGGTGACCAAAATCATTGGTGATTGGTTAAGCCAGATGTGGAGACATTTGAGCGGTAACCAAACGAGAAGAGTCTCGATACGATAGGAGATAGTTTTGACTTCATCCCTCGATGAGACAAGCTATCATTTTTTATCGTAACATCATGAAGAAAATATTTTTTAATTGAATTTTTAAATATTTAAGTAGTTGCATCATGCATCATACTTTTCTAAATGATTGAGCACTTATTTACACTACTTTATTTATTCTTTTAGTTAATCATGTCGTTATCCACTCTCTCAATTATTCTTAATGCGATCAAATTTACTGGTGAAAATTATGTGGATTAGAAATGAAACCTTGATATCATGCTAACGGTAGAAAAGTATAAGTTCGTGCTCACTACTCCTTGACTCCTTGAGCCTATTGCTGAATCAACTCAAGAGGAGAAGAATGCTTATGCTTCTTGGCTGCATTCCGATGAGATCCCCAGATGTTACATCTTGGCATATGCGAGCAATGCATTACAACAATAGCATCAGAACTTTAAGAACGTCGATGATATGATGTTGAACATCACCGAAATGTTTAGAGATCAGAGTCGTTAAGCTAGATAGACAACTGTACTCAACTTCATGAACTGTAAGATGGAACCTAGAACCCCTGCTAGAGAACATATGATACTTATCATAAGTTATCTGAATGAGATGGAGATCATAGGTGCTAAGGTTGGAGACTTTACCAAGCACATTTGAGAACTTAAAGCTTAATTAATCGGTGAATAAGTTGAAGTACTCACTTCCTAAGCTCATGAAGAAGCTACAAGTTGCTGAGAATCTATTTTTAAAGGGAAAGAGGAAGTCTGGAAAGGCTAACTTTACTGAAAGAAAGTCTTCCACCTCTGGCTCTAAAAAGAAATGGAGAAGAGGTCCAAGGAAAGTCAAGAAGCGGAAGCCGAGAGCTGCCAAAGACAAAAGCACCGTGAAAGTAGACAAATCGAAAGACAAGTTTCATCACTGTGGAGCTGCTGGTCATTGAAAAAGCAACTGACTAAAGTATCTCAAAGGGTTGAAATCTAAAGGTATAGTAATGGTTACTGAGGCCTATTATGTAGCTGACTCTACTTTATCTTGGATTGTAGACTCTGCAGCTACTAACTATATTTGTTGCTCCCTATAGGGGTTCAGGGAAGTCAGAAGGCTTGACGAGGGTGAGTACAGCTTCCGCTAGGGTAATAGAGCACTATTATCGGTCGTATATGTGGGAACTATTAAATTATATTTTGAGAAACATTTTATTATTTTACATGATGTTTATTATATCCCAGTTTCTGGCACTTACGCCTTGGGCACATTAGCCATGAAATGATTAAAAGACTTGTGAATGACGGTCTTTTACAAACTTTAAGTGTGGGATCACTACCCATAAGTGAATCTTGTAATGAAAGCAGAATGACCAAGAGATTCTTTTCAGTAAAATGTGAAAGAGCCACTCAATGCCTTAAACTTATACATAGTGATGTGTGTGAGTCATTGAATATCCAAGTAAGATGAGGTTATGTATACTTCGTAACGTTCAGTAATGACCACTCACATTTTGGTCATGTTTATCTAATACGTCAAAAGTCTGAAACCTTTGAAAAATCAAAGAGTATAAGGCCTTGGTTGAAAAGCAATTAGAAAAATAAATCAAAACACTATGATCCGATCGTGGTGGAGAGTATTTGCTAGGAGAGTTCGAAGATTTTATTAAGAAAGAAGGTATTCTTTCTCAGTTTACAGCACCTAGTATGCCACAACAGAATGGTATGTCAGAGAGAACAAATTGAACTCTGGGGATATACCTTGAAAACAACGACATATATTCTGAACCAAGTTTCATCGAAGACGGTGTTTGGTATAGCATATGAAAGATGGTATAGACGAAAGTCGTCTATTAACCATTTTAAAATATGAGGGCCCAGCACATGTTCTAAAACTGAAGACAAGAAAGTTGGTCAATCGTTCATAATTATGCATGTTTGTAGGATATCTTAAAGGAACAAAGGGGTACATCTCTATAATACGTCTGACCAAAAAACATTCGTTAGTACGAATACTCATTTTCTTGAAGAATATTACAGTAAAATTATACAGTCGAGAAGCACAGTTGTGCTAGAGGAATTATTGAATGGGAGGACACCGACTTCCCAATCATAAATTGTTTCTGATTCAATAATGGAAGAACCACGACAGGAGCCAAAGTCTATGGAACCTAGATGTAGTGGGATGGTTGAATGACAACCTGAGAGGTATATGTCCAATGGAGAAGCTTTGAAAACTGTCTCAGATAAGGACCTTGATGAACCTGGCTCCTACCATGCTTCAGTTGTAGGAAGTCTCATGTATGCGATGCTTTGCACTAGGCTAGACATTTGCTATGTCGTGGGCGTGATGAGTCGTTTCCAATCTAATCCTAGAATTGAGCATGTGAATGTCGTCAAACATATCCTTAAGTATCTTAAGAAAACAAGGAATTACATGCTTGTGTATTTAGGTAGTGACTTGAATATGACGTGGTATACTGATTTTGATTTCCAAACTGATAAGGATTCTAGGAGGTCCACTTTAGGATCAGTGTTCAACCTGAATGGTGGAGCAGTTGTATGGAGAAGTATCAAGCAATCTTGCATTACTGATTCTGCAATGGAAGCTGAATATGTGACAGCTTGTAAAGCTGCCAAAAAGGTTGTATGGCTTAGGAAGTTCTAGAAGACTCTGAAAGTTGTTCCGAACGCTGACAAGCCCATGACACTTTATTGTGATAACAGTGAGGCTGTAACGAATTCTAAGGAATGTAGAAGCCATAAGAGATCCAAACACATAGTTAGTAAATATCGCCTGATTAGAGAAATTGTTCATCATGGAAACGTTGTGATTACGCATATTTTGACGGTCAATAACCTGGTAGATCCATTTACGAAGACTTTAAGCAGTAAAGTTTTTTATGTCATCTAGAGGGCTTGGGGATAAGAGATTGTACATGCCTACTTTAGTCCAAGTGAAAGATTGTTGGAATATGTCCATAAAGTAGCCTGTAATAACTATTTATTTGTATTTAGTTATTTCTCAAACATTTGTATTATTGAATTCTTACGAATAAATCGAAAGTTTTATTTTAAATTAAAGTGTGTTTACAAATTACTCAAGTCCACTTTTATCATCAATGAACGAAGAGTCAAGACAGAGGCGTCTGCAGAAGAACTCTTTTAAGAAATTTCAGAATGATATCACAATTTTATGATCGAATGAACAATCGAATCTGATTACAAATATTAGATTGAACCAATGAATGCCAGTCTTAGGCTATGGGAGTGGAGACTCAAATGGTTAACATAGACGTGTTATGAACATGTTGAATAGACTGGTAACAAATTAGTTTAGAGCCCAAATTCATTTATTGAACATGTTGAATAGACTGGTAGCAAATTAGTTTAGAGCCCAAAATCATTTATCTAGCTCTAAATCTAATTGTTACACCTTAAGGGTATTTTCATAATTACATTAATCCTGAGGTGAATACGTAGCTTGACTTAGTTAGTTACAATCTTTGATATGTCAAATGAGTGAGTTCGAATTGGTGGGCAATACTTCTACCGTTGTGATTGTAATTCAATTAAGTTGGAGTTACGTGATTCACAGATATGAAAATTCATGGTTGAATTACGAAAGTGGCAATATTACCTTATGCTTATTGATCGGTGTGTGAATAAATTAATCTGATCAGGTATTCAATGAATTGAGTCATTGATTAAGACTTGTGAATTATACGAGATAATTTACTATTATGTCTTTCTTATTCACAGTCAATAAATATGTTAAAATATTATGTGGACCGTGAAAATAAAAATGATTTATTTACACTAACAAAAAGATAGCGCATGTGAATCGAGAGTTGATTCAGTATCGAATCTATAATTGAGTTGTACAATGTTAGCATTAAATAGGTCAGAAATTTATAGAGATAAATTCACCGGGTATTTGGATCCTTAGCTTTGTTCATGTGGGTCTATCTGATCTCAGAAATAGATCATGAGAATAGGAATGGAGAAACGAAGTAAATTAGATCAAAATGTGTTTTGGTGTCAAAGCATATTTCCTACACCTATATATGATGGGTGATGTCACTTAATTAGTTAAATGTGATTATTTGTATTAAAATTAATTAGTTTATTATTTTTTAATTATTAGATAATTAGTAAATAAAAATTAATTGATAATGAACAATTAAATCTATCAATTGGATTGATGAATCTCGATACAATTCAAACTCTAGGGAATATTATAATTTTTGACAATTATGAATATATGGATATATTTGTAAATATTGAAAATTAGATTTTATAAATATCTAATAGCAATTTGATTGCAAATAGAGAGATAGAGATAGAGATCTCATATCAGATACAAATAAAAAGTTTTTTCTCCCATCCCTAGTGATTGCCGCCGAAATAGAGCA
Organism: Datisca glomerata; assembly: GCA_003255025.1. NCBI lineage: Eukaryota > Viridiplantae > Streptophyta > Magnoliopsida > Cucurbitales > Datiscaceae > Datisca > Datisca glomerata. The sequence goes on along the minus strand of QANY01005488.1, from coordinate 318,978 downwards.
TTGAAAGAAAACTTTTCAATTTTTTTCCTTCAATCATTTTGAGAGCTCACACTCAAATTCCTACCCAAAATTCTCATGAGATATATTTCTGAAATTAACGGATGGTTATTGGTGAACGAAATTCATAAATAGTTTTTGGAGTTCAAATGCGTGATTCAGATCCTAAAGCTTGAAGAACACGAAGAACGCTCGAATGAAATTCGTCAGTTCAGAAATTTTCTGATACAAAGTATAGGTGAAAAATTGTTTCTAACCTTATCTTATTGTTTTAATATCGTGTATGCATAATCGCACGTTGTTTGGTTTTAAATTATTTAATTCGATTAAATAAGTTAATTGAAAAAAATTGATACTCCACCCAAGAATCGTTCGTGGTTCAAACTTGTTTTAGATAATTTTAAAATCTACCGATCCCAGCAACTATGTCAAATACTAAGAATTCAATCTATTAAAGGTTGATGATATTCTTTGTTAAGTATTTTGTGTTTCCATAGAGAGTGAAAAACATTTTTAACCAATAGCTTAGTTTAACCTGTTCCTAGATACTGTAATTTCGTTGTTGATCATATTGAGAAGCTGACATCTACTTCGGTTACTTGTCGTATTTAGTTTGATGTGATTCCTCCTAGTGTTTTAATATGGTGCTTATATTGACTCTTGTTAATTAGTTTTTTTGTTGCTATTTTGTCTATGGATTTTATTCCCTAAAAAAGGAAAAAAAAGATTTAAACTATTAATTTCAATATTAAATTATTCACTTATACAATTCTTTGCTGTAATTCGATCTATTTAAATTAATTTATCTCTGAATTTTGTACAACCCATATATTTTTATTAATTGGAATAGTAAATGTGATTTTGGTAGTGAGAATATCATGAGGCGTATCAATTCAGAATTTCATATAATAGTGAGAGTTTAAGTCAAAAAATGATTTCCACTCTTAGTCTCATTTATATATACTATCGACTTAAAAAAAATGTAAAAATAGATTTGAAGTATTAATTTCAATATCAAATTATTCACTCATCCAACTATTTACAAAATTCGATATATATAAATTAATTTATCTCTTAATTTTTCACAATTAATACATTATTAATAATTGACATGATAAATGTGATTTTGGTAGAGATAATACTAAAAGATTAATCAATATAGAATTTAATGTAATAGTAAGGGTAATTTTTGGTAAAAAATGTATCTTCCCTTGAGCCCAATTCAGAAATAATATGATTGCTAAGAAAGTAGTATATATAAAAACCTATTTTTGAAGTTTGCAGGCATGTTAGGTGACGGATTTTGGGCGACAGACATGACGTTCGAGAACACGGCCGACCCCCATAAGCATCAGGTAGTGGCGGCACTATCAAGACACACTCTTTGTCCACTCCTTAAGGCAATTATACCGCGACTCTCATGTGTACGACACGATCGACTGCGTATTCAGTGACGCGTCAGCTTTTTTGTTTCAAAACTGTGACATTTCATGAAAAAACTGATGCAACTCCAAGCCAACATGATCACAGTGAGGGATAACCCTAAAGAAAACACATGAATTAATATACACAATTCAAGAGTTAGGCCTTCACATAAATTCAGTGTAGTAACAAACTCATTCAAAAGTTACTTAGGGAGGCCATGGAAGAAGTACTCAAGGACAGTTTTCATGAAGACAAATATATAGATGGCCTAGTTGACCCAAAGGGATGGAGAGAATGGGAAGGAGATTTTGGTCTTTCAATATTGTACTATGGTGAGTATATGAACACATGTGAAGGTGCTTCAACTGAAAATAGGGTCAAATGGCCTGGCGTTCATGTACTTCATAGTCCCCGGGAAGCCGGGCCGTTTCCGGTGCAGAGTTTCATTCACGGACATATGTGGATTTCGACGACCGGAGTACCGTGTTGGCTTGGAATTTAAGGGATATTAGGCGCTTCAAATGTAATGTGATATATATGTGCTGAAAATTTATTGATCTATGTACTGATGTGATTGATACTTGGTGTTTGTGTATTGTAACACTAGTTCGTATAGCCTACATTTATGAAAGAACAAAAAAAAGTAGCCTACATTGTCATCTGCATGCTTTTGGCTTCTTCTAATTTATTCTCACTTAAGAGCACATAAATCAAAGTAGCCTATAGTATTATTACTTTGTAGCTCTACTTCAACTATTAAGATATAACTTATTTAAGTATAGCTTGAATCTAAAATTAAAATGTGTTTGACTCGGTTTATTTAATTTAACTTAAAGCTAAAACTTATTTTAAATGATTTTTGAGAAACTAGGTCAAAATTACGTGTGTTGCACGTATTTTTTTCTAATTAATAAAATGTCATTCATGAATAAAAATCTATATGTTTATGATTTAATCATAACGGAATACAAAAAATTAATAGATAAAAAATATATTATTGTTGGACATTTTTTATATACAATATTTTTTTGTCTAATTTATTCTCTTAATCATCTGTAATACACAAAAAATAGTCAGCTAAACCATGATAAATGCAGGAACCAAAAGTAGAAACCTATGAAATTGAGAACTATTACGTGAATGGATACTATATTTCAAAAATCACTTCTCATTACATTACATTTCAAGAGTCACATTCTAAAAGTCATTTTCTAATTGATATATTTTGACACATCTTTATTTAATAGATGAATAGAGATACAACATGTGTACTTTTAAGGGTATTTTAGGATTAGTAATAATGAATGTGGATAAATTGTCTTAAAAAGTTTATCTCATACTTCCACAATAAATGTAGGAACCCGGAGTAGAAAAGCATGAACATAAGAGCTAAGTACTATATTTCAAAAATCACTTCTCATTACATTACATTTTAAATATCACATTTCAAAAGTCATATTTTCAAAAATCACTTTTCAATTGATACATTTTGACACATCTTTATTTGATAGACAAATAAAAATACAGCATGTGTACTTTTTAATGGCATTTTAAGATTAGTAGAAATGAAGGTGTATAAAATTGTCTCAAAAAATTTCTCTCCTACTTGCACCTTTAAATATATTATAGATTATAGATAAGTTAAAAATTAGCTTATTTTAATTTAAATTACTTTAATGACCCTTGGATGGAAAAATGTGATTATTGAAGTCTGAATCTCTCTCTTAACTATCTTATTTTAATTTAAATTAGTTTTAACTATGTAATGATTTTTGTCTTCAAATTGAAAGAGTAAATATCTTATCTTAATATAATATATAATATATTAAAAGTGAGACGAGAATAAGAATCATTTTTGGACCATTTTATCCAGTTCTTATTTTATATTTCAAAATTATCTTTGGGTCTATTAATGGCACATCATTAATAATAATTTTTTTCTTATTTCTCAAAATAATGTATCTTGTAAGCAACCCTTTTATTTTTTTTATCGTTTCTATTTGAAATTTATTTTTAGATATGAGAATATATTAAGTTATTTCTTTCAAGATATATTTTAGAAAAATTCAATCAATAATCAATAAAAAATAAAATATGTTTTAGCTGATAGAAATCAAATACATAGTCAATAATATATTAAAAGTGGGGAAGATATGATAATATTTTTTAGACAATTTTGTCCACTTATTATATTACATTACGTAAAATAACCTTATGATTTACATGTGATATTAAACAATTGGCTACTTTTAAACAATAATTGAAATTATGCATTTAACTTTTTAAGTTTATTCACCTATTTCATGATTTTGAAAAAATAACAAATAAATAATAAATAAATTTTGAGTTAATTTTAATTTGATAACTTTGAGTGAATTGTAACATGTTATTTAAAAGCTATAGAAAAAATACACTCTATTAATTTGTAAATGTACAAGGAAAGTGAATAATTGCTGTAAAATTTTGAATAATATATTTTAAAATATAATTCATTACAACACATTTTTAGAGACTTTATTTATGCTATGTTTTATATGTTAGTATATTTAGTATTTCACATAAATATATTCACACATAATCTATTAGTAAATAAAATAAATTTTAGAACAAAACAATTAAGATTAAGTTTAAAATAAACACAAGAAATGGATTAGTTACTTTTAATGATGTCACATTTTTTTTCAAGCACATTTTTACTGCTTACTCTTCATATTGGAAAAATGCATGATATTTTCTACAATATTATTGATAATAATATATCAACAAATAAAAAATAACAATATAGCGTTGCCTTGATTTTCTTCAAATAATAAAAAAATATATGGGGCTAAATGTTTTTTTTACTCATAAATAAATAAGATTATAAGTAATAATCATAATTACAAATATAAAATATTCAAGTACACGTGCATCACATGTGTATATGGACTAGTGAAGTATAAATCGCCTGCTGGCATTGAATTCTAGTAGGAGCAACTTCGAAATAAGAGTAGCAAAAAGAGTGAGATCAGCTCATGGGCGGGGAAGTTTCTAAACAAATGTCGTGTGGCACTCATCTATAGAAAAATTATTAGAAACAGTAGCCACAATATGGCTCTCAAAGTTTTACACATCGAACTATTTGTGATTCAATGTAATAGGACTTGATGTTACCATAAAGTAACTTATGTGTCATTTGTAGAAGAAATTATTAAGAATGATGACCATAATGTGTCTCTCGCAGTTTTACGCATCAAACCACTAGTAGTTCATTAGTAGCCATTTATTAATGCAATCAATGTGGAAATTGTGATGGCATTCTAGAATGCAACATTTGTATCCATGGGTCGTCCTTTGGTAATTACAGTCATCGAACTTTGCCTAAAACTGCTTTTGGGTACAACTCGATAACTGGTATGTCCAGGCTTATCACCACCATGACACACTTGGCTGAGGGGCTGACTCGGCTCCGCCTTTCACTATCATTGCTTCCTTGACTATTGGTGCTACGGTCAGAGGGATTGGCTTTGACTCGGACGCATGCATAGGAAGCTAGCATTAGGGTGGAGATTAGGACATTGAGCTTACCATAATGACAATTCCACATATGAGATCATGAAGCTTAAAATATAATGTGAAATACTGTATAGTTACATTCGCTAGACGCCAAGCACGACAGTGACAGAACGAGCACAATGATGGCAACAAACAACTGCCGCTACTTCTAAGCTAAGCCAAACATTCCCTTTAAAATAAGCTAGTAACTTATTTAAGTTAAAATTATAAGCTACAACTTCTAAGATGGGCTAAAGAAGGCCTACATCCATGAAGTCAGCTTTCACCTTTAAACTTTGAAAACATTTCAGGACACATTTATATAATTTGTTATCATGTGTCCTCAAATATTTTATTTTATCCATGTTTGAGAATAGAGAATAAGTGAGTTTTCTTAAAATTGAATAAGTGTGTTCTTAGAATTGAAAAGTTCGTGACATCATGTAATATGGAATAATATTGAGTTTTCTGTACTTTAGAAATACCTAAAATTTTTATCTTTGAACTTGAGGAGTTTGAAAATTCACACTATGAAGTAACTTTAGAATGAGCTAATTTAGTGAGTCAACTACTTTTATATGCGCAAAATAATCATTTATTTATCTAATTTTTTAATTAAATTCCTAACATTTTGGAAAATTATGAACCAACAATTGAACTTAAGAGTTTTTTTTGTTGGTTATAGCACGTGCATTGTTGAGTCAAATTCTTTGACTCTTGCTCTTGAAGAGGATATGTAGTACATGTTGGGTTCAAATTATGTAGTACAAGTTTTCTACGCTGTACATGTTGGGTTCAAATTGTTCCGTACATTGTTGAAGATCTTTGTATGTTTTATCATTTTATTAAAAAAAAAGATATAACACGTTGATGAGACATCCCAAGAGAAACGTTACTACATTAAGATATAAATAATCAAACCACAAAGTTTGGGGTGAAAAAACAAGAAAAAAAAACGCTAGTCTATCGACATGTCGAATTTTCTTCTAAACGAAAAGTAATAGAAACCGCGAAAAATGAAATACGCGCCAGGTAGGGGTCGAACCTACGACTTTCTGCTTAGGAAACAGACGCTCTATCCACTGAGCTACAGGCGCCTTTTGATATCGATGTTCGAAAATTATTTTAATCCTTTAATCTGAGCCTTCTACTCCTACCCTATTTCTGTCCCTCGCTCAATGACTGAGAAGCAGACGGAAGACATTGAATTGGTATTAAACTGAACAAAGCAGTTGTAATATAGCTGATTGGTACTCCAAATCTGCGACGATTTTCCTTTTTTGTCAAACTCATTTGTAGCTGTCTCAAATCTTTTGCCATAATTCGTAGCAGAGGAGGGGAGGGAGGTGGCTTCGATGGCCGGTGTTTGGGATGCGGCCGATACTATTGCCTTGTCATGCGCTAAATGTGGAAAACTAGCTCTCCTTCTGTATGCTTCTTCTTTTTTTGTCATTTCAGATTTCGGAATCGCCTGGTTTTGGTCGGAAGGTTGTTATTGAGCTGAACATTCATAAAAGATGCTTTCCTTTTCTTTTGTTAGTGTTTTCTGGTGGAAATTCCTGAAAACTTGATTATGTTTGTGTTTGGCGGCATGGAATTGAAAGCCCCATATGCGCTTAATGTTGTATGGGTAATGATTTGGTTGACTTTGCGAATCGTAAACTAAAGGAGTGTTGATTAGTGGTCGATAACTGAGTAGTTTCTATGTATATTTGGTATGCAGCGAAATAGTATGAATGTCGCCTAAATGCTTTTTATCGCTAAAAGAAATCTGTGTCTTTGTTTTCCATATCTAAATGTTGAAAAGTAAGACTATTACTAAAAAGTCGCTTTACATTTGATCTTACTATTGTAAAGAAGGAAATGCGAGAATCTTTTTGGGTGAAGTCTTTGAAATCTTCGGTCTTTCACATGTTAGTTCGTTCTGGTCGCTTTTCTTGTATTTGATTTGTTTCAACGATACATTTGCATGCATCGTCTTCTCGAATTAATTTAATCTTTCATAGGTGTCCCAAGTGTGTGGAACTGAAGCTTCCCCGTGAAGGTGCTGCTTTCTGGTCGGTAATCATTTCCTGCAGTTTAGAGATACTACTTCCCTGTTTTCCTCCCTGTAGTTGTCATTTCACTGCAATTTATAGATACTACTTCAGTGGAAGAAAGACTTCAGCATATTTAGGTTTTAGTATACCTTGGGTTCAATCTTTTTAATATAACTGTGTGTGTGTGTGTGTGTGTGTATATAACTCAAAGTCAATATGGTATAAGTAAACCAACTATAGGTAGACTTGCTCTTTGGCCTGCACTTATCTCTGTTTTGATAACTGTGGCTCATGTTAATACAATATTGTAAGTAATCACTTGATATTATTATTTCATGAGAATCGGGGATCTATTTAATATGTTCAGATAATTGCACAACTTTTAGATTTGATAATAGATGGTTGCATGTCCTAATAGCACGCAGGATTGTTTCAAGGATTCTTGGAGCTCTCACAAGTCAGTGCATTTAAAGGCAAAGCTGTCCTCAATAGGGACAGGTACTTCTGGCGAACAAAACTCAAACTTACTTAATGAAGGATGGCTATATTGCCTCAAGAAAGGACAGGCTCGAACTCCAAAACTTCCCCATTTTGATTGGACAGGGTACTTGTCAAGTGTTATACCAGCTCCAATTTTTAAATGTCTATGCTAATGTTACATCTTGTTGGATTCATGTTGCATGGCTCTGACGCTACACTGAAATGGATAAAGTTATTTGTTCTATCCTCACCCAGTGATTTCGTGAATGTGTTTTTTCTATGTCCTTTGTTGTTATTTTCTTTGTTCCTCTTGACCTACTTGGGCTGGTTTGTTTGTGATAAAGTTGGAGATAATATATCTGAGTGGTGTTAATGTTCAACGACCACCAAAGTAAAGTTGGAAGGTGTCATCCAAATCAATAATCTTTTTTGCATATCTTAAAAGATGCTCATTTGAAGACATGCATCTCACATATGTCAGGCTTCAACGTGAAGGTTGAAAAGGAGTGAATAGTGAATACTAGCAACACACACGAGGATTGATCTGCTTAAGTATATTATTCCATAACAATCCCAAAAGGGCATATACTACGAAGCTCCTATTCGTTGTGAGAACCTATGAGTATCAGTCCATCTATAATCTCTCTCTGTACTTATAAAAAAAATTCTCTCTCTGCATTGGAACCTCTGATAAACAAAAGAAACAGTATAAATGTATTTTCCAACCATAACCAAAAAAGTAATAAGGAAAGATACCAGTAAAATTGTACCTGAGAAATAAATTCCCATGGCCCAGAGATTTTAGAAGCTGAGGAAAAGTGTGTTACTCTGTTGGTGTTTTGACTTAATCGACTGTTAAACATTGCCAACACTTTCTCATTTGTCATTCTGCACCTTTTTTTACACCTATTTTGAAATGCTTAAACTATAGTTACCTTTTGTTCTAATGCAGGACTTTGAGGCCGTATCCCATATCTGGTAGACGTAGTGTTCCTACTGACATAGATCTACCTGACTGGGCAGCAGATGTGAGTTGAGGCTCAGTGTCAGTCTTACCAAAATCAACAAATATATTTGTCACTCTATAGTATATTTGAATTATATGTGTAGATGTTTTCAAAATACTATTATGATACAAAAAAGTAATGTCTATGTTTTTAGCTCGTTATGGATTCTCATCACTATTTTTAATAAGTTCAGTAAAATGCCAAATCTAGCGGTTGTTGTCTTATCTATTACAGTGCAGCTTAGGGACATTGTTCTCCCCTATGTGTGTCCAATTTTTATCTGATGCAAATCTGTCCCATTTTTCTTAACTTGTAGGGAACCCCGAAAATTGAGCCGAATAGTGATTTACAGCATGTGGTTGAGGTAATCTACGACTTCATAATTATCATGAAGTACTTCTAATAATGATGATATTTTTCCCTTAAACCTCGTAAACTTTTCTCTTGTTTTTGTATTTGTTGTGTAGGTCAAAACTCCAGATCAAATTGAAAGAATGAGAGGGACGTGTCGAGTAAGTCTTATATCCATTTTCTAAGAATTCTCACAAATCTCTTTTAATCATTAGTAACTAGTGAGAGAGTTATTTTGTGCGGTGTCCATGGCTATAGTTAATCGCAACTTGTGGGAAGTTGATTTCCTGACTCGCTTTAATTTTTGTGAGAAACTTATTCCGCCTCCTTTTTTAGTAGTTTCGATAGTTCAAAAATTCTGTTGCTTTATGGCTGTTCCTAGTCATATGTCAGAGAAACCTTTTGATATTTGATACATTTGACGCCCTTTTGCATGGCAGAATTAATTAATTAAAGATCTTATGATTCTGCAAGCAAGTTTTCCCCGAACTATTAATACCTGGGGATATTTAATCTAAACTTTGTCCTGATTGATAGAGTTTAAGAGCATTTAACTTGAGCACTCTTATCAAATCATCAGATTGCAAGAGAGGTTTTGGATGCAGCTGCTCGTGTTGTTCGACCTGGTATAACAACTGATGAAATCGATCGAGTGGTTCATGAGGCAACTATAGCTGCTGGTATATTGATAGATTATATCTTGATAAATGTCTTTTCCTTTTAATCTTTTCAGCTAGACTAGCATACATTTTCTTTTCTTCTAATATAGTTGTCAATCTATCATTACATCAAGTTTTTGTGAGATCAACTTTTGTCATCACTGCCTTTATTAGCTGCATGTTTATAATCAATCGTCTATGTTGCAGGAGGATATCCATCTCCTCTCAATTATCATTTCTTCCCAAAGTCTTGCTGCACGTATGTACTTACTTTGTACAATATATTATACATTTTCATATCATTTCATGATGCTCATCAAGTATTCTTCTCCATTGCAGTTCAGTTAATGAAGTAATCTGCCATGGGATCCCTGATGCCAGGTGTGTATTATCGCTGCTTTTATGCAACTCTCTCTCTCTCTCTCTCTCTCTCTCTCTCTCTCTCTCTCTCTCTCTCTCCTCTCTCTCATACCACTGTTATTATAGCAGCTTTTTGTAATGTCTTAGAGTTGAAGGTGACTTTACTATGTGCTTATACTAATTTCTTCAGGGCATTAGAGGATGGTGATATAGTAAACATCGATGTGACTGTGTACTATAAAGGAGTACATGGTAAGAAGATTTTAACGTCATTTTTGTTTTCTACTTCAACATCTTCTACCAGGTTTGTATGATTTACTGCCGGCTTGCGATGCAGGTGATCTTAATGAGACATACTTTGTGGGAAATGTTGATGAAGAGTCTAAACGATTGGTCCAAAATACTTACGAGTGTTTGGAGAAAGCAATATCTATTGGTACGTTTCTGATAAAGAAATTTTTTTATGTCAAATTTTTGTGGATTTTGATTCCTACCCTTTACTTTTCCATCCCCCATTTCTCACCTTTCAATTTTGTGTTTTCTGTTCTCTTTTCGGAGCCTACCGCGATATCAGTTTTCAGTAGAGGCTTTGATACCGTATTGTTCTAGAATGTATTCTTAATAGGCTAAAATGCAAATAATATCCTTGTACTTCCACCGTTTTGCAATTCATACCCCTAAACTTTCAGATTGACCAATTTACTCCTAATACTTTAATCAATTGTGCATCACCCTCTCTCTCATAGATTATGTTAAATATTAGACAGAAGCTAAGGTGACATGCTTGTGATGCTGTTTTCTGTTTACACGTCTGAAATTTCTTCCATGAATGTTTCTTCTGGTCGTTAAGGAGGACATGATCTCCATTAATGTTTCATTCTAACCTTCCTCCCAAGAATTTAACTGAAATTGCATGTAAAGTCGCTTCTGATCTTCACCCACCTCTCTAAAAGAAAATTGCACCCACCATACCCAAAAGTTCCTTCTGAATTCTCATTTCCCTCGAATTTTGTCTTCTTTTGAATAAATGACTCCAAATCTGGAGACTTTGGAGAAGAAAATCTGGAGACTGGTTCCTTTATGCATTTTCTGGACAGTTTGGTCTGAAAGGAATAGAAGAGCTTTTGAGGGAAATTCAAACTGCTTCGAAAGGATCTAATTCTTTTGTTATCCTTTGAAAGATTGGATCTTGATCCGTCGATTGGGACCAAGTATTTTTACTATTGGTTTCTTTCTCTCTGATTATTTTGTAATCTTTTGTATGTCCTTTTGGGCTTCTCCTTGTTATTATAATCCTTACTCATCAAAAATGGGAAAAAATTCTTCACTATTTTCCCAAGATAAAGAAGAAAAGAAAACCACAACGTCAGTGTGTAAAATGGAGTCCCCCCAACTTCACGATTTCAGTAAAAAGTAATAAAACTTGAATAAGATAATAAACCCAAAAACATGAGAAAAGATGAAGAGTGAAGTGACAGAAGCTACATGAGCTAGTCACGTTAAGCTCCCATCTAATATCTAACGGAGACTATGGGAGAAGATTTGTACAATTATTCAAAGTACTAGGACTAAATTGGTCAAATTTAAAGTATAAGGGTGTGATTCGCATTAAAATCAAAGACAAGGGTATTACATGCATTTTAGCCTTCTTAGTATGTACACCTGTCTATTGAACTCTCATCTATTGGCGGGTTACTCTTGACCATAGTTCTTCAGAATAGCTAGCCTTTTGCTTGAACTTTAAGGTTATTTGAAAAAGCAGTTAGGAGGACAGACTATTCCATATTTATGATTTGTATTCTTCACCAAGTGCAGTAAAACCGGGAGTTAGGTTTCGTGAAATTGGGGAGGTCATCAATCGTCATGCGACAATGTCGGGGTTCTCGGTGGTAATGCATCACTTGAATTTTCATTTCCCGGAATCATCTGATTTATCACGGTGGTTGAATGATACTATTTTATGTTTTTTATCATCTTCACTGTTTTTAGGTCAAGTCGTATTGTGGTCATGGCATTGGAGAGCTCTTTCATTGTGCACCAAATATTCCACATTATGGAAGTAAGTTTCCCTTGTAAATTTTAAACCCATTTGTCAAAAAAGAAAAAAAAAGGAAAAAAAAGACCCGATTTCTTTTCAAACGAGTTCATAACTATCTCGATCATGGATATTGCATCTTGTTTGGAACAACTCAATGAATTTAGTAGATCATTCCGTATTATGTTCTTATTTCTTAATCCAAACAGGAAATAAGGCAGTTGGTGTGATGAAGGCTGGTCAGACCTTTACAATTGAACCAATGATCAATGCAGGTATCATCTGCTAACTGTAAATGATGGGAAACGACAAGCAACTACATTGTTGTTTGTGAAAATTCCTCTGACACTCCCTGTAATTTGCTTAAATGTTACGGATATCTATTCTAGTTTGAAAAATGGCACATAAGTTTATTCTGTTAAAAGAATATGTTATTTTGGGTGTAAAAAGATAAGATTATCTATATAATCGACCCAATCCGGTTGTTTTTATAATTCGAAACATAAACTGAATTGACAAAAAAAAAATGTATTTGGGCTTTGTGTATAAATTAGGTGAATTAAGGTTTGATGTAAAAAAATTATTTTAACCTTTTCAGAATAGAAAAAAAAATGAGGGGTAAGTTTGGTGTTAGATTGTATTTAACGGCTTTGAGTTTTTTTTTTGTCACTGAAACCTAACATGAATGAGAGTTTGATTCATTTTTCAAACTAGAGAGTGTTTGTTTCATTCATTTCATTTAAGCAAAGGAGATGGGGTGTTAGAGGAATTGTTTTCGGTGGCCGAGTGAATGTCAAATTATTTTCTCCACAGGAGTTTGGCGTGACCGGCTGTGGCCTGATGGGTGGGCTGCTGTTACCGCTGATGGCAAACGTAGTGCACAATTGGAGCACACACTATTGGTAAATGCGCATCCCCTTCCATCCTCTCTCTTGAATATAGTTTCAGCCAAAAAGACCAAATCTTCTCTCTATACTGGAAAATATGGATTATGATACTAAATCGTGTTGTAGCTAGATTCTTGACTCATTTATTGTATTCCTTTTTCATCTATCTGATATTTAACTCGTTAAAGAAAAACCATATGGAGTAGATGAATCTAAATCAACACGGCATTCATTACCTGTTTTTATATGTGTTTTATGTCATTTAGGTGACGGAAACTGGGGTTGAAGTTCTCACTGCTCGGTTGCCTTCATCCCCGGACGTATATCCTTGGATAAAATCATAATCAACACCGACCATCAAATTGAAAAGATGCTCAGCAGATGCCTTTATTGAAGGTTTTTTTTTTTGTTTTTCTTCCTGGGAATTTTCCCTGATTTTTTGAGAATTTACAATGTTGTAACAAATCACACATTTAAATTATTAAATGTGTGATTTGTTTAGATTAAATAAGTGATTTATTTTGGTAAAGTGAAATTTCACATTTTTAAATTAAAAATTTAAATTAATTGATGTAGCATCTAAACCAATTTATTTTAAAAATTATAAAATAATTTTTCACAACAATCATCCAAACAATTCTTTTCAACACATCTTTTAATAATTTTTTTTAAAAAACGTCTTTTATAAAAGTACTTTCAAGTAGACTATAATTTTCTTCCCTATGGACCTCTTTGGAAATATGTTTTATAAAAACAATTTACTTTTTTAAAAAAAAATCGTTTGGCATCAAAGGAAAACACTAAACCAAAACCGCGCTTCCAAAAAATCTAAGAAAAATCTCAAAATTAGCTCTAAAAAATAAAAAACAAAAAACAAAAAAAAAATCTTCTCTCTTCTCTCTTCTCTTTATTTTTGGACAAGGGTTAGCTCCAAAAAAATGTATTACAGATTCTAACACTAAAATCCATGACCTAATAGATTCTAACCAAAACCCACTACAGAAAACCTCCAAATAAATAAGGAAATGAAAAAAATCTTTTCTATTTATGTTAAAATAAAGAAATACATGTCTGTTATGCTTCGAGTTTTTTACACTGCTCTGATTGCAACGTTCCAGAGAGAGGGGCAACGAATGTGAGTGGGGTGAAACCTGCGAGAGAGATAGAGAGGTAGGCAGAGAAGAGAAAAGTAGAGGCATAGAATAACGAGAAATTTGAGGCAGATAAGGTGTGGTGAGGTGGGGGTGGGAACCCTCCAGAATTGATCAAACGATGAAAAAGATGATGAAAATGACGAATGTCAAACTGCTGTGTCTGTTATTGATGTCCAATGACAAACCCCCTTCCATGATTATTGAAAGGACGATGAAAAGGGGTGACACAGAGAATTGTTTTTGGGAAAATTTTTGCAATATAAACTTTAGGTATAATTGTGGTGGTTTGTCTGACCTAAAATTAAAATTAGGTGAGTTTTTTATGATTTATATTATATATAAATTGAAATTGAATGCATTTGAGATTGTTTGTATGTTATATAAACTATAATCGGATGAATTTTAAATTTAAACTAAACGTGTAATTTGTTTAGACTAATGAGTTAATTCTTTTAGTAAATTAAATGTAATAAAAAAAATTAAAATCATATTTTTAATTAAAAATTAAAGGTTCCGAAGGATGAACTGGATATGGACAGTTCCAATAAGATTTCATTCTTGAACAAAAATCCATTTTTTGATTTATTTCATCTATTCCATGACCGGAACAGGAGGGGATACACGTTACACCACGATTTTGAATCAGAAGAGAGATTTCAAGAAATGGCAGATCTATTCACTCTATCAATAACCGAGCCGGATCTGGTGTATCATAAGGGATTTGCCTTTTCTATTGATTCCTACGGATTGGATCAAAAACCATTCTTGAATGAGGTATTCAACTCCAGGGATGAATCGAAAAAGAAATATTTATTGGTTCTACCTCCTATTTTTTATGAAGAGAATGAATCTTTTTATCGAAGGATCAGAAAAAAATGGGTCCGGACCTCCCGCGGGAATGATTTGGAAGATCCAAAATCAAAAAAAGTGGTATTTGCTAGCAACAACATAATGGAGGCAGTCAATCAATATAGATTGATCCGAAATCTGATTCAAATCCAATATAACACCTATGGGTACATAAGAAATGTATTGAATTGATTGATGTCACATCTAAACCACTTCTTTATTTGAAAACCCACAAAATAATATTTCACAACAATCATTCAAACAAATTTTGTTTGTGCACCTCTTTTAATTAAAAAATTCTGAAAATAGTTTAAAAAAAACTCTATTTATAGATTTTCGTTATCAAAAGATTTGAGTTGTTCAAATCTAAATCAATGGATCAAAACTAGAGACTATGAGTCCCACAGTGACCTTATGGTTGCGAGACACCGTGACTTCTCTAATATAACACCTTTTTATAATTCTTTTGTATCAAAAAGTCATACTTCAATATGGAGCATGTACTAGTACGAGATAAATCAATGATAGAGCAAACCCGATACTGGACTCACCCAGTACCATAGAAATTTTCTATATTCACTATAAATTTGAGTGGTTATGGATGAATCTTTATCAGACTTGACATGTACCTATTTAAAATATTCTACATTTTATATTATACTCAAATAATCAATTTTGATATTAACAAGCATGTCACATTCTTAATCACTAATGGCATGATTACATACTGTATTGTGAGTAAAATAGAATCATTCTCAATCGGCCTTTTACTTTGCAAAAGAGAGCCACTTCATTCATTAACCCAAGAGAACCACTTCATTGACCCACATACACTCAAAAATTAAGAATGTTAAAATATGATTGTGAGAAAGTAAGATGTTCGAAAAGATAAGATTATTGTGTTTGATATATATAAAAAATATGATAGTAAAGTGTTAAAATGTTAAACATTTTTCTAATACTTTTTGAATATACCCTTGAACGAATGTTATGCTGAGAAATATTAAGAGTAATGATGATAAGATCACAACATATGCTGAGAAATATTTTGGTTAGATTGTGATTTAGTAGACATCAACCTCAACATAAAATTTTCAAATAGAAGGAGAGGCTTAGTCTTTACTCTAAAAACAATCAACGATCATTATAAAGAGACTCGGGATCCGAATTTATATTTTTTTTCCTTTCTCGAGAGTCTACCCGTCAAAATTTCTCAAAAAAAATTCCATGCAACTTACACACTCTTCGTCGGTATACTTAACCTGGCAATACGCTGAGAAAGTCGGTGAAAGGTTAAACTCTGGATGAAGACAATTCCTGGTCCTGTTAGAGTGGCTGTAACTAAATTGTCACCCTGCAATTTGACGATTTAAGTGATAATCCTCATTGGTGAAAAATAAATTTCAGTATTTAGAAGTGATTAGGCATAAGAAACTGATGAGCATGAGACGTTATAGTCATATTAGCTCTAACCAAAGAGCATTTGGATAGATAAATGTAGAGGCAATTTACTCAAGTAGCTGTCAAAGCG
Source organism: Datisca glomerata (assembly GCA_003255025.1). NCBI lineage: Eukaryota > Viridiplantae > Streptophyta > Magnoliopsida > Cucurbitales > Datiscaceae > Datisca > Datisca glomerata. Next base: position 302,670 of record QANY01005488.1, on the reverse strand, counting down.
TCAAAAGAAAACACCAGAAACATTAAACAGCTTACCCCAAAGACAGCTCTTCTCATGGAACCATTGTATTTAAGTTGAACATTGACAGTGGTGGTTAAGGCCACAATGCAACAGATGTCTTGTCGACTGCTTGTACTTCACCAACCTCGAGAGTTTTTTGTACAACTAGCAGAAAAGAGAAACTCATGAAGTTCCTATGATTGGCGTAGAAGATTTATTAACATAACCAGTAGGAAATGATAATTTTCAGTTATAACTTGTAATGACAAACTATATTGTTACAATCTGCAATCTCCCTCTGGAGAATGCTGTCCAAAGGCCTCCTCCCTTGATCAATCTAGGAGTGTGATATATGGAGTGAGAAGTAAACTTCTCAGACAAAGTTTTGCAATCTTACTAGGAAAAGAATTTAACTGCAAAAGTTCAATAGCACACTCGGCAGGGTACAAACAAGGCCAATAATATAATAACGCCATGGGGAAGTCTGTAAACATTGGACAAGGTATAGAAATGCATCAAAGCTTTCTTTATCACTAGATCTACCAAGATGCAAACAGAACTTTACAGAATTAAATGCGAAGAGAAGCTCTTGAAAGTTCCCTAATACAAGGTTGATAAAAATCTTTAATGGATAAAAACTGCTTACCTGATCCACCCCAGGTATAAAAGCAAGTCCTTGGCCTGATAGCTTCTGTCTCAAAAATCCCTAATCAACATTAGACACTCATTAAAATCATTGAAGAAAGGACACAAATGAAAAAGACAGAAAATCATAAACAAATAACAACTTCACTTGAAAAGAAAAGTTTGCAGGAGTAGAGACATAAAATCAACATTTCCTCACCTCTACACCTGTGATGACATTGCGCCCCTCAGATCAACTCTATTGTTAACCTTCACATCATTAACAGAGCAAAGAAAAGCACTGCAGAATGATCGATGTTTGTTCCTGAAAAAGAGAGAACTACTAGAAAATGGCAAACTATGGCAGAAGGAATAAAGAGAAGCTCTACCTGGCATAGAAGCTCTCCAACAAACATGGCCATGTCAATCCGCAATATGTACCAGCACATATAACTTGATAAATATTGTTTGCTGAGTTGTGTCTGAACTGAAATCCACTAGTTTTAATATTTTTTTAAATAGCACCAACCGGAAGAATCCTTGCGAGAGAAGGTGCAGCAATGCCAACATATCCATCATTTGGACCAGAATTCTGAAGAACTATACTAGTGACACTCTTTCCAAAACCCACTGCGGACATACCAACCTCATTTTCTGGGAGAAAAACATTTTCCATCTCAAGGGACCCGGACATGAAGCACATGGAACCTGCAGTATGTGATATATCAGCACAACATTGCTTTGTAACGGTACAAGGAATTTATTTCCATTTGGTACATTACACTGATGACTATCCGACAATCTTGTAGTTATTGTATATTTATGACCTACCATACACTTATTTTTTCTTCATTCTTTCCTCTAATAGTTCACTACACGATGACTACACGACCATCATGTAGTCATCGTGTGCAATACACGATAATCGTGTACCCATGGCCACCATCCGCTTATCTTTTTTCATTCTTTCTCTCCAATAACTTTCTTACACAATATCAAATCAAATGTCAATTCATTCTTTTTCAGCACTCAAATCTCATATTTATTAATATATAAAATTAAATATATTACATATGTAGTGTACACGATGGATACACGGGTATCGTGTAATTATCTTGTAGATTACACGATGGGTATACGGGCATTGTGTAAACTACACGATGGATACACACTCGTTGTATACCCCTCTCTCTCGACGTTCTCTCTCTCTACGTTATACGTTCTGTCTTTCTCTCTCTCCGTTCTATCTCGAAATTAACAAAAACCCTCTTAAATTAACAAAACCTACAAAAATTAACAAAATCCATTAAATCCACAAAAATTAACAAAACTCATTGAAATTAACAAAAACTCATTTTGTCACGTTTAGTTATGGAGGAATTGGGTTTGAAAAAAAGAGAAAAATTGAAGAAAAAGTGGATCAGGAGTTGAGATAAGCAAAAATTTGATAAAATTATATTTTTATAAATGATTTTATCTAGGGATATAGTTTAACAAAAAATTCTTCTTTTTTCCCGTTAAGAAAATTTACAAACTGCATAAGAACTAAGTTATTGAAATGTCCTTAATTGAAATTGAATTTCCCAGAAGAATTGAAGAGTAACGTAGTTCCTTGGTGGCTTATACGTCAATTCAATCACGAAATTTATGTTTTGTGTATATTGTTATTTGATTATCAGCTACGTGATTTGTTGGCACGTTCCACGTGGACCAGGAGATGATCTGGCAAAATTTCTATTGGTTAATGTATTTGTGATCGACGTGTCAAGTGGAAGTTCATGGTCTCTCCTAGTTCTCGATTAGTACCATGATCTTGGGCCAAACAGCTTGTAGTGGGTTGCTAATGCCTCATTGGTCCATGATGTTTCATTTTTTTATTTCTTTATTCTTATTTCAAGGAGGAGTAATTTTGAGTAGAATCACGCGTGAATGCATTTAGCGTGAGACTATTTATATGCATCATAATTAATAGATATTTTTTCTTATACATTCATTTATCTATATCTACACTTTATTAAATGGGGCTTAGAAGAGAATTTTGATTTTAGTTTTTACCCTTTAAGCCCTCAGAGTGTGGGGATAAAAATTAAAGGTGTAAGCAGTTCGGTTTGATGCGGTTTAAGGGCCTAAATCAAATTGAACCGCAAAATTATTTTTCTATAATAGAAGTTGAACCAAACCGCTATTTAGAGAAGAACCAAACCAAATAGAACTGCACAATATTGGTTCGGTTCGGGACAAGTATTTGTAACAGATGCAAAAAAAAAAAGAACTCCAAAAAACTTGAAGAAAACCTAACAATTTCATAATCAAACTTTAATCTCAAACCTAGCAAGATATTCTCAATTTATATTTGAAAATGATTTAAAATTAACACCCTAAAAATTTGAGAGAATGACTTACTCTAATGAATGAATGGTCTATGAAGAAAGAGACAGATTATAGGTGAAACTCCATGAGATTGACTTATATAGTCCTAGTCCAAGTCTGCATGAGACAAAGAGAGGAGAGAGAGAAGAACTCGCCAGTAACTACAATTTTAGAGAGACGTGAAAGCGAAAGCCTATGCGGTCATTTTTGTAACTGGGTAACCAGCACTGAAAATCGCTTTTACATTGGATGGTTTGGTGTTTTGATGTTCCCGACCTTATTGACCACAACTTCTGTAAAGTACTGATGGTGGAGTTGTGTTTGATAGATTGATAAAACGCATGTTGGCTTCGAGGGAGCTACTGGGTATGATGAGTAGCGAAGGACTGAGAGACAGGGAGGGACTGAGAGACAACGAGGGACTAAGAGACAGTGAGGGACTGTGAGACAAAGACGAAGGCAAGGGATTGAGAGACAGAGATGAACGACTGAGAGACAAAGAAGGCGAGTGATTAAGAGACGAAGAAGGCACCGAGTGAGAGACCCACTAATGACGACCAATGGCTTAGAGAGGGGCTGTGAGTTTTGAGACTATGGTTTTGGCGGGGGCAAGGGAGAGCTTTGTTTGAGTGGCGAATTAGAAAACAGAGAAGTCTAGGTTTTAGAAAAATTAGGGAAAGTGGAAATGAAGGGTATAGGTTGATAAAGGATAACTAAAAAAATGAAGGGTTAAGGTGGACACAGTAGAAAAAAGAATTGAGAAATATATATATATACTCGGTTCGGGTCGATGCAGTTTCTTTACGAAAACTACAACCAAATCGCATATGTTTTACTAAGTTACAGTCGAATTGAATTGCACAAACTACTTAACTCGACCGAACCGCTTCGGTTTGGTCGGTTTGGTGATTTTTGCAGTTTTCTTTACCCCTAATATAAATCACATAGGCTACAACCCGTATAAAATGAAAAATTACAGCGGCCCAATACTCACCTTATAATAAGAGACCCATAAAATCTCAGCTCAAAAGCTTTGGACGACAGACCAACCTCATAAGGCCCAAGGTCACTAAGATGACTGAGGCTTATCTGAGGTCACTGAGACACCCGAGGGCTCATCACGTCCGAGGGCTCATAATGTCCGAGGTCACTGAGATGGCAGATGGCTCATCATGGCCAATGGCTCTTCCCTTCTATGTAATAGAAACACAATCTCAACATCCCGAAATAATCTCAAAGTTGTTTGAAGTGAGAAGATAATAACTGAAAAATAACTGATCTAAAGAGAATATTCTTCAAATGCTTTCTTTAATCCAGTATAAATAGATGGTGACCCTCACAAAGACGTATGCATTCTCTCAACCTTCAACAATATAATTCATAATACATCCTACTGACTTGAGCATCGGAGTGTATTAGGCAGGACACAACATCGGTGTCGAGCTAATCCTTCGTCGTTTCATTATTTTACAGATTGCAACTGCCCTTGAATGCAATGCCCCTATTTTTAAAAAGAACTAGAAATGGGTTTACCTATCCAGTGGAATATCCTGACTATATCCTAATCTCCACCCATTCTTTGCCCTGCCACCACTTCCTCATCAAAGACCAAGACCAAGTATTACCAATTCCCATCGAGAAAGCAAGCAATCTCCACTGGAACGGGAATAACAATCAAAGTCACCGCCAACAGGTTATCCAACTCGTTCGTACCTTTTCTAACCCCGTTGGCTTGGATTCGTCTCCGCCTCAACTCTCTTCTCTTCGCGTACTCATATGTCCCCCCCGGTCCCCCACTCCCGTCCGGAGGCGCTAAGGGGCTTTTGTTTTTGGAACAGACGGCAGTGTTTTGCTGACGCCTCGAATCAAGCTTTTGTTGTGACATGCTATGTTTTCTCCCCCATTGCTAGTAGGTTGATGGGTCGCACGCCCGGCACACATGTTTTGGCTTTGTGTGTCCATAACTCAAAATAGGTGACCTAACGGCTTGAGCTAGAGTTCCGGAACTAGAAGGATGAAAGACTTTTTCCGCTTGACTTGTACCCGGAAAGGAGTTGGATTCTATTCCCGAAGCTGATCTCAAAAGAAAAGCCAGAAGCGTCTCAACAAAAGGCTTTGACTTCTAAGAGCAAGTGTAGCTTTTGCGTACGTAAACGCTCATCTATCCACGAAGACGCTTCCTAAGTAACTCAGGTATGGCTTATGGGGAAAAGCCAGATTCATATAGCTCCAGTAGTAAATCTAACGGGTCCACAACCACATGATGGCACTGATCCAACTGTCATTCTCTTGTTGGAGAAAGTGGAGCACCTCACTAAGAAAATCGTTGACCTCAAGAAGGGAGGTAGAGAAGAAGAGAGGATTGGGAGAAGAAGAGAATACACTCGCCATCTTCGGGCTATGCGCGGACGAGACAAAGAAGAAAGGCACAACCCTAGCCCATCATTGGATCACTCGACTCAAGAAGGAGGGGATCAGAGCCGAAATGCACCTCGCATACCAGAAGGAAGAGGGGAGCCACATGGTGAAGTTAGGGAGGACTCTCATCACTCACGTCATCACTCGCACCACTCCCGTCCAAAAGGGTTCATGATGAAGTTGAGAGCCGAAGGTCAAAGTATCGTGAAGAATAGCATAGATGCGATCAGGGTGCGGATGAGATTGTTGAGAAAATCAAAGATTTGCATTCGAGAGTCACACGCTTGGACACGAAGGACAAAAGGAAGAGAAGAGCCTCAGCCGTGGTAGTACGAGGTCTAACACGATCGTATTTTGCGGTGGGAATCACATCGATGACACCACCAAAGAGGTTCACCACTCCGAAATTCAAAATATATGATGGAATGTACCTCTGATCCTACTGATCATATTTTGCTTTATACGAAGATGATGTCAGGAGCATGCATTCGAGAGGACAAGCTAGAGGGTATGCTATGTCTACAATTTGCTTCAAGTCTAAAAGGAGCCGCCATCACATGGTTCGGAAGCCTAGAACCCCGTTCCATACACTCATTCTCTCACTTGGTGACACTCTTCATAGAATAGTTTGAGAGTAGCAAAATAATGATTAAGGAAGTACGCGACTTTTTTACCGTAGTCCAAAAGAAGGATGAGCCCCTTACGGAATATATCTAGAGGTTCAACAGTAAGAAGATTGGCATTATTAGATGCAATGAGACTGTGGCCACGGCCACTTTCAGGAATGGTCTAGCGAAAGGCACAAACGTGTTTAAATATTTACACAAAAAAAACCTAAGACCCTATCGGAATGTCTTAGCAAGGCCAACGAATTCATCTTATTGGATGAAGTGATGGTGAAGAAGAGAGGCAAGAGGAGTTCATAAGAGAGCCCCCCTCACATTATAAGAGAAGATAGAGATCGAACTGAAAGGTGAGACAAAAGAATGGACACAAAACGATCGCGGGAGATGGTTTGTGTCGCAGAAAGGTTGGGACCAAGAGTCATCTCGCAATCCAACCTTCCTCCATTGAAAGTGAGTCTGAATGAGCTAGTTCACCAAATCGAAGTCAAAGACCTCCTCTCTCAACCTCCAGGGAGCTCGGCTGATATAGTCTTCCTCTCAGCCTTGAAGCATATGGGAATAAATGAGTCGCAGATGACCAGATGTGACCGTCGACTTCAACGCTTCAGTTATTAGATCAATTGGGAGCGTGTTTCCTACCCGTGAAAATGAAACTCAACAATCTGATGATGGAGTTCTTGTAGTTGATGAAGAATCAGCCTACAACACAATTGTAGGAAGACCGTGGGCGCACGCGATGAGGGTGACACCCTCATCCTTCCATCAGAAGATAAAATTCCCAACTCCAGTAGGAATAATGGAAATATGCGGAGACCAAGCAGTGGCTTGGAGCTGACTCACAAGTCAGTCAAACAGAAGAGGAGAAAGTTCACTTCAGATAGAAACAAATTCATCAATGAGGAGATGCAAAGGCTATTGGATGCTGGTTTTATCAAAGAGGTACACTACCCAGATTGGATGGCCAATGTGGTGGTAGTCAATAAAAAGAATGGAAAGTGGAGAGTATGTATAGACTTCACTAACCTAAACAGCCCAAATGACTGCTTCCCTCTTCCAAAAATTGATCAACTAGTAGATGCGACAGTAAAGCACGAGATGCTCAGCCTTGCGAAAAGATGCCCTAAAACCTCCCTCAAATGCCTGCCTCAGGTCTAATACATGATCCTGCGGGAATACAGACTTCACCATCATATCATCAATGTATACTTTCATCGTCTTCCCTAGCTATTGTTGAAACATATTGCTGACTAAGCGTTGATAGGTGGCTCCTACATTTTTTTAGTTTGAACGACATGACTTTATAATAGTACCTCTCTCAGTTACAAACGATGTGTTTTCTTGATCTGAAGGGTGCATGAGGGAAGTTTTAGGCCTTAATAAATACTGTATGAAACTAAATCCATCAAAATGTTCTTTCAGTGTGTCATCAGGGAAGTTTTAGGGCATCTTTTCACAAGCCGTGGGATTGAGGCAAATCCTGATCAGATCAGTGCAATATTGGAGATGGTCGCACATAAGACGATCAAGGAGGTGCAAAAGCTGAACAAGATGTTGGCAGCCTTTGGTAGGTTTATATTTAGATCCTTATATAAGTCTTTTCCATTTTTAACATCTCGAGGAATAGCAAGAATTTTGGATGGGATGAGAAGTGAGAAGATGCGTTTACCGATCTAAAAAAGTACATGTTGTCTGCGCCCCTTCTGTCAAAGCCTCAGGAAGGGGAAATACTATATTTGCACCTTGTTGTATTGGAGAAAGCGGCGAGATCTGTCTTAGTCAGGGAGGAAGGAAAGGATCAATGTCCTTCTAATTACATTAGCAAGATGCTTTTGGACGCCAAGAAGAGATATTCGCAGATGGAGAATTTAGCCCTAGGCCTTGTCACCATCATGGTGACTACTTCCAAAGTCATACCATCATGTTGAGAACCTCACATCAGCTCATATCTGTTTTGCACAAATTAGAGATGTCTGGTACATTGATGAAATGGGCTATAGAGTTGGGAGAGTTCGGCATAGATACGAACCTTGGACCGCCATAAAGGCTCAAGCACTTGTTGACTTTTTGGTAGAAATGACACCATCCTAAGAAGTCACCAGAGATGACGCAACACCCAAAGAGGAGACAGAGAAACCCTCAGACATGGAATGGGCAATTTATGTTGATGGCTCAGCAAACGTACACGGATGCGGAGCCACACTAATACTTAAGACACCGGATTAGACATAATTGAAAGGGCTCTACGCTTTGGGTTCAGGGTCTCAAACAATGAGGCCGAATATGAAGCTTTACTTGCGGGAATGAAGCTAGCCAAAGACTTGGGGCACAATGACTGAGGGTGTTTAGTGACTCTCAGGTGATAGTCAATCAAGCCAGTGATGATTTTTAGACTAAATATACAAGGATAAGGGTATATCTTCTTGGCATCCAAACCTACCGCTAGAAAGCATGAGCATTGACGAGACTTACGAGTTGCACCCGCAGATATGATCGCACACAAAGATGCAGTGACGAGCTCAACAAAGCAAACATTATATTTCAAATCATGAATGTCAACGAATAGACCAAATACAAACCCACTGCTTAATTGGATACATTTCTTCGATACCTTGGGGGCATAGAAGTTAAAAGACTATTCATAACTCTAAAATATTGTTAAACACAAGACACGACGACGTGGGTCTCACTTTATCGATACTCGGCAATTCATTCTCCAAGAGAAGAACCACTCGATTTTCATCAAGGTTAGCTCAAAGACACTCATTGTACCAAGCTACGCTATAAAATCACCATAAATTTTAGACAACTGAATCATCATATGACATAGATAAAACCCAAAACTCAAACATTGAGTTACAAGAGAAAGTCAATAACCAAAGCATCAAAACCTTCTGTTCCCGGCCACGACTTAGTTTCTGAAAATGTGACTTTAGATGATAAGAAGAACCCTTATAATGCACACCATGGAGTGTAATAACTCCATCATCCACCACGCGGCATGAGATGCCAAAATAATGTACCAGATACATGGTCAAGCATGGATCAACACGAGAATGCAACATAGGATTTCAGAAAAAAATCATATCCTTGAAAATATCGTATAACGTAATGACGTCAAGTCATTGGTCGTGTTATCGCTTACACCAGCTTAAAGGAATTCAATTCTAACACCAAGACCTCATCATACGCTTAGACGAAGGTGTAAAAGTTTACTGTAATGACCACTGATCCAACTCAAGCCGCTTGGCCGTCAGATGAAAATTATAAGGACTCGATCCCGATGATTCCTCAAAGAAACTAGCGCAAGCTTGAACCATAGAACTTCAGGTCCCGACATGGTCATCTACATCGTTACATGAAGAAGTCCAATATTGATCAAGATGACAACCTTTAATCAAAAGTAAATTGACATATATGAAGAATATCCGACTCAGGCACAAGGTGTTCTGAGACGCTATCATGAACCCATATCAAATATTTAGATATTGAGGCACAAACTCCACTGTTAGGTAACCATAACACCACATGCATATGCTTAACACTCGATTAAATGCACAACCAAAATTTTGGATAAAAGCTCATGGCTTCCTTTAAACCATACTTCATGACTCTATCGCTATGCTCTAGACTTAAGAAGTGGGAGAAACTATAAAGGAGAAAAAACACTTGGGTTATGGCCCACTCAATTATATCTCCGAACAATGCCCAATACTCTCATTCTAGGGGAGAGCCCATATTAAGTCCAAACCCAAGACTCTAACCTTGATCAAGGTCACCATGATGACTGAGGCCCCCTTCCATGATCTAGGATCGTGGCTACTCGATATAGCTGAGATCATTTATCCGACACAACAAAATATGATAATCAATCATACAAGGAAATGATATGTACACAACACCTCAATAAGAAAATCTCAATATTTTTTAAAGGGGATAAGATGATAACAAAAAAATATTTTGATTTGAGAAATATTCTCCTTAAATATCTTCATTCTTTATCATATCAAGAATGAAGATACATTGAACCGGGACGTATGACTAATATGCAAAATCATTATAAATATATGATTATCCTCATTTAATGATAAGTAATTTTCCATATTGCTAATATTATTTTAATCACTCTACTAATTTGATCGTCGAAATGTAGTAGGTGGGACACCCTCCGGTGCCTTACCTACTGCTTTCACGATTGACACCTTGACAAATCATTGAGCGACACGTAGTGATCCTCTCGACAATCGATGTGAGAATATTTTTTACATCAACAGTTTGACGTCATCAGCCGGAATGCAGATCTTCCTTTTTCAAAATTGATCCAAAAAAAAAATTTATCCGCCATCACTACCGTCGTGACAATGGTGAAACCATCCTTGAATATGGGTCGAATAAGGAGTAAAGAAGAATGAGAATGTAGGGATGGGCAAGAAAATGTGTTTCACTGGTTACGATCGATCGGCCGCCGCCGTAAATTAACGCTGGAAGAAAAATGAAAATCACGATTTATGAAGCCGCAAGTTGCCAGAAACTGACGAAGCCACGGCTCACGAAGCACTACACCCACCTTGTCTATCGCCGAACACACCCTAGTGTCTCGGCTTCACTTACGTCGGCGTCAAGCATTCTCCATGCCAAGAACTGCCACCAAAATAAAGGAGAAACTCTCCTCCATTACTGAAACTTGACGCTTAGATCTACTAGAAAAGAGGTAATTTTAGACTCCATGGCGCGCATAAACGTATTCAGAGAAGGATTTCCTGTATTTCTAGGCCAATCTTGGTCATAAACGGCTGCTGGACAAAACATCACGCGGCTCTGGCCGCTGCAGCCATCCCTACCCGGATCCTGGTTAGCAGATTGGCCTACCCGGTCCGATTCATTGCCTCATGAAAGGAGCCCGAGAGAGCCCTAGCTCGTTTCCCATCAAAGAAGCCTAAGAGAACCCATGCGGGGAGCCTAGAACGCAACCCGCAACCTGCTCCAAGATCGACCTGCGTCTACTCCAGGCGCGAACCACGAAAGCCAGCTTCTGCGCATGAAGCCCAGCATCCTGGGACCTTATGTATGGGCCTCACCTACTCTTGACGCCCAGCGGCATCCCATGCCTCAGCGCTTCTTGGAGCCAAGCGTCCCATAAAAGGATCCCAGGTGTCACCTCCTCATGAAGCCTAGCTCGTAGCCTAAGCTCTTCAAATGGCCCACTTTAGCTCATCAAAGTTGTCAAGTTCTGAATGAACAAAAAAGATAGAGAAAATGCACAAAATCAGTACACAATTTAAGCGGAGAATTATTTGTTGTTTACGTCGTTAATGTGCTCTTAGTGTCAAGAGAATAATGTAAATATTTGCATCATTTTAGACAAAGAACGAGTTTCAAGATTCGGACTAAGAAAATATCCATGGTCTTGGTCAAAGAACGAGTTTCAAGATTCGGACTAAGAAAATATCCATGCTTAATTTTGGACAAAGAATGAGTTTAAAATAGTGCGGATCTGCAATATTTTAAACTTTTTTATATTTTCTCAGAATCAAGAATCACATTGATGATCTCCATTAAATTTTTTAGGTACACATTATTTATTGTTCATGCTCAATCTTATTATTCTTTTAAAGAATATTTTAGGTGCACTTTATTTTAATATGATATTAAGCATGAGTCTGTTATGAAGCGATAAAATCCTAGGACATAATAAAAAGTCCCAAAATCTCTAGGTTATATTACCACGACGCCTCAGCACGAGGCCTGTGGATCGCTTGGGTCCGCTTAGTAGGAGATAAGAAACTATAAATAGAAATACAACACAAATACCCTGGGAATGTATAACTGCAGCTAAAACAGGAAAAATGCTCTCACGAGAGAGCATGCATAATTATCGAAGATATGTGAGGTCATAGATTATGCAAATACTCTCATGAGAGAGCAATCATAATTTATCAAGACCTTAGAGATCACAAAATATGAAAACGCTCCCACGAGAGAGCGAATATAATTATTAAGATCCGAGAGATCACGAAATATGCAAACCTCTCACGAGGGAGAAAATATATTATCAAGACTGGAGAGATCACAAAATACACTAATGGTCCCATGAGAGAGCAAACATAATTATCAAGACCCTAGAGGTCACGAAATACGCAAATGCTCACACGAGAGAGAGAACATAATTATCAAGATCCGAGATGTCACAAATTACGCTAACGCTCTCACGAGAGAGAAAACATAATTATCAAGACCTGAGAGGTGATGAATACGCAAACGGTCCCATGAAAGAGAAAACATAATTATCAAGAGCCTGGTAGTCATGGATTAGACAGGTGCAGCTGGAAGATATCAAGCATAATTTATCAAGGCCTGAGATGTCACAGAGTAAGTCCCATGAAAGAGCGAACATAACCATCAAGACACTAGAAGTAATGGATTTGATAAGTGCTTTTAGATGATATCAAGCATAATTTATCAAGATCTGATAGGTTTACTACCCTGACTGGTTGGCCAACATTGTGGTAGAAAAGAAGAAGAACAAAAAGTGAAGGTTCTATATAGACTTCACTAACATGAATGAAGTGTGCCTGAAGAAAAACTTTCCTATTCCAAAAATAGATCAATTTGTGGATGTCATAGTGGGGGCACGTGATGCTTAGTCTCATGGATGACTTCTCTAGAGTTGGGCAAGTTCGACATCAGGAATGAACCCTGAATCGCAATCGACGCTCAAATACTCGTTGACTTTATGGTGGAGATGACACCATTCTAAGAGAATGATGGGTCAGACCGTACAGAAGATGTCAGGAAGATGACACGATGGGTGAATGCATGAGGTCATAGAACCCTCAGACGAAAGACCTCAACCAAGGCATTCTTATCACTTGAGATGATATTGAGAAAAGTACATGCATGAGGCGAAAAAGATCGCGATAATATTTCATGGGGCCCGAGGTCATAGAACCCTCAGATGGAAGACTTCATCCAAAATCATAGCTAGAGGCATTCTTATCACCCGAGATGATCTAGAGAAATAAAGGCACTGTATAGGGCACCCAAGGTCATGGAACCCTCGGAAGGAAGACCTTAGTCATGGCCACGACCAAATGAGGCCTCCTATCATTTGAGATTATTGGAGAAAGACCCTACATAGGGCAAAAGGACCACTGTAATATTTCGTGGCACTTGAGACCATGGAACTCATAGATGAAATACCTCGCCCAAGACCATAGATAAGAGGCATGCTTATCGCATAAGATGATCTAGAAAAAGACCCTACGAAGAGCAAGAAGGCCTCACCCAAGGTGACGACCTAACGAGGCATCCTTATCACATAAGACAATTGGAAACTGACCCTACCTAGGGCAACATACCACAATAATATTTCATGGCACCTACGTACACGAGATGCTCGGATGAAGTACTTTGATAATGGTCCACTATAAGAAATATGACATTCTATAAGAGGCGGATATCTCCGTGAAAAGTAATCTACAGGGATCATGCGGCCCCTATGACAACCCCTCATATTAAAAGTACATGTTTTTCACGAGACGCAATGTCTCCTGTGAAGACCCCTGTGGTATCTCACTTTTTTACATGAATTTTTCAACTCTTGTAAAACGTTGTTTAACAGGATTTTTAGACTCATGTTGAATGTATTCGACATGTGTTTTTAATACTTGTGAATTAATATTCACAGGTATTTTATATCTTATAAAGTGAGATACCATAAGGTTCATTGTTATATATTAAACACTTTCAAAAGATAATTTTACGTAACATAATGAACACCAATATAATAATTGACATCATTAACATTTAATCATTTCAACAAAGTTTTACATTATTCATTTGATCAACTTACAAATAAATCTAACTTAAAAACTAATTAACTTATCCTTAAAGTATACAAGCAAACTTGTTCCAATAAATGAAAATATAAAAAAAAAATTGAAATTTTGAGTCTAAAAAATGAAAAAGGAAGAACCTAAGTTGAATGGTAGTGTTTTACAATAGGGTATGCAATGTCTTCAGACCTTCCCAATGTTCAAGGAAAACACCATGAGCAGTTGTTAGTTGGTGAGTTAAGAAAACAAATAGATTTCCAAGCCCACTGCTATCTTCGGTTCATTGTAAAAAAAGTATAAAGATTTTAAGCCAGCATAAAAGAAATAATTATCGCAACAAATCTAATTTTTACTTGTGTCTGATCTAACAGAAGATAATATAGCAGACCTAAACCAATATACTTCTCGTACCTAGCATAGATAACAAATGCGTATAGAAGAAATCATTCACCGAATTTTGTACAATAGAATTATATAACAACATATTAAGAATTTAAAAGAGATGGTATTTGTTTTATAGTATTCATCAAACTTGGGAAAATTCCAGATAATTATTTAAACTCATTCATCAAACAACCATTAAAAATTAGTAGAAACTCCAAAAATGAATTTTATTATTTACCTCCAAGACAAGGAAACCAAAATTCAAAGATGGTGTTTGTTTTAATTTGTTTATGTTACTCTGCTTGCTACAGGATCAACTTTCTCCCTCCTCTCATTGTTATCTTTATCTTTGAATTTGGATGAATAAAAATAAGAGTTAGTAAATCCTAAACTAGAGAGTTTTAAATTTATGTGATTGAATATCCAACAGAGGAGTAAATTTATGGGTTCGCAATGCAATCAATTTTGACTTTAACCCAATGGGTTTTTCTTTTTCACTTTCCTTTGCAATAGAAACTAGGTAAGCATGAGATATTAATAGGTTGGATAATCAACAAACACGTTCTTTCATGCATAAGTACTAAATACTTATACTCATAAAAGCAAGCCGTTCTTTCATTTTCACAATTTCCCCAGTTATGCCAGCCTGGTCTATCTCATGCATAAGTTCTCAGAATACTAAATTGAGATGGATAGAAAGTACTAAATACCTATACTCATAAGTTTTCAACACTCAAGAAATGTGATCCCTATCCTAAACAGGAAAAAGCATTTACTATTTAATTTAGGCAATAAGTATTTACAGCTTGGTTAGACCCAAAGAATAATCTCAACTGCTGTAAAATCATCATCTTTTTCTCCTAAAATTTGATGCAGTTGCCAAGACCAAACAAGCAGGAATAGTACAAGCCCGATTCCCAGAGACATCCAGAATATTATAAGCCAAAATGACATTGGCTTTGGATATATGCCTACAATAACCATATAATAAACACAACATAATTTATCAAGGAAAAAACCAACACAAACCAAACGTCAATTATATTCATATATAGGCAAGAAGTTAATAAATGAAATAGAGGAACATACCATGTCCAAACTTGATACAAATTAGAAGTTTGATAATGCAGATGGCAAGCGAAAGCCAACAAAATGCTTCAACCTTTTTAACGAGTTTTCTGTAATAGTAATAAGATAGAAAGAATGAACTGCTGAATATTTTAACGAGTGTTGATGTTCAAAAGGAGTATACATATTTAAATAAAAATTAGACTATTTAGTTTAAAAATTTGAGATAGGAAAGAGTACATGTCTTGAAGGTATGAATTGTACTCACGAATAGTTGGTATTTCAATTAGCCACCATAAGATCAGCTTGTATATGATCACAGGATTCCTAGGAGGTATCCAGAGGTAAAACTTAAAAAAGAATGTGTTGAGCTCAATAATCAAGAAGAAAATGCAAAGATTGAGAACTTGAATAAAATGCCATGGACCGAGTAAGGGGTGCCACTCATCTTTGTCTTACTGTGCTGGTGTAAATAGTCCCAGAGTTCATTTTATCTGAAAATAATAAATGTCAGAGTATATAAAAATTTGTAAATACAAATGAAGACAAAATATGAATACATATAGGTCAGTAAATTTGCCTTATTAGTATACAAATTATAAACTGGTAATTTAGATCTAAGCTACAAGGTATTATCTTTTCTTCATACACTAGCATAACCTTTCTTGGAATATCAGACTCCAAAGTGGGATATGATCATAGAATAGTCTAAATAGAGACCCAAAACCTATAAAATGCTCTTAAGCTAATATCTACGAAAAAGCAAGAAGTTCTTTCATTTTCATAATTTCCCCAGAAATACTTGCTCGTTACAGAGATAGACCTAAAAAACACATAACCAGTTATCTCTTGAGAAGATTTCCTGCTTTGTGCAGTGATAAAACCAGCTGACTTGCAGTGGATATGACAATGCTCCAAAAGAGTTGTGTTATTGCCAAAAATAAATTCCACACTCCCTTCGATGTAACAATCTTTCAAATATTGTTTTCCATAGTGCAAGTACAATGTATCCTATATGAAGAGTTGAGAAATTTTCTTCACTAAATGAATTAATGCAGAAGCGTCAAGTAAATTTACATTTATTGCCAATTTAAGTATTGATATTAGTAATTGATAGATTAACTTCAATTTCTCAAAGCCGGACTCATTTCTTGGAATAAATTTAACTTCATATAACGCTTAAAAAAACTAAAAGGCATAAATCTTGTATAACTCTTCACCGTAGGAAATTACAGATCATGGCTAAGTTAATCATTCCTATTGGCTCTTATACAGAAATCACATTTCTGATGCATATGTTATTTTGCAATTCAAAAGATGATCCTAGAGCCCACTTTAAGTGGTAATTGAACAAGACAGGTTATCGAGAGAGGCTAAGGCACTCAGAGGCTGTGGTGAAAGGGCTATGGTGATGACAAGTGGTAGCGACGATGGGCAGTGGTGACAATCAAGAGAGGTGGGGCACTCGGCTGCTGACTCTACTTCTCTCACTATCTATATATAAAAGCAAAAGAGGAAAGTGTAAAATTTAATTCGTGCAAGACAAAAATTTGTATTTATTTAAAATGTGTGGTTGTATTTATTTCAGAAGAGAAACTAGTAAACCATGTCGTTAAATCTTGTTGAATCACATATTTCTTGTAGTGGTCACAGTCGCCAAGACCTCATACTCATCTAAAATGACTAGGAAAGAAGACCCTCATAGGGCAGAAGTACCACTATAGTATTTCATGGTACCCAAAGTCACCAGATGACTACACACTTAGATGACTGTAAGATCCGAAGACACACATATGACTATCACACCCAACAGTCACCCAGATGACTATGTAACGCTACATGACACAGATGGTTAAAGTACTTGCAGTTACCCAGATAACTATGGTATCCAGAATCATAATTATGAGAATGGCATCCAAGTGACACTAATGACTATGGTACTGGGATTAGACAGAATCTCACAAACCACAAAGGATCTTGGTACTCCACCAGAGATGACCCCAAAGGATCTCATAATCAAAGATTCACCAAATGTGATTTGAATAAATAAAGAAAGTCAACTCTATTAGGGATCAAATCCAGAACCAACGCCTTATCCATTGGGCCATGGAGTCATTTTTTGTCAAGGGGAAGGAGGATACAACATAGGATTTGAACCCCTGATCTTGAGGTTGAGAACCTCACTTATAACCATTTAGCCTGATTGTAGATGCTTAAAATCATCGTTAGATCGAATTTCCACCGGTGTGGTGCCCATCCTAATACACTCTGACGCTCTAGTCAGTAAGATGTATTATGAATTGTATTCTTGATGGTTGAGAGAATACATACCATCTTTGTGATGGGTCACCATCTATTTAAACTGGATGAATGAGAGAATTTGAAGAATAATCTCCCCAGATAAGTTACTATCTTATCACTTCAAATAACTTTGAGGTTATCTTGGGATGTTGAGATTGTGTATATCTGTTACGTTAAAAGGGATGAGCCCTCGACCATGATGAGCCCTTGGTCATCTCAGTGACCTCATGCCTTCACACATGATGAGCCTTCAAACATGATGAGCTCTCGATTATCTTAGTAACTTCGGACGTGATGAGCCATTGGTCATCTGAGTGACCTCAGACATGATGAACCCTCAATCATCTTAGTGACCTCAGAAGTGATGATCCCTCGGCCATCTCAATGACCTTAGACGTGATGAGCCCTCGATCATCTTAGTGACATTGGGCTTCATGTTGTTGGCCCGTCGTCCAAAGCTTTCAGACTGGAATTTTATGGGCCTCTCATTATAAGATGAGTATTGGGTCGCCCTAATTTTTTATTTTATGTGGGCTGTAGCCCATGTGATTTTTATCCCCTAAAGTTTTCCCCAACTTCCTAAGTCTAGAGCGGAGCACTAGAGTTGGAAAGTAAGTGTTAATGGGATCAATGTGCTTCATCTCAGTTTCCAAGCTATCTAGTGTCACTGATTGTGAGTTTTTATAGGTAAGTACATGACTTCGTATTTGAGCGTTTAGTGCGTTAAGATGAATACTTGGTTATTGTTACGTCAAATATGGTAGAGCGTGTTATGCACTTTGCTTTGCAGGGCTGACCAAGCACTCATTGGGCTTATCATTGTTGGATTTGGCCGGCGCTAAAGTGGGTTCTGCTTAGTTTGGTATGGCCGAGCACTCAAAGGCTCGGCCTTAATCGCTCAACCTAGATGGCATGGCTGAGCATCGCTGAGCGCTCGGCCTATATGGCCTGGCCGCTTGGCCTTCGTAAGCATGGGCCATTGTGGTTTTGGCCGAGCATTATGTTCGGCCACTACTTTGACTTGTGGGGATTTTTTTGAAAAATTTTCAATTTTCCCATCCAATTAAAGTACCATTATTTTGGGATTTCCCTCCAAATTTTCCTCTTCTTTTTCACTCAAAACTCAAAGCTTTCCCTCCTATTTTCCCTCCCATCTTACCAAATCTTTGCCTATCCTCTCCTATAAATAACACCAAATCCTTTATCCAAAATCACACATCCCCTCTAAGAATCCTCAAACTCTCTTCCTTTTCTCATATCTTGTCTCTTTTTACATTTCATGGTGGTCGAGTTTTGTTATCAATTATGTGGAGGAATTCTTTTGACCTATAAGTTTTTCCTTTATTCATAGAGGTTAGTGTTATTTTATTTATTCTATCCCTTATTGCCTTAGACCTTCATTTATCTCATACAACTCTTAAATTTAATTTTTTTCGACGAATTTTGCTGTGAGTACCTCCCTTTTTATTCGATTTTAGCATCACTTTTGTAGAGTTTTTTGTTTCCTACCCATAAAACATGTCTACTTCTAATATAGCCTGAGCGTTTGATGTTGAAAGGGTATTTGATGATGATATTGTACCCTTGGGGATGAGTGTGTGAGTTGATCATTGCTATTAGGGGTGTTGATGAGGATAAGGTCATGGGAGAGCCCAGAGTAGAGGATGGGGAGGCCGAGGGTATGACTAAGAGTGAGGCCGAGGGTATGACCAAGGGTGCGGCCGAGGGTATGACTGAGGGTGCAGCCGAGGGTTATGAACGTGTGGCTGAGGGTAATGCTGAGGAAGAGGCCAAGAGTACCGAGGGTGAAGCTGAGTGTTATGGACGTGTGGCCAACGATGATGCTGAGGATGCGGCCAAGGGTACCGAGGGAGATGCTGAAGGTAATCGGGTAAGATCATCCCAACACGCGGGGCCTAGACCATTGACTTTCCCTGCCTCTACACTAGTTGGGCCTCACTTAGTGATGTACCGAGTAAAATATGGTTTTCGCACGTCCTCAGATGGACCATCATCTGATCTTCCACGTTGGGATTCCATTTCTGCCTCGCCTCATCGCTGTTGTATGGAGAAGAGGCCTCGCGAGTTAACTAAGAAGACTAAGGAGATCCCTCAGTCAGTTTCTTCACTCCTTAGTGATTCTTCCTTACAGAGATATGACGCCAATGCCATCTCAGTGACAAAGTGGCTCCTAACTCCCAAGGGCCGGGTGTTGATGGACAGCAAGTCTGATGAGGTTTTCTATTCCAAATGATTGTTGTCAACACCCTTCGCATATGTTTTCGCATTTTTTGTTTTTTTAGAATTTACTAAGTTAACAATATACTTACTAACACTTTGTCATTTCCTTCACAGGTTCTTCAAGCGGCTACACTGGCTACAAGGAGAGTTAACATACAAAAAATGAAGTATTATTGTCAGATTGAAGAGATGAAGCAGGCAAAGAAGCAAATATCATTTTTCCAATCATCTTTAGAAAGTCTAAAGGAGAGGGCAGCCGTGTCTGAGGCCAACTTCCATGCCATATAGGGAAGTATGAGGCAGTTGAAGCATGACCATGATGGGATGAAGTCTCAATACGATGCATCAGAGGTCGTTCAGCTCAAGCTCCAGGAGGTGCTGAAGGCCGTGAGAGATGAGCTTGCAACTGTGAAAAATGAGCTTGTGATCGTGAAGGATGAGCTTCCTTCAACATAGGAAGAGGTGTTGGATCCGTGGCTGGCACGAAGCACGTGAAAAAATAAATCTTAGGAGGCAAGACTGACCGGAGCCCAATAGATCCTTCCTCGGACGAAGATGAAGAAAACATTACCATTGTAGCTGAAAATGAAGGTGATCCCATAGTTGAGGGTGGTCGTGGTTTGGATGAACCCATTCGTTCTGCAGTTGAACTCGA
Organism: Datisca glomerata; assembly: GCA_003255025.1. Classification (NCBI taxonomy): domain Eukaryota; kingdom Viridiplantae; phylum Streptophyta; class Magnoliopsida; order Cucurbitales; family Datiscaceae; genus Datisca; species Datisca glomerata. Next base: position 282,151 of record QANY01005488.1, on the reverse strand, counting down.
GGTCTCCATTAAGCCACTATTGAAAAGGAGGATCATGCCTATACCTTGGCTCTTATCAAACCAACTTCGAAAAATAATCAAAGTTGTTTGCGGTCCATTGTCTATAACTATGGCCTTTGGTATCCCAAACCTACACACAGTATTCTTCCAAATGAACCTCTTAACCTCATTTTCTTTGATTTTCGTCAAAGACTCTTCTTCTACCCACTTTATTGTCACTGATTATTTTTCAAAGCTGGTTTGATAGGATCCACGGAATAGGCATCACCCTCCTTTTCAGTAGATGGCTCAATGGAGACCTCGAGCTCGACTGCAAAATGAAGGGGTTCATCTGAACCAAGGCCACTCTCAACTATGGGATCACCTTCATTTTCAGCTACAATGGTCGCGTTCTCTTCATCTTCATCCGAGGAAGGATCTATCGGGCTCCAGTCAGTCTTGCCTCCTAAGATTTGTTTTATCACGTGCCAGCTATGGATCCAGCACTTCTTCCTTCTTTGAAGCAAGCTCATCCTTCACGGTTGCAAGCTTATTTTTCACAGTTGCAAGCTCATCTCTCACGGCCTTCAGCACCTCCTGGAGCTTGAGTTGAGCGACCTCTGATGCATTGTATTGAGACTTCAACCCATCATGGTCATGCTTCAACTACCTCATACTCCCCTCTAGGGCCTAGAAGTTGGCCTCAGACACGGTCGCCCTCTCCTTTAGGCTTTCTGAAGATGACTAAAGGAATGATTTATGCTTCTTTGCTTCCTTCAACTCTTCAATATGACGGTTATACTTTATTTTTTACATGCTGACTCTCCTTGCACTGACTGAGCCTCACTTCGTAAATTCTAAAAAAATAAAAAATGTGAAAACATAGGCAGATGGAGTTGACAACAATTATTTTGAATAAAACCTCATCAGACTTGTTGTCCATCAGCATCTAGTCCTTGGGAGTTAGGAGCCACTTTGCCGCTAAGATGGCATTGGCTTCATCGGTTTGTAAGGAAGCATCACTAGGGAGTTAATAAGAGCGAGAAGCTGACTGAGGGATCTCCTCAGTCTCCTCAGTTAACTCAATAGGCCTCTTCTCCGGACGACAATGAGAATGTGAGGTAGAATTGGAATCGATATGTGGAAGATCAGATGATGGTCCATCTGAGGACTGAGCAAAGATAGAATTTGTCATAGGCATAGCCAATACCACGAATGTGTGAGTAGATGCAGGGGCAGGACCTCGAGCCTTCTGTTTTTTCTTCCTCCTTGTTTCCCTTTCCCTTCTCAACACCTCTTCGAAAGAGAGCTTAGTAGTCGACATCATCAAATCAATATTTCTCTCTAACGGAGTCAATAGATTAGAAACGATCAACTTGGGCTCAGTCTCATATAAACAATAAATTGTAAACCTAAGAAAAGTGAAGGGAGGTAATGTGCCAGAGAGACATAAGGGGATACCTCGGAGAAGTTCGACTGCGTTCTCCTTCAAACCCGCAGTCTTGAGATTCTTCTCCATCAAAATCTTGTTGATATTCCTATTCGGATAGCCACATAGATGCTCAAACGCTCTACTTGTCGTCTTAGTAAAATGAATGAGACCACAAAACCCAGAAGATGAACAAAAATGATAACATGCATATGTATACAATGATTGGGCAATATCTTGAATAAAAAATGTTTTATTCTACCTGGAATGCCCCCAACTAGTTTGCACGTTAGTAACATCGAGAAAAACCTCATCTAAAGGAGAATTCCACTCCCCTCGGATAAAAGAAATATTTTTCCTTAAAATACTTATTGCAAGTTGGCTTATCGATAAGTAATGAAGTTCTTGATTTAGCATTCAAGTAGTGGTGACCGGTACTCCCATGCTCAACCAAATAATATAAAATCCTCAGGAGTTTAAGATTCACATTGACTTTAGTCTTATGTCCTGGCACTAAATGGAAAAGAAGGGTCCTCCAAGCATTGGGTAACAACTGAGCGGGAGTAAGATTGTAAAAGTTCAGCACCACACTTATAAATTCCAGAAGAGGGATTCTAAGACCAAATCTGAATGGGAATTCGTAAAAGCATACCCAACCATCTGATATGGAAGAGTTGGTTCGTTTAGAGTCGCTCAGGAGCTTCATCTCTATGGACCTGGGAAAACCATATTCTACTCGGTACATCTCCAGGTGAGGCTCAGTTAGTGTAGAGGCAGGGAAAGTTAACTGTTTAGGCCTTGCGTGTTGGGATGACCTGACCTGGTCGCCTTCAGCGTCTCCTTCAGTAACCTTGGCCTCATCTTCAGCATCACCCTAGGCCACACGTCTAGATCACTCAGCTTCACCCTCGGTACCCTCGACCTCTTCCTCAACATTACCCTCAGCCACACGTTCAGAACCCTCGGTTTCACCCTCAGTCATATCGTTGGCCTCACACTCGGTCATAGCCCCAGCCTCCTTCTCCTCGCCTTCGGGCTCTACCATGACCTTATGCTCATTAACACCCCTAATAGAAACCAAATGACCCGCTCTCACACTTATCCCCAAGGGTACAATATCATCATCAAATACACTCTCAACATCAAACGCTCGGGCTATATTAGAATTATACATGTTTGATGGGTAGGAAATGCAAACTCTACAAAAGTGATGCTAAAATCGAATCAAAATAGGGAGCTACTCACTGGAAGTTCGCTAACCTCTGTGAACAAAGGAGAAACTTCTAGGTTAAGGGAATTCCTCCATATAATTGATAAGCAAGCTCCACCACCATGAAATGTAAAGAGAGACAAGATATGAGAAAAAGGATGAGATTTTGAGGGTTGTTAGAGGAGATGAGTGATTTTGGATAAAGGAATTGGTGTTATTTATAGGAGAGGATAGGTGAAGATTTGGTAAAATGAGAGGGAAAATAGGAGGGAAAGCTTCGAGTTTTGAGTGAAAAAGAATAGGGAAAAATTGGAGGCATAATGCTTAACCAAAGCCACAATGGCCTATGCCTACAAGGTCGAGCGCTCAACGACGCTCGGCCAGGCCATCTTGGCAGAGCCATTATGGCCCAGCCCTTGAGGCTCGGCCATGACAAACTAAGCCAAACCAATTGAGCGCCTGACCAAATCCACCAATGCCAATCCCAATGAGAACTCGGTCGGCCCTGCAAAGCAAAGTGCATAAGACGTTCCGTCGTACTGACGCAACAATAACCAAGCATTCATCTTAACGCACCAAAACACTCAAATACAAAGTCATGTACTTACTTATAAAAACTCAAAATCAGTGACACCAGATAGCTGGAAATGAGATGAAGCATACTAACACTTACTTTCCAACTCTAGCGCTCCACTATAGACTTATGAAGTGGGGGAAAACCGTAGTGGATAAAAATCACATGGGCTACATGTCATATAAAATAAAAAATTAGGGTGACCCAATACTCACCTCATAACGAGAGGCACATAAAATTTCAGCCTGAAAGCTTTGGACGACAGGCCAACCTCATAAGGCCCAAGGTCGCTAAGATGATCGATGGTTCATCACGTCCGAAGTCATTGAGATGACCAGGGGCTCATCACGTCTGAGGTCACTAAGATGAGAGAGGGCTAATCACGTCTGAGCTTAGTGAGATGACTGAGGGCTCATCATGTCTGATGTCACTGTGATGACCGATGACACACTCTGAGGGCTCATCATGTCCGATGGCTCATCACTTCCGAGGTCACTGAGATGACCGAGTGCTCCTCCTCTCGGACGTAATAGAAACACAATCTCAACATCCCGAGATAATCTCAAAGTTGTTTGAAGTGATAAGATGATAACTGAAAAGTAATTGATTTGAGGAGAATATTCTTCAGATGCTCTCCTTCATCCCGTATAAATAGTTGGTGATCCCTCACAATTCTTTCAACTTTCCACAATACAATTCATAATACATCATACTGACTTGAGCGTCGGAGTGTATTAGGCTGGGACCGGTGTCGAGATAATCCTTTGTCGTTTTATTATTTTACAGATTGATGAGTTCATCAAGTGACACATGACAATTCAATCTGACAGTAGATTTTAAGCATCTACATAGAACAAACTAATTACTTTCACAATTTTTTTCATTTACATAATGATTTATAAAGAGTTTGTAAAATTTGAATAGGGATAAATCCAAATAACACCTCTAAAGTTTGATCATTTAGTAATTTATATCCTTCAAGTATTTCTTTAGTATAAAAAACCTCTAAACTTTGTGAATTAACCATTTACATCCTTCCCCACTAACATATATTAAAAACTAATAAAAAAATTTATTAATTAAATTTAAACCCTAATTAAACTGGTTAAACACTAAAAAAACTAAATAAACTAAATCTATACTAAAAAACCCAAAAAATTCAATATCCCTAAAGGGGGGTTTTGCAAGAATAGACCCCTAGGTTTTGGTTTTGCAGGATTAGACCCAAAAGTTTTTTTGTGCAGTTTATGACCCCGACTCACATTCCACTCACTTTTTCTCTATTCTTTCCCACATTACGCTTCTTACACAATGACACACACACATACTCTCTCTCTCTCTCTCTCTCTCTCTCTCTCTCTTCATTTTCCATCTCCATCTCTCCCTCATTTTTCCATAAATCAAAACCCATTTTTTTTTCTAGATTTTAAACACAACAAATGGGTTTTGTTAATTTTTGTGGACTATGTTAACATTGCAATTTTATTTTTGGAAGTTGAATTTTGTTAATTTAATGGATTTCGTTAATTTTTATAGATTTTACTAATTTTAGGTACGAGTCTACACGATGGGTACACGGGCATCGTGTAGCCATTCTATAGACTACATGATGTGTATATTGGCATCGTGTAGGCTACATGATGGGTACACGAGCATCGTGTAGGTTACACGATGACTACACAGAAATCATGTAGGCATCGTGTTGACTACACGATGGCTACACGGGCATCATGTAGCCTACATGATGGCTAAACTGTTGTGAGAAAAGAATGAAGAAAAAAGTTGTGGGCAGTGGGTACATGATGGCTACATGATCGTAGTGTAGTCATTATATAGTGTACACGATGGCTACACGATCGCAGTGTAGACATCGTGTAATGTACATGATCGTAGCGTAGTCATCGTGTAGTGTACACGATGGCTACCCGATCGTAATGTAGACATCGTGTAGTGTACACGATGGCTACATGATCGCAGTGTAGACATCGTGTAGTGTACACGATGGTTACATGATCACAGTGTAGACATCGTGTAGTGTACACGACACTTGTAATGTATTTAATTTAATTTATTTATTTAAATATTAATAAATATGAATGTTAAGTGTTGAAAAAGAATGATTTAACATTTGATGTGATGTTGTATAAGAAAACTATTGGGGAGAAGAATGAAGAAAAAGTAGTGGGCAATGGATATGCGATCGTAGTGTAGTCATCGTAGTGTACACGATGGGTACACGATTGTGGTGTAGATGTCGTGTAGTGTACACGATGGCTACACGATTGTAGTGTAGTCATTGTGTAGTGTACACGATGTACACGATCATAGTGTAGACATCGTGTACACTACAGATGTAATGTATTTAATTTTATTTATTTATTTAAATATTAATAAATATAGAGGTCTAGTGTTGAAAAATAATGAGTTGACATTTGATTTGATGTTGTGTAAGAAAAGTATTGAGGGAAAGAATAAAAAAAAATATTAATATTTAAATACATATATAAAAAATTAAATATATTAAATATATAGTGTACATGATGCCTGCACTAAGATCTTGTAGCCATTATGTACACTACACTATGGCTACATTGCGATCGTGTAGTCATCGTGCACACTACACGATGGCTACACTAAGATCGTGTAGTCATCATACACCATACACAATGACTACACTACGATTGTGTAGCCATCGTGTCCCCATCGCCTACTATTTTTTCTTCTTTCTCTTCCTCTCGATCGTGTACCCATTGCCCACTACTTTTTCTTCATTCTCTTCCCCCCGATCGTGTACCCATTGCCCACTACTTTTTCTTCATTCTCTTCCCCCAACACTTTAGCCATCGTGTAGTCTACATGAGGTCTATACGATGCTCGTGTAGTCAGCTTGTAACCTACACGATGACTACACGGTGTCAGTGTACTCATCAGACAGTCTACAAGGTAGCTACACGATGCTCATGTACCCATCATGTAGACTCGTACCCAAAATTAGCAAAACCTATCAAATTATCAAAACCTATAAAAATTAACAAAATTTATTAAAACTAACAAAATTCATCCTCCCTCTACGGGTTCTCTCTCAAATCAGGGTAAAACCCAAATTTAACAATACCCATCAAATTTTGGCCAATATGCTCACCCATTTTCCATGAAAATTTCAAAAATAAAATTTTAGTTTTAGCTCTCAACCTTAATTTTTTAGAAATTGAAAAAGTTGTACAATTATGAAACAAATGAAACATGAAGAAATAACAAAATAAAAATGGGTTTATGAGAAAATGGGTTTCTGAAAAAATGAGGGAGAGACGAAGATGGAAGATGAAGAGAGAGAGTGTGTGTAGGCCATGGTGTAAGAAGGACAATGAGGGAAAGAATAGAGAAAGTGAGTGGAATGAAGGCCAGGGGTCAGCGGCAGCACAAAAAAACTTTTGGGTCTACGATCATAGTGTAGTTATCGTGTTGTGTACACGATCATCGTGTACACTACACCTGTAATGTATTTAATTTAATTTATTTATTTTAATATTAATAAATATGAAGATTAAGTGTTGAAGAATAGTGATTTGACATTTAATTTGATATGGTGTATGAAAAGTATTGAGGGAAGGAATAAAAAAAATATTAATATNCCCGCGATCGTGTAGCCATCATGTACCCATTGCCCACTACTTTTTCTTCATTTTCTCCCCCCAACACTTTAGCCATCGTATAAGTTACATAATGCCCTTGTAGTCATCGTGTAGCCTACACGAGGTCTACACAATGCCCGTGTAGTCATCATGTAGCCTACGCGATGACTATTCGATACCAGTGTACCCATCATGTAGTCTACAAGATGGTTACACGATGCCCGTGTATCCATCATATAGACTCATACCCAAAATTAGCAAAACCTATCAAATTAACAAAACCTACAAAAATTAACAATATTAAAACTAACAAAATTCATCCTCCCTGTACGGTTTCTCTCTCTTAAATCTGGGTAAAAGTCAAAATTAACAAAACTCATCAAATTTCGGGCAATATTCTCACCCATTTTTCATGAAAATTCAAAAATAAAATTTCCATTTTAGCTCTTACATTTAATTTTTTAGAAATTGAAAAAGTTGTAGCATGAAAAAATAACAAAATAAAAATAGGTTTATAAGAAAATGAGTTTATGAAAAAATGAAAAATAGATGAAGATGACAGATGAAGAGAGAGTGTAAGAAGGACAATGAGAAAAAGTAACTGAAATGTGATGAGGGTAAAGGCTGCACAAACAAACTTTTAGGTCTAATCCTGCGAAAAGCAAAACCTAGGGGTCAATTCATGCGAAAAACCCATCCCTAAATCCCTTCCCCTTCTCCTACCCACGATACGCGCAGCCCTAGTCCTCCGCGAGACTTCTCCGCGACAGCCGCACTCCTCCGTGACCCAGCCACCATCCTTCTCCGCGAAACTCGTTCGCGACATGAAGGGTCCATATATTTTTTGGCATTTAAGGAAAAATATCCCTCGTTTCAATACCGAGTTACCACACTTGCACTACAAATATCGTCTGACTTTATTTTTTTATCAAATCATTTAAGGTGAGATTGAATCTGAAGGATGATCTTCAAACTGGTTAGATCTTGTTGGCCATGATGAATTTATTGTTGTTCCACACGTAAACGAGTATGTTGATTCCTAGTTTCAATGTCTTTGTTTTTTTATCATTAAAGTAACTATTTATTATGGGCAAAACCTTTGTGCAAAGGAAGGTACATCCTGAGTCGCCATCTTCTAAGAAATTAGAAAACATGGATTCCACCCTGGAGTTCTCTTGGTATAGACCTGAAACTAGAATCTCAAGCATTCGAATAGACTTATAAGGAAACAAAAAGAACGTGCAAGAAGCATAGTTGTGAATTCCGTTCCGTTCGGCCGGACTATCCCGGTGCCAAGAAGTAAGTTCTCTTCCTTCCTAGATTTTATTGTTCATTTCCCTCCAAATGGACAAAACAAAGAGCCAATTGAATGGCAGCCCAGAACTATTCCCAGTTCCAGTTTCTTAACTTACAATTTCATTTTCTTCAAGGGCATGTTCAACTCCACACTCCTCGCTAATTTTTTTTTTATTTTTCAATAAACATTCATTAAACTACCAAGACAAAACAGAAGGGAAGAATGGAGGACACGAAGTGCTGGTTATTATTACTTATTGTTATGGTTGAAACTCTGCTTGGGCCTAAAAAGAATTAAGCGGTCGCGGAGGGGGAGGGTGGCTGAGTCGCGAAGGAGGAGGGTGGGTCACGGAGGAGAGGGGCTGTCGCGCGGGGGGGAAGGAGAAGGGGAATTTAGGGATTTAATTTTAATTAACAAAAAATTCAGTTAGTTTAGTGGGGAGAGGTGTAATGGCCAATTCACACAATTTAAAGATAGTTGATTTTAAACAAAATATTTTAAAGATATAAATTATCAATAATTAAATTTTAAGGGTGTAAATTAGATTTTTCTATCAAATATTATATAATTAATAGAGGTGAATATGATTTTAGTTAAGTTATGGGCCAAAAATTAAACTAAACCAAAACTTTGGGTTATATGTGAAACCAAAGTAAACCGCGAAGGTCATATGAACGGGATGACTAACTATTTTTTTTTTTCAAAGGAATGGCCAACTTTCTAAAATCGTGAAAATCTGTGACTCCTAATTCTGACTCGCGTTATATAGCTTCGTTTTGCTTCTGAGGTAACTTGGGAATGACAAAGAGATCACCTGGCTTGTTGGCATTGGCATCGCTCAAACGATGTACTTACGTCTGATACATGATGTTGAATTATTCTTTAAGTATTACCGAAGGTTTTGCAGTAGATCTTATTTGCTGTTTAAAGTTTCATTTAAACTTACTTCAAAGTAGCCCTACTGAGATCGAGGGAAGAAAACCCTTAAACACAGTACCCCTACTTCGCGATTGGTGAAGGTGGGCGACGACAAAATCCTACTGTCGACTGAGATTGAGAAGATAACCTACCCAGTACACCTATTTCGTGATTTTGGTGAACGTTGAAGACAGGAACACTAGAACACGAAGACAGAAAGAAAATGGAGGACTGTAGGAGATCTCGAATGAGCTGCTCGCTGGATGGCTGGAGGCTCTAGGTAATGGGCTATGCCCATGTTATGTAGTGGTCAGTGTGTTCCCTGGCCTATTTATATATGAACTGTTCATTGAAAAAGGGCAGAAAAATTGTTGTAACTTCTCAGTTCCAATGGAGGCCTGGTAAACTCGAATTTTACATAAAAAATTCATTACATCAATTGAAAAGTTATAACAATGGCATCAGAGTACTGTTCCTGTACCATGGCTGAAGGGACATGTCAGGCTCAGCTCACGGAGACCATCACCTTGCTCAAAGGAGAGATGGTACACCTACGAGAAGCGAAAAACCAACAGAAAACCATGCTGGGAACAATATTACAACAACTCAACAATTTAGCATCCAGTTATGATCGGTTAGTGATACAAGTTCACAACTAGAATTCGAGTGATGGATCTTTCCAAACTTGAGGACAATTCAATAACCCACTCTTTGGAGGAATTGGGGCATACACGCTAGAAATCTCAGGTTGGATTTTCCAAGATTTAACGGATCGGAACCCATGGATTGGATTCTTTAAGGCTGGACAGTTTTTTGAATATTTCAATACAGCCGGGGAGCATATGCCTTTTCCACATGGAAGGTAAGGCATTAGCTTGGTTCTCTTGGCTAAGGGATTTGGGTCTTGTGGAAAGATGAGAGGATTTTATCGAAGCAGTTAAGGTACATTTTGGACCTTCAACATATGAGGATCTAAATAGAGCGTTTACAAAGCTAAGGCAGACAGCCACAATAGAAGAATACCAATCTGAATTTGAGGTCCTATCTAACAAAGTTAAGAAACTTACCGAGGAATTCCGGATTAGCACCTTCATTAGTGGCCTAAGAGATGATTTAAGAATTATGGTAACTATGCTTAAACCTAGTACTATCTCTGCAGCTTTTGGGTTAGCTAAATTACAAGAAGAGGAAGTGACTAGAAGGCATAAGGCAGGATCAAGCCGAACCCTAAAGCAAACCCAAAACACTCCATCCTTCCTTCCTAGATTACCTGCACCAACCCCCAGATTTAATCATTCTACACCTCCACCAAAAACAGAAAACTGAATCCAACCCAATACCTGCAACCCAAATAGAAAATCCACCTTCCCCATCAAGAGAATGACCCCCACCCAAATGCAAGAAAGAAGAGAAAAAGGGTTATGCTATTATTGTGATGAAATTTTTTATATCGAACACAAATGTAACAAGCCCATATTATTCTTAGTAGAAGGTGTGGAGGGAGAAGAAGACGTAGTACCTGATTTTAATGAAGGGCACTTGGCGTTGATAGAACCCGATGAACCTAATGATATGGAGGGAGAAGCAGGGGAATTATTTGGCATTTCCCTACATTTGGGAATATTTCCATTTTCAGTCGATGATAATTATTTTTTACTAATTTGTAAAATTTAGTTTATGTTATTAACAATCAGAAAGATTTAAAATATAATTTCCCAATTACTATTTCTAATATTTTGAAATTTATAAAGTTTCATAATTGAAAATTGGTTTAGAGGTTTGCGGGTGATATGTAAACGAATGACCTAGTCTAATGATAAGTAAATCTAGGAACATAAAAATGATATATGACCGAAAGAGTGAATGACAAATACTTTTAGATGATATCCAGAAGGTAACAAATGCCTTTAGTACTCTAAGATTGAAGAGAACTCATATATAGAGTATTCTCTGATTTTTAACCTAGGGGAGTGTGAAGTGATCCTCTTCATAAAGATACCAATGACCCCTTATATAGACGAGGTCAAGTGAAGACCACGAATATGCCTTTTGAAATGATCTGAAAATGTTAATAATAAATGTAGTTACATCTAAAACGTGACCACACTCATAAAACAAGATCACATTTAAAAAAACATGATCACACTTTACGCCCTCGACTAGTCTTGACTTCATGGCATTAAACAATCGCATAACCAACTATAAATGATTATCATGTTATTTAATCATTTAAAACTTAATCAATTACTTGTCCGGTGTCGGATCATTCTTTTATAAAAACAGAATCTTTGGGATCTGGGATTCTTCCCATGACAGAGAGAGCGGGGAAGAGAGAGAGAGACTGCTCTGCATGGAAAGATATAGATGACACTAATATTACACATTTCACAGAGTCGGAGAGAACTTGTACAGGAATAAAAAGTTCTACTCAGTAAAAGCTATTACAGCAGATTAAGAGACAACTGCGGTAATAAATATATCAGAGAAACAACAGAGGTAGATGCAAGAAATACACATTGGAACCTTTCGTCACTGATTCTGCACTAAGCTTGAAAGTTATTCAGCAACCTTAACGCCAGAAAGATAAACTCTACTCTGAATCACAGTACCCCCAATCGAAAAGCCAGGCATAACCATAAGTCCTACCTTGGGTTTTGGATCATTTTCGTCTATTATCAAATTCTTAACCACACTTTCCATATAAACTTCTGAGAACTCACTTCCACGTTTGACCTGAAATACCTTAACGTTTGGATCGAAAGAATATGCCAACCTGTGTAAGAGCCAGATCGACTTGGCGAGTTTGAGAAAAGCCTGGTAGAAGGGAGTTCTTGGATGCCCTCCCCCCATTACATAATTCCTCTGATCTAAATTCCCAAAGAATGAAGCTTCCATCTTTGGGTGGACTACCACCAGGTACTTGCTCCTGCAAAATTTTCCAAATATAGAATCTGGGTTTTGGCCTAGCATGTCCAGTGGATCAATTTCTCTCAAAGCAAGAAACTGGTGGAAGAAGCTATCTTTTGTGATTACAAGATTGTCTGATTTGATGGAGAAACTTTCCTGCTGAAACCCACTGAACATTCTTTGGCATATATGGGATTCAAAAGCATATTTCTTGTGAGCTCTCTTTGCGTAGACAACATCAGGTTCAATTGAGTTAGCAGCAGCATCAAGGTCCCAACCAGCAGCTTTCATCATGTTAATCAATGGTTTAGAAAAATCATGAATAGCTTTGAAAGCAGCTTCTACAGCTGAAGTAAAGAGATCAGGGGTTAGGTCCACAGGAAAAAATCCTTTTTCATCTGTAGAACTTTCTGATTCTTTCATTGACAATCCCCTAAGCTTGAGATTCTTTTCTAGTTTTTCCCGCCTCTGGTTTGCCTCCTCAATCTGCTGCTGCAACTGATATATCTCGGAATCTTTGTTCTGAATTTCGGACTGAAATTTCTTAACCATAACCTCATAGGTCTTCAGAAGGCTTTGTTGTTCTTGGATCTCTGCAGCTAAGCGAGAATCTTGCGGAGAAACACAAACAGGTTTGGGGTTGTTCTCTCTATAAAAATGTTTGAGTTCAGATAGCTTCTTAAGTTCAGAAATTACGAGTTTATCAGCAGCTTGTATTTTCTCAGGGTCATAGGGAGTGTGAGCAGCTTGGAGCTGTATATAAGCTGATTTCAGGGAGGAAACATTGGCAAAAAGCTTAGATATAAGGGCTTCCACAGCTTCCGGCTTCTGATTCATGGCATCTTCCATGGGTTGTGGGTGAACCTTCTGGCTATTGCTGTCACGAAGTTGATTATCTTTTGCTCCAGTCAATAGCATAGCTACTACGGAAAATAGGATGATTCAACACGTATCCTTCAGTAACCTACCAGTATCTCCCAATCTGCAATCCATAGAGCAAATATTAATTGCACTCTAGATCGTAACAAGGTTGTTTAAGAACAGAAACAAGGATGCAGCCCCACGCAGAGTTAGAGGGTGCTTAAATTCCATTTCAAACTAAACTAAGACAAAACCAGTATAACCACTTCATCAAATCCATAAATGCATTCATACAAGATAGTCATAATGGCTATAGAAGATGCGAATAAAATCTGAGGCTAATCCTTAACGTAAATAATTTTTGGAAGTGGAAGCCTCACAATGTGCTGAACGGATCAACAAACAGAATGAGCAAAGAGAAAATTCATTAGGCTATATTTGGGTCTTGGAAAATAGGAAGGAAAGAAAAATGTGAGGATGAGTATGTCGAATTAGATCATTCAAATAAAATTCACTCAAATAACTATTTTCCTCTACATATTCCAAAGACTCCAAATAATGGAAATTAAATCCTTCATATTTTCATTTCCTTTCCCTACTAATTTCTAAGATCAAAACATAGCATGAATGAATGAGCACACTCAGACCAAAACAAGCAAGATGCCTTTATATAATCTGGGAATCCTAACCACGTTGTCCTTAAATTCTGTTTATTAAGGATTCAGGAAACATGTAGTAAATGCATAACATGACGCACATACAGATAGATATACAAAGAGAGAGGTACTTTTATAAGCAAATCTCAAGGCAGGAAGTCGATGATAGTTTCACCACAAGAGACCCAGGAACTGTACATGGAAAGCATATAAAAGTTAGAGCCAACAACGGTCTAACTGGGTGTAAGGACTAAAATAATTAGTCCTATCTATCAAACTAAAGCTCGCTAACTGAAATGCTTGATTGACAACGACCCGCTTCCACATTTACAGTTAATTTTACACTCTAAACTTATAATTACACATTTCATAATCCAGTCCCACCCGTTTGCAGAAAGAAATCAATAAAAAAATCAAAGGCGCCATCTCTTCCGATCACAATGAATCAGAAAACAATCCATTTCAAACAATCTTATAGAACAACAAGATACAAATTCCCCAATCGCCTACAGATTAAGTGAAAGCACAAACTTTCTTAACTCAATGTTCAGATTCATTTCAAAACCCTAAACCACAGACACCACAATCAACCAAGTCTTCCGCTCCTATCAGCCAAAACTTCCGTGCAATTATCTTACCATCTTTTCTAGGAAACCAAAGAGGAACGAAGAAGAGAGCACTCACCTGATTGAATTATTGACCGGAGAATCCCCGGGAAAAGGGGTAGGAGAAATGGAAAACTTAAAGAGAGAGAAAAGCAGCTAGTAAGCACATGCACAGTAAAAGCAAGTCTGCATCCTCTCCGCATAAGATGAATTACCATTGAAGGATAACTTTGTCTTTTCACATTTATATAAAAAAAAAATTTATGCACAAAACTAGTCCGCTTCATTCCATCAACTAAGTAACACGAGTAAAAGATGATACTCAACACAACTATAAATATAATAACAAACGAGATGTGAACATCACATCATCTCATATTTAAAAATATTTTTTCTTATTAATTTATATTTTTTCATGTCCATGTTATAACTTAAGAAAAAACTCTCAAACTCTATTTTATTTCACAATTCCCTTAAATGGGTGAAGACTTGACTTTTTCACATATTAGGTTGAAGTCCACGTATTCTATTTGAGATTATAGAAACAAAACATAGAAAAATTCTAAGGCATAGCTCATGTACGATATATGAACTGTTTTTATATACATTTGAAGTAAAAATTATAGTGTGTATAGTTTACGTTCAAATATACATAGAAACAAAAGATATACAGTACAAACTCTTGTACCTGAAAGTTAACAAAAACATGACAGATCATTCTCTCTCTTGCAGTTTCCTAAAAGTGTCCTCCCTATGAACCAAAGGAAGATTAATATTTTTTTTCGTCGAGAGGGAAGAGGATATAACATGGAGTTTGAACATCTGATCTTAAGATTAGAAACATTTCTTAAAACTATTTGACCTGAAAATCCTGATTTGAGAGAAGACTGATATTGATCATAAAGAAAGTTGGAAGACTAGTTCATGTTTGTGTTAGGGGTGTAAAAAAGCAATTTTCAAAATATAGGGTGCAAAGTTGAATTTATCCCTTAATAAGTCCAAGGTAATTTACGTCTAGACCCTTCCTGAGAATTATCAATTTTGTCATTTATATATATTGACTGAGTAGTAATTTTCTCTTTTTCTGTAATATTTTTTATATATAATTTGAGTTTAAATAATTGAATCCATTAGCATAGCTAACAAGTTATCCTTTATTTTTATAGTAAGACACAAGTTATCATTAGTTATAGACAATATTAAATTTATTTTGTTTAAACTAAAGTTATGAAATGCACGAGAAATTTAAAATTATATGACTCGAGCTTATAATTTTTTATGTAAATTATGGGGTGCTGGCACGAACAAATTAATTGACCTCACTTCTTTTTCTTAATATTTAAATTTGAGAAATTATTTCAGAGATACCCTTCAAAGTGAAAAAATGAAAAGAAATCTTACTGATTTTTTTAGCAAAAATTGATGTTAGATTCTGGTATAGTATCTGTTAAATTTACACACGTTAGACTAAGGTCTAGCAGTCATGAATTTTAGTCGAAAAATTGTGAACTAAAGAGCAACATAATATTTCCCTCTATAAAAAGGTTGAATTTCATTAAATAAAAAAAGTCCTAAAATCGTTTTTTTCCTTATACAAGAGACCTAAAAAAAATTCCCTTTTAAATTTTGCTAAAAATGATTTTTTTAACTGAATTAATAAAAAAGAAAAGAATTGTTACTCAAATTCAATCTTAAAGTCTCTAAAAAGAAATAATAAAACAGAGTAAAATTTAGAGATTAAAAAGATGGCGAATCTACAAGTTTATTACTCTATGACGGCCTAAAATCTAGGGAAAAGATCTAAAGACTGATGGGTGGTTAAAATTTGTATGATTATAGTGAGTTAAGGATGTCTGTGATTGAAGGTGAAAAGCTTGCAGTTAAACTTAAGTCATGTTCCCTGATTTAAGGATGATCATTGTTGTTAGGTGGAGGAGCATAACAGACAATGAACTTTCATGATCATAATCAGATTATAATTCTCTGTGGTCTCTTCTCATCATCATAAGACAATCTGATGATGAACTTTTGAAGGCCCGAGCCGTTTCCAACGCAAAAGACAATCCATTCTCATCAATCTTACAAGGATACTAACTGAATAATTCTATAATGATAAAATTATAAATTAAGTTTTAATTGATCAAATAATATGTTAAACGTTAATAAGTTAATTTGACAAATTATTTAAAACTTATTTAGTAATGTGTGTTTTTAAAATAAACAGAAAATGACAGAAAAAATCAACTTTCAAGTTTCAATTATAAAAATGACCGATTTTTTTTTATTTATAAAAATGACAAAAAACTAACCAAAGTAGATAAGTTATCTACCAAAATCACACATTGGTAAATAAACTATTTACGTGATTCTGACATGTTGCAATAAAAAAAATTTCAGACATTTTACAGTTTGAACTGGAAAATGGGCAATTTTTGCAGTTCTCCCTTCAATAAATTGGCAGGATGTTTGGCAAAGTTCTTAGCTTTTGGCTGTTGATGTTACTACAACTACATGATTGATCAGAAGGGCCTTGATAGGCGATGAATTGAGAAATAAAGAAAAGAGAGGCCTACTTAGAACTATGAGTCTATGACTGACCTAGCATTTGGCGTTCCTATTGGTGTCTTAATACTTCTTCTAGTGAGTTAGATGATATTATAACATCTTCATATCCAACTCTTTTAACGTCACTGATTTCTCATAATAGTAATTCATATTGCGTTCAAGTAATTCAAAAAAAAAGTTAAAATTACGTTTCTCTTTGTCTAGATTTGTATTTCCTATGGTTTCTCTTGGTTTCTCTTGGATTCTATAAGGCTAAACTTTTGTCCCAGCTATTGAAAATGAATCACTGGAGCGACACTCAGGATTCGGAACTTTAGACCCAATGAAGTAAAATGTACTTTTCATTTGGGGAAATGAAAATTATCAAGATTTGAGAAGAAATAGATCATTAAACTGGTATATAATAAACGGTTGTCATGTCACATCCATTTAATAAAGTTTTTTATGGACTTGACTTCTCTTGGGATGAACGAGAGAGACCTGTCATATCTAGTTTGTAATTAATAAATTTTTTTAACTTTTTTCTAGATTTTAAAAAGCGTTGACCTTAGGAGTTGGGTAGAAAATCAAAGGCCCAGATTTGGTGAAAATCACCTCCCGTTAACAAGAGATGATGCAAATACTTTATATATATATATATATTTATCATATTTTATACTATGTACAGTTGAAACTAATATGATCTTTAAACAGTGTCAATAAAAGGGATTTGAGAGGAAAAAAAGGCAACTTCACTTTGTTCTAAAATCTTTTGACAACAGATGAGCGTAGAGAAGTTCATTCCACGTGTCTGGAACGCCAGGTAGACACCAATGGCTGCAGTCTTGTGGAGCAAGAGCGGGAGTGCCTGGCTCGCGAAACTTGGAAGGGTGACCATCTTTCCTAAACTCTGATAAATATGTGATGTTCAAGAATTGAACCTTTCTAGTTCCATCATCTATCTGCTTGATTGCTCTAGAAATGAGTAGATTGTACACTGGATCAGCTTCCAGCCTTGTGTAGTTTCCTTCTGGTTCGTTGTTTATATCGCATTGGCCCCCTTCATCCCATGTGCCATTCCTGCAAGTGTATTTTTTTTGCATTCATTATTCATCAGCACGATATTGTTACAACAATTTTTCTTACCCTAAATCTACCACTCAAATGATTTATTGAATGGTTAACTCATAATACTTGCCTGAAATGAACGGGGGAGTAACTACGGAAGAAAATATGAGTCTTATCAGGATCTAATTTGCTCACTGCCCAATACATCAATGTCTGTAGAGATTTCTGAAATGCTTCAATGACATCCATGCTCTTATTCACTTTCCCTCCTTCCTGAAAATAGCAACCCCTGAAAATCCACAAATTTGCTTCGTGTTACTTTTCTTTTCTTTTCTTTCTAATTGAACTCTAAAAGACTGACAATCACATCAAAATTAAAAATCAGCTAAAGAAATCCATTTACTTTGAAATCCAGTAACTTTTTTAGATTCTCTTATATGCATGTATATTAGCATTTCGTTTCTATGAGAGTCTACGCATGATTTTGTTTATCTATTGTTTGGGTTCTATAGTCGAGCCGATCAAGAATTCTAACGAAGGTCAGGGGTGAATTGGGACTTTCGAGTGGCGAACCAATTCTATGAGTAGGTTCAGAGGGCTATCATCTTTAGGCCCGAGCTCAAGAATTCTACCGAAGGTCAGGGGTGAATTGGGACCTGCAAGTGGTGAACCAGTCCTATGAGTAAGTTGAGAGGGCTATCATCTTTAGGCTAGAGAATTGGCGATCGACGGTCAAAGACCGGCTATTGGCAATCATCTCTATAATGGGTTTACTTTGGATCATTCAGAGAGTACCAAGATTGGTGATTTGACACATGACTGTGTTATTTAAAGCTCATAAAAGAAGAGTCATTTAACAAGAAAAGCTCTCACATTTTCAAAGTTTTATCCTTATTCCACCAGTGCCCACCATTGAAAACCAGGAGATTTGCTCCTTCCCATTTCTTGGAAAACCAGTGTAATTCATCAACTCTGACTGAGGTGTGAACTTCAATCGACGAGTTTCGAGGAGGTCGACCGGCGAGAACCAGGAAAGGTGCTCTGTAATATTCAACTGTGAGATTGTATTGTTGAAAGTTGATGGAGAGGAAGCCCTTATGCTTAGTAATGGGACGGCCATTCACTTCATAAATGGTTGAGTGGTTTGAAACTACTTGTGAAAGCATGCATATCAATGATTCCCATTGGTTCCTTCCTATTGAATCACCTGCAAACACTATTCTTCCATTCATACTTCTCTCTAAGAAGTCCGTTGCATTGAACCTGAGATTAACACAAAAAAGGTTTTTCAATCAGTTTGTGATTTTCAACAAATAATTAATGTATTTTGAAAAAAAAAACTAACAAAGATTCTTTTAAATTTTGTATTATTAGAATGGACCATGTAAATTACGTAGACTTGGTAAGTTTACTAAAAATGTCTATGCTACCTTAGAAAAATATAAAAAAATGAAGAGACTAAAAATACTTCTCTCATCTCCTCTCTCTCTTTACTCAAATATGATATATAAAATTAAGGCGGAAAAGAGAATTCGGATGGAAAGATAATTTATAGGAGTCTCATAAAATAATGTTAATCTATACTATATAAAAGTACAGAAGTTGAAGAAATCTTTTAGACAATACTACCCCTAATTATTTTTAATCTATTTATTGTTCTAATTATTCATGTGAAAGATTTATTTTTCTAATTAATATTTATTATCTCAATTGTTCATATGAAATTCTTTTCAACTACTTTGTTTAAATATCATTTTAAAGACGTTTTCTCTTCATTTTTCATTTAAAATCTTAAAAAGATTAATTATAAGCAAAAATAAGTCTCAATCATCTTTATGTCATTTTTGTGCATAAATATTAAAAGACTAATTGTAAGCAAAAATAAGTCTCAATCATCTTTATTGTCATTTTTGTGCATAAATATTAAAAGACTAATTGTAAGCAAAAATAAGTCTTAGAATTAACCAAATATTTTTTAGTTAATATTTTTATTATCATCTAATGTGAATATCAATCTAATGAGTATTAGAAGTAAAAGTGAATAAGAAAACTTCTTTGAGCGGAAAGAATAAAAAAACTTTATATCTATAACTACTTATCTTATGTTAATAAATATAAGAGTATAAAATATTTTTAGACAACTTTATTCTCATACTATTATTAAATTTTCTAAAATAACTCTAAACTTAGTATTTAATGGTATCATAATAATTAATTTTTTAATTAATTAATCAATGAACATTATTTTTTTATCAAGTTGGATACTTAATTAATCTTTTTATATTACATTTTATAATAGAAATTATGATGAATAGAAATTAAGATTAATTGAATCAATGTAACACATAATATTTAATACTGATACACATGAATGAAATAAAAAATTCCTAAAACAATTCTGATAAAAGAGAATGGTAATTTAGGGTTAAAATTGAGGAAAATGCTTTAGTTTATATGATAGACAAAATTCATATACAATTAATAAAATAACCTTATAGTGAAAACACATGTATGAAGAAAAAAATATTTATATATAATAATAATATCTATAAAACTTATTTTCACGTGCAACATAAATCTATAAAACTAGTCTAATTAAAGATGAGAACATGTATTTTTATTATTGTACTTAAAACAATGAATGCGACTCTTTGAAATTTAGTGATACACTAAATTGAAACCAGTTCAATATATATATATATATATATATATATATATTTGAAATTAACTATAATTGTTCTAGTTAATTAATCCTTTAACTATAGAGTACGGTTCACACTAGTTGAAACAAGTTAAAAATTATTAAAACAAAAGATTTTAATGATAGAAACAACTTTGCATACAATGGAGGAGTCATGCATAAACCTAGCATTCCCGAACACCATAACAAGTTCTTACCTGGGAAGATCGCAACCGTCCGGTTGCCACCGCCACTTACGATAACCATCATCCATTCGTCCGTTTAGCTTGCACCGGAATCCCGGATCAAGAAAAGGGCAGCTCTCATTATACAACCGAAGTGGATACGTTTCATCATGTACCCATCTTCCATTAGAGTAATCGCAAACAAATTGTGAGGTTGACGATGGTAACAATAATAATCTTTTATTGTAGGGAAGGATCCGAGATATAAAATCAAAGCGAAAAAAAGAATGTGGATCAAAAGAGCTTCCAAGATCAAAAAGAAGCAAGGAAGAGAAGAAAAAAGAGAGAAATAATAGTGAATAACCAAACTCTTTCTTAATTATGTAAGGTGAAGAAAAAAGGTAGAGTCTTTGGTAAAAAGATTCGTCTTTATAGGGTTGTTTTTGTTGTTCATCCATTGGAATGAGGAAGGAGATTTGTTTTTATATAAATTGAAAGATGTCTTTACTTATGGAGAGACGAAGAAAAAGTCATGACTATTTTCATGGTTACCTTGAGAATTTTTCCAAGATTTCATTTCATAATCCAGTCCCTCCCGTTTGCAGAAAGAAAGCAATAATAAAAAAATCAAAGGCGCCATCTCCTCCGATCGCAGTGAATCAGAAAACAATCCATATAAAACAACCTTATAGAACAACAAGATCACAACTTCCCAATCGCCTCCAGATTACGTGAAGGCACAAACTTTCTTAATGTTCAGATATATTTCAAAACCCTAAACCGCAGACAAACACAATCTACCAAGTCTTCCGCTCCTATCAGCCAAAACTTCCGTGCAATTATTTTACCATCTTTTCTAGGAAACCAAACAGGAACGAAGAAGAGAGCACTCACCTGATTGAATTATTGACCGGAGAATCCCCGGGAAAAAAGGTTGGAGAAACGGAAACTTAAAGAGAGAGAAAAGCAGCTAATATTAGCCCATGCACAGTAATAGCCAGTCCGCATCCTCTTCGCATATAAATGAATTACCATAGAAGGATAACTTTGTCTTTTCATATATACATATATATATAAATATATTTGTGTACAAAACAAGTACTCATCATTCCTAAACTAACTAAAACGAGAACTATGTATAGCATGATGATGTTGGTGCTCAACACAGTTATGATATGACATCCTGCATGACGTGGATAATATATTCATCTCATAATTAAAATTATTTGTTTCTTATTAATTTCTATTTTATAGGTGATGTGAGATTAAATATACTGTCAAGTCATAGTAGTAATAAGTACCATGATGTAATATAACATTTTTGAACCAATACCATATGTTATGGATGTTTTCATGTACATGCTACAACCTACGGAAAAACTCTCAAGCTCTATTTAATTCGTTTCACGATTTCCCCCAAATGGGAAAAAAAACTTGACCTTTTCGCATATTATGTTGAAGTTCGCATATTCTAAAATTTAATAATTCTTAAAATCTAGTTAAATAAAATCTAAAATTAAATAATACAGTTTAATAATTCTTAAAGTTAAAATGACGGTAATGTTATAAGTATGATTATAAAAAATAAATTATTATTTACATGCACAAATAAACATGTGGTATATATATATATATATCAACGTTAAGCTAAACGAAAAGCAACTAAAATATTAGTAGTGTTATCCGTATTACACATAATTAAAAAGAAAAATTAAAAGTAGAATCTTGAAAGCAATAAAGAAAAATAAGTGTTTAGAAACCAAATTTTCTCATTAAATACATCCAGTATTACACATAATTAAAAAGAAAAATTAAAAGTAGAATCTTGAAAGCAATAAAGAAAAATAAGTGTTTAGAAACCAAATTTTTTCATTAAATACATCCAGTGGATGTAAAGGAGTTTAACCTAGGTTTATTATTATTATGTTGGTACGATAAGGTAATGAAAAGGTGGATAGATAAAAGGAGCAATAAAAGCATAGGTCAAAAACGTGTAATGATAATTGTTTATTTACTTAGAAGTAAAATAGGCCGATTGAAATACTTTGTGAATAATCGATTAAAACAATCCTTTCAAAAATTGTGTTAAATGAACATCATTTTTCAACTATCTTATTATTACAACTATCTTAAATGTATCTAATATTTATAAGTATTCACTTAAGTTATAGTTATATAACAATAATTTCCATCCGTTTTATATCAAAATGAACTTATCAATGCGTACTACCAAGAATATAAAAAAACTTAATTATTAAATAATTTAGTAATTAGTTACCGAAACCATTTTACTTATAATTATAGTACTTTAATTATGAGTTAGTTTTCTCATTAAATGTGACACTTAGGCCATTGTTAGGTATAGCAATTGACACTTGGGTGATTTTAAGAAAAATAAAAAATATATATTATAATATATAAGAAAAATAGTAATTTTCAAGTTTAACTAAGAACTGTAAATATATATAATGTAAAACTATTAAATTAAAAACCTTCATTCAAAATATGAAAATAAAAAGATTCGAAATAGATATACAATTTTTTGTTTTAAAATAATAGTATACACTCATGTATTTGTCAAGGGCATACACTCATGTTTAGTATGAACTTTCAAAGATGTTTTACATATCTAAAAAAATTCCATAATAAATTATTCATCTTATTTAGCAAAACAACAACAATTTTGTAATTATTAGAACTGTGCTTCTCATTTAAAAGCGAAGAATTCATAAAAAATTGACATAGTAACATATATTCGATGTATGAGTATCTTTAAACAAAAGAGGAAATACTCAAGTTAATAAAAAAAATAAAGTACCTCTTTCATCTGATTTTAAAATCAAAACAATAACATAAGAAGAGACAATACATGAACTTATAAGATGACGTACATTCATCTTCAATATAAACAAATAAGTTGTTTCTTCAGATTATAAAAACATATTACAATAGAATTCCATTCCTCGAACCTAATAGGAAAAGAAAACAATAAAGCACAACCATAAACACAAATAGACATGAATAAGTATATCATACTTGTCAAAGAATCTCTCAAATATAATGCGTCCTAATTAGAGTGTGATCGTATCCAAATATTGTATCTTCATATCATAACAATAAATAATATCATATTCTTGAATTTGTTTGCTCCAAAACATGAAATGAAGTTGAAAATTTGTAATAAATATAGTGTTAATCTGAGAAAAGAAGAAGAGAAGAAAACTCAAAGAAAGAATAAAAAAGTGAATGAAAGTGTGTGATGTGAAATAGAGTGGGAATTTGTCTCATATTAGAAACTTAAGGATAGAATATTGGGTTTATAAACCCAACACTCATGTCTTGGGATAAGCCCCAAGGGGCACCCCACATTTTGTGGGGAAGAGAGGACCTAGATGGCACATGATCCTCCCTTCACTCGCGCGCCGCTACCGTCGTCCGGCTGGCTCGATACGGTCAAAAGATTTATTTTGAGAAGAAGAAAATATTTCCAAACATAATTTATAATTATCTGCATAGATAATTAAAACAACTCCATTATCCCACAAAATCATTCTATTTTTATCTGCACGTTTGGCAGCCTTGAACGTTATATAAGAATGGGGCATTGGCTTCGGTTTTCAAAAAAAATAACAACACTCAATCACCAAGCATCCTGCATATTGAGAGAAATACAAAAGGAGTTCTGTGAGGGTCAAAATAATCGGTTGCTGTACTCTGGCTTAGATCATTGTATCCTGCAGAGACGATTTGTCGTAGTCTCCAATCGCCCTGTGCAGGACGATTATTATATTTATGACATTGCTTTCGAGCAATCCTTGATCTGCATCGTATTTTCAGTATTAATTTTTTTGTAATCATTTTTCGTTTAATTTTGTTTATTAGATCTGATAAATTTTGCTGTAATCGTTTTTGTTGCATTTACATTGTAATCATTCCATATTTCTTTGTAATCGTTAGTTAATAAAAACATCTTGTTCCACCTCTACACACAACAGTATATCTGTGTGAGCCCCATTCCTTCTCCAACAGAAGATCAACTTAAAAATTGGGATTTTGTTGTCCGCATGAAACTCAATTTTTAACCAGAGATATTCTTTATGGTAAACAAATTGTGATATTGATGATGGCAACAATAAAAATCTTTTATCATTAGGTAGGATTCAAGATATAAAATCAAGGTGGAAAAGAGAATGTAGATCAAAACAGCCTCCATTCGGTTGCTGTACTCTCGCTTAGATCGTTGTATCCTACAGAGACGATTCATCGTAGTCTCCAAGCACCCTATGGAGAACGATTATTGTCTTTAGGACATTGCTTTCGAGTAATCCTCGATCTGCACCGTATTTTCATTTCTAATTTTACTGTAATCATTTTTCGTTTAATTTTATTTATTAGATCTGATAAATTTTGCTGTAATCGTTTCTGTTGCATTTACATTGTAATCGTTCCATATTTCTTTGTAATTGTTGGTTAATGAAAGCATCTTGTTCCATCTCTACACACAACAATATATCTGTGTGAGCCCCATTCCTTCTCCAACACAAGATCAACTTAAACATGGGGATTTTGTTGTCCCCATGAAACTCAATTTTGAACCAGGGATATTCTTTATGGTAAACAAATTGTGATATTGATGATGGAAACAATAAAAATCTTTTATCATTAGGTAGGATTCAAGATATAAAATCAAGGCGGAAAAGAGAATTTGGATCAAAACAGCCTCCATTCGGTTGTTGTACTCTGGCTTATATCGTTGTATCCTGCAGACACGATTCGTCATAGTCTCCAAGCACCCTGTGCGGATGATTATTGTCTTAAGGACATTTCTTTCGAGCAATCCTCGATCTGCATCGTATTTTCAGTTCTAATTTTACTGTAATCATTTTTCGTTTAATTTTGTTTATTAGATCAGATAAATTTTATTGTACTCGTTTCTGTTGCATTTACATTAAAATCGTTCCATATTTATTTGTAATCGTTGGTTAATGAAAGCATCTTGTTCCACCTCTACACACAACAGTATATCTGTGTGAGCCCCATTCCTTCTCCAACACAAAATCAACTTAAACATAGGGATTTTGTTGTCCGCATGAACTCAATTTTGAACCATAGATATTCTTTATGTTAAATAATTTGTGATATTGATGATGGAAACAATAAAAATCTTTTATCATTAGGTAGGATTCAAGATATAAAATTAAGGCAAAAAACAAAATGTGGATCAAAACAGCCTCCATTCGGTTGCTGTACTCTGTCTTAGATCGTTGTATCCTACAGAGACGATTCGTCGTAGTCTCCAAGCAACCTGTGGAGGATGATTATTGTCTTTAGGACATTTCTTTCAAGCAATCCTCGATCTACATCGTATTTTCAGTTCTAATTTTACTATAATCATTTTTTGTTTAATTTTGTTTATTAGGTCGGATAAATTTTGCTGTAATCGTTTCTGTTGCATTTACATTGTAATCGTTCCATATTTCTTTGTAATCGTTGGTTAATAAAAGAATCTTGTTCCATTTCTACACACAACAGTATGTATGTGTGAGCCCCATTCCTTCCCCAACACAAGATCAACTAAAACATGGGGATTTTATTGTCCGCATGAACTCAATTTTGAACCAGAGATATTCTTTATGGTAAACAAATTGTCATATTGATGATGGCAACAATAAAAATCTTTTATCATTAGGTAGGATTCAAGATATAAAATCAAGGCGAAAAAGAGAATTTGGATCAAAACAACCTCCATTCGGTTGCTGTACTCTGGCTTATATCGTTGTATCCTGCAGAGACGAGTCGTCGTAGTCTCCAAGCACCCTGTGGAGGACGAATATTGTCTTTAGGACATTTCTTTCGAGCAATCCTCGATCTGCATCGTATTTTCAGTTCTAATTTTGTTGTAATCGTTTTTCATTTAATTTTGTTTATTAGATCTGAGAATTTTTACTGTAATTATTTCTGTTGGATTTACATTAAAATCGTTTCATATTTCTTTGTAATGCTTGGTTAATGAAAGTATCTTGTTCCACCTCTACACACAACAATATATCTGTGTGAGCCGCATTCCTTCTCCAACACAAGATCAACTTAAACATGGGGATTTTGTTGTCCCCATGAAACTCAATTTTGAACCAGAGATATTCTTTTGGTAAAAAAATTGTGATATTGATGATGGCAACAATAAAAATCTTTTATCATTAGGTAGGATTCAAGATATAAAATCAAGGCGGAAAAGAGAATTTGGATCAAAACAGCCTACATTCGGTTGCGGTACTCTGGCTTATATCGTTGTATCCTGCAGAGACGATTCGTCGTAGTCTCCAAGCACCCTGTGGAGGAAGATTATTGTCTTTAGGACATTGCTTTCGAGCAATCCTCGATCTGCATCGTATTTTCAGTTCTAATTTTACTGTAATCATTTTTCGTTTAATTTTGTTTATTAAATCTGATAAATTTTACTGTACTCGTTTCTGTTGCATTTACATTAAAATCATTCCATATTTCTTTGTAATCGTTGGTTAATGAAAGAATCTTGTTCCACCTCTACACACAACATTATATCTGTGTGAGCCCCATTCCTTCTCCAACACAAGATCAACTTAAAAATGGGGATTTTGTTGTCCGCATGAACTCAATTTTGAACCAGAAATATTCTTTATGGTAAACAATTTGTGATATTGATGATGGCAACAATAAAAAGCTTTTATCATTAGGTAGGATTCAAGATATAAAATCAAGGCAAAAAATAAAATGTGGATCAAAACAGCCTCCATTCGGTTGCTGTACTCTGGCTTATATCGTTGTATCATGCAGAGACGATTCGTCGTAGTGTCCAAGCACCATGTAGAGGATGATTATTGTATTTAGGACATTACTTTCGAGCCATCCTCGATCTGCATCGTAGTTTCAGTTCTAATTTTGCTGTAATCGTTTTTCGTTTAATTATGTTTATTAGATCTGATAAATTTTACTGTAATCATTTCTGTTGCATTTACATTAAAATCATTCCATAATTCTTTGTAATCGTTGGTTAATGAAAGCATATTGTTCCACCTCTACACAACACAATATATCTGTGTGAGCCCCATTCCTTCTCCAACACAAGATCAACTTAAACATGGGGATTTTGTTGTCCCCATGAAACTCAATTTTGAACCAGAGATATTATTTTGGTAAAAAAATTGTGATATTGATGATGGCAACAATAAAAATCTTTTATCATTAGGTAGGATTCAAGATATAAAATCAAGGCGGAAAAGAGAATTTGGATCAAAACAGCCTACATTCGGTTGCGGTGCTCTGGCTTATATCGTTGTATCCTGCAGAGACGATTCGTCGTAGTCTTCAAGCACCCTGTGGAGGATAATTATTATCTTTAGGACATTGCTTTCCAGCAATTCTCGATCTATATCGTATTTTCAGTTCTAATTTTGCTGTAATCATATTTCATTTAATTTTGTTTATTAGATCTGATAAATTTTACTGTAATCATTTTTGTTGCATTTACATTGTAATCGTTCCATATTTATTTGTAATCGTTGGTTAATGAAAGTATCTTGTTCCATCTCTACACACAACAATATATCTGTGTGAGCCTCACTCCTACTCCAACACAAGATCAACTGAAACGTGGGGATTTTGTTGTCTGCATGAAACTCAATTTTGAACCAGAGATATTCTTTATGGTAAACAGATTGTGATATTGATGATGGCAACAATAAAAATATTCATTAGGTAGGATTCAAGATATAAAATCAAGGCAGAAAAGAGAATGTGGATCAAAACAGCCTTCATTCGGTTGCTGTACTCTGGCTTATATCGTTGTATCCTGCAGACACGATTCGTCGTAGTCTCCAAGCACCCTGTGGAGGATGATTATTGTCTTTAGGACATTTCTTTCGAGCAATCCTTGATCTGCATCGTATTTTCAGTTCTAATTTTGCTGTAATCATTTTTCGTTTAATTTTATTTATTTGATCTGATAAATTTTACTGTAATCATTTCTGTTGCATTCACATTAAAATCGTTCCATATTTATTTGTAATCGTTGGTTAATGAAAGCATCTTGTTCCATCTCTACAGACAACAACATATCTGTGTGAGCCTCATTCCTTCTCCAATGCAAGATCAACTTAAACATGAGGATGTTGTTGTCAGCATGAAACTCAATTTTGAACCAGAGATATTGTTTATGGTATATAAATTGTGATATTGATGATGGCAACAATAAAAATCTTTTATCATTAGGTAGGATTCGGTTGTTGTACTCTGGCTTAGATCGTTGTATCCTACAGAGAAGATTCGTCGTAGTCTCCAAGCATCCTGTGGAGGATGATTATTGTCTTTAGCACATTGCTTTCGAGCAATCCTCGATCTACATCGTATTTTCAGTTCTAATTTTACTGTAATCATTTTTCGTTTAATTTTGTTTATTAGATCGGGTAAATTTTACTATAATCGTTTCTGTTGCATTTACATTGTAATCGTTCCATATTTCTTTGTAATTGTTGGTTAACGAAAGCTTCTTGTTCCATCTCAACACACAACAATATATCTGTGTAAGCCTCATTCATTCTCCAACGTAAGATCAACTTAAATATTGGGATTTTGTTGTCTGCATGAAACTCAATTTGAACCAGAAATATTCTTTATGGTAAACAAATTGTGATATTGATGATGGCAACAATAAAAATCTTTTATCATTAGGTAGGATTCAAGATATAAAATCAAGGCAGAAAAGAGAATGTGGATCAAAACAGCCTCCATTCGGTTGCTGTACTCTGGCTTAGATCGTTGTATGCTGCAGAGACGATTCGTCGTAGTCCCCAAGCACCCTGTGGAGGATGATTATTGTCTTTAGGACATTGTTTTCAAGCAATCCTCGATCTACATCATATTTTCAGTTCTAATTTTACTGTAATCATTTTCTGTTTCATTTTGTTTATTAGATCTGCTAAATTTTACTGTAATAATTTCTGTTGCATTTACATTGTAATCGTTCCATATTTATTTGTAATTGTTGGTTAATGAAAGTATCTTGTTCCATCTCTACACACAACAATATATCTGTGTGAGCCTCACTCCTTCTCCAACACAAGATCAACTGAAACGTGGGGATTTTGTTGTCTGCATGAAACTCAATTTTGAACCAGAGATATTCTTTATGGTAAACAAATTGTGATATTGATGATGGCAACAATAAAAATCTTTTATCATTAGGTAGGATTCAAGATATAAAATCAAGGCAGAAAAGAGAATGTAGATCAAAACAGCCTCCATTCGGTTGCTGTACTCTGGCTTATATCTTCGTATCCTGCAGACACGATTCGTCGTAGTCTCCAAGCACCCTGTGGAGGACGATTATTGTCTTTAGGACATTGATTTCGAGCAATCCTTGATCTGCATCGTATTTTCAGTTCTAATTTTGCTGTAATCATTTTTCGTTTAATTTTATTTATTAGATCTGATAAATTTTACTGTAATCGTTTCTGTTGCATTTACATTAAAATCGTTCCATATTTCTTTGTAATCGTTGGTTAATGAAAACATCTTGTTCCATCTCTACAGACAACAACATATCTGTGTGAGCCCCATTCCTTCTCCAATGCAAGATCAACTTAAACATGGGGATGTTGTTGTCAGCATGAAACTCAATTTTGAACCAGAGATATTGTTTATGGTATATAAATTGTGATATTGATGATGGCAACAATAAAAATCTTTTATCATTAGGTAGGATTCAAGATATAAAATCAAGGCGGAAAAGAGAATGTGGATCAAAACAGCCTCCATTCGGTTGCTGTTCTCTAGCTTAGATCGTTGTATCCTACAGAGACGATTCGTCGTAGTCTCCAAGCACCCTGTGGAGGATAATTATTGTTTTTAGGACATTGCTTTCCAGCAATTCTCGATCTACATCGTATTTTCAGTTCTAATTTTGCTGTAATCATTTTTCGTTTAATTTTGTTTATTAGATCTGATAAATTTTACTGTAATCAGTATTTACTTTGTAATCGTTTCTTATTTCTTTGTAATCGTTAGTTAATGAAAGCATTTTATTCCATTTCTACATACAACAGTATATCTGTGTGAGCCACATTCCTTCTCCAACGCAAGATCAACTTAAACATGGGGACTTTGTTGTCAACATGAAACTCAATTTTGAACGAGAGATATTCTTTATGGTAAACAAATTGTGATATTGATGATGGCAACAATAAAAATCTTTTATCATTAGGTAGGATTCAAGATATAAAATCAAGGTGGAAAAGAGAATGTGGATCAAATCAGCCTCCATGATAAAAAAGAAGCGAGGAAGAGCAAAAAAGAGAGAGAAATAATAGTGATTAATCAAATTCATTCCTAATTATGTAAGGTGAAGAAAAAAGGTGGAGTCTTTGATAAAAAGATTCGCCTTGTAGGGTTGTTTTTTTTAATGATCCGTTGAAAAATAGAAAGAATATCGATTTTTATATAGATTGAAAGCTGTCTTTATATATGGAGAGAAAAAGAGAAAATTGTGGCCATTTTCATGGATCTTGAAATTTTTCTATGACAAAATTTCATTGAGGTTTCTCGCATTTTCCTCGATTTTTGGAGTTTATGTTTTTTCTACTGATTCTATGCTGTTCAGATTGTTGGTTGCGGTGAAGTTTGAACTAGTTTTCAAGAATCAGTTTTCTCTCTTCTTATTTGCTTCTCCGTAAAATTTGCCTGAATATGGTTTTGATGATAATAAAAGGGAAGAGAGTTGTTGATTGTAATGCGTATACAAGTTTCTTATTTTACAATAATTTTTTTCATCATCAAAAGGGAGATATTATTGACTCTAGGTCTCATAGAAACTAATTGGATGATAACAAAATTATCTATGTTTACTAACATATATAATCAAGTTGTAGTTGAAAAATATGTATACACACATGAAGTATAAGAGATGGAACATATCGAGACTTCGAGTGACTATTCATAAGGTCTCTATTTTTGTTTAGAAAATGCCTCTTGGATATTTGAAACATATTAGAATGTATTATCGAAAGTGTTTGTGGTAAAATATTAGAGAAAAATAAAGTCAAGTGATGAAAAAAAAGATAAATAAGTTTCTATAGGTTGAAAAAAACCTATAGAAAATATTTTACAAGGTTTTAGATATATTGTGAAAAGTCAGAGGAAAACTAGAGCCATTCTGGTACGGGTACTAGTCCGCCCATCACTAGCAATCGTATGCTCCAAGCTGTATTTTTCCAATGTCTAAATTTTTTAATCTCTAAAGGACCAACTGTTGATCGGTCAAGTCAGTGGTCGTTCGTTCCCTTCTGTAAGGCCCCAACGACTATATTTTTTTGACACCTATAAATAGAGGTCTCTTTGGAGCTTTGGATATACAACAATTAAGCATTAAATTTCTATACTTTATGAGAAGAAATCTTCATGATATGAGAGAGAAAATTTGTATATCATATGTTTTAGAGAGTTTTGATTCTAATATCTTAATTTATAAAAGATAGGTTATAGGCTTGATTGTAGCTTGTAGAAGCGACCGGTGAAAGGCATAATTGGTGCCCGTGAAACTAGTTATTGCTAAAAGGTTTGATTTTCACCAGTGAAGAAGATCTTGGTAGTGAATTCTTTAAGGAGGAGTCTTAGAGCATGAACGTAGGTAAGGAGTGTCGAACCATGTAAAAATCATTCTAGTCAATTCTTCTTCCTTTATCATCTTTACATTATTGCACGATAACTAACATTTATATATTTGCTTAAATTGATTCACTATAGTTATTTTTGGAGATGATTCGTTTTTCAAACTTATATGATAAAACATGCTCGCTATCATCTTTATATTATTGCACGATATATATATTTGCTTAAATTGATTCACTATAGTTATTTTGGAGATTATTCGTTTTTAAAACTTAAATGATAAAACATGCTCGCTATGAATGTGCTATATCGATCTAACTGATCTTTCTGGGTTCTTTCATGTACCACGATCTATATTGCCCTTTCTACGTAATGGCATGATACAGATTACCCGCCCCATTCCCTTAAGCCCTGGGTCCATTCGGTGAGTTTGACCTTGCTTCGCTCACACCATCGAGACCTCGCATCATCTACCTCAATGTCCACTTCCATTTCGGACAATTTCCAGTCTCTCTGAAAGGAGACTCTCAGCGGCGGAGTGCCTCTCGAAATCATGGAAGACCATCTTCAAGCCCATAAAACACACTTATATCCCTAAAAGATGCCCTCCGTCATCCACAACCCGAAACATGTTTGGAAATAGTTCGAAATACAAAATTGGATTTTGGTGTTTACAGGGGGCTTGCCGGCCGACTCGCCGATAGGGGCCCGCGACGTGCGTAGCTGACGCACACGCCTTGGTAAAAAGTGTCGAAGGGCCTCTATTAAGACTCTGTCGGGTTTAGGGTGAGAACTCCCAAGTAAGGTTTTATCTGGATCTAGTTTTCGAGGTAATGGGTGGGGTTGAGGAGTTTAGGGGTGAAATTAGTGTTCAGACGACGTAGACGCGCCATTGGAAACCAAACATCACCGACGAAGAGGCTAAAAGAAACTCTCAGTTTAGGGGAAGTAGTTTCTCTCAGGTTTGAGAAAAATTGGTTAGGGGTTAAAGGACCAACCTGGAATATGAGACGGCGGAAGAGGTTGGGAACATAGAGGGTTGGGCTCTGTCGGAGATGTGACGTTGAGGACCTATCGACGCCGGCGAAGAGTCTATGGGTTTCTCACGGGCTACGGTTATGTTCTCTCAATTTTTTTCTCTCGGGTCTATGTCAAAGTCATACTGTCACTTATAATGGTGATTACCATGATGTTATTATATTACATTTTTCTACAATGAATATGTGCGATTAGAGGAATTAGGCAATAATAATTGTACATTATATGTTCAATTAATGAAATTTATGTTTTATAAATAAGAAAAATGACAAATAACAAATGACATTTGATGAGAACAAGTAAGTCTAAAGTAGTTCTTGTATCAAAAAATTAAAAATATTAATCATTTCAAATAAATGTTGATTAAATGATTTATATATCTTTAACAAATTGCATCCTAAATTTATAAAAAGTTAGCGAATCTATAAATAGTGAATTTTTAAACTACAACGTAATTACTTCATGTCATCAATTAGATTTAAAGAAAAAATTGTAAGTGTATTAGTTAATTAAAAATCTCCTTTACACGCGCGCGCACACACATATATATTGTAGACTATTGATATCAACTAATTGATTATTATGCATACAACCATATGATCAGACGCCATCGATAAAATTTTGTACCAAAGTAATTCTCTTTTTAATCTTTGCATATCAATTTTTTAGAATAAGACAACATGAACAAACAATGAAGTACTTGTGAAAGATGAAATTTAGTTTAATCGACAACCTGAAACTGGAAAAGAGGTAAGAAAAAGAAGGTTGAAATGCACAAGGGGTTTTTGCGAAGAAGAGTCCTTTGAGAAAGGGAAAAATGATTTTAAAACTTTTTTTTTAAAACTCAATTTAGGTTTTTATAAGAAAAAAAGATTAAGTTACCACTTCCATTGAAAGTTTTTTCGCTGAATTTCGTGCGTGCTAAGCCATGGAAAACCAACATTTTTAATTATACAATGGTCTACCAAATGATAATTTCAATGTTAAATTACTAGATCATGGTCTAACAAAACATTGAACTTTTAGTATAGATGGTCTCATTATACAACGTATAGACACAAATGATACACTAATTTAATAGTATGTAAAAATAGCTCTTTTTAAATTAGTTATGAGCTTATTATTTTTTTACTTTCATTTTTATAACCACCAAAAGTAACTTCTTATTACTTTTTTTATGTTTTGTTTATTTATATTTTCCTTAAAACACATTATATATAAAAAATCCTACTTATATTTTCTTTGTGCGTCACCTACTCTCTCTCATTCTTCCTCTCTCCATCTCTGTTTACTTTCTATGTGAAAAAACAAAAATTACACGAGAGATCCCCACGCCCATTGTTCGTACAATTGCATCAATCACATCGACATGTAAACATAAAATTTACTTGTCGTTAATAAGGTCTTTACTTACTGTTATGCTACATTTTAATGTATCATATTTTCTATCATTCTTCTATCTTTGTTGAACGTTAACCAAAAGATAGGCATCGTGTTCAGTTTTACAGTCAATCATCTTTGTAGATGAATATAAAAAAATAAATTGGAACGACTCCTTCGTAAGTAAACATCCATCTATTTAAGATTGTGAAAAATAACTTATAATTAAACCAAGAACATAAAAAAACTCAATGACTTACATAGATTTATTGTAGATGGACAGTTTTTTCTGAAGTAAGTTGAACAAGGTTGAATAAAATTTGAAAAAATACTGTAAACAAATATAAGAAAAATAAAAATGATGAGAAGTTAGTCATGTTGGTTATAAAACAAGTGAATAAGTAAAATAATAAATCCATAACTAACATAAACTTCCTAAACTTAAAAAAGGTAATTTTTGATCACATACATATGAATAGTCATTTTATATATAAGTTAATAAAAATGATCATCTACTATAATTTCCCAGAATATTTTTGCCACACCTTACTCTACCAAAACAACTGTCTTTTCTCCTATAGGAAATGTTGAAAAACTAAACATGCATTTTCTTTTTCAAAAGACTTTTCATGGTAATTTCTCAAATGCAAACAACTCAAGCGACCCAAATGAAGTGATCAACATTTAGTTTCATGAGGGCAGACTTCCAACACCATCTTTAACAAGTACTTCAGATTTTGATACTGAAAACTACAGTCTATAGATGCACAAGAAGAAATTGAATTACAAGAACTTCTCCGAGTGGAGAAACACAGTTGTAAATGTTTTTCATCTCACTGAAGCGTGGGGTGAGGTGGTCAAACAAAACAAAGATCTAACCACAAGGAAGAATTGATAGGATCCAAGACGCATTACAAAGCAAAACCGATAACGATCAATCGAAACACACATAGGATAGGGAACATACATCTTTCACGCAAAAGGAAATTGGTGAGGAAAGGTTTTCTGGAGATGCAATCTTTCGACGATCCATGTACTTGATAGTTTCTACGCATTCGTCTCCTTCCCGTTTAAGATTTAACATTTTATAAATTATAACATAGCTAATTGGTCAGAACTTAAAAATTCAGAGGTCAGAACTAGAGTGGAAGGAAGATCAAGAATATCTTCGGGAGATATTGGTGGCATACACAATCCATCGAATGCCTCCCGTTACAGCAAGAAACTAGGAGAAAGATGTATAAGTTGAGAGTAATGCAGTAAAGTATCAACAAGCACGAAAAAGAAAGCATATATCTTTGGGTTCAAATTGTGTCTTTGTGATATGGCATTTGATTAAAAGATAGTGATTGAAGTTGTGCAAGAGAAGAAACTTTGAACTTCAAAAATAGCGGTCCAATTAGTTGAAGGGACAAATGAAAATTTGGGTAATTTACAAAAAAATTATATCTGTACATGGCATTTGAAACAATATCCCTGAGTAATAAATCCTAATAATTTCAGCATATATTTAGAAGTTATAACACCAAGAGCCCATACTCTTACTAACTAGACAACGAGAAGCGAGAAACCGAAAATGCATGATTGTGCACTCAACTCAGACATAGTCCGTCTAACCCCGAGCTGCATGGTAAACTATGCAATCTCAGCACATAATGATGCGCAAGTACTGGGATAGCATGAGCCCGGGTTCTAAAACTAGGACAGCATGAATCCAAGCTGCTCCGACCATGTTCTGAGTGCTCAGATTCATGAAGTCCAATAGTTTGAGTATTCTGGACTCATGAAGTTAGAGTATTGACACTGGTGGCCAGGAACGGGCAGACGGTCAGAAAAGAGTGGATACGCAGAGGAAGAAATTTGGTGCATGTGTAAGAAAAAGTATTGCCTGAGTAGAGGGAAAACTAGGGGTGTAAAAGCAAAACTTAAAAATCGATCAAACCGAACCGTGCCGGTTCGGTCGGTTACCATCTTATTTATGTTTCAATCGGTTAAAGATACGTAAAAATCATAATTTCCGGTTCGATTTGCGGTCAAAGGGTGTGAAAGCCGTTAGAAACCGAACTGCACAAATATATATCAAATGAGGCATGGTAAATCATCAAATGGGGCATGACAAACTATCAAATGAGTGGTTAACCTAGTGGAAGGCGCTTTGCTAGAAAGCCTTTAATCAAGGCCAGAGCGTGAGTTTGACTCCATCTCTCTACATTTTTCATTATTTTTTTTATTTTTTAACATTTCAATCTTTATGAAACTCTAATTTTAAATTGCTCTCTTTCTCTAAGCGCCCACAGCCTCTCTCACTCTCTCTCATAGACTAAACTCTTATCTCTCTTCCCTCGCCTCACCATCTCACTCTCTGCCCATCTCGTCTCCCTCCATCATTTCTTTCTCTCCATTTCGTCTCTCTTCTGTCTGAGTTATCTCGCCATTGATGAACTTCTTATGGTCAATGGCAACCAAACTCTCACAACGATGAAAACTTTATGTTCATCTCTTTCAGAGTTGAGCCTTAAGTCACATTGAAGATTTTTTGTTCATCTCATCCAGATCTGGTAAAATGAGAGATTGTTCTTCTTTTTTAAATGATTTGGTTTGTTCTCTCTTTTTTCTTTGAAAGTTTTTGATCCCTTATTGTAAAACTTTAATTTTCCCGAATTTTCATATTTGTTTATCTGAGATTTTTTTATGTTTTCTAGCATTTTCGTTGAATCTATGTGAATCTGCCAGTTTGATCCAACTTTTAGTTTGTTTCTTATGGTGCGGTATATTCTGGTTTATATGCATTATTCGATGTAGTTTAGTTTTTGAAATGTACAAACCGCAGTTCCAATCCGGTTTGAAAACTCTAAATAGGGGTTTTCTTTTCGGTTGTAGTGTATATGGAAGGGCTATTTTTTTATACATTGGAAATAGATTTGCTTTTAATAAGTTTGTGAACCAAGGTCTTTATTCAATCTTTTTCCATGCAAAAAGCTTGAGATTATAGTGATCTAAACAAGGTCACTCTTTTTGGCTTTAAATGTAGATAAAAGGCTAGTTTGTTCAAAACTCTAAAAAGTTTGCCCGTGTGCAATTGTTCCTAGTTCAGTTAGCACTGGGTCTTCGGAGTATAGTTAGCACCGGGTCTTTGGAGTATAGTTCTCCGACTAATTCCTGGGGTGCACAGGTCCTCGACAAGTAATTTTTCGCAAGTGCACTACGGTTAATTCAGGGGATAAATCCACAATCCGATGACCATGAAAGTGCAACGCTTCAATTCGAACCCGCAACCTGAGGGGAGAAACCCCGAAGCCTACGGGGACCATCCTAGTGAAAAATGCTCATTCACCTAACATGCTGAAATTGAAAATGCTCATCCACCAAATATGCAAAGGATAATTGTTTTCTCATAGCACTAGCAATTTGATTACTGAAAAAGAATTACATTTTTACACCTTAGACTATCTCCATTAGACACTTTAAATCTAAAACTATAAAACGCTACACTTTAAATAATAAACTATCTAAAACTAACAAAAAAACCCATAATCTAAACTCTATCAACTCACCATTTAAATTAATAAAACGACATGTTTCAGCCATTCGAAACGACGTCATTTTGTTTGTGTCGGACACATTAAACCATCAACCATTTGTGTCGGACACATTAAACCATCAACCAAACAACTTGAAAAAATACCCAAGCAGTCCGTGAATAGTAACCGGAACCACACTTCTCCCTCTTCTCTTCCAGTCCTCGATTTCTACCTTTTCCCTTCTGTCATTTAGGGACCATTTGGTTGCGGCTATCTGCGTGATAAAGTTCATGATAAACTTATTTTTCAGCACTTTTACTTAATTGTTTCAAGTATTTTTATTTTTCATGTTAAAGTTATTTAACCTGACTAAATATCAATCCCACATTACTTTTCTTATCGTTTTTCCTCAAAAAATGTACTTTACTAAATAACTTTTTCATCTCACTTACCTATCTTAGAACACATCTACATATTTTATAAAATAACTTTTACTTTCTCAAATCCCCATAAAAATATCATTATTTATTTCAATTCATATTGCTTTGATTTTGATAATTTATTTTTTTTCAATATCAGTCATAAAAATGCTTCTGCTTCTTTGTTTCAATTCTTCCTTTTGCTTCTTTATTGTTCTGAAAAAAAAAACCTTATATATCGTTTTGCAAGCAAATATTCCACCGATAAAATTAAAGAAACAAGGAGGCAAACACTGCTCTCTCCGGCGCATATATATCGTTTAAACACTTCATATTGTAAAGTGTAGTAAGCAAATTATACTCTGTTATCATATTTCAATCCAACCGAACGAAATTTTCCGTGTCCTTTGGCTTGAGACCACCCTGTTAGAGTGAGATGAGTGGTGCTTAGTCACCAAGCATTCGAAAAACAATGAAAATTTGAAAATAATAGTAAAATCTGAATCAAACTACCCTCAGCCACGTCTGCTGGTATGCCCGTGTTCGTTACCCAACAATAAAGACGCAGAAAGGGAAAAGCAGAAATTGGAACTTGAACGAAACCCTCCTCTTCTCTGAAGTTTTGCGAATCAAAGAGGGAAGGAAGGGAAGGGGTTTCGCTTCTGAAATGGCAAAAGGGGCTGATGGTTTAGTGAATCCCACGCACACAAAACGAATTCGTTTCAAATGGTTTTAATGTTCTAGAAAAAAAATCAGCTTTCTAGCAAATAGTATAAATTTCAGACATAAAAAGATGCTGAGTTTCTGTCAGATTGATTAAAGAACTGTGCATTTAACATAGAACTTAAGACAATTATTTTAATTGTTACTCTCAGAAACATGGAAAAACCCTAAGAAGTAAGAAGAAATTGAAGTGGAATACATGCGAAAAATGCTTACCAACAGAGCTTGAGGTAAAGGAGAGGAAGACGATTCAAAAAGCACAACAAAATGAAGCACAGTGGCACTTCACAATGGGTTAATCGTCTAGAAACTTTCTCAGTCGGTCTTTAACGAAATCCTTACGAGCTTTAGTACGGGCTTGTTGAGGGGAAATGTTGGAGAAGGAGAGGTAGGCTCCGACGGTAAAGAGTGAAATTCCGGTGAAGAAAAAGCAAGCTGTGACGGCTAGTTGCCTGCGCGTAGGTGGGTACGACCACATCACCATCTTCCTGTCGAAGTTGCTTGCTTTACTAGCACCTCGGGCTCGGCGAGATGAGAAATTTTGAAGTTCAGAACTTTGAGAGGGTTTTTCTTTCTTCTACTTTTAATTAAATTTGATTTTTTTATAACAAAAAATCAATTATATTCTTTTTATTTTAAGAGATTTTTTATTTAATTTTCCTTCTCTTTTATTTTGTTTTTCCTCTAATTCAGGGATCTTTTCTCTTCGCATTCTCTGTTTTTTTAGTTTCTTCACATGAGCCGCCCCTCTCTTTCTCTTTTTTTATTTCTTTTCATTTTATCATTCATTCACTCAATCTCTCACATGTTTCCTCCATCGATCTCACTTATATCTTCCACTAACACAAACCCTAAACTAATTGGGTTTACCATCAACAATGGTAAGGGGCTCCCAAAAGAAGGTGGTGGACTCCGAAAAATATAATTTTGCATAATGATGGTTGGATGATCAAAGATGTACACTACTAAGTTTATGACTTTGTTGAAAATTTATTTTTGTTAGATATTCACTTAGCTATTGTGCATTTGAGTTAGAAAATTTCAATATGTATATATAAAAATCAAACTTTCGTATTACTGATTTATATAGATTGATATAATGAGTTTGATTACACAATGTTATACTATAGTCTAGTATACTGCTAGACTGCTAGACAGTTAGACTATAGTCTAGTATATGGCTAGACTGCTAGACTAGATTGTTAGACTGTAGTACATAATATGGCTAGACTGCTAGACTAGATTGTTAGACTGTAGTACATAATATGGCTAGACTACTAGACTATAGTGTTCATACAATTGAGTGAAATTTAATTATAAATTAATCTTTACCCATACACATTTAAGCTCAAGTGTAGCAAACATTAATATTCTAATCGATTTTTTTTATTGCTAGATTGCTAGACTACTAGACTAGACAGATAGGCCGTTATACTACTAAACAACTAGACTTCTAAATATTGGCAAGCTTGTTACCATCACAATTACATTAAATTTAAATGTTTAATTTGTCAAATCTTTCAGATATGGCAGAAATACGAATAGTGTTGATGTTTGGAAAAAAATGAGTACAACTCCAGTTAAGCTCATATATATGTCCAAAGATTACACATTTGAATAGCTATTATAGAAGTTGTACTCAGTTCTTAAATTAGACCGCTCATTACATCGGCTACGTATGAAGTTCTTGGTTAAAGCATGTTAGCTCAACCTACAAAGATCATGGACAATGAGAATCTTTGGTGATTTGTGTCGAGAGTTTGAACTCGATTAGATACCATGTACACATGCAATAGTAGCAGCCCGATACCGCAACATCCCACTATACTCATTATGTTCATAATATTACACTATTGAGTTCCTTCTATTGGCTTATGCGAAGTCTATTTATCCAGTTGGTAGTCGACAAGATTGGCAAGTATCAGATGATATTAGATGTGTTATAGTGTTGCCACTAAATTCTATACGACTATTTGGAAGACGTAGGAAGAAAAGAATATATTCTATTGGAGAAGCACGTAAACGAAAGATGTGTGGTAGATGTGGTGGGCTAGGCTATGATAGGCAGACTTGTAAAGCATTTTTGTGTGAATGTTTCACGGTAGGTTTACATAGGTGTTGATATGCTTTGTTAACAGTTGTAAAGATGTTAAGGAAATATGAAGTTGTTAATAGATCAAAGTATTTTTGTGTGTAAACATACCTTGTAAATATGTTGATAATGACAATGATAATTATGTGACTCAATTATTTACATTCTGTGACTAGACTATTTTTTTCATGTCAGATCGCTAGACCATGGTCTAGCAGATATTATTCCGCTAGACCATGGTCTAACAATTTTGTGCTAAAAATGAACACTTGCTAGACCATGGTCTAGTAGGATATTGTCTGCTAGACCATGGTCTAGCAGAGCAAACAGAAACATGGTAATATGAGGTTTGAACTTATGACATCTCAATCAACCTGCATTAACAATATAAGTCATCCCAAAACACAAGTATTTTGTTCATGCCAGGTCGCTAGACTATGATCTAGTAGTTTTATATTAAAATTAACACTTGCTAGACAACGGTCTAGTAAGATATTATCTGCTAGATCATGGTCTAACAGAGCAAACAGAAATAATGTAAT
The DNA here is from genome assembly GCA_003255025.1 of Datisca glomerata. Lineage (NCBI taxonomy): Eukaryota > Viridiplantae > Streptophyta > Magnoliopsida > Cucurbitales > Datiscaceae > Datisca > Datisca glomerata. The sequence goes on along the minus strand of QANY01005488.1, from coordinate 240,251 downwards.
ATGGAGTCTGAACTTATGACATCCTAAATAACCTGTATTAACAATATAAGTCATCCCAAAATACAAGTATTTTTGTTCATACCAGGTCGCTAGACCATGGTCTAGTAGTTTTGTGTTAAAATTAACACTTGCTGGACCACAGTCTAGTGAATATTGTCTACTAGACCATGGTCTAGCAGAGCAAACAGAAACAGTGCAATATGGGGTATAAACTTATGATGTCACGCCCCGATCCCCGATGGTTAAACATACGTGTAATTTCACAATTTTGAAATCTCCAATTCGAAACAAACCCTAATTTTGAGAAAATTCTCAAATTGAAAATTCTTAATTTACCCATGATGGAAAACCCATGACCTTAAATAGCGGAAGTATTAAACTTATCCATGATCAGAATCTTAATCATAAAATAGAGGAAACGATAAAATGTCTTAAATGCATAATTAATAAAACCTCGAAAAAATGAATTAAATTCTGAAATAAAGTCAAAACTTGAAATTCGTAATCCAATTCGTAGAAAATCATATCGTAAAATAAATTATTTGAATAACCAAGTTTAACAGAAAACGTTTTCCTAAGTTTTAAATCAAATCATAAACTGAAAACATAAATTCATCTGATCTAACTGGTTATGGCAGTCTCCCACTCATGCTACTCGTCATCAACACCTGCATTATAAATAACTGTGGGAGAATGAGTATTTTAAAATACTCAGTAAGCGAACTCACATAACAACATGCATCCACATGTCATAAATGCAATCATGACATAACATAACTGAACTTGACATATAACATGAGTGAAATAAAGTAACGTACTTGATCATGACATGACTTAACATAGCACGCAGATAACACGTGTCTCAAACAGAATCATTTAACAATCTTAATCATATCTTGGCTTGTCATATCCTTTAGTTAACAACTTAATTAGAACTGATCACACGTTAACTGAAACACATCATGACGAATTGGGCGACAAAACAGATGGCACGCATCGGGGATGAAACAGATGACACTCATTGGGCGACAGACAGATGGCACTGATAGATGACGAAAAACGTGTACAGATGGCACCTCATGAGTGAGAAAATATTTACAGATGACACCCAATGAATGACCAAAACATGAACAGATGACACCCTATGTGTGACGAAGCATGAACAGATGACACCCATTCATTTAACAGAACATAACGTGAACAATCCTGATTTCTTGTTAACTAAAGGTCATGCTTAAGTTCATATTTTGCTTAAATACCACTTGAATGAATTAATCTCATAACTTGCAGAATCCAACGTGTGATAAAAATTAATCATCTAATGCATACTGATATATATATAACAGAATCAAACATGATAACATACTATGCAAAATCAGTCATACTCAGACCTTTATCTCATGATAATCACATTAATAACTGAACAAAAATCAATTACCAAAAAGTTAACCAAATATAATAATTATTGAAAAATGGTTAAACAGATAATAAATACATAATACAATTATAACAATATAGCCACATCATTATATAAGTCAATTTACCCAAACATATATATGAAAGTAATATACTTATAGACAATTAAAGCTGCTAAGAATAACACATGTAAATTCACTTACACAAACATATATATTTATCACACATGAGTCACATTACGATATAATTTCACTTACACAAAGCATATATATTTATAACAACGGGAGTCACACCATTATATAAGCCCACTTACCTGAAGCGGAAGAATGAATTGAACAATTAATGACCTGAAATCCCAAAAAAATATAATCACTGAATTGTTTTGAAATAAAATAATATAAACACATTTTTAATATCAATTAAATAGAAAATACATATTTAATTAAAACAGTGCAAAACAGTCAGAACGAGGTCGGAAAACAATATATCGGGTCCAGAGTCAAAAGATAAAGCTTCGGGTCAAATGGTTCAGACCGGGCTGGTTCAGACCAGTCCGGTTCGATTTTATCTGATGGACCAGTTTAGACCGGTCCAAGTAGGCTGAACCGGTTCGGTTCTCTATTAACCGATTCTGGGCCGAGCAACTGGTTGCAAAACCAGTTGCAGAACAGAAAACACGAGAAACAGGGAGGGGAAGAGAGAGAGAGAGAAAAAACGAGAAGGAGAGAGAACAAAGAGGGGAAAAGAAACATTGAGGGAAACTGAGAGGGGAAGAGATAGAGAAGGATGAAGAGAGATGCAGAGAGAGACAGAGATAGAGAGAAGCAGAGAGAGACAAAGATAGAGAGAGAAAAACAGAGGACGAGAGAAAGGAAAACATAGGGAAGGGGAAAAAGAGCCTCGGTGATAAACCACTGGTGATGGCAGAAGCAAAGGGAGAGAGAGAGAGAAAGGAGAAGGATGCAGAGAGAGGAATATAGAGAGAAGCAGAGAGAGTAGAGATAGAGAAAAATAGAGAGGGGAAGAAACAGGGAGAGGTAGATGAAGTAAAAGAGGGAGAAGCAGAGAATAAAAAGAAGAAGTAAGGAGAACAAAAACAGAGGTAACGAGCAAGGCAATAAGGAAAAGAAACTAAGAGTGAAAAGAGAGACAAAAATCAGCAAGAATTAAAGAGAGGGAGAGACGAATCAGAAAGAGAAAGAGATTAAAGAAAGAGAAGAAGATTACCCGAATTCAATAGAGAGAGACCAACGAAGGAGAAGAGTTGCTGGCTGCAGGTGGCTGCGCAGGGGAAGGAGTGGCTACGAGGGGGGAGGAGAGGGCTGCGAAGAAGAAAGTGTTGTTTAGGAATATATATATATAATATGTTAAAGGTTGGTTTATGGTGTATATGCATGTAGTGTGAGTGAAACTAAATTGAGGGTTGAGATTGCTTGATCAAGGATAAAATTGGGGTTATGGTAATACTATGGTATATATAAGTACAAGGTGTGAGTGAGCAATAATTTTATAATATAATTTAAAATTCTTTTAAAATTGAATAGTTGAAATTTAAACTAAACCATATATAAATAAAATTATTTTACCAAAATTACAAATAATCACTTTTTAAAAATCAAATTTTAAAATCATTTTATCTTTGAAATCAGTTTGACAAAAAATACCCATTTACGAAGGGTCGGGATATTACATATGACATCTCAAACAACCTGCATTAACAAATTATGACATAAAAAATGGTACTTTTTGACAGAGACATAACAATATTGATTCATAATATCCAGACAGATTCAAATATCCAGGCAAGTGTTAACAATATCCAGACAGATTCCAACAAATATTCTAACATTGATGAGTATAGTGATTTACAGTATGAATGTTCAATTATCCAAGCAGATTCAGTCACAATATCTGTATTCCATGATTACAGTATGAAAATTCTAATACATCAACATTGCTTCACATAATAAACATCCTAAAATCTAGAGTCCTCAATGTCATGCCTATGATCAAACATATAAACTATCATCTTCAATGCCTTTAACAAACTGCATTAGCTTTTTCAAATGGTTGCAATGTTTTGTACCCAAGAAATGGTGTGAAAACACAAACCTAAATGATCAATGCACCAAAGATAATCAGAAAAAGAATATCCTATAATTCCTCTCTCCTCTCCAAGAATAAGATGATCTTTAAAATCCTTTCTCACAACTTCAAGAATAGCAGTCTCACTCATCTTATATGTGCTGCAAGAAATTCATAAAACATGAACATTTTCAGGTTTTTCGAACGAATATTTTCCTCAGTTTCCCTTTCATGAAAAATAAGGAGGAAACATTATGAGCTATTAAATGTTGCTAATTGTTGCATATATTTATTAAAGAAGACTCACCCTAAATGAATGAACTTAGTCTAGAGTTTACACTTTGCCATTAGGCTATTAAGTATTAAGGATAAATGTGTCTAGTTAAAATGGACTTTTCTGGTGAAATAGGGTCACAAAAAGTTCTTCATCAGTTCATGCAAGCTATGTTTAATTCTTTTCCTGCTCATATATGATCATGAAATATTCATCTGCTCATTCTTCTACTGATAAAAAAAAAGAAAAACATAGGATGAGATAAAAACGTGAATTCTATTTTAAAGAAATCATTCTGAAACTATAAATGAGCCCATTCAAAGTGCACACTCAAGCTGCCCATATATCCGGAAACATTGAAAGGATGCTCCGAAAAAATAAAAAATCCCATAACTTCACTTTTCAGCGTGTGGATTGAACTTTTCTCAAACAAAAAATCATTTGTTTTACAAAGCAGAAAAGAACTATTATGTAGTTTAAAATTTAGATGGAAATATAATGTCAAGTATCAAGAAAGATATATGATAAAGGAGATCATAAATCCATCAAAACTCCAATATAGGAGAGTCCATCACTCTTTCAAGACACCCTTTAAAATCAAGCAAAAATAAGAAAAATAACAAGCTAGATAATCCTTACTCACTCACCAAGTCAGTAAGCTCTTTATATGTAATATCCTGTGCTTTTGTTATGGCATGCATCACAAACTGGAAAGAACAACAAATAGGTCTGAGCACACAATGAAAGAAAAAGTTGCTAATCAATGTCCCAAAACGAACCCCCGAGAATGCCATCTGTCTCTCAAAGTGTAATCAATTATCAACCACATGACAATGCCATCTGTCTCTCAGAGTGTAATCAATTATCACAAGAGAAATCTATCACATTGTTGAATTTGGGTGAGATCATAATTCATAGTGAAGAAATAAACTGATTATGTTTATATCCAGAGTAAAGTGGAAGATTATTCCATTCAGATGATATGACTTAGGAGAAAGAAAATGATCACCTCTGCACCAGTTTTAGCAGCATCCTCAAATACCCAGGTCCATCTTCTCCCTCAAAACTAATCTAGCAATTCCTCTTAGTTTTAGGAATAAGTCACAGAGTGGGTTTCTAAAAATTCGATTATGGAGCACCAAAATGGCGAAACCAAAGGTTGTTTTGTCTTAAATTCCCAGTAAAAAATAGTAGCCGAAAGTGGCTGCCCAATCAACTGGACTCATTCCTAAGTGTTTCTAAATTTGGGGGGGGGGGGGGGGGGGGGTCTTACTTAGAGAATCTTTTGTAGAGATTCAAGACGGAATTCATGTAGGGACGTTTGGTACGGGTTAAGTAAGAATGCTAAAAAAATTAAATTGCTGGAAAAATTTAAGTGATAAAGTTAGATGACAAGATATTAAGATTATCATGTTTGGTAACGTATGATTAAGTGATAAAAGTTATTGGGAAGTTTTATTTTCTTGTTTGGTATGTAGGATACTTGGGTAAAATTGTGTGAGAAAATTTGATAAAATTGTTGAGAAAGTTATATAAATCATATTAAAATAACAAAATTATTTATCATTTATAGTTTCTTTTCTTTTATCAACTTTTAATCTGTTGTCAATGATTATTTATTGATTCTAATACACATTATATCTTATTTATATATGTACTCATTATTTTAGCATAATTAATTAATTATTTTACTAACCCATGAATAAAATTAAATCAACTATTTTTCTCTTACTACGCCAAAAACTAAAATATTTTTTTTACTTACACCGTACAAATAAATTCAATGACAAATTGTTCAAAATTACATAGCAAAATTGTATACAGATTCTCTATTAACAATTACTAAAAAATCTTAATAATTCATGCCGTGTTTGATTAAATTTTCTATGATATCACAAATTAATTATCATATAATTGTCCTCTTTCATATATAAAAATAAATCTGATATAAATAACCATAATTTATATTAATACATTAAAATATTTAATAATACATAACAATTTTCCCATACATGTACTTTTATAGTAGATATGTTTATCATGGTTATCAATATCCTTCCACTCCGGCAGGAAAGAGCAACATATTTTAGTTCTGTCACAGGAACAAAACAGAACAATGATATAATTTTTTTTTATATTTTGATTAAATACAATCTAAAACTTAATATAAATGATTGAGGGACATCCCTCATTCGTGGTTTTGTCCCATGGGTCCGGTCCTCCACAAAAAAAATGAGAGTGATAAATAATCTAGTTATATTCTCCTTTATAAATTTAGTAATTTTAAATATTAATAGTTTATGAATAATATTTATTTTAGGGAAGAAACTAATTTTAATTTAAACAAAATAGTTGATATTATTAACATGTATTTTAATAATTTAGATTTTAAATTTTGTATATATGAAGAGTTTGTCTATCCTTAATTCAAACTTAATATTTTATTTCATTCATTCCAATTAATGTGCATATCTTAATCTCACGAGATGACCCCGATACGAGTTGGCGAACGAGTCGAAGAGACGAAAAAAATCACAAAAATCAGTATTAGGACCATTTCGGTTCCACCAAGATTGAGATATTTTACGACACTTTTGTGGTTTTGGCCTTGAAAAAAATAAAATATCAAAATCAAGTTAGAATAATTGAAACAAATAATAATATTTTATGGGGATTTACGAAAGAAAAAATTATTTTTAAAAATGTGTAGATGTGTTGTAAGATGAGAAATTATTTGATAAAGTACATTTTTGTGAGAAAGTGATAGAGATAATAATGGAAAATTATTATTTTACCAGGCTAAATAACTTTATCATGACAAATGAGAATACTTATAACAAAAATAAGAAAGTACTGGAAAATAAATTTATCATGAATTTACCATGCGGAAAGCCGAAAACTCGGTCAATGTTTTCTAAGTATTCTTGAACAAGATCCCTTTGGAGAATCTTTCTTAATAATCAAAGTAAATATTATTAAGTGTTTCTGATCAAATCTTACATAGAAAATCTTTTGGCGATTCAGAATGGATCTCACTAGAAAGATCAACATAAATATTTTCTTAAGTGTTTTTAAACAGCGCGCTACTGAGAAAACCCCTTGAAATCAAAAGCGGATTCTAAATAGAAAAGTAAAGGTTACAAGACCCTCTGGGAAGACATTTCCTAAAACTGGAAAGTGAATTGAAGAAGAAATTTTTAGAGCAAGAAAATCACAAGTATAAATAAACAGGTTTTGGTCAAACCCGTTGAAGAAGAGTTGAAGACAACTATGTGAAGGAAAAGAATTTTTCATTAAAATAAAAACTACACTTGTTTAAAAAAAAGAGAATAGTGCTAAAAGGAAATTACTTAAAGCAAATTGCAGAGGAAAATCATCCAATTTCAATATGCTCCTAGAGATCTACAGATGGCGCTACTGTAAGGGCTTCAATGGAGGCTTCAGGGGGAGGAAGTGAGGGGCAAGCAGGAGTAGTTGGAGGTTATTCCATCGGAGCTCGCCAAGAAGAAGTCTGGCACATATAGCATCATGATAGCCCAAGCACTACGACAAAAATATCCTATGATAGCAGTCAAAAAATGTTATCATAGGGTTTTTATAGCGTTTTTTTTGTAACGCTATGTTTGTCAACGTTATTAAAATTCTGATCCTACGATAACGTTTTTTAAACACTATCATAACTATTTTTAATAGCGTTTATAAAATACTATTGTAACCTTTCGATTGAGTTTTTTAAATGCTATAAAAGGTTTCCATAGCATTTTATAAACGCTATTATAAGCGTAGCAACAATGTGAGACTTTCTATAGCGTTAAAAAACGCTATTGTAACCTTTCTATAGAGTTTTTTAAACGCTATAGAAAGTGTCCCATTGCACTTGGTGACTTTCTATAGCTTAAAAAACACTATTGAAATGTTTCCATAGCGTTTTATAAACGCTATTATAAGCATAGCAATAATCAGAGACTTTCTATAGCATTTAAAAAATGTTATTGTAACTTTTAGAATACCAAGCGCAATGAGATGTTTTCTATAGCATTTAAAAAAATGCTTACAAAAGTTACAATAACGTTGTTAAATGCTATTAAACGTGGATGATAGCTGTTTTAAAGTCATTAAAAACTTTCTATAGCATTTTAAAAACGCTATTGTATATCTAACCATATCATAACTGCATTTGCCTTTGTGCTTCTTTAGGCTATTATATTCTCTTATAGGGTTTTAAATGCTGTAAATAATTTACGCTAATATATCAAACAAATAATATAAAAATCATCCATTAAATCACTAATTTAAAATATTTAATTAAAGAAATTTACTAATAAAGATCCATATCAAATGTCCAGAAAACCCTACAAAATAGCATTCCAAGGTGTTCATATCACATATTACAAATATTTTAAGTTGTCCTAAATATCACAAATACAAGTCAAAGTTTCATCAAAGAACTTCCATGTCTTCCAGTTGAAATCATATTCCCCATCACTATGTGGAACCACGCACCATCTGAATTACTATGTGTTTGTTGTGTTTTCGGTGGACCTATATCAAAAAAATAATTGTTATAGTTCAATATCCACTTATAAATATATATATTATCTCTATAAAAGGATTTCCAATATTCAGACATGTTGAAATACATACTTTCCATGCATCTATGTTCTATCCTTGAAAATGCATATGTAATAGCAAGTTAAAAAAATAACATAAGCGAGTCCAACACAAATGCAAGAACAAAAATACAAATCCAACATTTCAATTCACATTTCTAGCACCCCCCAACATTTCAATCATGCCACAAATTATGTCAACCCACATTTCTAACGCTCATAATACTAATCATCATAGAGGAAAAGTTTAACATAATATTCAAAATTCAACCCTACCAACATAAACAAATCCAACAAAAATGTAAATCCAACATTTCAATCCACATTTCTAACACCTCATTTGTAGTTTGATTGATAAAGAGAAAGTTATTGTTGAAATACTATTTGACCCTTGATGATGTAACTTTTATCTTGTTGTTCTATTATTATGATTCATTAAAAAAATCACTACCATCTTAAAACTACAAAACTCCACTAATGCAATTATAATCAATCACTTGCAAGATAATTAACCACAAGATTCCTTCAGAAACCAACCACAATATAATCAATCACTCCTCCCATCATTTCTCATTATTAATGAATCTTTATTTATATTAGATTATTACCAAGCAGTCTTATTCCCTTAGGTAATTTCATTGTTAGAAATGTGAGAAATGGAATAATCAGCTATAAAGTATTAACATCTATGTCAACTTTTTTGATTCATGTAGGAAGTCAGAGTTGTAAGTGTTTCTGTTTTACATGTATGGTTTCTTCCTTGTGCTCTTTTCCAACAGCCTCCATTCTTATCGTTTGTTCAAATTATATGCACATTAATATGATTGATTCAGAAAACCACAAGGAAACTGCTAGCCTTCATACTCAGTTTTTTGGGTTATCTACCCATTAGAAATTTCTAACTGAACATATATCAAAACCTTCAAAACTTAGAAATTATCAAAAGCATGCATACATGAAAAGAAGCTACAAATTAATTGTTATTCCACTCCTACAGCCTAAAGGGTTAAACATATGTATCAAAACCAAAAAGGAAAGGAAAATTATCAAAGACAAAAAGATAGAGACTCGTTATAATTACTGTCTAGCATTTATGTCAGTCCATATTTCTAACTCCCACAATACTAATCATCATATGAGAAAAGTTTAACATAATATTCAAAATCCAAACTCACCAACATAAATAAATCCAACACAAATACAAGAACACAATATGGCAGATCAAAGAAGATTGGTCTCTTCTTCCATATATTATCCATTTGTTTGCCTATTTTCTTCCTTTTCTTACCACATTTTCCAAAATCGTTGACATAGTTTTTCCGTTCGAGAGAAACATTGCGACTAGTCATGATTCTAGGAATTTGCTCATGCTCCTCATTCCCATCAAACCATGATTTCTTTGTCCTAAATGGATGAGATGTAGGTAGAAAGCGTCTGTGACCCATGTATGTACACTTACTACTGTATTTTAACCAGCAAGAATGTGTGTTTCACTTCAAACTGGACATGCTTTTTTTTCCTTTCATAGTACATCCAACAAGGTTTCCATATGTGGGAAAATCATTGATGGTCCACATCAAAATAACTCTTAGATAAAAAAAAGACTTACTGAAAGCATCAAAAGTGTGCACACCAATATTCCATAAATCTTGAAGATCTTCTACTAGAGGTTGTAAATACACATCGATATCATTCCCTGGTTGTTTCGGGCCGGATATTAACAATGCCAAGAAGATATTTTCTCTTTTCATGCATAACCATGGTGGTAAGTTGTAGGTCACAAGCATGACTGGCCAACAACTATATGTACTGCTCAAACTACGAAAGGGATTAAAACCATCTGCGGTAAGTCCTTACCTAAGATTACGCGGATTAGATGAAAAAGAAGGCCATTTCTTATTCACCAACTCCCACACCACAAAATCTATAGGGTGACGCATCTTCCCATCATTACTCTTATTGTTTTGATGCCACCTTAAAGCTTCATCAACTTTGGCAGAATTAAACATACTCCTAAACCTCGGAATTATAGGAAAGTATGACAAAACTTTAGCAAGTACACCCTTTTTATTATATTTTCACGTTCATCAACTTTTCCCCTTGAAGAGCCACATCTTGGGCATTTCTCCAAATGTTCTCTCTATTTTCTAAACAAGCAGCAGTCATTCACACAAGCATGAATTTCTCATACCCTAAATCAAACTCTTTGAGAAGCTTTCTTACTAAATACATAGATCTTGGAATCACATTCTCATCTGGCAACACATCATGTAAAATTTCTAAAAGTTTAGTAAAGCTTTTGTCAGACCAACCACTCTTGGTTTTAACTCTATACAAAAATAGAATGGTTGATAACTTTATGTATTTGGTACAACCTGGATACAAAATAGTTTCAGCGTCTCGTAACGTATCCATGAAATCCTCATCTCTCCCTTCAAAATCCCTAAAATTTTCGTCTTCAAATCCATAAGTTGATTCATACATGTTGTGTGTGTATGATTTGTTTAATTCATCTATTTTATCTTCTCTAAGTATTTGTTCTTCATGGTGATACCAAGTTGTATAGGTTAGATCTATTCATTTTATGACTAAATGCTCAAAAACCATGTCATTAGATTGATGACACTTATTTTGACATCTTTATAAGGACATAAAGTTTTCTCTGCATAATTTGCATTTCTTTCTGCTATCTTGACAAAAATTCATGCTCCTTCCTGATACTCTTTTGTAGCTCTATCAATTAAAACATCAACTACTAAGATATATATTTATGATTATAGTTTTACACTTATCTTAAATAAAGTAACCAATCTTTTTACCTTTTGCAATGCACCTAATCTTTATCCATTCCGATAAGTTGACTACTAAAATGTAGATATAATTATCCTTTTTATATTTTTCTTTCAACTTATCAAAAGGAAAAGAAAAGAAAAAAATACATGATCACATACGACTAAAGGATAAGTAAAACTATTGGCTAAATGAGCATTAAAGTTTCGTGCCTAGTTTTTTTATGAGTAAAGTAATATAGAAATTCACTCGTACAAATCTACCAATCAATCAAACTAATAACATAAGAAAATAAAATCTAGCAAAATATCTTTATAGTATCTTCACTCCACGCCACGCAAGTTCTTTGCAACAAGCTCTTGAGAGGGTCTCTATTGTTTGCAATCCTGCACATATTTTATTAAACTACAATTAGGCCAAACTGAAATAATAAACTAATTCATCATCTAGCAAATGTCATAGTCTTTTGGAGAAAGACCCAAATTCATCCACAATAGAAACAATGGATAGCTATAAAATTATAATTCCACTCTATCTTTTGGAGAAAGCAACCATATAGATGGAGAATGATTTAAAGATCATCAATATCATTTCTAATACTTCACATATAGTTAAGACAATCATATGGGTCAATTTCATATTGTCCTTACATATGTAGTATTAAGAAACTACCATGGCTTTCTCTTTGACATCCAAGGGAAGGCCTAACTTATGGAAGAAGAAAAATGAAAATACTTGTTTTGACAAAAATTATCGGTTTGTTTCTTCTATGTGAAGAGAATCATTCGGGTTAAGAAAGAACATTCAAAGAAACCCCCAACGCCGTGATTGAAAGGACAAGACATGCATTCATCAGACAACGAATGAATTGAAGAAACAGAGCAAAGAAAACTTGATCTTTTTGTTTAGGAATGACAATTTTTTCTTAATTAATTAAGGGGAGGACTTGGAGTTTTCCTTAAATAATCCACCTTTCTTATCTCACAATCATTAAAATAACATAGAAATACATTTGGTGGCTTTTCAAGAATTTGCTAACAAACTAAAAACTTGAATGATGGATTTTCTCTAAACATAATGCTTATGCTAAAAATTATAAAATTCAACATCTAGCACATGATTACTTTTAGAGTTTTTTTTGGTAAATGAATATATGTATTAACCAAAAGCGACTTACAAAATACACAAGGGCATACCCCAGAAGAAAAGCTTAAGGCAAAAATAAGAACTAAAAGGCCTAAGCCTACACAAGGTAGAACCAAAAGAACGAGGGGGTAGAAAGTGTCAAAAGAAAGCCTAAGAATGCAAAATAAAAATAAGAAAAGAAAGGCCAACAAAGAGCCACCGTTCGACCCAAAATTTGGCAGCACCTCCCCTGAAAACTGTCTAAACCTCAAGACACGAAGCACCTACGAAAAGACAAAACTAAAGCAGTAAACAAGCAGCAACAAACAGCACTATGAGTGGATATTGAATGTATTGGTGCTTTGAGTTTAGGTATATTCCCTCAAAGGAGTAGGTAGCATATCTTCTTACTAAATCCTTCTCTTACCAGCAATTTTGCTATTTTAAGACCAAGTTACATGTGAGACCTTCTCCCATGAGCTTGAGGGGGAAAAATAAGGATCAAGTCACTACCTCTACATCACTGCTTGCTTAGCATGCCAAACAGATAATGACTTAGTTAGTTCATGTGGCTAAGTGAGTGTGTGCATGCAAGGTGACAATGCACACCTCATCTTACCACATCATCAAGTTAGTTACTTGCAATCATTGATAACTTTATTTTTCCTATTATTGTGTATGCTATCACCATTTATGTGCCTTAACTAATCCTCCTTTCGGTTGTAATTAGCTTAGGATTAAGCTCCCCAATATATGCCTCTTGTCTGTGTAAGATTGTTTTAAGCTAGTATTGTTAAATCAATGAAAGTCACCATCATCTTCTTCATCTCTGTGTATTAATANTATATATATATATATATTATTCGTGAAGTTGAACAATATTTGTGTCCTAACTAGGTGAGAAAAACTTCTTCTTCAACTCGTTCATGTGCTATGATTAAATTAATTTATATGTTGCTGGGATTAATTTATATGTTGCTGGGATTAAATTAATTCTAATTTCTTTGCTAAGTAAACCTAGGGCTGTGTGTATGGTTATAAATAGAATGTTAGACTTAGGATTTTGGTGTGCAGAAAAGTATGAGTGGATATTGAATGTATCGGTGCTTTTGAGTTTTTTTTAGAGAAAGATATCGTTAGAGCATGTAATTTGTACTTTAATAGTGGATCTGTTGTGGGCATAGTCAATTTTGCAAAATCACGTGTAAAAATTTGATTGTGTTTTGTTCAGCATTTTTCTTTTTTTTTTTTTGTCGCATCCCGTTACCACAATTTCTATCAAAGGCCTAAGGTTTCAGAAGTTTCGAAGTCGTTTGAGGTTTGAAGGTCTGCACTTTTAATATTGAAGGCTAGGTGCGTATCTTGATTGGTGTATCTTGAGACATTAGTTTTTGTTTTCATTTTGCTTAGTTAACGAATTTTTTACTGCCTTTTTCTCTCTTGGAGTCAACGTTTTGTCGTGGTGCTAATTAATTTGTTGATTCTATTTTGGTTTACTGCTGGTTAGCAAGAAGAGTTTTTATTGTCATTAAGGTTGCTGAGTGTTATATAATTCCTTCAAAGACTATTCGCTGTTATGATTCAAACATAAAAACATATTGGGTAAACATGGAGTGTTTTAACTTTGCTTGAATCTGTTAAGAAAAAATACATAGCGGAGAAAGATGCAAAGTTTGGAGAGTACAAAATTTGAGGTGGAGCTATTTAATGGGAAGAATAATTCTAGTTTATGGAAAAGTACGATAAAATATATTCTAGTACAACATTGATTGTTCATGGCGTTAATGAAAAAAAATCAAAGAAACCGGCTACTATGTCCAATGATGGTTGATAAGAACTTGAGATGAAAGTCATGAGACTATTAATTAGATTATGCCCAACACTAGAAACAAAGCATAATGTATTGAATGAAACTTCACTAGTGGTTTTATGAAAAAAGTTAGAGATGATATATATGTCCAATCACTCATAAACTAATTGTATTTGAAAAAAAGAGTTATACGAACTACATACGGAGGAAGGTACTGAATATCATAGATTTTTAATAATTTTGAGTAAATCGACTGCACAACTGGTTATTCTTGTTGAGCTCGCTTCCAACTCATATGATGAAATAATGAAGATGTTATTGGTTGAAAAAGAGTCTCTCAAGATGGAGGAAGTAACTGTAGTATTGTTAGAGAGTGAAAAGTTCAAAAAACCATTAGTTTAGGGTGATAATTATGCATTAATAGTGATTCTGATTCGAGTCAAGAAAAAAGTATGTCGCGAGATAATTTTAGAGATACATCATGTAAGACTCCTATTTTTTGTCAATACTATAAGGTCAGGGTGACTGATACCTTAATCACATTTATTTCTTTTGAAGTACACTATAAGCGTCCTATATTATACTGTGACGTTACATATATTTTTAGCATAATTAGTTGTATAGTATACTTGAAATTCATGCAAAATTTGTGTTAAGATTTTTAGCGTGAAAGATAATATTTTAGGTTATTGTAGGAGTATATTGATCATATTATAAGGTTTATTTAGATGTGACTATATGCATTAAATTTTATTTCAAATAAATTATGACATTAATTCTTTTAGAATTTAAAATCTCCCAACATAACCGAATATTCTAATTTGTATGAGACATGCAACCTTACATTTTTTTATATTTATATAAAAAATGCCTAGATAAAGCTTAGATACCCAATTTTTTTTATTTCTTTTGAATTTTAAAATGGTTTGAAAAGCTCTAATTTTTGCAATCTCAATTAAAAATCAATTTAAATCATATCTCATCTAAATCATCTTTTGATTTGCACGATCATGTAAAAGAGATTAGGAGAACTTCAGATTAAGGAAAAAGATGCTTGTAACTATGTCATACGTAACTTAAATCATTCGTAAATTCAAAATACGTATGTTTATATGTTCTTGAAAATATTTTGTGTGAGTGACTATTGGTAATGATTGTGATCAAGACTCTTTGGCAGGGTGTTTCTCGCTGATTTGGTTGAAGATGGAGATTATTGTGAGACCAACCGATGAGGATGGTTAGTTTTATAATTTCTTTGCACAGGGAACTTAGGATTATGAATGTGTGGCTATCGATACAATGTTAGACTTAGGATATTGGTGTGGCAGAAAAGTGCAAGTGGATATTGAGTGTACGGGGGATTTGAGTTTTTGAAAGAGATATTGCTAGTGTGTAATTTGTTCGTTGATAATAAGTGCCGTGGATGTAGGAATTTTGAATGAACCACGTGAAAACTTATTATGTTTGATCTAATAGTTTTCTTTTTCTACCTCATCCCATTACAATCTTATATGTAATTTAAAAAAGTCCAATCAATAAAATTAAATATGATTAGTCATAAAAAAGAAAGAGGTATAAGACTTATTATTATCATAATTCATCTCTAACAATATTATCATAATGGACCAGACCAGAAGGCACACTACAAGAGAAAAATGTTACGATAACGGTCAAAAAATGTTATCGTAGTATTTTGATAACGTTTCCCAAAATGCGATATTAGTCAATGTTATTAAAAGTCGGAACCTATGATAGCGTTTTTTAAACGCTATGGTAGGGCAACAATAGTGTTTTCTAAAAGCTATGGTAGGGCTACCATTGTGTTTTTTAAATGCTGTGATAAGTTTTTTATGCATTTTTTTATCTCTTTGATAGCATTTTTTGAAAGCTTAAATGACATTTGATAGCTTTCTTTTCATGCTATAAAATGTTGTGAAACATGTTGTTACATTTTCCATAAGGTTTTGTTAATGCTATGAAATAGCTTTGATAATTTTTTTTTGTTACTTATTCTTGCACTTGTACAAATATAAAAATAATTAACTTCATGACAATATCACAAAATGACAAAATCACATCATTTTATTTAATTACTCAAAATCATTACATATTATTCTACTAGAAATCATATCTCAAAATGATAATTACATATTGATTTTTTCATAGAGCAAGCCAAAATAATATATCCTAAGGAAAAAATTAAAACTAGTATAAGTTCACATCTAAATAAATCTTACAACCACATTGCTTAAAATGAGTGTTTCCATTGGGACAGTAGCCACCGGGGCATTCGTCCATGACAATTATGGTCCTGGCTCGTCTAGAGCATAAGCTCTTGTCCAGACACTTCACCTTGTAGCATGCGCCACACCCTTCACCGTTTCAGAAACATTACCATTTTTATGCAATAAAGGGTTGTTATTTACATCTACAGGTTTTTCCTCTCTCGCTCTCTCACAATTTGAAATGTTGTTAAAACAATGGAAATAATGAATACTTTAGAGCCAACATTTATATACTAATAGTTGTGTCTAAAAATATCACCTCTGCCAACATTTATACACTAAATATATTACACCAACTTTCATATCAAATGGAGAGAACAAAAGATGCCTTACTAAACTAGACAAAAGGTGATGAGAAATGGGAAGAAACTTATAGTTCATGGAAATGACTTCTACCTGTCCCATACAAAAGATGATGAGAAATGGGAAGAAACTTAGGAATGCATAATTGTCTTCTACATGTCCAATTTCTTGCTATCTGTCCCATTTCTACAATTAATTCTAACAAAAAGTATTTAACATGAAAATTCTCTTTAAAGGATAACTAAACTATTATTTTACAAGCTCATCATTGCTGTAAGAAGATATTATCTGCATAAGACACAACATAAGAAACTAAATGCTACCACTTAGAAAATGAAAGGGTACTCATGCTAATATCTAGATCACCTTATTCAGTATGTGAGCTTTAACTTTATTAACCATTCCAAAAAGCATTATCATTAAGTAAAACAAATTTATTTAAGTTTCTGATACATTTTTAGTTCCCAAGAGAGGGGCTACAGAAAAGAAACCAGCTGTAGATTGTAAGCAACAAACATATGTGATAGGCATGTTTTACCTTGAAGCTTTTTGGCCTTTGGAATAATAAATTTTTTATCAGTAGTGGGTGAAATATGATACAAGTTGCCTATTGAAGAATAGGATTGTAAAGTTCCTCTACAATCAATGTAAAAATAACAATATCATCATGATCATGGTTAGGCAACACATCTAAGAAAAGAGAAGAGAAGGCCAATGGCAACAAAATTTGGCAGGTAGTAATGGATCTAAGGGGTAGAGTTATACCCCATAATCATGCTCTCTTTTTCCTCTGTATCTCTAAATAACAGATATGGTAGATGGTAATAGAAAGGGGTTTGCATGTTGCTTTTCAGCATCATCTTCATCGACGATGAAATTTGGCATCTTATCCTACTATTTTTTTTTGGTAAAAATATAAAAACAATTGGTCTTTTATCTATAAAGCATTTAAATTCATTTGACTACTTTAAACTGCAAACCCACAATGCTTATCGTGCATTGAAAAGGAATCTCCTAATGCTTACCTTCATCTCCTCCATAATTCCAGTTGCATGCTCTATACAACTGTTAGATTCTCATTCCTAATTCTCAATACGCCTATGGAAGAACTTACATTAACAAAGGAAACAATAGATTTCAATTAAATATAGAATGGGAAATTAAAAAAATAAAAGACAAACAAGATAAGTTCATATGAGTGTGCAAGAGAAAGTCTGATGTACTAACAAACAAGATAAGTTCTAATGTTGTGGGATGTTGATTTGTAAGGTATGGTTGAGAAAGAGAAAAAGACTACAAAGAAGGTGAATCAGATGAATGATCTGATCTAGAAGCAAAAGAGATAGGAGAAAGCAATGGTGTGTAAGAAGTTGAAGAACGTTTTGTATTTAGTTGATGTGCATATTGTAAAGGAAGAGCAAAACTTATTTTGCTACTTTCACAGTGTGTGGCATTATAAGATACATGCTTGATAGATTCTTTTGAGTTATGAAATGGGCCAGAGAGTTTGAATTTACTGATTCTACTTCTAGTTTTGATAAATCATCATATATCCATTGATGTGTTTCAAATATAACTCAATTGACAGTAATTCTGCTATTACTCACAAGTGTATTAGTCATTCAATACTGCATTCTTATGACATAATATTTCAGATTCCTATGATATAATCACTCAGATTTCATAATTCAGACCTGTTTGTCAATGCAAAATTTTTAAGCATTCAAAGATACACATTAGCTTTGGTCTGCTATCACAAGTTTTGCATTCTGGATGATTAAGCATTGTTTTTATCATTCAAATACAGTTATGATTGTTTCTCTTTCTAATTCAATCACAATGCTTATCATTCAAAGATAGCAGACTTAATATTTTAGCAACTAAGAAACTAATAAACTGTTAGTTGACTTATAAAATATGAGGAAGTACAATAAGATATTCACAAGGATAGTAAAGAGATTGGGTAGTCAAACATCTATATAAGATAACGTGGGCATAGTCAATGACTTAAAGAGATTGAAGTCAAAACTAATTAAAAAGGGGACAATGAGAGAGATGGTCTAATGGAGAGGTAATTAAAAATTTAAAATTGTTGAGAGTAAATCAAACTCACTTGCGGTCTCCCTGAGTTAACACATATTCTAGAATCTTTGCCAAAATAGATGCGAATTGCTGTTCATCACCAAGATTTGTAAAAAGAAGCCTGCAAAAATTTAAGTAGAGTTCACCTTATAGATTAAAAATAAAAATTCAACCTCTTCACATACTGATGAATATCAATATCCAATCGGTAGATGAAGTATAACTTTAACCCCACATTGACGATAAGATCTCTATTGGGAGTCTCATACTCATCTTAGACAAAATGAATCCCAGTGAACTTTGGAACTCTTCTTCTGGCTTAATCAAAAGAGTACTTGATTCACCTGAAAGAAAATCATTAAAATATTACATATATAGGAAGCTGAAGAAATGAAAATTTTAAAAGTAAAGCTTTATGTAAAGGACATAAAGCTTTAAAACCATTAGTTGTTCCAGCAACCAATGCATACCCCATTACCACAAATTGATAACCATAAGATTAGAGAGATTAGTAAAATCTAAATTAGAAACCAAAGAACCATAACGAACTCATTTATCAAAATAAAACAAGGGCAAAGAAACTTAACTACAAGCATAAAGAGCTACGAGAGAGAATCTGTAATAGAGAGTTGAGAGGTTGCAAGTGAGACATACAAGAGAGGTTTAGAGAGAGCTTTTACTCGCAAAGAGAGAGGTTCAAAGAGACCTTCATTGCTATTAAAGCACCTTCAGATCACCACCAAATAATCTCAAAAGCAACCTAGAAATTCGTCTAAATAACATAAAAACCAAACAAAAATCACAAAAACATAAAACCAGACAAACCTCAGAAAAACATAAAACCATACAAAAATCACAAAAATCCGACACGAATTTGAGATTAATCCTTGCAGAAAAGGGGAAGTCCTCGAAGAGCTTGTACACGAATATGCATAATCAGATAAAAGTAGGGACAGTATAAAGCTTCTATAGAAAGATTAGAATTAGGGATTTACCTTAGAGAAGTTGGGATTGGGAGGAGTTTGCGCTAGTAAACAAAAACCATAGAGCTTAGAAAGAGAGCTGAGATAAAGAGCTTCAAGAGAGAGCCATCGGCAGGACAGATCTAGGAAGAGCTGAGAGAGGTAGCTACGCAAGAGAGCTCAGAGAAAGTGCTACGAGAGAGAATCTATAATAGAGATTTGAAAGAGAGAACTGCAAGAGAGGCATTGTGAGCTTCGTCGACGAGAGGGCTTCACCTTGTGAAGAGAAAGCTCTGTGAGCTTCATCCCAGAGAGATCTCTCTATGAGCTTCGTTGCTGAGATAGTGAGGGTTAAAGAGAGAGGCGCTGTGAGAGATTGATTTTTTTTTCAATTTCTTTTAGTTTAATTAGGAGGGTATGGGATTTTCATTCCCCGCCCTTTGTCCCCGCGTAAAGAATTCATTTCATTACATTTTAGTTTAAAACACGGTCATTGAGTGCTTTTAAAGCACATAATTTTTGTTGTGGCCATAACACCCACAATAGAGATGACATAACATGCAAAGCAAAGATGCTAATAACCGACGTCTATGGTGCGTGTTCTTAACATGTTGTAGGCGCCAACATTGTTCTTGATAGAGTATATACACAACAAACTAAAGTGAGCTAGAAGATTGATTAGATGCACTAGGGGTGTAAGATGACGTCTAGCATGAAAATGAAGTTTGATAAGTATTGGGGAAGTTTTGAGAAAGTGAACTCTTTAGTGTCTGTAGCTGATGTACTGTTTGACCCATGATTGAAAATGAAGTTCATTGATTATTGTTTTTCAATTTTAAATGATGTTGGTGTTGCTAAAGTGTCAACAAAGAATGTTGAGTTGGTTTTGAGAAGATTGTTTGATGCATATAAGGGTGATGTAATGATAGAAGTCAAAGATGCATCATCTTCTCAACATGTGGTTCGGGATGATGAAAATGACTTTGAGTACCGGTGGGCATATACTTGATCAGTATTATTGCTCATTGGCTCCTAAAACTGTCCAAGCCCTTGTTTGTTTACAAGATTGGTTTGAATCTTCGTAAATCGACATTGTTGAACCACTCGAGTATAGTGAAAACTGGATAAAGGTATCTCATTTTAGTTTTTTTATTAGGTTAAATTTTAGTTGTGCTATTAATCTTAATGTATATTTTTTATTTGTTATTTAGAGTTGGTGACTAAGGAGGAGTCCATAATAGTGGAGGACGATGCCAAGTAGTGACGACGGGGGAGCTACTGTTTAATTGCTTCATTTTACCATGTTATGTTAACTTTATGTAATATTTTTATTTATAATATTTTGGTTGTGGTAGATTCATGCCAAGGTAGACCTTTGGGCCTTATGTATTAGTATTTTTAAGTGTTTTATGTGGTATATTATAGGTACGAATGGTTTGGTAATTTTTTACCCCTTTTTTACATATTTTTTTTCTGGCAGGGCAAAACCACAAAACCAAATCGAACCGAACCAATTTTGTGCGGTTTGGTCTGGTTTGGTTTATGTAGAACCGGCGATTCAGTTCGGTTATGATATGTAAAAAATAAATTTTACGGTTTGGTTCTCAAAATACTTCTAAACCGAGCTAAACCGAACTGATTACATCCCTAATATGCACACATGCTGTATCCATGCAAAGTTGGTTACCTAACCTAACAACGTTCATTTAGTTAGGTAGTTGATTGAGCTTCTAAAAATCTATATATATATACACACACACTATAAAAAATATAGTGTTCTACAGGAAATAAAATACAAGAGTTTCTTTGTCCTTTTGTTGAAAACTCAAAACAACAAGAGAATTAAAAATCATGTAAAATTTATTTATGTAAAAAGTGAAAAAAATGGCAGGGGCAAAATAGAAGCGCGAGATCACTTAAGCAAAAATTGGACCCCAATTTGATCGAAAACTCATTTCCCTCTCGAGCTCTCATTTCCCTCTCGGCCATCATCTCTGAAAGATAACAAATTCATGATTTTCTTCTCCATTTTAGAGAAGCTCTGAAAATCCTTTAATAGAAGCTCACAATTTTCTCTCCAAAAATCCTTTCTTCTCTACTCGCCATTCTTCTCGTGAGCCTTCTCCCTTTCAGACGACATATGGCTGGAGTTCGATGGAGCTTTTCCCTCTCAGACGACCTAGGGCTTGAAGATTCTTAGTGATTAGCTTCACTCTCACTCTCTCGTTCAAAGACAGAGGAACTAGGGTTATAGATTGATTTTCAAGTTTGAGCTTTAAATTTTTGCATGTCGTCCTTCTGAAAAATTTCTGTGAACCGAAGGCTTGTTAATTCGAAACATAAAATAGAGGGTTTGTTAGAGAGATATACAACGGGTGGCTAAATGATTTCTTGAGATGAAGTCAATCCCCTTTAACTGAAATGCAGAACCTGCATTAATTTATCTTGATTTTAAACGCAGGACTTACAAATTATTCTTGAATATATTACTGTAGTTTTTTAACTTGACTTTAAACCTGGTAGAATGTTACATAGTCTACATTTAATTACTAAAATTGTTTAAAGCTTCTGTTTTAGCTATATATGTGTGTTTAGAAAACTATATATGTGTGTTGCATTCGTTGCACTATGTATTGCATCAACTGCAAGTGTTTTTCCAATCTACTCATATATGTGTGTTTTAAAAAAACTATATATGTGTGTTTTAAATGTAGTGTGGGTTGTATTAGCTTAGATAAAGAGCAGCCACTTGTCAATGAACCATACCCACATGGTTGAGATGGGGACACTAGCCGACTCTTTACCTTTGCACTAATAGTTGTTCCTTTAGTCTTTGTGCCATATGAGGATACATTTATGTGTTATCCTATGTCCATGGGTAGTGTCCACAAAAAATACACATAAATTCTTCATATAATGATTCTATTCAATATATATTATATATATACAAGATAAATGTATACATGTTTATTTGTAAAAATTGAATAATTTTGATATGTTTTATTTAGCGCCTACAAGTACGAACTAAATTTATGCAATTAATATGTTTCTTATATTTATAGTTGTAGTTTCCATGATGGATAAAGATTGGGTGCCTTGTAAGAGGTAATGAAAATTAATTCTCACGCTAGTTCAATCTTAGTATTGAAAAAGATATTTTAAGTACTTAGATTTTACTTTTGAATTAATAGAGTTTCGGACGAGTACAGGCAAGGAGAAAGACAATTCATTAGAGAGGCCATGGCTAATGCAGATCATTCTGAAAAAATTACGTGCCCTTGTAGGAAATGTAGGAACATGAGTCATCAATATCCGAATGATGTTTTTGAGCATTTAATTATCAAAGGCATAGATCCTACATATACAAATTGGTATCATCATGGAGAACCTGTTAGGTATGATGAAGATGATGAAATGGATGCGGTTGATGATGCTTATAACTTATACAAAACCACATATAAACATGATGAAGAGTATGTGGAGCATTCTAAGCGAAGAGATGAGGACTTTAGCAAAACATTAGATGATGCCAAGACCCCTTTCTATCCAAGTTGTACGACGTTCATAAAGTTATCAGCTATTGTGAGTCTTTACAAACTAAAAATTGTAAGTCAGTGGACTGATAAGAGTTTCAATACTCTTTTAGAGACTTTGGGTGATATGTTACCACCTGAAAAATGTGCTATCCAATACCACGTACTCTGTGAAAAAATTTCTTAGAAAATTTAATTTGGGGTATACAAAAATTCATGCATGTGAATGATTGTTGTCTCTTTAGAAAAGAGATGGAAAATCTGGAGACATGTCCGAAATGTGGTTCTTCAAGATGGAAAACTGATAAACGTACAAATAAAATTAGAAAAGGTGTTCCAGAAAAAGTTCTACGTTATTTTCCTGTGATTCCAAGGTTTAGGATAATGTTTCTGTCTCCAAAAATGGCTGAAGCTTTAAGGTGGCATTCCTACGACAAAAACAATGATGGGAAAATGCATCACCCAGTAGACTCTATGGCATAGGACTTGGTGAATGATAAATGACCAGCTTTTTCAAGTGATCCACAAAATCTTAGACTTGGCCTTGCAACAGATGGTATCAACCCATTCAGGAGTCTAAGTACCAACTATAGCTGTTGGCCACTCATGCTTATCACATACAACTTATCACCATCTTCGCGCATGAAGAAAGAAAATATCATGTTGACATTATTGATTCCTGGTCCAAAGCAACCTGACCATGACATTGATATTTATTTGCAACCACTCATAGAGGATTTGCAAGAACTGTGGAATAATGGTGTGCAAATGTATGATTCCTTCTAGAAGGGGTTTATCAATTTAAGGGCGATTTTGTGTGGACTATTATTACTTTTCCAGCTTATGGCAATCTTGCTAGATGCACAACTAAGGGAAAGAAGGCATTTCCTACTTATGGTATAAATACTCACTCACGTTGGTTGAAATATAGCAAGAAGTGCGCATATATGGGGCATAGACGTTTTTTGCCACCAAATCATCATTTAAGGACAAAAAAGTCTTGGTTTAACGGAACTGAAGAGAAAGATAATGCACCTAGAGTCATGAATGGGAGTCACCATTGCTCGAGAACTTAGTGACTTTGTGAATGATTTTGGTAAAGGTGCTAAGAAGAAAGGAAAAAAGACTAGGGAAATTACTACCATTTGGAAGAAAATATCAATATTTTTTATTTACCCTACTGGGAGGTACCCATTTTCTAAATTTATATTTACATAACAAACTAATTGGCACAACTTAGTAAGATTTGACATTAAGCCATATATATTTTATTTTGTTGGGGTTAGAGTTGCACCATAATTTAGATATCATGCACATTGAAAAGACATTTGTGAAAGCCTTCTTAGTACATTGTTGAACATGAATGACAAATCAAAAGATGGGTATAATGCTCATTTAGATTTAAAGAACATGAGAATTAGTACTTGCATTCACAAAAAGGGTGATAAGACTTATCTTCCAGCAGCTCAACATTCACTATCAAAATATGAGAGAATTATTTTGCAAGAGACTATTTAATCTCAAGTTACCCGATGGCTATAGCTCAAATATCGAAAATTGCATATTAGTGAAAGAATGCAAGATATTGGGACTGAAATCTCATGATTGTCATGTTCTAATTCAGCAGTTGCTTGCTACTGCTTTAAGGGGATTGCTTCCAACGGGACCAAGAAGTGTGATTCATATATTGTGCTCATTTTTAACAGACTATGTCAACGTGTTATTGGAAGAGAAAAAATGAAATATTTGGAGGATGAGCTCGTTGAGACGTTGTGCATATTGGAAAGATACTTCCCCTTTCCTTTTTTGACATCATGACTCCCTTACTAAGACATTTAGGAAGAGAAGTACATTTATGTGGTCTTGTCCAATTCTGTTGAATGTATCCTTTCGAACAGTAACTTTTATTATTTATTTTAATTTATATTTACAATGATCGTGAAAACTATATTGAGTTTGATTTAGTAGTTTGCTTATAGATATATGAAGATACTCAAAGGATATGTTAGGAACCATGCACGACCTAAAGGATGCATTGCAGAATGCTATCTTGTAGAAGAGTGCACAAAATTTTGTAGTGAGTTTATAGAGCAAGCAAGTGAAATAGGACATCAACAATGTTGCAATGAAGAGTTTTCTAGTGATGTTATCCTAGAAGGTCGCCCAATATCAAAAGGAACACAAATTACCATGAGTGATGAATTATTGGAGAGTGCTCATCGTTGTGTCATGTTAAACATGTCTACAATTGAACCATTTATACAGTAAGTTATCTAGTCATTTTCTAGTCAACATGTAATGTCGTTTATATTAATAACATTGAAGTCCAATTACTTTAAACATAATTTGTTATGATACATTTGGAGGAGTTGAAGCAATCCAATATATCCCTTCAAAAGAATGGCAACCTATTGTGGAAGAGACATACAGAGATGTTTACAACATGGTTGAAAAAGAAGGTTATATGCCAACAATAGTTTAGGCTTTAAGCGTGACATGTTAACATTTTCAACTATAATATGTGAACATATCTTAACCTTATCTAACAGATTCACATATCTTCATCTTCAACAAATGAGCAAGACTTATTGAGATGGCTTGCAAATGGCCCTCGTAAAAATGAAATGTCATTTACTGGCTTCGTCATTAATGGATATCGATTTCACATAAAGGAAGTTGAAAAGTCTAGGCAAAATAGTGGTGTCTCTAGAGAAAATGATTCCTCCAATTGGTATGTTCTACTTAGATCCCCACCGTAGGGATTTCAAGAGATGGACATCATTGATGACAATGAAGATACAAGTAACATATAATTAGAATCTGCGACGTGTGGGATTGGCACAGATGATTGTTATGTAACATATGATGGTGGTGATATTAGTTTTGTAAGAGAGGATTGTGAGGACTTACTTGTAGCATGATCCATTTCCACTAAAGATTATGTAATTTTGTAAATATTCATCAAGGACACCTATTTTGTAATCTATGTATATATTCATCAAGTTTATCTTTTGTGATATGTGTGTATTCATCTATTTTCATTAATTAGTTGTTAAGATTGTTAGTCTTCTAGTTTATCTACTAGTTGATATTAATGTTTTAATCTTTTGACACATGTTCAATTATGGCTCCAATCCATAAGAAAAGGTCTAGCCGGAGGTCATCCCATGGGAACGAGCTACAACAAACAGTAGATCCACATTTAAATTCTCCTGTAAAATGTATGGGGGAGGCTGTTTGTAAGTTAATACCATGTGAGGAATCTCCTAGACATGAAATTCCACAATGTGATTCCCCTGAAATCCTTTTAGATTCACCCGAAAGACATGCATGGGGATCTAGTCTCAGAGTTGCTTCACTCAAACACATCAATCTCCTAACCACTCAGGACAACCTATTGGAGATAGCCAACATGCAAGTGACCTCCCACCACAAGTCCAACCAACATTGCTTGAAAAAGTTAAAAGAACGAGATGTCAAATAAAAATGAATAATATTGTCGTGGAGCCCGGTAGAAGACAATTTGTTATGACAAATCATTCAGGACAACCCATTGGAGAAGAGTCTATGAAACTATCTTCTTTTTTAGGTGTTATTGTCTAAGAGGTTGTTCCTGTTACACTTGTGGATTGGAGGAAGCTTCCTTCAAGAATGAGAGAAATTCCATGGAAATCTGTGCAGGTACTAACATTTAATGTTAAGTTTACCTTTCAACTTTGTTTATTGTTCTAGTAATGACTATATTTCTTACTGTGATAGTAGGCACAATACCAGATTGATGGCTTATGCAAAAATAAAATGATACAACAAATGGGTCGCCTTTGGTCATGTTCTAAATCATCGCTTGTGAGAAAAATAAGAAAAGCTGGAGATGATGAAGAAAAGTTATTGTCTTAAGCATGGTAACATCAAATCAATTCAGAACTGGAAAGATTTCATCAAATAGAAAACAAGTGCAAGATTTAAGGTAAGTACCACAAGTATTCTTTAAAATTTCATCATCATTGTGTTTGATATTGAATATTTGTTAATGTGTAGGCTACAAGTGATAAGTTCAAGAGTATAAAAAAACTTAGATCCCTCATACTTGTAGCTGTAAAGGATATGCCCGTCTGACTCATGAATTGGTAACATGTTTGTAAATTTATTCTGTTGAAGTTGTTAATTTCTACTTGTATTACTTAAACATTTTTTATTTTGTTTAGAAAAAGAGTAGTCCTAATCCAAGCTCGATAACGAGAGTTGATACTTGGATTGAAGCACATAAGAGAAAAAATGGTGAGCCAGTGAGTGCAGAAGTTGCTGAGGCTATTATAAGTACATTTTATATGTGAATGGTTGGGTATGTTTCATAAACTTGATGCTTTAACATTGAGTTTTCGTTATTTTAGCATAAACTGAAACAAGTTCAGGCTGAGCATCCTGAATCAGTAACACAAAATATGAATGATGACGGTGATTGTTGTGTTTTACAACAATCTAATTCTAAGATGAAGAGATTGGAAGATACATGTGAGAAGGTGAAGAAACCCGAAGCTTTATTATGGAGAACATGTTCTTATATGACTCGCATTGAAGATGCTTAGGATCTACAATTGCATGGCCCACTGACAAAGTTCAGTATGGTAAGATTTAATCATTTTTCTAATTTTTATTTGTATTGTTGTGCTGCATTAGGAGTTAAAGTAATGGAGATTATTTATATTTGTTAATCTTGACGTTATTATTTATGGTAAGATTTGTATCTGGAGGTATTTTCATCATTTAGTACTACTAGTTTTTCTGCTAAATTTTCTGATATTTTCCTAAGCCATAGCTGTACTAGTGTTTAATTAAGGGAATGCCTGAACTAGAAGTGTAAGCTTATTTGCAGGACTGTTTATATTTGATTATGCATGATTTGAGATTTAAGAGGCTGAAATTGACTTTGTTTGAGGCAGAATTTTGTCAAGTTATGCATACTAGAGTCGGTTGGTAGGAAAACCGTTATTTTTTATGTTGGTAACACGTGTTTTAAAGTTAAAGAATATTCTTTGAAGGTGGGGTGGGTATGGGTAGGGGAGGGGGGCTGTTAGAGGATGAATTATGTTTGGTTATTCATGCTTTGAGGTTTAAGAGAGTGAATTTTATCATTTTAGCATTATTAATTGAAATTGACTTTGTTTGAGGTCGAATTTTATCAAGTTATGCATACTATAATCAGTTGGTAGGAAAACTGTTATTTTTGGTGTTGGTAACACATGTTTTAAAGTTTAAGAATATTCTTTGAAGGTGGGGTGGGTATGCGTAGGGGAGGGGGGGCTGTTAGAAGATGAATTATGTTTGGTTATGCATGCTTTGAGGTTTAAGAGATTGAATTTTATCATTTTACCATTATTGATAGAAATTGACTTTGTTTGAGGCTGAATTTTATCAAGTTATGCATACTAGAGTCGGTTGGTGAGAAAACTATTATTTTTTATGTTGGTAACACATGTTTTAAAGTTCAAGAATATTCTTTGAAGGTGGGGTGAGTATGGGTAGGGGAGGGGGGCTGTTAGAGGATGAATTATGTTTGGTTATGCATGTTTTGAGGTTTAAGAGACTGAATTTTATCATTTTATCATTATTAATTGAAATTGACTTTGTTTGAGGTCGAATTTTGTCAAGTTATGCATACTAGAGTCGGTTGATAGGACAACTGTTATTTTTTATGTTGGTAACACATGTTTTAAAGTTCAAGAATATTTTTTGAAGGTGGGGTGGGTATGGGTAGGGGAGGGGGGACTGTTGGAGGATGAACTATGTTTGGTTATGCATGGTTTGAGGTTTAAGAGACTGAATTTTATCATTTTACCATTATTAATTGAAATAGACTTTGTTTGAGGCTGAATTTTGTCAAGTTTTGCATACTAGAGTCGGTTAGTAGGAAAACTGTTATTTTTTATGTAGGAAAACTGTTATTTTTTATGTTGTATAATGTCATATTATGCTTTTGACTTGTAGATGGTTAGATTATTAGACTAGTTTTTGGCTATTGTTGTTTTTTTATTAAGCTTTAGGTATTCAGAACATAAAATGGCTCTGTTTTTTTTAAGACTTTGGTGTTTGAACTAAATTTTATGTACAAGATGGTATGTTTATATTGTTTTCAGAATAACATAGGCATGTTGGTAAATGATGTGCTTCTTTTACCTTTGGGGGATTTTCCTCAAGATGTATGTAGCAGTAGGCAAAATTGTTGATGGGCAGTAGGCAAAATTATTGATGGGAAGAAATACTGCTATAATTATGCAACAGAATGGATGGTGTTATCCGGGATTGAATTGTTCAAGGTTATATGTTTGGTGCAAGATATTTGATTTGTTATCATAGTGAATAACTAGTGTTATTTTCTCAAAGCATAAAATTGTGATGTGAGCAATGTGAAATTATCTTAAACTTACTATCTTACTCTTTAAATGCATGACCTACAATCTCTTGAAGGTTTTCAATATGGCATCAAATTTTGAAGAGTAGTAGTGAAACTTTGAAGTTATTTTGTAGTGTTTGTCAAAACTTTCAGATGTTTTTTTTATTTTTTGAATTGTACATTGTATTAGTGGATTAATTACTAATACTTTTAGATGATAATTATGGATGGTACTTATGAATAATATTTTGTGAAAATGAAATGATGTTTGAATTCATTTTAGTCTAGTAATGTATTAATGTTGAATGATTAAATAGGTACGTAAATAGGTGCATATAAATTGATTGTAAAAAATAGCATTTATAAAATGCCAGGAAAATCTCTTTATAAGAAGCATAATTTATAACCAGAAACTATATCAATGATATTCAAAAAACCTTATGGTATTTGATTTAATAGGATACAAAAATATATGTGAATATTAATTCACGAGAATTATAAAGACATGTTGAATAAAAGTAACAGGAGTCGCAAAATCTCATTAAACAACGTTCTATAGGAGACCAAAAATTCTGTAAAAAGCGAGATACCACATGGGACTTTACAGGAGGCGTTGCGCCTCGTGAAAAATGCAGACGTTTAATATGAGGGGCTGTCACAGGCGTCGTATGATCCATGTGGATTAGTTTTCACGGGAATATCCGCTTTTTGTAGAATGTCATTTTTCTTGTAATGATGTGTGTAAACCTTAATTATATTGATGATGTATCTTGATTAAAAAAATACAAAAGAAGAGTGTGTATTCTTGCTTATTGAATACACTCTATTTGCCCCATATTTCTTCCGTTTTACTGTACGTCATCTTGGTATCAGAGAATCATGTTGTGATCTCTAATCAGTGGCTAGAGTCACCACATGCTGACACAATGTCAAAGCATGCAATGGTGGGATTGTTAAATAATTTTTGTGTGGAATAAGGGTAAATTACATATCCCCTTGTGCTTTGGCTACTCCATTGTTGAGGAATGGAATGGGAATGAAGAAAAGTGTGGTGGAGGGTTTGGTTTGTGCATCAGCTGTTTTGAAAGGGGTTGTGCCTATGTCAGAGGATGTGGCTGAGGCTGCCTTGTTTTTGGGCAGTGAGGACTCACTGACTCACCATAGCTCATTGAAGCTACACTTGAGGTGAAAAGTATCACACACTTTTGTGATGGGATCATCACTCTTGCTGCATGTTTGGCTCCCAAGAATTCTCTGTAGACGCTAACGTTGAATACCCTTTTGAAATTTTTATTGCCTGTCCCTAATATCGTCGGATCTAGGTTCCCAGTTATGCCAGTGTTATTGTACATAATGACGAGCTTCCAGTATTTTGATACGGCTAAATCAAATTTTGGTTGTAGATCTAGAATTTTCTCTAATTTTGGTTGTAGATTTGGCATTTTCTGTGATTTTGGTTGTATATCTGAAATTTTCTTTGATTTTTTTGGTTATATATCTGAAATGGATGACTTTGTAGATATGCCATTTTGGATTATGTTTCATACACTTAGTCTTTAAAAGCAGAGTTCTTGATATTTTTCGGTGATTGGTTTGGATTTTCTTTTGGATTCTGTTTCAAATTGAAATTTTGATAACTTTCATAGAGGGAAAATGCTGAGATGTTCCAGCTACCTCCCAGTGGTGACACATTCCAGTAGTTGTTGTTTGGTCTCCCAAATTCCCATCCATGACCAGTATGGTCATATGACAATTTTCCACTTATTGTTTGGAAGTTTTCTAGAGTAATTAACTGAAATATTGAAGTTCATGTACAGTTTATTTAAGCTAATAGAAAAATTCAAGTTTTAGATCCATAATTTTCTAAATATTGTTTTGTTCAAGATCCGATTGTGTCTCTATAATTGCCGTAAACACATCTTCTCAACAAATTCCTTGGACAAGAAGCAGTGACTGTTGTTGGGCATCCCCTTGGAGGAGACACTATCTTAGTAACTAAGGGGGTTGTATCACGTATAGAGGTATGGTTCCTATGGTTACGATTCTGATTTTTTGTCTGTGTCTTGTTTCTTTGTTATTATATTCTTTTACACACTAGTCAGAGGGATTTCTATATTTTGGTAAGCTTCGATTTGGATTTTTCACGAGGATACCTTTAATATGTATTTATTATTTTCAAAGGATTTTAATTGCAATCTAGGTCATGGACATGCTAGGACCCAGTTTTTGGGACATTTGGAATACACATGGGCAGTAGTAAGACAAATAATGTTTCTTTGTTCATCTTCTAACCATTTTTGTCTATGCATTTAAAATTGATTTAATCCATATTAGTCTGTTCATGTCTGCTAACAGGATGCCACCAAGTATGGTAGTTTGCATTGCAGTGGAGGCAATTTCAATCCTTGAGAAGGTTCACTTGAAAAGGTAAGTTTTTTGTTATCTTCTAGCCTTCTATGTATTCACTTTCTTGAAGTAATAGTTAGTTTCTACTGTAAATGATATTTTTCCTCCTTAAATAGGTTTGTGCATGGAGATGTGAAGCCAGAAAGCTTTTTACTTGGTCAAGCTGGGATTGCAGATGAAAAAAGGCTATATCTTATAGAATACAATCTTTACTTTATGTGATTTACAGAAACCGTAATAAATGGCATGGAGCCATGATGTGCATCTTGTATGCGTGGTTATTTGCTATCTACAATTTATTTCTTCTTAAATGGTTGTATGATGCTTATTGATCAAAAACTAACAAAATGAATTTTTGTATGTCTATTTGTGATTACTTGAACCCAGTTTAGCTTTGTTGCATAGTTTTGTTCATTGTATATTGGCTTATTTCTAAATCATAGTTTCTAGTTTTCTATTTTATTAGTTTCTAGTTTGTCACTCTCCTGAGCGGTTGTACCTGAGAATTATTTCCCTTGTGTATCTGTCTTTTCTTTGGTTAAAATATATTTTACCTTTAACCAAACAACTTCACGTGTACTAATTGTAAGGCATATGCAACATAATGGAAGGCCATTTCCCCTTGTGTATCTGAGATTTTGATGTTGATTTCATGTGGTTTTTCTCTGTTCTGAATCTTTTGTTCAACAAGTTTTATATGATTTGTGCCTTTACTTTCAAATATTATAACTGCTCTACTTGTCTTGCACCACATATTTATGTACATGTGATGTAGGTTTAGATCTATATAATCATTAGTATAATCAAAAGTACATTACAACCTACGGGAATTATACAATCTGTGGGGATTATACAGCCTGTGGGAATCATTCAACATCCGTGCACTTGCATTAAAATCGATTGTCCTTTTTTGTTATTCTACTTGTCCATGTGGTTTGATATTGCCTCACTGATGTTAGCGATTTTTTTAAACAGAGGGAGGACAAGTTTTGCTATTGGTACTTGTTTAGATTATCCATTACAATAAAAGAAGGCCAGAAGGAAAGGAAAACCTGCTTTACCAAAAGTTGGCCCTTATTTTCTTCTTTCTGCCCCTAGTCTTACATGCATTTAGCATTTGGATACATATATATATTTACTTTTTTTAGTCTCCTATATATGTGTGTGTGTTATATATTGAAATATCTCTAGATCTTTCAATATTGGAGGTTTGTATATTGGTTTTGCATTATCTAATCCTTACTTGATTTACTACCGGTACGCTTATTATCCATATGTTGTACACTTGATTTGTCACTGTCAGCATGCTTAAATTTGCATTATTGCGATCTACTTGGATTCTGATTCGGGATCTTATTATTTATCTTTATTACAGATTAGAGATAAAAATACATTGCAACACGATCCTGAGGGCACAAACGATACAGCTAAAGCAAACATTAAAAAGTACCATGATTAATGATCATTGAAGAAGCGTCTAAACAAATATAGTCCAGCAAAGGAAGCAATTCTCGTTCCATTCATTAGCAACTTAATAGTTAAAGAAGTCGATTGAGTTTAGAATATAAGGGATTTGTGTTGAAAAAAGAATATGCATATGTAGTGATACCAATGAATGATATGCTTTTTTTAAAGAGTTCTTATTTCATAAAGATTTACAATGATATTAATACGTGAAAATGATTAAGTATATAAAAATTTACATAAAGATTTACAATGAGATTAAAGGTCAAAAAATGATCAAGTGTAAAACAAAGTAATGATTGGGAGGGAGAATGGCGAAAAAGGGCTACCTTGTAAAAATGATTAAGTACATGAAAATAGTTGAGTTCCATCAAAACACGTACACGAAAATGGAAAAATAGAGAAAATTTCTAAGTGCATAAAAATATGGCTAAGTGACAGAAAATGTGTGAATATATAATTTATCGACTATGATAAAGTATGTGAAAATGTCTAAGTGTAATGAAATGACCAAATTTGTGAAAATGATTAAGTGTGTCAAAATAAATAAGTGTATGAAAATGTTTAAGTCACTACAAGAAATATGACATTCTACAAGAGACGGATATCCCCGCAAAAAGTAATCCACATGGATCATGTGACGCCTATGACAGCCTCTCATATTAAAAGTCTACATTTTTCGCGAGGCGCAACGTCTCTTGTGAAGACCCCTATGGTATCTTACTTTTTACAAGATTTTTCGACTCTTGTAGAACATTATTTAATGAGGTTCTACGACTCCTGTTACTTTTATTCAACATGTGTTTTTAATTCTCGTGAACTAATATTCACAGGTATTTTTGAATCCTAATAAATCAGATACCATTAGCTTTTTTGAAGCTCATTGAAATAGTTTTTGGTTATAAATTATACCTCTTATAAATAGCTTTTCCTAGTATTTTATAAATGCTATTTTTTACAACCTATTTGTACGCACCTGTTTACATACCTATATAAGTATTTAAAATTAATACATTACTAAACTAAAAGGCATTCATACATCATTTCATTTTCACAAAATATCATTCAAAAGTTCATCCGTAAGTATCATAAAAATAGTATTATTACTTAGTTAATCTACTAATGCAATAGTATCATCATTCGGTTAAAAAAACATCTAAAAATTTCACAGACACTATAAAATAACTTCAAATTTTCACTGACGGTTTCATATCTCAACTACTCAAACTTTGATGCCATGTTGAAAAGCCTCGAATGATTGCAGATCCTGCATTTTAAAGAAAATAGTCACTATACTTGTTTAAATTTCTCACAACTAATATACACTGCGATTACAAGTTGAACATATTAAGCCTTACGTAGCGAAAATCTAATACAAAATGAACATATTAGTTAAATTTAAAAGTACTATAAATTCACCAATGAACTTTTCTTTTCATAAATTACAAATTACAAAAATCAATAATTCTTCGAGGGGTTCACCAAAATATTTCACGTACAAAATCAATAATTCTTCGAGGGATTCACCAAAATATTTCACGTACAAAGTTAATCATTCTTCGAGGGGTTCACCAAAATATTTCACGTACAAAATCACAAAAAAAAACAATAAAACCGCCAAAAAAAGGAAAACAAATGCCAGGAACCGTAGATGTTTGGCCCAAAACTTCTGATATAGGCCCAAAACAGTCGGTATTGGTCCCGAAACCGCCGCTATTGGACCCAAAACCACCACTATTGGGAAAAACCACCGGTATTAGGCACAAAAACCGCCTGTATTAAGCCCAAAACCACTGGTATTGGTTAGAGAAACTGCCGTGATAGATTGGTGAATCCTAGTACATAATCGGTGAACCCCATTACGTAATTGGTGAACCCTAGTACGTATTTGATGAATTCCTTTCAAGAATTATTAATTTGTACGTGTTTGGTGAAACCCACTACGTAATTGGTGAACCCCTTCAAGAATTATTATTTTGTACATATTTCGTGAACCCCACTACGTAATTGGTGAACCTTACTACGTAATTGGTGAACTCGACTACGTAATTGGTGAACCCCTATAAAAATTATTTTTTTGTACGTATTTGGTGAACTCTACTACGTAATTGGTGAACCTCTCCAAGAAATATTCTTTTGTACATATTGATGAACCGCATTACATAATTGGTGAACACCACTACGTAATTGGTTAACTCCATGGTGAACCCCTCTGAATTTTTTTTTGTACGTACTTGGTGAACCCCACTACGTAATTGGTGAACCCCTCCAAGAATTATTCTTTTGTATGTATTAGGTGAACCCCACTACGTAATTGATGAACCCCTCCAAAAATTATTTTTTTGTACGTATTTGGTGACCCCACTACATAATTGGTGAACCCCTTCAAGAATTATTCTTTTGTACGTAATTGGTGAACCCCACTACGTAATTGGTGAACTTCATTACGTAATTGGTGAACCCCACTAAGTATTTGGTGAACCAAAAAAACCTAATACATGATGGATTTTGTGTGGCCCAGCTTGCTCCAAATGCAATCTAAGGGCCACAATAGCCATGTATCCATGCCGTGAATTTTTTCACGGCATGATAAAGTTTCCCCTTTAAATGAACTTTGTGCGGATTAATTCCAACATAGTCTTATTATCTCAGGCTTGATCAAATGTTAATGCAAATAGCTTATTTTCAATAAATAAACAAGATGTTTGTCTGATCAATTGATAGTTGATGGCTTTCTGCTTCCGATGGTAATACAGAGGACATTAATATTTTTCCAGTTGGTGTAAATGCTCTCCGCTTATTTAAGGTGACTTGATGATATATATCTTTTATCTATTTAGATTCCTTAGAAAAGAAGTTGTACCACAATTTTTCCAAGATTTTCAATGATACTGTCAGGTTAATGTTGTAAAAAATTTGGATCATTTTTATTATTGAATCAGGTAGCATATCCAGACATTGGAGGAATTAGATGTGTAGTAATAATATATAGAAGGAAATATTGTAGGAGCTAATTAATTAATTGACAATTCCACCCATTTGCTTCACGAGCAAAAGTTAATGAAATGTATAACCGTGATAGGTGTATCAACTTGAGTGGTCTAGCTATGTTAATTCTTATTGAATGAATAGCTTCAAGGTTGGTTAAGTTAGTTAGCAGGCATCTTAGCACACTCACTCACTGCCAGATGGAGCTAAATCATTGGCTGAGTGATGATGTGTAATGACTGATGTAATATCAGTCGTGTGAAATGGAAAGAAGTGTGAGAAGGTTGTTACTAAGAAAGTGAAGCTTAGAAGAGAGAGACTTGCTTAGCTGCCAAGAAAATACAATAAAGTTACATTTTCTCAGTCTATTTTGCATCGATTCTCTTTACATCTGTATATTGTACTATGATTAAACCTTGTAACCTCTTGGATATATAGTGGATTGACAGTGGTCACAATTGGATGTAGGCCTATTTCATTAATAGGATAAATTCTAGTGTCTTTCTCACTTTCTCCTTGTTGTCATTGATTGTTTATGTCAAGTTTTTCAGCTGTGTTTTGTGAGTCTTTGCATAGCAAAGTGATACCTGATCGAGCAATGTTGTGAGAAATACTCAGTTTCTGTTCAGATTTTTTCAATAGACAAGTATATCAGTTTCTTAAGTGTTCGACGACTAAAGGTATGATATACATCCTTTTAATGCCATAATCCCTGAGGGTTAACATGTACGTACTTTCACAATTCAAAATCTCCCAATTCAATCAAAAACCTAATTTGAGAAAATTTCCAAATTGAAAACTCTAATTTTCTGACTTTAACATTAAATAGCGAAAGTCTAAAGTTATATAAAAATATTTATTCAATAAATAGTAACAAATGTTGTATTAATATGTAATAAAGTCAACGTGAAAAATCCATACAACGTGAAAATAGAACATATAAACAAAGAGTACAACATGCAAATTCATAAGTTCCTTTATCAACGGTAATTTAACAAAAAACAATTATCATTATGCTAGCTATGGCAGTCTCTCACTCTTGTTTCCCGCTATCACCTACAACACAATCAACTATGGGAGAGTGAGTATTAAGAATAGTCAGTAATCAAACTTACTTACTGTTGACGGCTAAATCTCAGAGGTGAGATTATGTCAGTAATATGTCTACTCCACTTCACTCTCTACACCTACAATATGGGAAGGTAAGGTAGGAGACTGAGGTGAGGGGGCGGTCTGATTTTTACACCTCCAAAGCTTAAGTAGAAGAGGAGAGTAAAGTAGAGAAGTAATTGAAAGCTGTTATGTACCTCTTAAAGTGCAATAATTACTAGGATATTTATAGTGAGCAGCTGGCATTGAGGCTGGGTTGAGCTCGGTACGGCGGTAGGTTCTCCTCCAATGAGGTGCCTCCGCGAATCAACCCCTAGCATAAGGCTTCTCTGATTGGCCAGGTGGAGTACGAGGTAACAAGTGATGACCTCAGTTGTTAGGATGGACTATCCTTGTATCCCTCAATGTACCTCTTGAGCCTTGTTGGATCAGCCCTATTAAATGTATATGATGTCACCCTCTTAGACGCAGGTTGACTGACCCTTTGGGTAGTGAGCTTCATAATTTCTCTCACTTCTTAATTTGGTTGATGGCATACTATGTCATCACCAGGATTCATGCCATGACCATTCTCAGACTGCCACAGTGAGGTTCATTCAATATTGGGCTACGTTCTCTTAAGGGTCTTCTGTGGACTTATGTGTTTCTAATAACCTCATTTGGATAGATAGCCTTAGGTATTGATGAGACCTTTCCATCACTAGAGTGATATTCTCTTAGTGAGTCCCTTTAGCTTCAGATTAAGTGCTTATTTGCTCACTACTAAGATATCTCCCTTTGTGTGTGCACCATTGGCGTGCATTAGGCCTGACATAGTTACCCAGACTTATGGCTCGACCAACTTTGGCTTTGTTAAAGGGGGCCTCAGCACTATGTAGAGGCCTTTGCTTCTTGAGAGCCTCCGCATAATGTTGAGGTCTCTTGCTTTGAGAGCCTCGACAAAGTGTCGAGATTTCTATACTTGAGAACCTCAGCACTTTGCGACGCCTCTATATTTGAGGGCCTCGGCAAAGTCGCAAGGCTTCTATTCCTTGAGTGCCTTGGCACTTTTCTAATGCTCCTATCCTTGAAAACCTTAACCCTTTGCTGAGGCTTCTATCCTTGAGAGCCTTGGCAAAGTGTTGATGGCTCTATCCTCAAGAGCCTCGGCAAAGTGTCGACTTGAGGACCTCATCCTTGAATACTTGAATACCTCATCCTCGACTTCAAGGAGAACCTCTTCCTTAGATCGTCTTTTATGAATGCTCAAAACATGGGTATACTACTTACTAATAAGTTTCACATGTAATGTATATAAACAAGTAACTAGTGCAACTAAATTTAACATATTCACTATTATTAATTCAAAAAAATTACTTGTAATTAAAATATTTTTATTTTGGTTATCATATATGTTTAACTTATACTTTTAATTTGTATAAGTATTCCCCAACTAACAATCTAACCAAATTATTTCCCACTTGAACTTGAACTTGTAACATGAACGTGAACATGGCGAAATGAGTGTCTTGAAACTAGTGTCACTTAAGGTTATGTGAAACTTAAAGACGCTGACATTAACATGGTGACACATAACCATATAGCTAAAATCATGATGTGAATAGTCTGATTACTTGATAACTAAGGAACATGTTTAAGTCTACTCTTTATTAATATTTCACTTCACTTGGGATACTTTCATGACCCGTAATAACTCATATCCCTTATTAGCATACAACTTGTTTATGAAATAAATAATACAACCAATACGTGTATAACTCAAAATCTAAACATCCATAACATAATGATTAACTACATCATGATATGGAAATATATATATATACATATACGTGTATAACTCAAAATCTAATCATCCATAACATAATGATTAACTACATCATGATATGGAAATATATATATATAACAATTGATCATAAGATTGAGCAACAAAAAGAAATTGATAAAGCGATATTAAATTAAATACATTTCATTTATAACATATGAGTCAAATTACTACATACGTCAACTTTGGACATACGTCAACTTTGGACATGTGTCAAAGATGAAACGAAGAACAAGATGAAGAACATAATGGCTTCATTGGGGGGGCTACGTGAGAGAGAGAGACAGAGAGTGACATGGGTATATATAATATTTGGTTAGGGTTTTACTAGGGTTTATTGACATTAATTGTGTGAGTGACTACAAAATTACCATTATAACCAGTATATGCCCTGAGGCATTACAATCCTCATCCTGCAAAAAATGAAATAGTAAATTTTGATGGAACTAATGACTTCGGCATTTGGAAAATGAAATGTTGGCCTTATTAGTAACTTGGGACTTGATGAAGCTATAGGAGGTGAAAGTAAAATACCTGATACCTATAGTAATAAGAAAAATAAGGATTATAATACATTGATTCTCAGCTTGAGTGATAAAGTTGTGAGAGAAATGGTGAAGATAAAAATAGTAGCTAAGGTGTGGCGTAAGCTTGAAAGCATTTACATGACGTTATCAAGTAGGTAAGCAAAATTCTTCACACACAAGATTTTAGAGGGGAAGAATCTTCAAGATCACATAGACAAATTTAATAAATAGTGCTTGGACATTGAAAATATCCAATTTGACTACGTTGATGAAGATAAGGCGTCCGTTTTACTGCACTCCCTACCTAAGGAATATGAAAATTTATGGATTTTTGAAATATGGCATAAAAACCCTTTCTCTAGAAGATGTGGCTGGAGATATTTTAGTGGTTAGAGGCAGAACTGTGAAAAGAGAAACTAGAGGAAA
Source organism: Datisca glomerata (assembly GCA_003255025.1). NCBI lineage: Eukaryota > Viridiplantae > Streptophyta > Magnoliopsida > Cucurbitales > Datiscaceae > Datisca > Datisca glomerata. The sequence continues at coordinate 199,842 of QANY01005488.1, read as the reverse complement.
AGGAAGTCTAGATCCAAACCAAAAGGGGGAAAGATGTTCAAATGTTACCATTGTCATGTGGAAGAATACATCTGGAGACTTTGTCCCAAGAGAACGAAATAAGCATTTGTAGCCTTTTTGTAATGGTAATTATCCAAGAAAGACAGAGATGTTCTGAACTGAAGTTTATGAGCATAATAAGACCTGAGGTAAGGGTAGTATAGTTGCAACCAAATACCTTGAGAAGCCTATAGCTAAGAATTTGTTTGGTCAAGATCTCATATGGTGACTTGCGATCTGAGAGAGGCTTAGGTAGCCCATTAATGAGGTAAACTAAGCATTAAAATGCATCCTACCAGACTCGTTGGTTAAGGAGGCTTGAGTAACAAGGGTCAATCATTTTTCTGTAATTTGTCTATGTTTTCTCTCAGCTGACCAATTTTATGAATGTGTATGGGGACAAGGATGTCTATGTATAACGCCTTGAGATGTTAGATAGGATTCGAAGGGTCTATGCTCTCCACCCTAGTCATATTGCACAGTTTTGATAGATAAATTGAATTGTTTTTCCACCTACTATTTAAATAGAATGAAATGCGTGTAAGGCTTATGATTTCTGCTTTAGAGGAAGGTAAATTTTCTATGAGCATCTCAACATGAATGTAGTACCTAAAGCATTCTTTAGACATGGTAGATGTTGGACCCAAAATATCAATAAAAATCACTCAATTAAAGTGGTTAGTTTGTGACACTGTTGAATCTAGGATACAATAGAGAATGTATTTTACCATGTTGACATGCATAAAGAATATATGTTTTGTGGTAGAAATTGGTTTATGCAAGTAGTTTGAGACCTTATTTAGCATTTTAAGGGAGGAGTGTTTAAGTCTTGTATGCCACAAATTAGTATCAAACATAGTAGAATTAGTGTGACTATTAATAAAAGTTGAGTTTAAAATAAAGTTTATAGTCATAAATGTGGAAAGAAGCATACAACTTTTGGAAAGTAAGGGCAATCTTGAGTAATAAATCTTGAGTAATCACTAGTGTTAGAACAATATTTATGGAGCTGGTGATTTTGAGAACTAAGGAATGGAATAAACTGAATGAGACTTAGATACAAGGTGCAAGCGAGAGCTGCAAATCTTTTATCACCAAGTAATCTTAGTTGGTAGAGTCTTTCCTTAAGGGTCCTTTGCATTAGTACTTCCTCGTGGGTTTGGCCATCACAAGATAATAAGAGTCATGAAATTCAATTAATACATTATTATCTTTGGTAAGTTTTGAAACGCTAACTAAATTCTTAATGACAATAGGTATATGACGAAGAGATTTCAGACCAAGAGGTTGACAACTTGTAGTTAAAGATGATGAACATATTAAAAACAAGCATGTCTATTTCTTTGTATTGAAAAGTTATGCTCATATTACCAAAATAAACAATAACATGGTTGTTATCTCCATCGTCAACACACAATGAATAATCAGGTATTGACTCTGGTCCAGCAATATATGTAACAACAGGTTGTTGAAAAATTCTTACTGCCATGTGGTTACGTTGGGTTGGTAAGAGGGAGTGGCACTCGTGTGAAACTTGTAGCAGCATACATTAGCTCCATGCCCAAGTTTTTCAAACACTTGAAAATCAGCATGTCTCTATTTCTGCCAAACCTTGCACCTCTTCTTTCTCTAGTGAAGTTTCCACCTCTTTTACCAGTTTAATTGTTACTTATGTTACCAAAATAGTTGATGGTGAAATATTGTGCATCCTCTCGACACATACTTGTAGACCTTGAGTTGGGGGTTAACAATAATATTGTCATATTCAAGTCTCAGTCCTTCTAAAATGTGTAATATTAGATCTTCTTAATGTATAGGTTGTTCTGCTACAGCTAGTGAGTCAGTCAGAGATCTCACATTGTCAAAATATTCATTGATTGTTTATCCTTGATTACTTCTTGTAGCTTCCCTTTTAAGTACATTAGCCTTGCCCTAGAAGAACATGTAAAATTCCTCTTTACTAAGTTCAAAATTTCACTAGATGTTTTATAGTTAATAATAGACCTAGGACACTTTCACTCATGGAGGTTCTGAGCCAACTCAACAAGAGTTGGTCACATCTAGTCCAAGCTTTGTAAGCGGCATTAGTCTCACCACTTTCATCAAACTTGTGCAAAAGGAAACATTTGAGAAGTTAGCTGAGGAATCATTATGCAGCTTGACATAGGTGGTAGGAGTAGGACAAGGCTTTGCATTCCTCGTTTGACTTGTGAAGATGTTCAATGACATAGCCAGCTTGATTACTATTTTTGTGCCAAGAAATGATAAATGTTGCCTAAGTTTTTTAGTGCATGATTCTTATTGGGATCATGAATAAGAACTTTAATTATATCTGAATTATTACCTGTTACAAGAGCATCGTAACATATACTGGAATACTGAGAATGCACCTTCCATGCTTACAGACAAATAGTGAAGTATCTGATGTAGTATTCTTAAAACCTTTTTGCAGCAAGGTTCATTTTAGCCAATCATACCATACCAGGGTGGGCCTATATAAGGTCATATGATGGAGTATATATGCAATTGTTGGAATTATGTTCATAAAATAGGGTGTAATAACTATTTATGAGTATTTAGTTATTTTTCAAACATTTTGTATTATTAAATTTTATGAGTAAATGAAAATGTTTTATTAGTTAAAGTGTGTTTATAATTTACTCAAGTCCTGGAATTATCAACATAAGAAGAGTAAAAACAAATGGGTCTTCCAGATAAACTCTTCTAAAATAGTTTAGAATGTTATTCGCAGTCTTAGGATGGACTAGGCAATCGAACTCGATTATGATTGTTAGGTTGAACAAAATGATGCCGATCTTGGGGTATGAGAGTGGAGACTCCGACGGTTGACCTAAAATTGTTATGGAGCATGTTGAATAGATTAGTAACAAATTAGTTTAGAGCAAAACCATTTATCTAGCTCTAAATCTAATTGTTATACTTTATGGGTAATTTCATAATTACCTTAATCTTGAGGTGAATATGAAGCGTGAAATAGTTACATGTGATCTTTGATACGTCAAACAAGTGAGTTCGAATTGTACCTCAGTTGTTGGGATCGTAATTCAACTGTGTTGGAGATGCATGATTCACAGATATAGAATTTCACGGTTAAGGATTGCATCAGCAACAATATCACATTATGCTTTATTGATGGGTATGTGAATAAATAAACTGATTCGGGTACTCGATAACATGAGTCATTGAATAAGACATTGTGAATTATACAATACACTTCACTGATATGTCTTTATTATTCACAGTCAACTAAGGAGTTAAGGAAATAATAACTAGAGGGGTAAAATGATAATTTTACATCCCGCTCTTTTTACTGATATTGACGAAGGGTAATATGTTAAAATATTTTGTGGACCATGAAATAAAAGAGTTATTTACACCAACAAAAAATGTAGCGTGTATGAATTAAGAGTTGATTCGGCATCGAACTTATAGAAGAGTTATACGATGTCATGATTAAATAAGTCGGGAATTTATGGCGATAAGTTTGCTGGGTATTTGAATCATATAACTTTATTCATGTGGATCCATTCAGTCTTAGAAATAGCTCATAAGGACATGAATAGAAGAAATAATATCAATTGGATAAAAAAAAAATTTAGGCCAAAGTGTATTTCCTGAAATGATATGTGATGGTTGTTGTCACCTAATTAATCAAGAGTAATTAATTAATGTTAAAATTAATTAATTTATTATTTCTAATTATTGGATAATTAGTAAATAAAAGAAATTAATTAATTGATAGAGATCAATTCAATTTATCAATTTGGATTGATGAATTCGGATACAACATTGACTTTAAGAAAATATGTAAATTTTGACAATTAGTAAGTTGTTGGAGTGAATTTTTTGTAATTTGTTATATAGGGGTATATGTGTAAATTTCATAAAATTATTATAAAATGGATGGCAATAGGGTTGCATCCTAAACCTAATACAGTGTGTGATTACACAGAGCAGAGAAAAAAGGTTTCTCTCCCCTCCTCTAAGCTTGCCACCGAAACCACCATTGAGGAAGTTCCTCAGTTATTTTGAGAGCCCACACTCAGTTCTTAAAAGCATCCTCTAGATTTATACTTTTGAATCCAACGAGTGGTTGTTGGTGTGAATACTAATTGAAGTTCTTGGAGTTGAAGATCGAAGAATGTGAAGCATTTAATAAGGATTCGACTAATTTAGAACGTCTCTGATACAACAAAAATGTATAAATCATTTATACCTCCTACTAAGTACGGCTAATCTAAATATGCATGATCTGTAATTTAGTTTCAATGTTTAATTCGATTAAATATGTTTAAAAATTATTTTGATATTCCGCCCGCAAACCGTTCGTGGTTCAAAGATATTTTCTTTAAATTTTCAAACCCGATCAAACAATTGGTATCATAGCCTTGGGTTATAGATTATGTATGTTTAGGTTAACACGTATGTATCAATGGATGTTCAGATATTGTCATGTAATTGTGTATGGTAGATTCAAAATAGTTTTGAATGTGTTTTATGAATCAATCCCTAGTTATTAGCTCTAGTCGTTTTATTTTTCAGTTTTAGAATCGATGTACGCTGAAATTGAGGCATAAGATTTTATGTAGTTTATTTTTGTTGCGAATGTTGTAATTTTTCAAAAATTCCATGCACAGTTGGTAACCTAATTGGGGTTTTAGAAACCTAGAGTTTTTAGAAACTTAAGGATTTAGGAAACCACAGAGTTTTGGAAACCTTAATGTGCTTAAAAGGCCCTATTAGGCTAGGATGGAACCACTAGCCTAGTAAGGCATTGGGCTAGCAAATGTTGTTTGGCCCAAATAATTTTTAGGGTTTTGGGATTTGATTCCAAACCCAATCTAGTCCATAAAATTAATTTTGATTTAATTTGGTAATTTTTCAAGGGTAATTTTGAAAATTTATACATTTTACAATTTGGCTAAGGAATTTTATACCCCATTTGAAAACAAAGAATTTTATACCCCTGGCCCACCAACTTCATATCACCACTTGTAATCTCTTTCTTCCGTCATCATTTCTTTTACTTTCTAAATGCACATGTCAAATCAATTTAATAATATCTTCTTCTTCTTCTTCTTCTTCTTCTTCTTCTTCTTCTTCTTCTTCTTCTTCTTCTTCTTCTTCTTCTTCTTCTTTAGTTTTCAACGAAGCTTTTCTTTTACTTGAAGGGTTCAAGTAGTTTTTTATGACTACTTGAACCCTTCAAGTAATAATTTTTTTCAGTCAACACTCATACACTATGTGACTATTTGAAGGGTTTAAGTAGTTATTTATGACTACTTGAACCCTTCAATTAGTTATTAATGACTACTTGAAAGATTCTAGTAATTGTTTTGTCAGTCAATTACTCATACATCAGGTGACTACTTGAAGGGTTCAAGTAGTTATTTATGACTACTTAAACCCTTCAAGTACTTATTTTTATTTGATCAGTCAGCAACTCAAACACCAATGATTACTTGAAGGTATCAAATAGTTTTTTATCACTATTTTAACCCTTCAAGTAGATTTTTATGACTAGTTGAGTCTTTTTACGTCCAAACAAACAAGAAAAAATGAACGTTGAGTACTTGAAGAGTTCAAGTAGCTTTTATGACTACTTGAATCCTTCAAGTAGTTATTTTATTTCGTTAGTCAGCAACCAAGACATCAGGTGACTACTTGAAGGGTTCAAGTAGTTGTTTTTGACTACATGAACGCTTCAAGTAATTGTTTTTTATTCAGCAACGCAAACACTAGGTGACTACTTGAAGGGTTCAAGTAGATTTTTATGACTACTTGAAGGATTCAAATAGATTTTTATGACTACTTGAGCTTTTTTGCGTCCAAAAAAATAGGAGAAAATGAACGTTGAGTACTTGAAAGATTCAGTCATAAAAAGCTACTTGAACCATTCAAGTACTCAAGGTTCCTTTTCTCTTATTTTTTTGGACGCAAAAAGGTTCAAGTAGCCATAAAATGCTACTTGAACCCTTCAAGTAGTCATAAAAACTACTTGAACCATTCAAGTAGCCACCTGATGTTTGGGTTACTAACTGACCGAACAAAAAAACTACTTGAATAGTTCAAGTAGTCATAAACAATCACTTGAACCCTCCAAGTAGTCACCTGGTGTATGAGTTGTTGACTAAAAAACTACTTGAAGGGTTCAAGTAGTCATAAACAACTACTTGAATCTTTCAAGTAGTCATAAATAACTACGTGAACCCTTCAAGTAGTCACATGATGTCCAGGTTACTGACTGACAAAAAAACTACTCGGAGGGTTCAAGTAGTCATAAAAAGTTACTTGAACCCTTCAAGTACTCAACGTTCATTTTTTCTTATTTTTTGGACGTAAAAAAAGGCTCAGGTAGTCATAAAAAGCTACTTGAGGGGTTCAAGTAATCATATAAAACTACTTGCTACCTTCAAATAGTCACTAGAGTTTGGGTTGCTGACTGATCGAATGAAAAATAACTACTTGAAGGGTTCAAGTAGTTATAAATAACTACTTGAACCTTTCAAGTATTCATTTGGTGTATGAGTAATTGACTGACCAAAAATAACTAATTGAACCTTCAAGTTGTCATAAACAACTACTTGAACCATTCAAGTAGTCACCAGGTGTATGAGTGTTTGACTGACATAAAAACAATTACTCGGAGGTTTCAATTAGTCATAAAAGACTAGTTGAACCCTTCCAGTAGAAGAAAAATGTTTGTTGAAAAATAAAGAATATAATAATATATTATTAAATTGATTTGATATGTACATTGAGAAAGAAAAAGAAATGATAATGGAAGAGAGAGATTTCAAATGGTGATGTGAAGTTGGTGGGCCAAGAGTATAAAATTCTTTGTTTTCACAAAGGGGTATAAAATTTCTTAGCCAAATTGAAAAAGGTATAATTTTCCAAATAACCCTTTTTTCAATGCTAATTAATTGAAATTTATTTTATAAATTATTTATAAAAATAAATTAATTGATTAATTTACTTGGTAATATATTTATGAAAGTAAAAATTATTAAAAAATTAAATTGAAAATTGAAAATTGATTTTTAAAATGAGACTGACTTTTGTAAAGAGTTACAAAGTGGTGAGATTTTCTGAAGGAAAAGGAGAAAATTACAGACGCTATGAATACTAGTTTATAAATTAGTTGTAATTTATTTATTATTCTTTTATGGTTTGTAATTAGAAAGGAATGAATTTGGAGGTTAATTTTAAATGGATGGTTTATTATTAATCTTGTATCATCATATAACATATCATATAAAACTAGGGATATGTCAATATAAAAATGTCATGTAACATGTACATGCATCATTATAGTTTAGTTTATAATGGGTTATAATTTAAATACAATGCGAATTTTATAAAATTTATAAATTTTAAATTGAGATTTAAATTTATAAAAGTTTATAAATTTCGAAACATGTTTTTGAAATTAATAAAGAGTTATGTTTTTGAAAAATAACCAAAAATCCATTTTTTTCAAAAACTAAGTGGGAGGATTGTTTACGTTGAAACGTTCCCAAGGTCCTCAACGCAAACTTGATCGCGGCATGAGGAATAGTTTAGATTCACCCTCGCGGTCCTTTCTTCAGTGGAGAAACTTATTGTGTCATCATGTTGTTTGAGAAGCTAAGACTTGTAAAGGAAGTGGTGAGGCAGGACCACCCTAGACGGACTGTTAGTTCATAACAACATTTAAAGTCAATGCGTCGGTTAAACACTTAGACCGAAGCACATTGGAATCCCTCATAAGGACTAGTCAATGGGGCTGAGGTGATCAAAATCATTGTTGATTGGTTAAACTAGATAGGGACATCATGAGAAGCGTTAACCAAACTATAGGAGTCTCGATCTGACAGGAGGTAGCTTAGTAGTTGTCCTTAGATGACACAAGCTATCGTTGTTGATTGAACATCATGGATGAAATAATTTTTAGTGAAATTTTAGATATTTAAGTATTTAAATCGTGCATCATACTTTCTTAAATAATTGAGTATTTATTTACACCATTTTATTTATTCTATTCAGTAATCATGTCATTATCTTCTCTCTCAACTATCTTAAACGCGAACAAACTTACTGGTGAAAATTGCATGGATTGGAAATGTAATCTTTATATCGTGTTGACGGTAAAAAGGCACAAGTTCATGATCACCACCCCTTGTCCTCTTGAGCCTATTGCTGAATCGACTCAAGAGAAAAATGATGATTATGCTTCTTGGCTGTGTTCTGATGAAATCGCCAGGTGTTACATCTTGCTTATATTAACTATGCGTTGCAATAACCACATCATAACATGGAAACCACTTCTGATTTTGATGTTGAACAACACCAAAATATTCAGAGATCAGGGTCATCAAGCCAAACAGGCAGTTGTGTGAAACTTCATGAACTGTAGGATGAAACCTGATATTGTTTATGCCATCGTAGGTGCTGAGGTAGATGGCGAGACCCAAGTTCATATGATCCTTAAGATTCTGCCTGATATTTTTGAGAACTTCAAACTTAATTATTCAATGAATAAGTTGACGTACTTCCTGAGCTTATAAAGGAGTTGTAAGTTGCTGAGACCCTGTTTCTTAAAGTGAAGAGGAAGACTAGAGATGCAAACTTTATTAAAAACAAGTCTTCCACCTCTAGAGCTAAAAAGAAATACAACAGAGTTCTAGAGAAGGCTAAGAAGCAGAACTCAAAAGCTACGAAAGGCAAGGGCACTCCAAAGTGGCAAGTCAAAAGACAAGTGTCATCATTGTGGAGTCGTTGGCCATTGGAAACACAACTGTCCAAAATATCTCAAGGAGTTGAGATCAAAAAGTATAGTACTTGTTACTGAGGTTTTTCAGTGGCTGACTCTACTTTTTTATGGATAGTAGACGCTACAGTCACCAACCATATTTGTTGGTCTCTGTAGGGGTTCAGGAAAATCAGAAGGCTCGACAAGTTCAACTTCCGTTGGAGAAATGGAGCACTAATATCGGCCATATCTGTAAGAACTATTAAATTGTCCTTTGATTTCAGATTTATGATTTTACATGATATTTATTATATCCCATTTTTGGGGAAGAACATTATTTCAGTAGCTAGTTTAATAGAGCAATGATTCAATTTGAATTTCATTGATAAAGTCATTTTTATTTTTAGAAATGACTAATTAATTACTATTGCACATTTGATCAATAAGCTATTTTACATAAAACCAATAGATCCAATGATATGTGACACTGAAGTGAATGTTGATTCACAAAGGGATAGTAAAAGATTGAAGTCTGACTCAACAGATTTAACATATTTGTGGCACTTATGTCTTGGGAATATTAGACTGGACATGATTAATAGACTTGCAAAGGGTGGTCTTTTGCAAACTTTTAGTATGGGATCACTGGCCACATGTGAATCTTATATAGAGAGCCAAATGATCAAGAGACATTTTTCAGAGAAGGGTGAAAGAGACACTCAATGCCTTGAACTCGTACATATGATGTATGTGGGCCATCGAGTATCCAAGCAAGAGCAGGTTATGAATACTTCGTAACATTCGTTGATGACTTCTCACATTTTTATCATGTTTATCTAATGCGAAAAAAGTCTGAAATCTTTGAAAAGTTCATAAATTATAAGGCTATAGTTGAGAAGTAATTAGAGAAATCACTCAAAACATTATGATCTGATTGTAATGGAGAGTACTTGCTAGGCTAGACTAAAGTTTAGTGAATCTCAGGATGAGAAGAAGTCCCATGGCCCCAGCAGACTCTTTGATCTGTACTTTCCCAAAGCACAATCAATAACCATGGTTGAGATGGAGGAGAAGTTCAAGAGCTTTGAATATAAGTCAGATTCTGATGCGGTCAAGATGGCTCTGATTTATTTACCAGAGTATTTTATGTTGAGGAAGGAGAACCGTACCCTAATTGATGAGAGATGGTTGATTTTCATTGATGACCATGAAGCGTTCAACCAATATTCGTGAGGAAACCTCTCATTCTCCAAAATAATGAAATGATTATTAGCTGTGAAGAATACAAATGTTATTTTTTGAGATCTTAAAGATCAAGAAAAAATAAAAAAAAGCACAGAAATCCCCCGTTGTTGTTCATGGGTATTCACTCAATGAATCTACAAAAAGAAATCTTTTCGAGGTAGAATGTATGTTGGTGAATTATGTTGACAGTTCTTTTCTTGGTCCATACTGAGGAGGAAGAAGAAAAAAATTTCTGGAGTTCAGTAGTTTGAGAGAAGTTATGTTCAAAATCATCTTCTTCTTCTTGAACACGGATCTCGTGTAGACTACACGATGGTTACACTGACTTCGTGTAGTCTACACGATGGTTACACTGACTTCGTGTAGTCTACATGATGGTTACACTGATCTCGTGTAGTCATCGTGTAGTCTACACGATCACTACACGTGGTCCGTGTAATCGATCTTGTAGTCTACACGATGTCCGTATAACTGATCTATAGTCACCTTTTTTTTCATTTTGTCTGCTTAATCTTAATCTTACATGTTTTTTTAGTCGACGCCTCCTCAGTCACCCTTTCCAGTTGAAGATGAGGCTAATGAGTAGGAGGAGAAGCCCATTGAAAAGGAAGAGGAGAAGAAGAAGAGGGGGAGGTCTGAGGAGGCCAATAAAAAAGAGGAGAAGAAGGTTGTGAGCAAGAAGTTCAGTGGAAAAGAAGATTGGGTGAGAAAATGTCTGATTGTAATGGACCAAAAGATCACTTCAATGGACAGGCAGATTTTGTCCATGCAATCAGACATTTCTTTTACAATTTCTCAAATCAAAATTTTGATGGATCATCTGGTAATATCGAGGCCAGATGATTACTCATTCTGTCCTCTATCTGACGGGGAGGAGACGTAGATTGAGAAGGAAGAGAAAAATGAAGAATGAGAGAAGGATGAAAAAGAAGAACATATGGTAAATAAAGAATAAAAAGAGGAGATGGTGGGAGAGAAGGAAAAAGAATAAGAGAATGAAGAAGAAAAAGATGAAAAGAAGGAAGAAGAAAAGGAAGAAGTAAAGGTTGAATAAGAAGAAGAATAAGAGAATGGAGGAAATAAGGAGAATGAAGGTGAAGGTGAAAAGAAGGAAGATGAAGAAAAAACATATGGGAAAAAAGAAGAAGGAGAGAAAACATAAAAAGAAGAACAAAAAGAAGAAGCAAAGGAAGAAGAAGAAAAAGAAGAAAAAACAAAAATAGAATAAGAAAAGGAAAAACAGAAGAAAAAGAAATACACAAAGAAGAAGAAGCTGAAAATAGAGAAGGGAAGAAGGTGAAGAAAATAAGAATTAGAAGGAATAAAGAGGAAGAAGAAGAAGAAACAAAGAAAGAAGAACAAAAGGTTGCATCGACAATATCTTTATTGATGGATTCGGTTCGGTCAACGGAGCAGTCCAACGATGGAGAAGAAGAGTTCGTCTACCTTGGAGAACTTAATAAGAGGAAGATAAAAAGATCTTGGGTTCTCGAGTCACCTAATTGGAAAATCAAAAAAGTTGAAAAGAAGAAGCAGCGAAGGAAAAAAGTTGATAATTCGTTGCAAAAACGGACATCAAATATTTTCAAGCATATGGTGGTGTATTTTAAGAGGATGAAGCCCGTTTTAAAGCCTGGTTCAAATCCCCAAGTAAGTTCTGTAATTTTCTTGTACACTTCTTCTTCTACATGATGGTTACACTGACATCGTGTAGCCATCTGTAGCCATCGTGTAGTGTACACAATGGTTAGACTGGCCTCGTGTAGCCATCATGTAGTATACATGATGGTTACACTGGCCTCGTGTAGCCATCGTGTAGTATACATGATTGTTACACTGACATCGTGTATACTACATGATGGTTACACTGACATCGTGTATACTACACGATGGTTACACTGACCTCCTATATCCATCGTATAATATACACGATGTTTACACTAACATTGTGTAACCAACATGTAGTAAACCAATCCATGTACATAATTTTGATCTATAATTATGTCGTACAGGAACGAGAAAGTAGACGTTGGATTTTGCACCGTTGACCTTACCTGGTTCAAAAAACTAGTATCTTCACCTTATCAATGGCCAGAGTCAAATGTAAGAAGTTATTTATAATCTCTTTTAATGTGGTATTTAAAATAATTATAAATATATTAACTAATGTTTATTATATTACAGCATATCAATGCAACCCATGAGCTCATGAGGAGGGATTTGCAAGAATACAACATTCATATCAAAATTAGTGTTGGTGATTTGATTCTGCAAGTAAGTAAGATTTGTTTTTGACTTCGTGCCTCGTGTAGTCTACACGCCCTTCACGAGTCTCGTGTAGACTTCGTGTAGTCATCATGACTATTTTTTATTGACGTTGAGGATTTAAATATTTTCCCGTGACATTACAGGAGAACTTGTCTGGCTGAATAGCAGAGTTTGAGTAAGATCTCACGGGCTGGGATATTGACGTTGATGATCAGCTCTGGTACCTAGTCCTCAGCTTTTAGATGAATTTTGGAAGGAGCTACGAACAGTCGAATAAGATTATCTTTCCAATGAATGTGAACCGCAATCATTGGATTGCAGTTGAGTTTGATTTGATTGGCCAGTGTATTTGTATTTATAACTCCATAAACAATGCGATTGTCATATCCACGCTCCTTGTACAATGAAATAATGAAACATTTCATGAAGATTGTCTCTCAGCATCTTCAAATGATGAACATATATGTGAGAAGACAGGAGGTTAATCCCAAAGATGAGTGGAAATATGAGACATGAAGTGTCCATAACAAGAGAATGGGTGAGTGAAATTTACATTTTTTGAAAGTCCACTTAAAATTTCATACATATTATTTAATTGTGTTTTTGCATTTCATGTGTTTTGTGGGTTCGATTGTAGGATATTCACTTTTAAGTTTATCGAAGCCCTGGCATATGAGAAGAACCTCCAAGAAATAACTCAACAACGAATGCCAGAATATCGAAGACAAATCGCAATTGAGTTATTTGCACATGGCAATGTTAAACCGAAATAATTTTGATATATTTTATGGATTTTTATTTTAGTTTTAAATAATTTTGATATATTTTATGGATTTTTATTTTAGTTTTAAATAATTTTGATATATTTTGTACGATGACTTCATGGGCATTATTAAACTTTATGACATTATTAAATAACAAACACGAGTATATTTCTATATTAATATTTAATTTAAGTCTACAAAGTCATTATTTATATTTAAGTGGCTTGCTCATCTCGTTGAGACAGAAGAATTAGATTTCTACACATTTGTCGGTTGTGGCCAATTTGCCCACAACGTTTACACTTCATTCTCACTACTTACAAATAGTGGGCTTCTAAGTGATTCTGATCCATTCTCCTTAACAAATAATTGTAAATAACTATCCTTTAAAATTTCAGTAGAAGAGCAGGGGACATGGCTTCTATAAAGAATTTGATGGACATATCATACTTTGAGAGGTCTATTTGGAGTTCTTCATGAAATATACCCAATAGCTCGTGATAAGTGCAGTTAGTATATATCTCCAATAATTTGATCTTCTCTCCACTAAAAGACCATGTTGTACCATTTTCACCCAATCTCCATCATGGATTACAAAAATTTGAACTTCAGACATATCTGTATATACATCAATGAAGGAAGTCAGTATAAGAAGAATACATAATGAAATAGAATATTACACGATAATCGTGTAGCCATCGTGTAGTGTACACGAGGCCTTCACGAGCATCGTGTAGACCATGTGTACTGTAATAAGTCCTACACGAGGAGTACATGATATTGTGTAGTACTCGTGTAGTGTAATAGATGCTATACGATGTTCATGAATTGTTGAAGAAGTTTTTGATGCACTACACGATGATCATATAGAGTACACGAGGTCTACACGGGACTCGTGTACCCTGCGTGTAGTCGACACGAGGCTCGTGTAGTACTCGTGTAGACCTCGTTTAACACTACATCGTCATTTTGTAGTGATCATGTACAATAAATGAATTTCAAACAACGTTTCAGAAAGAAGAAAACTAATAAATATTTTCAGAAAATTCATGAAAATGAAAAACTCATGAAAGAAGGAAGAAGACAAGTAAATATTATCAGAAAGAAGAAAATAAAACTTATACTTGTTCTAGAGAGAAGAACAAACAATCATTTATTGTTACAGGAAGAAGGAACAAGACGAAGAAGAAAACGAAGAGGAAAACGAAGAAGATAACAAAGAAGTAGAAAAAATGAAAAACAAAGAAGTAGAAATGTAGGTTTCGAGTGTAAAGTGAATAAACCATGATATTTGATTTGACAGTTTATAAGAATGGGAATGAAGAAAAGGTGAAGGAAAAGTGAAGGAAAAGTGAATCTGGAATAAACAAAAATTAGTGATAGAGTTTATTTTTATAAAACGGTTAGTTTTGGTTCCAGTCTAACAAAAAAATCCATCGAGGCAACTCATAATAATCCTTCAACTTGCTGGGAAAGAAACGGGAACGTAATAACAGTATTCGTCGAGGCAAACCGACTGAGCAGCTAATGCATCGGACTCAGTAAGATTACCAGTGACCGGAGCTTCGCTTTCCGCCTTAGTAAAGCATGAGAGTTTGCAGCGGACGGCGTCGTCTCTTGCTCTTCCTTCCTCTTCTTTTCTTTCTTCCCCATATCCTATCTGGTAGTCACAGCCCTGAGCCTTCCATCCATAAACATTACTATTCCTGGTAAATTTCTCCAAATTTTGATTGATTTCAATGTTTATTCAGTTTTGGAATTGCACCAGAACCTAACCGTACGGGATCTTCCAAAGAAACGCAGCACGAAATTCGACCATTTAGTTCTCGGGCCTGCTGCTGGGCAAGGCCGACCAGATCGCTTGCAATGCATAGGTTCTTCCACCTTTCACGCTTTTATTGTTGCTTAATTTCTATTAATTATACTTCAGCGGGAGTCTGTGTTTTGGTCTGGCAATTCAACTGTGAAATCTCAAGCTGACAGAATTTGCACAATTTTCTAAGTGAAACATACTACTTCAAGTTTTAGTTCAATTGATTGATCTCTTCTTAAAAAAAATCGTGTTGCAGGCACCAAAGCCCTCAATAAGACCCATGGGTTAATTGCTACTTCCTCTAATTCAGGAGATGGAATTGCTTTTGTCACTGTCTTTACTACTTATAATGCATCAGGTGATGTTCGTGACTCAGTGAGAGTCCGGAATGTTTCATATGGTAAAGTGGAGAGGTCGATGGCAGTTTTGAATGTCTTCATCAATTTCATTCAGGTAATTCTTCAATCGGAGTTCAGGCGATCAAGGTCGTTTAAAAAGCATTGGACCATTGGTTAAATCTGTGTCAGGAGATAATATTGTTGATATATTAGTTTTAAGTCTATGTCTGACATTAATTGGAGCATAAAATTCTAATTTCGTCTCATTCTTTTATTTTTATCCTTTTGGGTTCTTCTCTTTCCTTCAATCTTTCATTTGCAATTAAAATTTTGGAATAAGAGAACAACTATCACGTTCATGCGTTGTCTAAGAAATTGATTTTCATTGTGCTGAATCAGTATTGATGGTGGTAATGGACTGTACAACTCACAGATATTAGTTTGATTTGTATTCGTATTGATGTTTTGAAGATCTTTTGGTATAGGAATAGATGTCAAGTTCTTGTTTATATATCAATAGTGAGAAAATATCATCGAATGTCAAGTTCCATGCTTGTTCATAAGAAACATGGGATTCTTTTGTTTGGAATGATACGAAGCTGACAATCTTTTGTGATTTCTATATAAATGTCCAGCTTTGCTTCTTGGTTCTTTCCATAGAGTTTTTTCTTTTCCACTTTTGATTCAAAACAATTCTCTTGAAGACAAACTCTACAATATACATATATCAATCAACTCCTCAAATGGTAGTCTATTTACTTATTTAACGTGTCTATAAATTTGATGACAACGGAAATTTATGTTGTTTATGAAGCAACTCTATTTAGCAAAATGAATGTTTTGGCAGGTTTCAATGCCTCAAAGTGAGATAATCATACTAACTGATCCGGCTTCAGATCTCTGGGTGCATAGAAATAAAGTAACCGTGTATCCAATACAGGGTGAATATTCACGAGATAAACTGATGCTTCAAAGAATCAGGTCTTACATTGTAAGGCATTCAATTGATAGATTGTGGATATTCTGTCGATGATTTGAATTGAGCTTCTTAAACTTTTATATTAGACCACATGATATTAGTTTATCCTTTTTAACTACTACACGAAATCTTTTCCTGACAGCAATTTGACTCTGTGCGTGTATGTGTTAAACTTACAGAGCTGTTACAGCCATTGAGATCTCTTGGTTACCATATGTGATGTAATTCAAACATAATATCGGATGAAATAAATATTTGAATCTTTCTTTGATGTTTAGAGGAACGTGTCTCACAATTTTAGTTGTTTAATTGAATTTGTCTGTGCAGGCCTTTCTAGACATAAGACTTGAAGGACAACCTCAGTTGCAGGGCCATATTAGTCATTACATCTTCTCTGACTCAGATGTGGCAGTGATTGATGACTTAAGAGAACTTTTTCGTAATTACCCAAATTTTCATCTTGCTCTCACCTTTCGGAACAACAAAGAGCAACCTCTAAATTCAGGATTTATAGCAGTGAGAGGCACCCGTGATGGGCTATTAAGGTGAATGCATTGGTATTTTAAACTTTCGACTTTATATGCTATTTTGATTGAAAGAATGTCGGTATATTCCTTTTATGTCATAAATTTTGATTATATATGTTTAAAGAAAGTAAATGATTGAATGAATGAATCTAATATAAGAACCAACCCATATAACAGTTAATCTCTTCTGGACTCTTTTATAGTTTCTCTTTTGAAAATTTTTTCATGATTTTCTTTTGTCAGTGATTAACTTGACTTGCACAAAAACAGATTTGATCATTTATATGCTGAGAAAAGCTAGTTGTTCTGGGTTTGACTGTAGGGCGAAGATATTTCTACAGCAAGTACTACAAGTTTACAGTTCTAAATTCATGACTGCTTCACGCATGCTGGGAGACCAGTTATCTCTAGCCTGGATGATCAAGTCTCATCCATCATTTGATGTTAGAAAATTTTCAAAACCAGAAACTTTTCAAGAAAAAATCGGTGGTGCTTCAGTGCTTTTTCTACCATGCGCTTTGTACAATTGGACACCACCAGAGGGTGCAGGCCAGTTCCATGGCATGCCATTGGATGTTAAGGTAATATACTACTAAGCCAAGTAAAACAGCTAAATAGAATCTTAATCAGCAATAAAGTTCGGCGATACTAACTGCGATGATTCATCGTATTATATGCCTTTCGTTTGCAAAATGCAGGTTATTCATTTCAAAGGATCAAGAAAACGGTTGATGCTCGAATCGTGGGATTTCTTCAACTCTTCTTCTGATATTTCTGATATGTTATGCCTTATTCTAAATAGTGGAAGGACAAAGTATGATTTTTGATCAACAAGTCACACCTTAAACCCCTTTATCACAGAGAACTTGATGAATTGTACATTTCCTTCCCTCATGGCCTGGATTATGGAGATGTATTAGCTTGAGTGTTGACCTTTTCACCATTCACTTCAGCTGCAGAAGGAAATTAGAGAGGGGGACAAACTACCAGAAGAACGTCTGCTGACAGTTTATGAATTAGTTTTGACGTTTATTTATTTACCTTTTTATATACATCGATTAGTCTTGAAAAAATTACCCTTTGTTCGATTTTTTCATATATCATGTTTTGAATGGTGTATGAAATTAGATTTTTTACTTATATACATTATCATATTAACTAAAGATTTATTTAGGGATAAGACTCCATCAGTGAAAAATATTAGAATAAACATTAGGAGGCCTGTCATCAAAGAGAAACCTCTCCAAAAATAGGCGTATGCCGCTATAAACGGCGAGCACACGGTATTCTTTAGTAAAAGGTGAGAGAATAGTTCGCTCTGTGCTCACCGCGCGACTGCGTGATGTAAAACAAGGAACACCGTTGTTATTCATAGCCGATTCCTAACAAAGCTCATAACCATTTCATGATGTGGGATCTGTGAGACTTCGGCATGCAGCGATTCGCGTGGTTTTTCACTGCTTCGGCCTGGCCCAGATGCACTAATTTTTTAAACTTAGCCCTATATTTTTTAAATTAAAACGTTAACTAGTTTTATGAAAACTACTCAGATACACATATATCGTACATGTATTTAAATATATAATATTTTTAATTATGATTTTTTGGACAATTATGTCCACATTTATTACATTCTTATTGGTTATTACCATTTGATACATCTGATCAATGCTAATAACACATGTGGGAATATCAACATATTCCTCCTGAAGGACACAATTCCGAACCATATCTTCCCCTGCAAACTCGGCATCCTCAAGGAATCGGGCATTTCCCGTCTCAAAAATCGATGGTTGTGGGATCGTAAAACTTGTACCCTTGGATCTTTTAGAGTATCCAACAAAATAACAACTCACAGTCTGTAAGTCCAATTTCTTTTCATTAGGCTTATATGGTCTTGCCTCAGCTGGACATCCCCAAACGTGCAAATCCCTTAGACTAGGTTTCTTGCCAGTCCAAAGCTCATATGGGATTTTGGAAGTCGTTTTAGTTGGAACACTATGTTGCAGCCTTAAATGCTTCACCCCAGAGTGATTCTGGTGAGGTCGAATGACTAATCATATTCCTGACTCTCTCCTTAAGCGTTCTGTTTCGTCTTTCAGCAACACCATTCATAATGGGCGAATCTGGCATAGTGTACTGTGGGACGATACTGCATTCCTCTAGGAATTTAGCAAACGGTCCTGGACGTTGTTCACCTAAACCATCATATCTGTCATAGTACTCACCAACACAGTCAGATCTGACACTTTTAATCCTTTTGTTGAGTTGATTCTAAACTTCAGCCTTAAAATTTTTGAACACGTCCAATGACTATGGCTTTTCATGACTGAGATATTTGTAGCCATATCTAGAATAACCGTCTATGAACGTTATAAAATATTGTTGACCATTCAAGGCAACCGAAGAGAATGGCCCACAAATGCCCGTATGAATAAGTTCTAAGATGTCTTGAGTCCTGTTGGCTTCAGATCTCCTTTTATCGGTTTGTTTTCCCTTTGTGCAATTAACTCAAACGTCAACATCTGTGAAATCTTAGGGACTGAGAATTTCATCTGACACAAGTCTCTCTATTCTCCGTATGGAGATGTGACCTAATCTCTTGTGCCATAACGTACTTGAATTCTCACTTGTTAATTTTCTTTTAGTACATCGTGTACTTAATTGCATGGATTCTTTAAATGAAGCAATTGTTTCAAGTAAATAAAGATTATCATATCCTGGTAAAAAATCGACCCGTGTATAACACTAGGGCTTTCACCTTGAGAGACTGGCAGCCATGGCCGTCGCCAGTCCTTGCTACCGCGACTCCGGCAGACAGCTGTCGCGTCCATTACAGTCGTGGCCAGTGCCGCGACTCTTGCCTACAGTCGCGGCTAAGGCCGCGACTTCCTCAGACAGTCGCGGCCAAGGTCGCGGTTTTCCTTAACAGATGCGACTTTCTCCTTCAGACAGCCGTGGCTTCTCCTTGCCGGTGCGGCCAAACCGCCGCGCCGATCAACTTTCACCGGCGGTTGTTCAAAAACTAAACAAAAATACCGAAAAATTGTTCTCAAATCTAAATACGTTGTCAGACAAATATTAAATTCAAGGATATCGAAACGTAAACACAAAAACACCTATGATCATGGATCTAGAACTTAATAGATCGATTCTCAATTATTCAACATGAGTTGCTCTGATACCACTTGTTAGATTCAAAATCCTTTCGGTGTAATCCGTATCTCAATAAAATCAGGATCTCAAATTGAACACATCAAGAATCAAAACAATTATAGAGTGAAAGCATACCTAAATCCATGACGATAGATTGTTGTTTAGAGCCGAGCGGTTGGCCTTCCAGATCTACATGATTATCTATCTGAGAGTCCCCTTTGATAAAGCCTCTCTGTTTTCTCTCTAACGATGAGATATTAGGGAGAATAGAATGTTTTTCCGTTATCGTGTGTCTTGGAGACCATAACCACTTATAGATAATTCATCTTTTAGTATTTTTATTTTAGTACATCATAAAAATGAAAATTACCCTTACGTCTCTGCACATTAAAGGGTCTACAACCTATCAGATACATTAAAACCCTAATTATTCAAACCTTAGTAGATCACTTTTAATTGGGTTTAACTTTATTTGTCAGTCTGCAACACATAATTATTTTACACATAAGTTCAATGTTAGATTAAGGATCCAACAGATATCTCTTGAAATAGTGCACAATCTATTGCAACTTCACTAACATCAGGGGGTCTAGAACTCTCATTTACTTCTTAATTATTAGACTCATGTTCATTGGAACCTTGATCCTTAGCTTAAGATATTAGATAATGAATCTCGTCAATTTTAGTCTTCGATTTAATCCTTAAATATTTGGTGATTGTTGAGGTTTTATCTTCATATGATCAAGAGTTCGATCTTCATAAAATTTTCAATTTTTTATCGCCTTGTAAATTCGATCATCAATGTTAAAAGGGATTAAAATTTGAGCTTCCCTTTGATGAAGATGTGCTTGCACTAGGAAGATGGGTTCTAAAACCCCTTCAAATCTGAATGTGTTCTCCTTTAAAGTCTATCTGTACATTAGAAAAATATAAATCAAGATATATCCAATTAAAAAAGACAAATATTACTCAATGAAATAAAGCAATTATCTCTTCTTCCATAATCAAACTAACTATATAAAATGATAAATTCACAATTCAAAAGTTAATACAGTCCTGACCGTAGTTTTATTTTTTATTCTCAACTAGAAGAAATTAGGCTCTAAAGAAAAGAAATCAGAAGTGAATTTGATATCCATGTTCCTATTGCAAAACAGATATGAGAGATTTATAGCTGAAATTTTAACCCCCTTTTAATGTATATAAAATTAAAACAAATGTAGTTTATATGGATGATTCACGTTATTCTAAAATCTCAAAGGGTTGTTTGGTTCGAAGGATTTTAACCCACCAGTATTTTTTCTATAATTTTGTATTTCATTGCTAGATACCTGACTGCACACATGTACTTTTTATTAAATTATCATATTACTTTACATTCTACAGTGTTCTAATCTTATAAATGTCTACATTGTCACTTTTATATGATTGATGTCGCTTTCACGTTTATAACCATGTTTTTTACATATCAAACCACAATAATATAGAATAATTTTTTTATGGATCGAACAACATTGATATGTTTCGACGCGATAATCGAGTTAAGATAGTAACATACGATTGCATGACTATGTGGTTAATTAGTAGTTATATCATTAGTTGGGTTGTTTGGAGGAGTTAATTAGTTTCGGTTAATTGATGTCATCGAACGGTTTCCATGTATTGTGGATCTTTCTTTAGCCTGCTATATAATGCAGTAGTTTGATCTGATTATTGGTTAATGAATGAAGTATTAAGGTAAACTCTTGCGTCTCTTAATATCATGAATTAATAACAACTTCTCCTAACACCACAACTCAAAAATTCGATCCTTAATACCATAAATTAATAACAATGTCTCCTCCTAACACCACAGATTAAAAATTCTGATCCTCAAAATCCATCAAATTTCATTATTCATATTCCACAAAAGTCCACAGAATTCATTTAAAACGGATTAATAATAGAAATTATAAATCATCGTATACAAAGATCAAATAATTTGAGACTTGCATTATGAGATCTCTCATAAAAGAGAAACCTCTCCAAAAATCAGCGTATGCCACTATCTGCGGCGAACACACGGTATTCTTTAGTAAAAGGCGAAAGAATAGTTCGCTCTGTGCTCACCGCGTGGCTGCGTGGCTATTGTATCGGAAGACTCTTGTTCTTTATAGCAGGTCAGCGGAAATTCCTCATTACCTCTTGCGATGTGGGATTTATGATGTGACTTAAATCCACAGCGACTCGCGCGGCTTTCACTGCTTCGGGCCGGCCCAGATGCATTACCTGTGTTCTTTGCCGAGCCCATACTTAAAGCTTAAGATATTAAAAAGAAAATTCTAAAGCTTAATTTCTTTCACCATCATGATTAATCATTGTCACCTCACCCTAGACCCTAGGACTCAAACCTTAGCTCATACGTGTAAACTTGTTTATGTGTCCACTTAAAAATTCACACACCAGTACTTTTTATTTGTTAAAAGAATTATGAAATGAAACTAATTAACAATTCCAATGAAACTTCAATTACTAAAATACAAAAAAATTAATTTACCTTCTGATCTAAGGAAGAGAAGAATAACCAGTCATTTTCTTCTCTGTAGAAACCTTGGAATACTCAGGAAGAGGAATACTCAGGAAGAGGAAGAACAACGCATCTACCAAGACAATTCCCTTCGAACAATTTCATAACTTTATGTAGAGAAATTGCATGGGAAAGACTCTTGGAGTGAAAGAAACAATATAAGGCCCTTTAATTTTTTTAAAGAAATGTAGTCTTCTTGTGAGGAGATAAGGTTAAAATATTTTCGTGTTAGATCATGTTTTAATGAAAAATTAAAGTTAAATGGATAACTTTATCTTTCCCTCATAAAAATGCTTAATTTCGTTAAAAGCATAGAAATGGCTATTTCTAAAAATTTCTCATTGTTTAAACAAATAGATAAAATAGTAAATATGAAAGGGGACAAATATTTTTCAACTAAATTCTAGAGTAGGAGCCATGAATCCTTATCCCATTATTTCATTTGCTAAGTTTCATGTGTACAGTGGGCCTTTACGGCTTGGAAGACCAACTCTCCTTCTAAATGAAAAATCCCTAATTCCATTCGAAAGTAATATCACCCACGGTCGCCACCAAACACAAGGGACCATTACACACTTCAAAAACTATATCAGAATCACCTTTGACAGTGAAAAAATAATAAAATTAAGACTCTTTAATCTTTTTAGCCAAATAAAAAAATTTAACAAAAGAGAAAACTAAAATGCTGCCTCATTAGAATCTGTGGTCTAGTAAAAAAATTGTTGTCATTTATAGAGGTACAATCCATATTTGAAAATGAGTTTTTACCCATTTTTAGGCAACAATTCCTTCTTCTAGTTCTTCTTCGACGTATTATTTTTGGAGTGCATTTATAGAGGTACACAAGCGTGTGCACCTATCATGTAGCCATCATGTAGTATACACAATGGGTACACTGGCATCATGTAGTGTACATGATGAGTACAATGACATCGTGTTGCCAAATGAAGTGAAGGGTAAACATGTACCTTCATAAATCTATTTTGAGTGAAATGTTGGCTAGGGACCAGGAAAAATAAAAATTAGTGGTATGAGTCTATTTCTGCAAAATTAGTTTAGGGGTCCAGTTTAGCAAAAAATCCTTTGATCTTTAGTTCAAATTATTGTTCTAATTTAATGCTCAGTTAGTGTTCGCTAGACCATGATCTAGCATAATATTTTGTGTAGATCATGGTCTAGCAAGGTTATAATTCTGAGATAGCAAAAGAGTAGTGTAGTGTACACGATGGGTGCACTGACATGGTGTAGTATACATGTAGTCGACAAGACGCCAGTGTGGCCATCGTGTAGACTACACGATGGCTACACTCACATAGTGTAGACTATACGATGGTTACACTATATACTACACGATGGTTACACTGGTATCGTGTAGTGACAACACGATGGGTACAGTGGCATCGTGTAAACTGCACGATGAGTACACTAGCATGGTGTAGACTACAAGATGGGTACACTGTATGGTGTAGACTACAAGATGGGTACACTGTATGGTGTAGACTATACAATGGGTACAATGGCATGGTGTAGACTACGTGTAGTCTTCATGATGAGTACACTAGCGTCGTGTAGACTACACGATAACTATACTAGCGTCATGTACACTACATGTATACTACACGATGGCTACACTGACATCATGTAGTCCGCACAATGTGTACGCTAGTGTCATGTAGACTACATGTATACTACACGTGGCTACACTGACATCGTGTAGCCATCATGTAGTCTACATGACGAGTACACTAGCATCGTATAACTATCATGTAGACTATATGATTAAAACAAATAAAATATCTCAAGATTAAAAAAATAAACGTCGAAAAAGAACTAGAAGAAGGAATTACTGCCCGAAAATAGGTAAAAACCCCATTTTCAGATCTGGTTGTGGCTAGATATGGTTCAGATTTGTAAAAATAGCTAAAAACTCATTTTCAGATCTGGGTTGCCGTCAGATCTTCTAGTTCAGATCTGTAAAATTTGGTAAAAACATATTTTCAGAAAAAAGAAAATAAATAAATATTCTCAGAAAATTCATGAACTTGAATAAGAAAATAAATAAATATTTTGCATGGGTGGTATCATTATAAGATTGATATATAACCTATAAAAAGTATATTATAATAATATGACAAAATGCAAGTGTTACCTGTAAAACACATATTATAAATAAAAAAAACATAGTTTAACTTGGTATGGAGTTTGTCTGTCTAACATAAATCTATACACTTCAAGAATATATGTAGAGGTCTTTGTGAGACTAAAAACATCTCCCCATCTACGAGACAAAATGCATAGTTACATACATATAAATGATAACACACACATAATAATCAAATGAGTTGACTTACCATATATCCAATGGAGGAGATGGCAACGGAAGTCCATCTTCCCCAACATTATCATGTGTCACCCGTTGCAACCCAACTAATGTCAAATGAGAAAATTAGTCTCATGCCCATAATTGTAGTAATACTAGTGAGCCATCAATATTAGAAGCATCCATATGACTTACTCTGCACATCTCCCCATACAACCATGCATATGCACTACTCCAACCGTATCGACCAACCTCAAAAAAGTCTTCTAGTAAAGACAATAACATTAAGTGCACCTTAGTGTTTGACTTATCACAAAAAAGGGTACCTCCAATAAGTTGCAGAATATAAGCACGTGCATAACGTTGTACATAAAGCTTGTCATGATCATCACCTAATGGAGAAAAATGTGCAGTCAACGCATGATATATTTAAACGTGATCGTGTAGTATACACGATGGGTACACTCACGTCGTATAGACTATACGATGGCTACACTATATACTACACGATGGTTACACTGGTATCGTGTAGTCTATACGATGAGTACACTAGTCTCGTGTAGCCTACATGATGAATACACTTGCGTCTTGTAGCCATCATGTAGACTACACGATGGCTACATTATCATCATGTAACCATCGTATAAACTGCACGATGGGTACACTGGCATCGTGTAGACTGCACGATGAGTACACTGGTATCGTGTAGACTGCACGATGGGTACAGTGTTATCGTGTAGACCGCACGATGGGTACAGTGGCATCGTGTAGACCGCACGATGGGTACACCGGCATGGTGTAGACCACACGATGGGTACACTGCATGGTGTAGACTATACAATGGGTACACTGGCATGGTGTAGACTACGTGTAGTCTTCATGATGAGTACACTAGCGTCGTGTAGGCATTGTGTAGACTACACGATAACTATACTAGCGTCATGTACACTACATGTATACTACACGACGGCTACACTGACATCATGTAGTCTACACAATGTGTACGCTAGTGTCATGTAGACTACGTGTATACTACACGATGGCTACGCTGGCATCGTGTGGCCATCATGTAGTCTACATGACGAGTACACTAGCATCGTATAACTATCGTGTAGACTACATGATTAAAACAAATAAAACGTCTCAAGATTAAAAAAATAAACGTCGAAAGAGAACTAGAAGAAGGAATTACTGCCCGAAAATAGGTAAAAACCCATTTTCAGATCTGGGTTGCCGTCAGATCTTCTAGTTCAGATCTGTAAAATTTGGTAAAAACCTATTTTCAGAAGAAAAAAAATATTCTCAGAAAATTCATGAACATGAATAAGAAAATAAACAAATATTTTGCTGTTGCATGAAGAAGTAAGAAGACGAAGAAGAAGATGAAGAAGAAAACGTAGAAGAAAATGAAGAAAAAGTGGAAAAAATGAAAAAAGAAGGAGAAATGAAGTGAAGGGTAAACATGTAACTTCATAAATTTATTTTGAGTGGAATGTTGGCCAGGGGCCAGGGAAAACAAAAATTAGTGATATGAATCTATTTCTGCAAAATTAGTCTAGGGGTCCAGTTTAGCAAAAAATCATTTGATCTTTAGTTCAAATTACTGTTCTAATTTAATGCTCAGTTAGTGTTCGCTAGACCATGATCTAGCAGAATATTTTGCGTAGATCATGGTCTAGCAAGGTTATAATTCTGAGATAGCAAAATAATTTTTTGTTCCTGCATTAACAATATGAAAGCTATAATTCTAAGTAGATTGAAATTTCAACAAATATTCACAATATCTTTTGTGTTCCATGATTTACAATATGAGAGTTCCAAATATTTACATTGATTCAAATCTTATATAACTACAATTCTCTAATAACATAATAGACATCCTAAAATCTAAAGTTTTCAATGTCACACCCCTGATAAAAAATATCAACCACCATTTTCCTTCAAAGCTCAGTCATCCTACTTTGAGTTCATTCAGATAAGTCATCACCCACGTACAACAACTCCATAAATTTTAACACAAACATGCCATAATCGCACCTATATATACAAAGTGAAATGAATGCCAAATAACCAAATATGCTAGGTGATGATAGTTTATCACACAAACAACGAGGCTTACCATGTTTCTTGTTAGGGATGGGCGTACATGCCACAATCACACCTATATATAAGATGAAATGAATGTCAAATAGCAAGAAATACTAAATAATGATAATTTATCATATAAATAATGAAAAACTTAATTAGCTACTCAAGTTTCTAAAATTTTGATCTAAGTCTACCAACACAATCATTCAACTTTGACATAATAGTTCTTTATAGATAATCTACTAGACTAAATTCTAGCTTCTACATACTTGCTAGACCAAAGTCTAGCAAGTTGTTTAATAATTGAAAGTTGTGCTAGACCGGGTTCTAGCACCTACAGACTTGCTAGAGTCTAGCAATGTATATGTTAATTGAAGTTGCACTAGACTCCAATCTAGCACCTGCACACTTGCTAGACTAGTGGTATATTCATTGAACTAAACTAAACCAAACCCCCTCTCCCCCAATCCCAATCCAAACCCAAACCCTCACATACACCATCTCATTAGCTTCACCAAATCCTTAAAAAAATCAATTTTCTCATAAGAAATCAAAGAAACAACTTTAAAATGAGAGCAACAAAATAAAGTACTAAATCCATTAAAATAGATAATCATGATGAGGGAGTGTTGAAAAATAGAGCACCAAACAGCCCACACTTCATCAAAATAGCATTCTTCTCAAACAAACACTACCAAAATTCAAGGTAAAGCAAGAGAATAATCTTATTTCAAGTTCAACACATGAATATAACCTCAAATTCATCTTTAACAACCTAAAATCCAATTGCACCAGTCTCATAAACATGTTGTCCGAGTGTTTTATGTACCAAAAGTTATTTTTTTAAGATTAAATTTTTTTCTTGAATCAAGAAGGCAACCTCCAGGAATGGGGTCTCCAAGTTTCCTCCTTTAAAACTCATTTGAAGCTTACCTCAAACTCATATTTTTTTAATTCAAAACGGAAAATGAAAAATCGAACAAAAATTATCGCAAAAATTTACTGTTACTCAGATATGGAAATATAAAGTAATAGGTTTGATTCTGCCAGCACTCTCCTCAATTTGATTTCAAAAAAACCTCAAACTGACATGCAAAAGGAACTTTCTGACTAAAATGTCATAACCGTAATAAATTAAGAAGATTGAGACTCAACTTACTTAAATAGTGAGGGAGAGAGAAAACGATCGATGATGGAAGGAGAGTGTCCAACGATGGAGAGGAGATGATGAGAGATTGGTAGATTGAGGGAGAGTAGATAGAGGAGCTCATTCTTTGAGAAGGAGTGGAGATTACGTGAGTGAGTGAGATTAAGGAAATAGAAAAGGGGTAAATACGTCTTTTTATCTCTAAAAACAGCCAAGCATCATTAAAAATGAATTTGGGGTCTTAATATCGTTTCTTTGGTTCTGAGGGGTCTTGGGCTGATAAAATCTTTTTGGTTATTATGATAGTATGTTTACCTTAGTTTTGTACTACTACGAACATGGACTAAAGTTTGAATTCTGACTAGATTTTATTATTATTGGCCTCCTATTAGAGAAATCATGTTCAGAATAGATTCCATCAACGTCAAATTGTCTGGAGCAAACATACTTGGGCTGGATGTTATCTATCTTTTCATTTTCCCTTTTTTTTATTTTTTTCTTTTTCACTTTTATTTTAAATATAATCTATATGAGTTGTGTTGATCATATAAGTAGTTTTTTGAATTTTCTCTCATATGGCTCTTTCCTTGATCTAGCAGAGAACTTTCTCAGTTAGAAATTTGCGACCAGAGCTAATCAAGCTCAAAACAGTCACACGTATAGAGATTGGTGGGTTGAACTCAGTAACCTGACCAAGCTTGCTTTCCTTTTTCTTTTCAGAGACCAGCTTTCTCTCTGATACCAAGGGAATTGAGCAGAATCACTTCTCTCACCAGCTTGGACTTTTTTGATAATGACATTTTTTGTATAGTTGAAGTCTTCTACTCTTGTGTACAATGTGATGCTTGACCTTTCTAGCAACAACTTCACTGGGGGATTCTCAAGGCACAAGATTCTTGAAATGGAGTGCATAAATGTATTCATCGCATATAAATTACTCAATCCCACAGTAATTTGAACCTTCTGCTTAAAAGTTATTCTTCCAGGTTTCACCATTTAAAAGCATACCATTTAAAAGCAAAAAGAAAAATGTTACAATACTCTTTATAGGAATTTTCCAATCAGTACAAACATAAATTTTCCTCAGTAATTGAAGTTATAGATCTAATATGTGGCAATAATGACCATAGTCCAAATCATTTCCCCCAAAATCAAATACAAACCAATCCCAAAATACAACTACTAATGCTCACAGATGGCCTATTATAGTGTGCGCCACTACCACCGCAAGTCACCGGCAACCGTCGCAGGTTCAAGCCACGAAGGAGGAAAAAGGCAGAACTTCAACCGTCAAAGCTTCCAAAATCAACCAAAAAATTCAATCTAGAAAATAAACATCTAATCAACTCAAGAAAATAAAAAATATTAACCCAACCAAAATCACAGAGAGAGAGATAACGAGGAGAGAGGGAGAGATAGGGTTGAGATGGCGGATGAACAGAGTGAGACGAGAGCTAGGATTTCAAAGAATCCACAATGACACAGGAAAAATCTGAGTTCAGGTTGAGCTCCAAGTTGTGAATCGTGGGCCAACGATATCCATGTCGTAGTCGATGTCCTCGCTGTCGCAATAGGGAAAATGACGCCCCTGTTGTTGTGTTGTACACTAGTCTTGGCGAAGATGACGAGTTACTGAGTTATATATATGGAGTGAAGGACGTTGGTTCAATTGAGAAAGAGAGAGTGATTCAGTATAGAGAATGACTGAGGGTAAAGAATTTTATTAAGGAGGGTGAAAATGTAAAAGCATAATTAGTTATGATGGGTAGTGGGCTGGGATATTTTTGTAAGGCTAAAATATAAAACATAGCACTGCATTTTGATGAAACTGTAAATTATATCCTTATATTTTTTATATTTTTATAACTTGCACTTTGACTAAATTATAAAATATACCATTCCGTTAGAATTTTTGCCAAAATTAATCAAAAAAAGGACACGTGCCAAACTTTCATTAACAACGTTAACAGACCATTAACGTAAATTAAAAGTAAATCATGTTAGGTGATTTTTTCTTACTTTTTCACTTTTACCCTAGATGAAACTTTTCTTACTCTTTTATTTTCCGTTAACTATTGTAAAAAAGTTCTTACATGATAAGAAACCAAACCCATAGAAAGATCATAAAATTCATAGTGAAATTTCATCTTCTTCTATACATTGCAACTTTAGCCTCTAACTCATTAATGTTTTTCAATAACCCAGTAATCACATTCTTACTATTACGATGAATCAGAGGATCTTCCAACTCAAAATATCTAAAAATTCTTCTCATTTCAAAATTTTCACACCCATAAAAACATCTTCCTGGATTCGTTGGTTTCCATGAAATTTTTAATGTAGTAACTAATCCACAATGGCACCACCAAACTACCTTATCACCGGACCTTGAAGATGAGAAAGAAGTCATTTTTTGTCAACCAATACCTTAAAAAAGTTGTTGTCCAGATCTGAAAAATAATTTGAAAGTGAAAATGAAAGTTTAAAAATGAGGGGAAAGAAGAGAGTTATTTATAGGGGCAAAATAGTGTAGATAAATGGAGGGAAATAATGGAATGCAGGGAAATAATGGAGTTTTCGGTGGGAAAAAAATTGCAAAACAAAGTTAACTTTATGTTAAATTTAACCAGAAAACATCATTGAATGGTATATTTTATAGTTTAGTCAAAGTATAGGGGTATAAAAATATGAAAAAAGGTGCAAGAGTATAGTTTACAGTTTTATCAAAATATATGGATGTGTTTTGTATCTTAGCATTTTTGTAATAGTAATGTTCATAAATAGTCAACTTAAAAAAATCATCAAAATTAACTACAAATATAAAAAACATAAAATGGTCAGTTGACACGATTTTCGAAAAAATGGATTTTCAGGCGGAATTTTTTTTCACCACGCTCCAAATTGGAGTAATTTATATAATATATATAGTAATATACCCATGTGATTTTTGTAGTATATTTTATATACACAGTATATATTATATACTTTGTGGATAAAATTTCAAAATTTCGTTGGCGCACATGGAGGACTATTTTTGCCGCGAGATTTGTTTTTATCTTTGAATTTGGGTGTCTATTTTTTATTTCTTTCATTATTTTTCATTTTTTATTTTTTTTCCTTAATTGATGATCACCATTTTTGTAACTTTTTATTTCATAGGACATTTAACTACAAAGATAACCCAAAAGTAACTTTGTAACATTTTATTTTTTAAAAATAACATATTCTTAATGACTGAAATGGACCATCTGTGTAATTCTCCGTAAGATATTTATCTGAACACTCCTATACTACTTTCCAAAACTTTATGGATGATTCCAATGAACACTTCGTAAATCTTTTGTGTAGGATGCCATGTCATATATTATGTCATGCAAACTTAATGCGTGCCTAAATTATGTGCTTCGGCATGCCTCGTTAACTGGCTGACTACGCGCTTGTGCGGTGTTGTGTCATGCCTGGTGGTGAGGTGTGACAAAGTGATTATCAGTCAAATTGTTGTACATCAGTTTTTTATCAATATAATTGTCATGATCATACTAAGTTTTTCCAACCAAACGATCCTTTACGGTTTTAAAGTAACACTCATTTTTTAAGCTATCTTTGTTTGAAGTTTATAAGCTTTAAAATGGATTAAAATTTAGGGTGATTTGCGCATTTAGTAAAGAAGCATAGAATTCATTAGAGAAATGTCAAATTTTTTTAAGATTTTAGTAAAATAGCGATTCTCCATAACTTACATAATCGATAGATCAAAATATCATCTTTCATTTAAGTGATCCATACAATAAAAGAGATTTTGAATCTGTCAATTGGTCAATCGCAAAAATAAAAGTTAAATATGTCATCCAAATCCTTAAAAAGTATATCGCGGTATATGACTAATTCAAAAAAATAAACAAATTATGTAAATTTTAAATGGTTGAAGTCCAATAAATACTCAAAATTCAAAAAAAAATTAAAAAACATAAAGTTAGTCCATCAAAATCCTTTAATTGAAAGAAAAAATAATTAAAAGCATCAAAATGTAACCCAGATCAATGCACTGAGCAAATCCCGATGATCCGCATATTTATAAAATATGCGTATATCATTGATGTTGTTCGAGTAAATCACTGAAACACTACCATTGAAAATACACTTATACTAATTGACTTATGCATAGAACTATCTAATAAACTAATCATAAATCATTAATACACATTCTCCTTGAAATTCTTTTCTATTTAATTTAGATATATGCTTATATTTCAAAAATTATTTCATTGTTATACTAATAGGACTCATTGAGATATGTAGAACAACTATCCACAATACTTCATTGGTAAAATAATGACAACTATTTGACAATATTGTTGAAGAAATCAATTACGTACATATATATTGTACATAATCAATGAGATACCAATACTTAATCATAAAAACAACAACAATTTATGTTTCGTCAACATTGTAGCATGATATATTGTAAGTAAATCATTGATTGACTATTTACAAATTATCAATAAATAATCATTTAACGATGCTGAAAATACGCTTTGGATGTTTGAAAGATTAATCAAAGTTCTAATGATTTTTTAGAAATAAACTCATTGAATATGATAGTTGAAAATAACTGACGTTAAGATTTTAAATTAAAATGTAAAAAATGAATGTCTTAATTTTGGTAAAAATAAATTTGGCCAACTAACCTAGTAAATTACCATTTATACGGAGATTAACAGGAAAAGACATGTTTTGAGGGTGAAGTTAAGTAAATGGCCGCTAAGTTTTTTATTTGCAAAAATAGCCAAATTTTTAGAATTTATACATAGAACTACTGATTATTCAATGTGATTTACTATTTCGCAAGCTATTTTTTAGCCTGTAAAGGATTTTTCCGCTAATCATGGATCAAAAGAAAAAGTATTGATAAATGTTGATTTATATGAGTATTAATGAGAGAGAAAGAGGTTAAGAACAAGAGAATGTAAGGAGTAAATGCTTTGAGCTGTATATTTTTTTGTTGTATTGAATCATTGAGTTCCACTTAATACACTGCCTTATATATGCTTCCTAATTTACATGAGTTGATTAGAATAATAATAAAAAAAGAGATGAGAATGATTATCCTCCCCTATGGTCTCAGAGACATTCATTATGCCTAGAGATTGCACCCAAATGTGAGGATCTTTCTGCCAAATATGAACCATTTTCCTTTCCTTATTTATCATTTCTATATGTCTTATTTAGTCGCCAATCAATCACATCCACTTGGTGATTTCTTGGGGTTTGAGCCAATCAGTCGTAGCCACTTGGTGGCCTGCCAACCTGTCTCGTTCAAGACACTCAGCCACTTAATCAATCTCGTTCTTTTTCTGGTCCTTCCCTTCTCGCTCCTGCGCTGTTAAGCGAGTGTTTGCCGTTCATGGTAGTTCTCTGTATCTTAGGTTCCTTTCCCCATCCCAAAGGCGTGGGTCCCCTTAGTCTATTCCCGTTCTTGAAGGTGTAGGTCCCTCGTCAGTCAGTTTCCGTTAACTAGTCACTATATCCCATTTTGATGCTCTTTCCCATTCTTGAGGTGCTGGTCTAGTCCCTGTATGCCTTTCCCTTTCTGATGCTCCTTCTCATTCTTGAGGTGTTGTTCCTTTTCTTGAGGTGCTGATTCTCATTCTTGAGGCATTGATCCTTCTCGTTTGTTTATGGATGTCTCACGACTTCAGTCTTCTTTCTCCGCTCCCATTCACTCGTTGATCTTTTATTAGCCCTTTTTCTTGAATCATATCTGTCCATATGGTAATGGATATATTTTACCTGTTCATTTGCCCCTCATTGCACTTAACAGGGTTTAACTTCGTTAATGGTGCAATGAATGTCTCTGCGACTAAACAAACATTTAATGATCGTTGCTTTTGTTACTGCCTCACTTCCTTGGGGAATCTGCCAAGCATTTATTGTGCGTAGAAAAATTTAGTCTATATAAGTAATTAAGATACATGTCATTATTACCTCATATGACACATTTTTCGGGGATGATGTTCTTTCTTGACTTGCGTTCGCTCTGTCCTTGTAGGTTCTGTTTTTAAGACGTGAAATGCGTTCCTTGAAACACACCCCCATTTACTGCGATCGTCATTTCACTTCCCCATTTATAATGATCTTTTAGCATTTTTGAGATATCTTAATCATTTTATCCCTGTTGTCGCATTGTCATTTTGCTTGCCCTTTAGTCAGACTGGACGTAGTAATTCGTTACGTCTTTTCCCATGCGCCCGTCGTTTGCCCTTCCTTTTTTTTTTGGAACTGGTGTCTTTTCATTTTCAAATTTATTAAATGTTTTGAACTCGATTTTGGCATCCATAGCCTATATCACGTAGTACTCTTCTTCATTTTTTCTTTTCACGCACATCCCTACCTTCTATAAGTCTTCATTCTTCCCTTCGTCATCTTCGTTGTTTCTCTTCTTCTTACTTTTTTTGCTCTATTTTTCTTTCCCTGGTAGTAGGAGCATCCATTTAAAGTTACTGTTCCCCTAGTTAGAAATAGAGATGAATTCAACCGCTTCCTAGTCCTTCATCAGGACGCGTTCCCGCCAGAAGTACTCTGTGGTTTTGTGCAAGGAATCCTTAAATCTTTCCCGTGTAATCCCCGTTTTCAGATCTCTTTAGCCCCTATGTACATAGCCTTAAGGTTAAAACTTCATTTCTCTCTTCTTTTTCAAATTTTTTTAGTACCTTCAACATTTCCCCTTCCCAATACACTCATAGCGCTTACATGGAGATCTGCGACGTGTATATAGTGAAAATACGTGGACTATCCTATTACTTAGCTCTCCACGTGAATGAGAAGCGAGGAGGGATAGTTACTGACCTCCCCAGCGGGGATAAATGCTAGGAGGAGGGTACTCTCCTTATAGGTGGGAACTGGGGCGGCGACGGCCGCTAGATCGTTCCCCGGATCTAGGGAGAGTTCAGTAAGTGGCTGGAGCTCCCCTTCCTTCTTTCCTTTTCTACTTTTGCTTCACTTTTCTTTTTTATTATTACTTTTATTTTTAAATACTGACATGTTTGTTCTTTTTGTTGTGTGCAGACAAAAACCTGAACAAAAGGTTTTTTACTCTGAAAGACGTAGTCGTGTGACTCTGTGCTGCCTATAGTTTCCCAGAACAGGATTGAAATGACTTGTTTGATCCGAGGAGGGAGATTGAGGTTGTTGTTGTCCCGGTTCCTGAAGTGGAGATTGTGCAATAAGGTCACCCATAACACGGCTCTCCCACTTAAGTGACCTTAGCCCCAGGCCAATGTATTAAATGATATTGGAAAAATGGCAGCATAACGTAACAACTAGTATTGAAAGATGGTCGCCTTTTAAGGGAGGGAAAGTGTTTCAATAGGAGCCTTACTTCCCTCTTTGCGATCTCATCACTTCAATTCAAGCGTAAAGCTCTTTCTTTCTTAGTCGCCGACGGGAGCGCACCTTTGGTACTTTGCTTATAGCTTTGTCACTCCCTCGTCATCAGTTCAGGACATCCCCCAAGTTATTCCTGTTACTGATCACTTCCTCCGTCATGCTGAATCGTCTAGTTCCTCCGACACCTCAGAATCTGAACGGGAGGAAGGGGACAAGGAGGANTTTGGTACTTTGCTTATAGCTTTGTCACTCCCTCGTCATCAGTTCAGGACATCCCCCAAGTTATTCCTGTTACTGATCACTTCCTCCGTCATGCTGAATCGTCTAGTTCCTCCGACACCTCAGAATCTGAACGGGAAGAAGGGGACGAGGAGGAGAGAGAATGAGAAATGAGGAAAATAGAGGCTGAGGAGGAAACCTTGTTCCACTTTGCCCGAGAAGAGCTTAAAATGTCGAAGCTCCTGTGAAGTAACTTGTGGGGGACGCCTGGCAAGAACAAATGCCAGAAAAGGGGGCTACCAATTCGCCAGGCGGCGTCTTAGGTGATGTCACTCTTCTCTTTCCCACTTTCAATATTATCTTCCCCTTTGTAACGACCGATCTCCCTGCCCCTATTACTAAGGCTACTCCTATTCGGTAGAGGACTCTCACACCCCTCCCCTACTTGCCATGATGTCAACCCCTCCTTCCTCTGGTTCCCAGCGTCTATCTGAGGAGACGGGCGTTTGGAGGTGGCAGCGATACCCAAGGGCTCCACCGGTTCCAGCCAATGTCAGTATCCTGAAGGACCCCCGTTCTTCAGACGTGGTCGTGAAGGTGATCATGTTTAATGTGGACGCTCTTACACTCCGCTAAATGTCCGTCTACGATAAGGTCATCAGCCTGAGTCATACTCTGATGCAGGTACTTCCGTTTCCTTTTGTCTTTTGACATCCTTAGTTTTTATATGTAACTTCATGCTAATTTGTTTACTAACACTTTTTGAACAGGCGTGGCCTACCACAACAGGCTTTAAGAGGATATTCACTCCACTGAAGAAGAGATGGCTGGTTGGAAGAGAAAGGTGATGGAGACCACCAAGGCTCATGACACCGTTGTTACAAAACGGGATGACCTCAAGAAGGTAGAAGCTGATCTTCAACGGGTTGCTACACGTTTGGCTTTCGAGCTTGACGCTGCCGCGACTAAACAGGAAAAGCTTGAGGAGTCCCTGATGGAGGCAGAGAAGATTGCCAAGGTAAGCAAGGAGAACCTGACCATCATCGAGGCAAAGTTGGCAGAGGGCGATGTGGCTTTGGCTAAGTCATGCGAACGGGAGGTGGGACCTGAGGTTGAGTATCAGGCCATGGTCGACGAGTACAAGATGATGGCTTACACAGCGGGCTACCGTGATGCCAAGGCCGACAACCCTCCCTGCATGTTGTTTGTCTTGCTTCCTGATGAGCCCGTTGACCATGAGGGTGAGCTTTCTGCTTCAACTGTGACCCGTCTTCCAAGGTTATTCCCGTTACCTCTTTTGAAGTGCCAGCTGACATCGCTCCCGAATGGGAGGTGGGAATTTATTTTGTTCCTTTGTTTTATTGTAAATTGTTCCTTGTACTTTGCACTACGTTTTACTTTGTAATATGTCTTGTTCCCTTTCAATGAAGTGATCTTTTTGTACTAAGTGTTTACGTATCATTCCTAGTAGTGATAAACTTATTTTAGAGAGGTAACATTTAGCAAAATTTCCTCCAAAGAAAACCTCTTTTATTCTCTAACTCTTGACAAAATTCTTGAGAAAGAATTTTCTTTTTAACATGGATTTCCTTTTCTTGAAGATCTCCATTTCTTTGGAAAGTTTCATTTTCTAACAAAAAAATTTGAGAAGTAAAAGATCCCTTTAGAATGGATAAAGGGTTTTCTTGGTTACCCGTTCTTCGTGTCCATTTCTATTTTCCATCCGTTGAGGCTAAAACGCCATTCCCGTTTACAATGTGATGGGTATGTTCTTCTTCCGTTTGCTGTAATTTATTTATCCTTATTGTGATGATGCGGGCCCGTTTGAGCTTGTCCGCTTCCATGACTTTTCCTTTCTTAGTCAATTTTTCTTTTGAGAGTAGGACTTATGGGATGCCTCTCTAAAAAGTTTTCATTCCCCTAGTTCCTTCTAGGAGTAGGACTTATGAACTGATCCTCCCAAAAAAATTGTATGCCCTTAATTCCTTTTGAGAGTAAGACTTATGAACTATCCCTCCCAAAGACTTTTTATGCCCTTAAGTGGAACTTATGAACTGTCCCTCCCAATGACTTTTTAGGCCCTCATTTCCATTTTTAGTGATGATTTAGCTGAGGAGAGAAGATTGGCACTAATTTTTTTTTACGTGGAAAACTCTTACGGGAAAAAAACCATGGGAAATGTGTTCCACTTATAATTGTTGGAATACGTCTATAAAGTAGTCTGTTATAACTATTTATTTATATTTAGTTATTTCTCAACCATTTGTATTAGTGAATTTTTCATGAATAAATTGAAAGTTTTATTATAAATTATAGGGTGTTTATAAATTACTCAAGTCTTGGAACTATTGTCAATGAAAGAAGAGTAAAGATAGAAGCGTCTCTAGACGAACTCTTCTGAAATAGTTGAGAACAGTGTTCGTAGTCTTAAAATCGACTGGGCAATCAAATCTGATTACGACTATTAGGTTGAACTGTTGGATGCCAATCTTGGAGCATAAGAGTGGAGACTCAAATGATTAACCCAGGCATGTATGAACATATTGAATAGACCGGTAACAAATTAGTTTAGAGCTCAAAGCCGTTTACCTAGTTCAAAATCTAATTATTACACCTTAAGGGTATTTTTTTAATTACTTTAATCTTGAGGTGAATACATAACTTGACTTGGTTAGTTGCAATATTTGATATGTCAAATGAGTGAGTACGAATTGACGGGCAATATCTCGTATGTTGGGATTGTAATTTAATTAAGTAGTAGGAATTGCGTGATTCACAGACATAGAAACTCGTGGTAGAATTGCAAAAATAACAATATCACTTTATATTTTATTGAGGTATGTGTGAATAAATTAACTTGGCCAAGTATTCGATGAAATGAGACATTGAATAAGACTTGTGAATGGTACGAGATAAATCACTATAATATTTTTTTATTCACAGTCAATAAATTAGTTAAGAAAATAATAACAATAGGGGTAAAATGATAATTTTATATTTCACTCTTGTTACTGATATTCACGATGTGTATTATGTTAAAATATTTTGTGGACCGTGAAAACAAATAGAATTTATTTACACCAACAGAAAATGTAGCGCGCATGAATCGAGAGTTGATTCTCCATCGAACCTATAATGGAGTCGTACGATGTCAGGATTAAAATAAGTCACAAATTTATGGAGATAAATTTATCGGGTATTTGAATCTTAAGCTTTCTGGGTCCATTCGGTCTCAGAAATAGCTCAGAGAACAAGAATAAAAAAATGAACTAAGTTGGACCAAAATATATTTTGCTGCTAAGACATATTTCCTACACCTATATGTGATAGGTGATGTCACTTAAATTAGTTAAATGTAATTGTTTTATTGAATTAATTATTTATTATTTTCTAATTATTAGATAAGTAGTTTAATAAATTAAATTAATTAATTAACTAATAATGATCAATTATATTTATTAATTGAATTGATTAGTTTTGATACAACTAAAACTTTAGGAGATCATGTTATTTTCGGCAATAATAGACAATTAAGAGAATTTTTTTAAGTTTTATAATATATGAGTATATTTGTAAATATCAAAAATTACCTTTTGATAACGAATATTAGATACAGTTGTTGGTATCAACACACAAAAAGAGAAAAACGTTTTCTCCTCTCACTATAGTAGCCGTCGAAATTAATCTGAAGAAGGAAAGATTTAATTTTTCTTCTTCAATCGTTTTGAGAGCCCACACTCAAATTCCTACGTAAAATTCTTCTGAGATATATTTTTGAAATTAAGGGTGGTTGTTGGTTGACTAATTCAGAAATCGTTCGTGGAAGATCAAGTTCGTGATTTTTATCTTAAAGCTTGAAGAACACGAAAAAAGCTCGAGGGAGTTTCACAAGTTCAGAAATTCTCCGATACACAGTAAAGGTGAAAAATTGTTTTCCCTTAATCTATTCGTTTTAATATTGTATATTCATGATCAAACTAAAATTGCTTTTTAAATTATTTAATATGATTAAATAAGTTACATAAAAACAAAATTTGATATTCCACCCACAAACCGTTCGTGGTTTAAATCTAATTTTCTTTAATTTTTAAAACCGATTGATCCTTACACTTGGTATTAGAGCGAGGTTTAAGATTATGCATATAGATAATTAAAACGAACGTATCGTGAATTTTATAAATATTGGCATATGTTTGTATGATAGATTCAAAATTATTTTGAATATGTTTTATGATTGGATCTCGAACTATTGGCTCTAGATGTTTTTGATTTAAAATTGATGTACGCCGAATTTAAGACATAGAAATTTATGTAATTTAACTATTGTAATTGATGCAAACTTTAAATTCATTGTAAATTCGTCATCGCCTCGAAATCATCACCAGAAAATCGCTCGAAACCACCCCGAGAAGTCATCAAACAGCCACCGAGAAGGCACCGGGAATGCCACCGTTCACATCGATACTATTCACTGGCTGTATTGTTCACATGTGGGGCTGTTCATGATGGTACTGTTCACCGCTGGCCGCCACTCACCCCCGCTAGCCGTCGCTCGACGCTGTTGCCATGCGTTGTTCCTTGCACAGTAGAGTCTTAATCAGATTAGGAAACCTATAAGTTTTGGGAACCCAAGGTTTTAGGATACCTAGGGTTTTTGAAATTTAAATTTTGAAATATAATTTCAAAGTCAATTTTAGTCCTTTATTTAATTTTAATTTAATTTAGTAAATTTTTCAACATTTGTATAATAGTAATTTTTTAAAATTATTTTCAAAATAAATCAATTTACTAATTACTGGGTAATTTGTTTATCAAAGTAAATATGTGTTGGAAAATTAAAATTTTTAAATTGAATTTTTTTTTAAAATGGTTATTTGCATAAATATACATTTCCATTTTTTGTTAGAATTTTTATACCCCTTTCCAAAAACTAATAATTTTATACCAATGGTTCACCATATCAACATCATGAATTTCTTTTTCAACAAAAATGTCTTCTTCTTCTTCTTCTGTTTCTTCTTCTTTTTCTGCTTCTACTTCTTCTTCTTCTTCTTCTTCTTCTTCTTCTTCTGCTTCTTCTTCATCTTCTTCTTCATCTGCTTCTACTTCATATTCTTCTTCTTTTCTTCTTCTTCTTCTTCTTCTTCTTCTTCTTCTTCTACAAGACCCTATAACCCATCCTTTTTCAGCTAGACCCGACCATTCTTCTCATTCTTCTTCTTCAACGAGAGCAGACTGGTACCTATTCTTCTATTAATTTTTGACTCAGAAAATGCTTCAAATAATGACAGAATAAAACCAACTATTTAGACGGAACAACTGCTTGAATCCTTCAATTAGCCACTAATGTTTGGGTTGTTGATGCAAGAAAAAATAATTACTTGAAGGGTTCAAGTAATTAAAGACTCGTTCTTAACCCCTCAAAGAGTCAAGTGGTCTCTGCTTTACAGCTGCTTTACTGCTGTCATAATGAAATCAACTAGTTGAAGGGTTCAAGTAGTTATAAACAACTACTTGAGCCCTTCAAATAGTCACGTGCTCTCTGGATAAGTGAGTGAGAGAATCAGAATGACTACTTGAAGGGTTCAAGTAGTTATAAAACACTACTTGAACCCTTCAAGTAGCCCAAGCTCTCTCGATGACTACTTGAGGGGTTCAAGTAATATTTTATAACTAATTGAACCCTTCAAGTAGTCACGCGCTCTCTGGATGACTAACTACAAGAATCAAAATAACTACTTGAAGGGTTCAATTAGTTATAAACCACTACTTGAACCCTCCAAGTAGTAAAATGGTATATGGTTTCTTAATCAGAATAAATATATTACCATTCATAAAAAAAATAACTACTACAAAATTAAATAAACTTTATAGGTGAAAGATTTTGTTTTAAACAGATATGTCTGAAATTCAAATATTGGTGGTACACGATGGTGAATGAGAGATAAATGGTGCTTCATTCATGTTTAATGGTACGGTAAGCTCACCATTAGACATACCATCAAGCTGTACTTACCAAGAGTTATCTAGTATCATAACGATGAAATAAATGTTGATCCAACAAAGTACAATATTTCAATGAAGCTTTTATACAATCTTCATATGCCCTCCCCACCTACTGAAATTTTAAATGATCGCCACATGAGATTTTTCATTGCCGAGAATAGTTCTGAAGCACTTCGTACTCCTTTATATGTCACTCTTAAACCCAAACCTAGGATACTTGTTGATAATCTTACATGTCCAAGTCAACGTCGGGTTCGTGAAACAAATTGGGTTCGTGAAACAAGTCCCTCGCAACAAGATCATTATGGTCACATTCCATGTTTTATGGGTGAAACAATGGTCGATAGTGATGAGAACAATGATAGTGGCAATTTTCATTCACGGGGTATTACTGTGGGAGATATGATGATGGTGATTGTCAACAAGATGTTAATGATGATGAACATGAACATCCTGACAGTGAGGTGGGGTTGATATTGGTGTTGATGTTGATTTTGATATTAGGTTATATGAAGAAGCAATTCGGGATGATCTCTATACCTTACCAGATTTGAATATAATACCAGAGGCTAATGTACATCCTTCATCAATGGCAAGTAACATTGCATATTCATCACGACCATCTTATAATGCTTCGAGATTATCACAACTAGAGGATTATGAGCATGTAAGTGTCTCAGATATGTTAGATACAGAAGAACTCTACCAAGGCAAAAAATAGCTCCAAAGAATTGTTGGACTCTTGGCAATCCGTCAAAACTTTGAGCTTAAAGTTTTCAAATCCATGCAACATTGTTGGTGATGGTTTGTGCTGAGAAAACATGTTCATGGAGGCTACGAGATATTAAGGTGCAATTTTCAAAGTACTTTAAAATAACAGAGTTCATAAATGCTCATACGTGCTCTTTTGACATCTTACAACACGATCATCGTCAAGCAACAAGCTTATTAGTCAGTCATTGCATAAAGTCAAAATACACCAGTGTTGGATGAATTTATAGGCCGAAAGATATCATCGAAGATGTTCGTAAGCATTATGGAATCAATATAAGGTTAGGGAAGTTGC
Organism: Datisca glomerata; assembly: GCA_003255025.1. Taxonomy (NCBI): domain Eukaryota; kingdom Viridiplantae; phylum Streptophyta; class Magnoliopsida; order Cucurbitales; family Datiscaceae; genus Datisca; species Datisca glomerata. Next base: position 157,157 of record QANY01005488.1, on the reverse strand, counting down.
ATTGGCTCTAGTTCGAGGTTCACCTGAAAGTTCATATATGAGGCTCACATCCTATTATCACATATTAGAGGCGAAGAATCCAGGTACTGTTACTCATATAGAGATTGATGACAATAACCATTTCAAATACTTCTTTATGTCAATTGGAGCCTCGATTCATGAATTTTTTAATTATATATGTCATGTAATTGCTGTCGATGGAACATCATTAAAGGTAAAATATAGGGGGACAATGTTCATTACAACTTCTAAAGATGGGCATAACCAAGTATATCCACTTGCCTTTGGGATTGCTGACTCTAAGAATGACGCATTGTGGGAATGGTTCTTTAATAAGCTGCACTAGGTTATTGGAGACTTGGAAGACTTGGTATTTGTGTCAGACAAAAATGAAAGTATAACAAAGGGTATACAGACTTTCTTCCCACAATCATTTCATAGAGCTTGCATCTACCATATGAGAATGAATATAAAATCAACGTTCAAAACTAGCAATGTCAATCCTTTATTTTTTGAAGCAGCCAAGGCCTATCGTGTATCAGAATTTGAGGCATACATGGCTATCATCAACCAAGTTCATCCTAGTATTGGAAATTATATTGAGGTGGTCAGACTTGATAGATGGGCTCGTTCTCATTGTGGTGGTAGACTTTATAACATAATGATTACCAACATCGCAGAATGCATGAATAACATACTAAAGGATGCTAGAGCCCCCCCAGTAACAAGTTTAATAGAACATCTGTGTGATTTGATATAATAGTGGTATCATCAATGTCGGACAACTGCTTATGAGATGCACACACATATGACCAAATAGTGTGAGAATGAGCTTAAAAAGAATCATGATGCTTTTCGCAGACTTTTAGTGACTGCCTCAGATTTTCACGAGTTTCGTGCAAGTACTAGGGATAGAGAGCATATTGTGAACTTACATAAAAAAACATGCACTTGTCGTGAATTTGATCTAGACCAATACCCTTGTGCACATGTATTAGCTTGTTGTCGACAACATAACATATATGCTTATAGCTTATGCTCGAAGTATTATAAGGCTGAGGCACTATTGGTAGCTTACGGAGAAATAATTCACCCCCTCGGAGATCTTACAGACTGGACTATCAGTGATGAGGTGAGAGAAGAAATTGTCTTGCTCCCTATGATGAGGCGGTCTAGTGGGAGGCCTAGGGTAAATAGAAACCATCTAGAGGTAAGGATGTACAACCAAATAAATGTAGTCGATGTGGTTTACGCAAACATCCTATCCCCCTTCACATGCGTGATGAATCACAACGAGACACATAAGCTTGTATATATACTGTTAAAATTTTATATGTATATTGTATGAATTTTTTATAGATATTGTATCTATTTTTATCCACCTAAGTATTTATTTGTTTTGGTTAGTAAGCAAACTAAAGGTTCAAGTAGTGGTTTATGATAATTTGAGGGGTAAAAGTAGAAATTTTTTATTACTTGAAGGGTTCAAGTAATATTTTTTTACTACTTGAACCCTTCAAGTAGTAATGTTGTTTGTTATCATCTTTTTATATAGAGAGCATGTAACTACTTGAAGAGTTCAAGTAGTATTTTTTTACTACTTAAACCCTTCAAGTAGTAATATTGTTTGCTGCCCTCTCTTTATACAGAGAAAATGTTACTATTTAAAAGATTCAAGTAGTATTTTTTACTACTTGAACCCTTCAAGTAGTCATATTTTTCGTTACCCTCTTTTTATACATAAAGCATGTAACTACTTGAAGGGTTCAAGTAGTATTTTTTAATACTTGAACCTTCAAGTAGTCATATTATTTATTGCCCTCTTTTTATATTGAAAGCATGTAACTACTTGAATGGTTCAAGTAGTATTTTTTTTACTACTTGAATCCTTCAAGTAGTCATATTATTTATTGCCCTCTTTTTATATATAGAGTATGTAACTACTTGAAGTGTTCAAATAATATTTTTTAGTACTTGAACCCTTCAAGTAGTCATATTGTTTGCTGCTCTCTTTTTATTCAAAGAGCATGTAACCATTTGAAGGTTCAAGTAGTAATTTTTTAGTACTTGAGCCCTTCAAGTAGTCACATTGTCTGTTGCCCTCTTTTTATACAGAGAGCATGTAACTACTTGAAGGGTTCAAGTAGTAATTTTTGCTACTTGAACCTTTTAAGTAGTCATATTGTTTGTTGCCCTCTTTTTATATTAAGAGCATGTAACTACTTGAATGTTTCAAGTAATATTTTTTACTACTTGAATTCTTCAAGTAGTCATATTATTTGTTGCCCTCTTTTTATACAGAGAGCATGTAACTACTTGCGGGGTTCAAGTAGTATTTTTTAGCACTTGAACCCTTCAAGTAGTCATATTGTTTGCTACTCTCTTTTTATTCAAAGAGCATGTAACCATTTGAAGGTTCAAGTAGTAATTTTTTAGTATTTGAACCCTTCAAGTAGTCACATTGTTTGCTGCCCTCTTTTTATACAGAGAGCATGTAACTACTTGAAGGGTTTGAGTAGTAATTTTTTCTACTTGAGCCTTTCCAGTAGTCATATTGTTTGTTGCCCTCTTTTTATATAGAGAGCATGTAACTACTTGAATATTTCAAGTAATATTTTTTACTACTTGAACTCTTCAAGTAGTCATATTATTTGTTGCCCTCTTTTTATACAGAGAGCATGTAACTACTTGAGGAGTTCAAGTAGTATTGTTTTAGTACTTGAACCTTTCAAGTAGTCATATTGAACCCCTCATCAGTTTATAATTTCTTGGATTCTAATCAAAATATATATCCAATAAAAAAAATACTATTTGAACCCTTATTATACAAAGAAGTGTTTATAAGAAATTAGACATCCAAACAAAAAAATAAAAAATAAAGTGTTCATAGTTCTGCAAGACCTTCAAGTGGAAATGTACAACAAAAAAAGTTCACAGCCAACTTTTTGCGAAATTGAAGCATAAGTTTCTGCTTTATAGTTGTTAAGTTCTGACCATAAAACAAGGCCTCCAAAAATTTTAATGCAAAACACCGCAATAAAACCTACGAAACAAAAGCAAAATAAATCAAATATCATTCTTTCATGAATTAAGGTCATATGTACTAGAACAAAGCTCACCCATTCCTTTGTTGAGGAACCTTGACATGCGTTAGAATTCACTCGTCAAGTACTTTATGAACTTCTTTTCTATTTTCATAAAAGTTCATAAGTTTAAGTACACGAGGGAGTAGATGGGTGAAAGGTCGCATTAGTGGACGGAGGTGGGCTCGTTGTGTGGCGTTGTTCAATGAACACTTAACCCCCTCAATGGGTAGATCTGGCTCTTTTTCAGCAGTGGGTTGTTCCTATTCATTTGTTGTCTCTTTCGATAATTCAGTACTGTACTATTGAACAATTTGAGAAATGATGTTGGATGTGTTATCACCAGTATCATCCAACTTCCTCAATGGAGTCTTTTCCAATAAAGAACCATGAATTTCATTTCTCCCCTTAGTACCATCCAATTTCCCCCCTCACTACCATCAAGCTTCTCTTCATGTACAACATCCATCTTGTCAAGATTTTTATGTGCATCCTTAACATCTTGGTCAAAAGAATGTACATAAAAATCTTATCCATTTAGGGATCCACTTGCTGATCAATAAGGACTTGTAGCTGACTTACAATGCTTCTTAATTCCTGCTCAATATCAGTAGCTTCTTTTTTTCAGCATCGTTGAGTCAACCTTAAGTTCATTAATATCAAGAGACATGATGTCAGCTTCTTTTTGGTCTCATGCATGAAAGCATGGACATCATCCTCCCTACTATCACCAACAGCCCCAAAAACAGTATACTCTAATAGTGGAACTTCTTTAGCCACGATTTCACTTTCAAGTAAAGGACTCGGCAAGTCCACATCTTCCTCAACAACAACTCTAACTTCAGCAACAGCCCCAACTTCACGAACTTCTGCAAAATTCTCTCAGAATGGTTATTGCTCTTCTAGGTCAGTTGGGTTCATAGTCAAAAGAACCTTTAACTATGAATTAAAACAAAAAAACATGTCATTATCTATTGAAATATGACGATATAAAGTAAGTTTCATGATTTATTTATACATAAAAAATCACTTGATCCCTTCAAGCAGTCACTTATTCTGATTTTCAGAAATAAATAACTACTTGAAGGGTTAAAGTAATAAGATATTGCTACTTGAATCCCTCAAGTAGTGATCAAATAACTAATTGAAGGGTTCTAGTAGTCAGAAACTACTTGAGCCCTTTAAGTAGATGATGTTCTGATTTCCAAAAATAAATGACTACTTGAAGGATTCAAGTAGTCAGATACAACTACTTGAACCCTTCAAATAGTCACTTATTCTGATTTCTAGAAATAAATGACTACTTGAAGGGTTCAAGTAATCAGATACAACTATTTGAACCCTTCAAGTAGTCATTTGTTCTGATTTTCAGAAACAAATGACTACTTGAAGGGTTCAAGTAGTCAAATATAACTACTTGAACCCTTCAAGTAGTCATTTATTTCTAGAAATGTTAGTCGTCCAGTTAACTAATCTTGAAAAATGATTAGCAACCTTTTTCGCGTATAGGTTTTCAATTGTGAGGATGTCCCCATATGCTTAAACCTGTAAAAATAAACAACAATGATTCTCCACTAATTTTGGAAGCATAAAAAAAGAAGAGGGGAATGAAAATACATGAAAAGCATATGAGAAACCCCCCAAGACGTACGTATACTCATAAATTTTTTTCCCAACCTTCTTCTTTTTCTTCTTTTGACTACCACCAGCTTCCTCATCATTGCATTCTTTAGGAAGGGAATTCTTCAATGCTTGTATGGTCCTCCCAAAACATACCTCCCCCCATAGGTAGCTATTAAACTCATCCAGATTATCAACTAGCATCACACACCCCTGATCAATCTTATTCCTTCTCTCCTTCCCTAACAAAACATTCTCCAATAAATATAGTAGCCCTAACTTCACAACACCACCATCCTCCATACCTTCACTTCCCATAAACACTTCATCCAATCACTTGTTTTTTATGATGTCGTCGCGGTTGAAGTACTGATCCCTAATCCTATTAGGGGTAGCCTTGTCATATGTCCTAAGGTCAGAAGGAGTACCGCATTGAAGGTTAGTTATCAAAGTAAATTCTCTCTTGGAGAACCTTATTGTTTTTCCAGCTATGAGAAAATACATCTCATCTTTAGAAGTGAAATGCTTTGGCATAACTTCTCTAAGAAGCATGTGATGACATATGGTTCCAAAAAATTGGATACCCTGTATGTCCAGTAAATGACCAAAACATGTATTCCTAAACAGAATCTTCTGAGATTCAGTGAGCTTCTCATTCTGTTTTGTAATAACATTTAGGTTGGAGAGGCAGTTCACTCTTCCACATATAATTTCATCATCATTGAAGACTAGAGTCAGCTGAAGTTTTAGAGCCATATCTGTTGAAGGATGCAGAGATATAAAGTAAGAATCATCATTTATTTATACACATAAAAGCACGTGATTGCTTACTAAAGGGTTAGAGTAGTTATAGAAAACTAATTGAACATTTCAAGTAGTGAGCTAGTAACTACTTGAAGAGTTCAAGTAGTCAAATAGAACTACTTGAACCCCTCAAGTAGTGAACAAATGACTACTTGAAAGATTCAAGTAGTCAGATACAATTACTTGAACCATTCAAGTAGTGACTTATTTTGACTACTTAAATGGTTCAAGTAGTCAAATACACTACTTGAACCCTTCAAATAATGATTTGTTTTGATTTTCAGATTCAAAATCACTACTTGGAGGGTTCAAGTAGTCATTTATACTACTTGAAACCTTCAAGTAGTCATTTATTTTGACTTTCAGAGTCTAAATTACTACTTGAAGGGTTTAAGTACTCAGATACACCACTTGAACCCTTCAAGTAGTTATTTATTTTCATTTCTAAAATCAAAATGACTACTTGAAGTTTTCAAGTAGTGAGATATTATTTTCAAATTGACTACTTGAAGGATCCAAGTAGTCTTAGGTTCAAGTAACTAATATATTTAAATGGTTATCACATTCATCTATAAATAATATTAACCAATCTAGACATGCAGAAGGTTATAATCATCAAGAGAGACAACCTAAATCCTAGAATATTTTCTCCTAACCCCAGAACTTAAAAAGTCCAGTAAGAAGAACAAAAGAAAAAGTTTATAATCCAGACATACGGTCTCCATTTCCTCTCATGCCTCGTACCTTGGATCGTCTTGTCCATTCTCTTGTGATTGCTATAAGTCTGTGGGTCTTTTTCCTTCAGACTTATCCGTAGCCTTTTTCTTAATGGATTCCAATGCGGTCACTGAACAGATACGAGCCGTAGCCCGATTACCTCTTATCGTCTTTACTCCCTCTGGTGACGGGTAGTTCAACACTCAGTAGAAGGTTAAGGGCATAGCCTTCATCTTATGGAGCAAGGTCCTTCCTAAGATCGCATTGTACGAGGACGTCATGCCCAGCACCATGAATTCAGTCATATGGTTGAAAGGTTCCACGTTCACCAGGAGAGTCAGAGTTCCTTCTGAGTAGCTGATGGCTCTGTTGAAGCCAATCAATGGCTGCGAGGTGCCTTGCAACTTCTGGTCTCTCACGGACTTTTTTCCACGGTCGCTCGGCACAAGATGTTTAATACGCTCCCATCATCCACCAAGATATTCCTCAACAAGTAGTTGTTAACTTGTATTGAAATGGCGAGGGCATCATTGTGGTGTGCGTCGTGTTCCAGATCAGATTCGTTAAACACTTGCAAAAAATCCCCGCTACTGCTTGAGGGCTTTTGCTGATGTCTTTTACATTGGCCGCTTGTAGTATATCTTCCTTTCCTTTCTTGTCATCCCCTATTTTTCGGTTAATGCTATAACCGTGTCAACGATGTGGAGGGGCTACTTCCCTTTGTCCCTCTTGTCTTATTCTCGACTATCTTTCTCATTTTCATGTTTATGTTCATACTTTTTCACAAATTGGCTAAGGTACCCCTTTTTATCAACAACTCAGTATAGCCTTTGAGCTGGAAACAGTCTTGTATGTAATGCTCGTTGCTCTTGTGGTAGGAGCAATATTTATCTTTATCCTTGTAGCTAGGTTCTTTGGTGAGTGGGGCCGGTCTTTTCAGCCAAGGTTTGTCTTTAATTGTCTCCAGTATTTGGTGGGCCAGGGGGTATAAATTTCTGAGTTTTGAAAATGGGGTATAAAAATCCTAACAAAAAATGGAAAGAGTATATTTATGCAAATAACCCTTAAAAATGAGACTAATATTTTGTAAAGTGTTACAAAATGGTGGGACAGCATGGAGACGAATGAGCAAATCACAGACGCCATGGAGATTAATTCATAAATTAATTTGTAATTTATTTATTATTCTTTTATGAATTTTAATTAGAAATGAGCCAATATGGAGGTTAAATTTAAAGGTATGATTTAATTTTAATGGTGCATCATCATATAACATGCCATATAGATCAGGGATATGCCAATATCAAATTGCCATGTAGCATGTACATGCATCATTGTTGATTAATTGATAATGGTTATTATTTCATTACAATATGAAATTTATAATGGTTATGATTTTAAATTGGGATTTAAAATTAATAAAGGATTTATAAATTTCATCATGTTTTTCAAATTAATAAAAGTTATGTTTTTTGAAAAATAACCAAAAATCCAAATTATTTTTAAAAACTAAGTGGGAGGGTCGTTTACGTTGAAACATTCTCAATGTCTCCAACGTAAACTTAATCGTGCCACGAGGAAGGGTTAGAACCGCCCATGGCGGTCCTCACTTGAATGTGAGGAACTTTGGAATCGTGTCGCTTTGATTCATCGAGTTTCTTTAGAAGCTAAGACTTCTAAAGAGACTGATGGTATAGGGTCGTCCCATAGACAGATTGTTAGTCCATAGCAACCTTTAAGAGTCGATGCGTTTGTTAAACACTTAGACTGAAACACATTGGGGCCAAGGTAACTAAAACCCTTGGTGATTGGTTAAGCTAGATGTGGAGACATTTGAGCATTAACCAAATGAGAGGAGTCTCGATGCGATATGAGATAGTTTGGACTTCATCTCTTGATGAGACAAGCTATCATTTTTTATCGTACCATCATGGAGGAAATATTTTTATAATGGATTTTAAATATTTAGTAGTATCATCATGCATCATACTTTCCTAAACAATCGAGCATTTATTTACACCGCTTTATTTATTCTTTTCAGTAACATGTCGATATCTCATCTCTCAACTATTCTTAATGCGAACGAATTCAACGGTGAAAATTATGTGGATTGGAAATGAAATCTTGTTATCGTGCTGACGGAAGAAAAGTACAAGTTCATGATCATTACCATTTGTCCTCTTGAGCCTATTGTTGAATCAACTCAAAAGGAAAATGATGATTATGCTTATTGGCTACATTCTGATGAGATCGTTAGATGTTACATCTTGACATATGTGAGCAATGTGTTGTAACAGAAGCATCAGAACTTTGAGACCGTCGCTGATATGATGTTAAAAATCATCGAAATGTTCGGGGATCAGGCTCGTCCAGTTAGACAAACAGCTGTGCGTAACTTCATGAACTGCATAATAGAACCTAGAACTCCTGTTAGAGAACATATGATATTGATCATAAGTTATCTGAACGAGATAGAGATCATGGGTGCTCAGGTCGATGGCGAGACTCAAGTGGATATGATCCTAGAGACTTTGCCTACTACATTTGAGAACGTCAAGCTTAATTATTCGATGAATAAACTGAACTACTCATTTTCTGAGCTCATGAAGGAGATGTAAGCTACGAAGACCCTATTTCTAAAGGGCAAGAGGAACTCTGGAGAGGCTAACTTTACTGAAAGGAGGCCTTCCAACTCTAGCTCTAAGATGAATCATAAAAGGGGTCCAAGGAAAGCAAAAGGTAGAAGCTGAGAGTTACCAAAGGAAAGAGCACCGCGAGAGTAGACAAGTCGAAAGATAAGTCTTATCAATGTGGAGCTGCTGGTCATTGAAAACGTAACTGCCCAGAGTATCTCAAAGGGTTGAGATCTAAAGGTATAGTAATGGTTACCAAGGCTTGTTATGTAGCTGACTCTACTTTTTTTTAGATTGTAGACTCTGCAGCTACTAACCACATATGTTGCTCCCTGCAGGGGTTCAAGTAAATCAGAAGGCTTGACGAAGATGAGTTCAGCTTCTGCTGGGGGAATGAAGCCCTAATATCATCCGCATCAGTTGGAACTTTTAAATTATGTTTTGAGACACATTTTATTATTTTGCGTGATGTTTATTATGTCTCGAGTTTTGGGAAGAAATTGATTTCTATTGGTGCATTAATTGAGCAAGGATTAGATAAACATGGAAGGAAGCCATGAATGTTGAGATACATTCGATGTACTCAAATGAAATCTGGAAACTTATAGATCCTCCTAAAGGGATAAATCTTGTAGGATGCAAATAGATTTATAACAAGAAAAAAGTTCGGATGGGAATGTAGAGACATTCAAAGCTAGGCTAGTGGCTAAGGGCTACACCAAAAAAGAAGGTATAGACTACGAGGATACCTTCTCACCGGTAGCCATGTTTAAATCCATCCAAATCTTTTTGTTCATTGTTGTTGCCCTTGATTATGAAATCTAGAAAATGGACGTGAAGACTGTCTTTCTGAATGGAAATCTTGAAGAGCGTATTTATTTGGCTCAACCAGATGTGTTCATGGAGAAAGGCCAAGAGGACAAAGTTTGTAAACTGCAAAAGTCCATTTATAGACTTAAGCAAGCGTCACGGTCATGGAATATTATATTCAATGAAAGTGTTAAGAAATATGGTTTTGAACAGTTGGTGGATGAACCATGTGCGTATAAGTTGATACACGAAGGGAATGTGGTTTTTCTAGTCTTGTATGTAGAAGATATTCTACTCATTGGAAATTATGTAGGAAAATAATCTGATGTAAAGCTTTGACTTTCAAAGTAATTTGACATGAAGGATCTTGGAGAAGCTGCATTTGTCTTAGGTATTCAGATCTTTCGAGATTCGAAGAATAGACAATTGACATTTTCACAAACATCTTATATTGATAAGGTGTTGGATCAATTCAGTATGCAAAACTCTAAGAAGAGATTTATTTCCTTTATACATGGAGTCGGCCTCTCTAAGGAGCAGTCTCCTAAGAATCCTAAAAAAGAGGAAGACATGAGAATGATACCCTATGCCTCAATCGTAGGAAGTCTCATGCACGCGATGCTTTACACTAGACCTGATATTTACTATGTCGTGGGAGTTATAAGTCATTTCCAATCTAAACCTGGAATCGAGCATTGAAATTCCGTCAAGCATATCCTTAAGTATATTAGGAGAACAAGGAATTACATGCTTGTGTATTCAGGTAGTGACTTGAATATGAAGGGGTATACATATTCTGATTTTCAACGTGGAGACGTTGTGGTTACGCATATTTTGACGGTCAACAACCTGGTAGATCCATTCATGAAGACTTTAAGCAGTAAAATTTTTTATAGTACCCTGGAAGGCTTGGGGATAAGAGATTGTACACGCTTACTTTAGTCCAAGCGGAAGATTGTTGGAATATGTCCATAAAGTAGCGTGTAATAACTATTTATTTGTATTTAGTTATTTATCAGACATTTGTATTACTGAAGTTTTTATGAATAAATTGAAAGTTTTATTTTAAATTAAAGCGTGTTTATAAATTACTCGTCTTGAAACTATTGTCAACGAAAGAAGAGTGAAGATAGAAGCATCTCCAAATGAACTCTTCTGAAATACTTCAGAATGATATTCACAGTCTTAGGATCAACTGGGAAATCGAATCTGATTACGACTGTTAGGTTGAACCGTTGGATGTCAATCTTGGGGCATAAGAGTGGAGACTCATATGATTAACCTAGACATGTTATGACCATGTTGAATAGAATGGTAACAAATTAGTTTAGAGCCCAAAACTATTTATCTAGCTCTAAATCTAATTGTTACACCAGAAGAGTATTTTCGTAATTACCTTAATCCTGAGGTGAATACATAGTTTAACTTGGTTAGTTACAATCTTTGATATGTCAAATAGCGCGCATGAATTGAGAGTTGATTCGGTATCGACCTATAGTAGAGTCGCACGATGTCAGGATTTTGGAGATAAATTTAATCGGATATTTGAATCCTAAACTTTGTTCATGTGGATCCATTCAGTTTCAGAAATAGCTCAGAAAACAGGAATAGAAAAATGAACTAAGTTAGACCAAAATGTGTTTTGGTGCCAAAGCATATTTCCTGACCTATATGTGATAGATGATGTCACTTAAGTTAGTTAAGTATAATTGTTGTATTGACTTAATTATTTATTATTAGATAATTAGTTAAATAAAATAAATTAATTAATTAATTGATAATGATCAATTATATTTATCAATTGGATTGATGAATTTTGATACAACTAATTCTCTAGGAGATCATACTATTTTCGGCAATAATAGATAATTAGAGGAATTTTTTAAAATTTTATAATATATGGGTATATTTTTAAATACTAAAAATTACATTTTGGTAAATATCTAATAGCAACTTGATTGCAAAAAGATAACGGGTATTAGATACAGTTGTTGTTATCAACACACAAAAAGAGAAAAATGTTTCTCCTCTCACTACAGTAGCCGCCGAAATTAATCTAAAGAAGGGAATATTTGATTTTTCTTCTTCAATCATTTTGAGAGCTCACACTCAAATTTTAACGTAAAATTCTTCTGAAATTAACGGGTAATTATTGGTAGACTAATTCAGAAATCGTTCGTGGAAGATCAAGTTCGTGATTTTGACCTTAAAGCTTGAAGCACACAAAGAGCGCTCGAGAGAGTTCCACCAGTTCAGAAATTCTCCGATACAGAGTAAAGGTGAAAATTTGTTTTTCCTTAATCTATTCGTTTTAATATCGTATGTGCATGATCAAACTAAAATTGGTTTTAAATTATTTAATATGATTACATAAATTAAATAAAAAAATTTGATATTCCGTCCACGAACCGTTCGTGGTTCAAATCTAATTTTCTTTAATTTTTAAAACCGACCAATCCTTGCACTAATGAGTTTTTACATTCTTTACACAAAATATTTCTTTAGATGAATCGCGTTTCATGGTTTCTACAATTCCATTCCTCATATTTTTAAGTGGTAATAGCCGCTTCCTCCTATTTTTTTGATGACATATGGTCCTTCCCAAGTTGGCCCGAGCTTCCCTTCCGTCTGGGAGATTTTTCTGAGGACCAAATCTCTCGTCTGAAATTCTTGCTTCCTTACTTTCTTCTGGAAATAAGATCTACTGTTCTGATTGTAATGAGCCATTTTGATTTCAACATAGGATTTCTTTGCTTCTCGTCTTCCCTCTAGTTCACCAAGACCGTTTCTTAGGAGTTATTCGTTCTGTTGTTCATTTAACTCGGATCTGATGGTGAGGCTTCCAATTTCCACGGGAATGACTACTTTTGCTCTGTATGCTAGCGCGTACGACATTTTACCCGTCGTTTCTCTAGAATTGTTCTGTTTGCCCAAAAAACTACAGTCATCTCTTCCACCCATTTCTCTTTAGCGGACTCCAGCCGTTTCTTAAGGTTATCAAGTATGACTTGGTTTTATCTTTATGCTTGCACGTTACCCTGTGGAGTAGTGGTTTATGATTTTCAGATCTTCACAAAATGTTCTTACTAAGTTTCCAGTGAACTGAAGTCCATTGTCAGTTATCAAGATCTTGGGGATCTCATAACTCCACACCAAGTTTTCCATAAGAATCATTTATTTCTTCCTCTCGAATTTTGGTAAAGGCTTCAGCCTCGATCTACTTAGTAAAATAATCTGTTGCTACCAATAAAAATGCTTCTAGGCAAGTGCCATAAGGAGTAGCCCAACAATGTCCAGGGCTCACTGCATGAACGGCCAAGAACAAGCCACGATTTTGAGTTCTCATGGAGCCATTTTTGCTACGCACGTGAAGCGCTGACACTTGTCGCACCGTTTCGCATACTGTTTTGAATCCTAATGCATTCGGGGCTAGTAGTATCCTTCATTCATGACTTTATGGGTTAGTGATCTGCCCCCAATATGGTTTCCGTATATGCCCTCATGAATTTTCGCTAACACATATTGGGCCTCCTTTTCCCTAGACACTTCAAGTACGTTCATGCAAACATTTTCTTATATAATACCCCCATTAATCATCGTGTACATGGCACCCCTTTGTTTCACCTTCTTGGCAAGTAGTTTGTCTTTAGGAAGCGTTCCTTCTTCAAGGAATCAGATAATGTCATCCTACCAATTGGGCTCCCATTCAACTTATACATCAGTCACGCTATTCCACCCGAGCGAGATGCTTGGCTCCTTCAAAATTTCCTCGGGGACATTCCTTTTATAAGGGAAGCATAATGAAGATCCAAGATTCATCGATGCATCTGCGTGCCCGTTGTCTGTTCTCGAGATCTGTTGGATCTCATAATTTTTAGCGTGCCAAGGAGATCTTTTGCTCATTGTAAGTAGTTCATCATTCGTTCCTCTTTGGTTATGTATTCCCCCATGACCTGTTTCACAATTAGCATAGAATCATAAAATATTTTTACATAAGTTACCTTATATTCCCACAACAAAGATACTCTCACGATGAGTGCTTCATATTGTGCTTCATTATTTGAAGCATTGAATCCGAGGGAGAAAGAGTGCTCCAATGTTTTCCCGAAGGGTGTTTGTATTATTACTCCTGCTCCGCTCCCCTATTATTTGATGCATCATCAACAAAGTGTCTCCATGTTCTTTCTTCCTCTATATGACGGGGTTCCTTTTCAACTTTCCTTTCAGTGAATTCTGCCAGGAATATTTGCCCCTTTATTGAAGTTTAGGGTTCGTAACTGATTTCGTACTGGCTCAACTCAATTGATCACTTTGTTATTTTCCCGCTTGCCTTCGTTGAGTGCAGAAGGCTTTTAACGAGCGAACCTGTTAACATCTTGATGCTATGGGCCTGGAAGTAAGACCTTAACTTCCGCGCTGCAGTTACAATGGCTAGTACTACTTTCTCCATCTGTTTATATCTCGTTTCTGCCGCTACAAGACTTTTACAAGTTTCTATTTTTTCCTCTTCTTAGATGAGTATTGCGCTGGCTGCCCCCGTTGAGATGGCTACGTATAACAAATGAGGAGTTGTTAGGTATTCCTTAATCTTGGCAAAGACTTATTCACACTCTTCATACCAGTCGCTCACGAAATATTTCCACAACCTCTCGAAGAAAGGCTTGCATCGATCCGTTGACCTGGAGATGAACTTTTTAGAGCAGTTAATATTCCCATTAACCTTTGAATTTCTGTGATTACCTTTACCTGGTTTGGGTTTACTTCGATTCCCCTTTGTTAGTAGGTGCCCAAGAAACTTTCTCGCCGCTACTTCAAAAGTGCACTTCTCTGGGTTCAGCTTTATGAAATTTCTCCTTAGAAAATAAAAGGCTTCTTCAAGTCTTGAATATGGTCTTTCCGCTTCTTACTTTTGACCAACATGTTATCAACATAGACTTATACATTCCTCCTTATCTGCTCATGGAAGACCTTCTTCACCAGCCTTTGATAAGTTACACCCGCATTCTTTAAACCAAAGAGTATGACTTTGTAACAATAGACATTGTACTCAGTAATGAAAGAAGTTCTTTCCGGATCAGATTGGAACATTTTCACCTGATTGTAATTTGAGTACGCATCCATGAAGCTGAGCAGTTCATGCCTTGAAGTGGCGTCTACCATTTGATCTATCCTTGGTAGTGGGTAATCGTCTTTAGAGCATGCCTTGTTTAGGTCAGTGAAATTCACGCAGATCCTCCACTTCTCATTCTTCTTCCGCACCATTACCATATTAGCTAGCCATTCGAGGTAGTTTACCTCTTTGATGAAATCCACCGCCAAGAGTTTCTCAACTACCTCTTTGATCGCTTGATCTCGTTAAGGGGTGAAGCTTCTCTTCCTTTGTTTCACAGGTTTCATAGCGGGATCCATGCTCAATCTATTGCAGATGATCTCTTCTGGAATGTCGGGCATCTCATGTGTCGTCGTTGCAAATACATCTCTATTTTCTTTTAGAAATTCTATCAACTTCCTTTTCTTGCTTTCCTCGAGACGAGATCCAATGTTTTTCAGTTTCCGGGTCCCTTCTTCTAAACATATGGTCTCCATTTCCTCTCATGCCTCGTACCTTGGATCGTCTTTCCCATTCTCTTGTGATTGCTATAAGTCTGCGGGTCTTTTTCCTTCAGACTTATCCGTAGCCTTTTTCTTAACAGATTCCAATGCGGTCACTGAACAGATACGAGCCGCAGCCTGATTACCTCTTATCGTCTTTACTCCCTCTGGTGACGGGTAGTTCAACACTCGGTAGAAGGTTAAGGGCATAGCCTTCATCTTATCGAGCAAGGTCCTTCACAAGATCGCATTGTACGGGGATGTCATGCCCAGCACCATGAATTCAGTCATATGGTTGAAAGGTTCCATGTGTACCAAGAGAGTCAGAGTTCCTTCTGAGTAGCTGATGGCTCTGTTGAAGCCAATCAATGGCTGCGAGGTGCCTTGCAACTTCTGGTCTCTCACGGACTTTTTTCCACGGTCGCTCGGCACAAGATGTTTAATACGCTCCCATCATCCACCAAGATATTCCTCAACAAGTAGTTGTTAACTTGTATTGAAATGGCGAGGGCATCATTGTGGTGTGCGTCGTGTTCCAGATCAGATTCGTTAAACACTAGTAAAAAATCCCCGCTACTGCTTGAGGGCTTTTGCTAATGTCTTTTACATTGGCCGCTTGTAGTATATCTTCCTTTCCTTTCTTGTCATCCCCTATTTTTCAGTTAATGCTATAACCGTGTCAACGATGCGGAGGGGCTACTTCCATTTTTCCCTCTTGTCTTATTCTCGACTATCTTTCTCATTTTCATGTTTATGTTCATACTTTTTCACAAATTGGCTAAGGTACCCCTTTTTATCAACAACTCAATATAGCCTTTGAGCTGGAAACAGTCTCGCATGTAATGCCGTTGCTCTTGTGGTAAGAGCAATATTTATCTTTATCCTTGTAGCTAGGTTCTTTGGTGAGTGGGGCCGGTCTTTTCAGCCAAGGTTTGTCTTTAATTATCTCCAGTATTTGGTTGACCAGAATGGTCAACAACATGTAGACTTTATCCCTCGGGTGGAATCTATCAAGATCCCACCTCTGGTACGTGTTCCTTTCTTATTGAACTTTCCTATCATCTGCTCTTTTTGTTTCTCCATGCTTCCTCCTCAGTTCTTACACTTCTTTCTGGGATTCCTCTTTTTTTCGTTCAACCATACTCTACATACTCCTCTTTTCTTCCTCTAGGGTAATGTAGGCTTGTGCCCGTTGAAAAACTTCCACCATAGAATAGGGTTTCACCTTGAACAGATCCTAAAAAAGGGTGACTCTGAGTCCAGACCATGTTGAAAGGCCAATATGGCGAAACAATCATCGTAGTTCTCGACTTTGACCATCTCGTCTTTGTAGCCATGAATGTACTCCCGCAGGGACTCCGATTCCTTGGTAGAGATTGTCATCAGGTGTTTCGAGTCTTCCACGACCGTACGGTAACTAGAGTATTGCTCTATGAAAATAGAGGACATAATAGTGAAGCTTACGATCGAGTGCATCGACAAGGAGTGATACCACTTTAAAGTCATCCCATCTAGGCTAGTGGGGAACATTATGCACATCAACTTGTCATCATGTTAGTACAACGCCATGTCTTGTCTAAATCATCGAAGATGGTCTACAAAATCAATTTTTCCTTCATAGCATTTGAATCTGGGAGCAACGAAGTTTATGGGTACGGGCGCCGCTAAGACTTCTGAGCTTAATGGTGTCCGGATAAGAGATTCGAGGTCAGTTTTTCCCGTACTCCCGAGATTCCTCATTTCCATCATTTTTTGTTCCAATAGTTCTTCTATCGCTTCCTTTGACATGACTCGGGAATGTCGAGCCTCTCCTATAGCCTCCTTTGTGAGGTTCTGTGACTGGACTTCCTCTTCTCATCGTACATTTCTACTGTTCTCGTGGTCTCCTTATCTTTCATCTCGATGGTTGCTTCCAAAGTTGGCTTCTTGTTCATGGTTATTTCCCGTCTGTCATCATTCACCCATTGACTGACCTCTGCTCGCATTTTTGCAAGTTCCTATTGTAGTGTGTTGATATGATGTTGCACATTCTGCCATGAGTTATGTATTGCTTCAGTGTTCCTCTGTTCCATCTAGTGCATCCGGTTCAGGATCGTCTGCAGCATCTCCGTCGGTGGAGTTGGTTGATCTACGTGGTCATCTCCATTTTTGGTTTCCTTGCCTTCTTTTAGGGTTGCATTGGATCTGGTCCTTGCATGTTTATGGTCTTGTAGGGTGGGTCTCTTAAGATTTTCTCTCAATTCTCAATGAAAGTACCAAAATATATAGGATGTTTTTCACTAATTAGGGATCAAAGGGAAAAGTATTGATAAGGGTTGATTTATATGAGTATTAATGAGAGAGACACAGAGAGAGATAGAGAGTTTAAGAACAAGAGAATGTAAGGAGTAAATGTTCTAAGTTGTATTTGTTTTTGTTGTATTGAATGCATGAGTTTCACTTAATACACTAGCATTATATAAACTTCTTAATTTACATGAATTGATTAGAATAATAATAAAAAGGAGGAGAATGATTATCCTCCCCCTTTCCTTTCCTTGTTTGTCATTTCATTTGTCTTATTCAGCCGTCAACCAATCATAACCACTTGGTGATTTCTTGAGGTTCAAGCTAATCAGTCGCATCCACTAGGTGGCTTGCCAGCCTGTCTCGTCTGAGTAACTCAGTCACCTAATCAATCACTGCCACGTGATTATCATTCTAGATCCCTTTCATCCGTTCCCGTTCTTCGTCTGGTCATTCCCTTCTCGTTCCTACGCAGTTCAGTGAATTCTTTGCCCGTTCAGGGTAGTTCTCTGTATCTTAGGTTCTCGTTCTTGAAAATGTGACTAGTTCCCGCTAACTAGTCACATTTTCTCATTCTGACGCTCTTTTCTGTTCTGATGCTCTTTTCTGTTCTGATGCTCCTTCCTGTTCTTGAGGTGCTGATCCCCGTCTTGAGGTGTTGACTCTCATTCTTGAAGCACTGATCCTTCATGTTTATTTACGGTAGTGGATATATTTTACCTGTTCATGGCCATTTTTGCTAATTTTCAATTTTCTAACCATTTACTTAACTTCCTCTTATAAACCAGTCATTCATATAGTTCTCCCCATTTTATAACTAATTTTCTATAATAAAAACAGATAGTGTGTTTTCTAAATTTTAAAGTACCAAAAAATATATTCATTTAAAACACATTCCTTAAATATAATCATCCACCATAAAATTTAAAAACTACTTACAGGGTATATATAAATATATAATTAAATTAATGATGGAAAATCTGATGTCATAAAAACTTGTACATTTATGTAAATTAAAAAAATGTCATTAGTTAAATTGACTTTGAATTTTAATTTCTTTAAAATTTAAGCTAACTTTTAGATCTGTTTGGAAATAGGAAGATGGACATCAAAATCCCTTCTCATTACTTATTTTTAAAGCCTAATTTCTTCTTTCTTAGAGAAGAAAGAGAAATAAAATCTAGTCTCTTCTTTCTTAAATTCGATTTAACTACCTTACAAGGTTTCATATATAGAGAGAGATTTTATTTCAAGTTACTGAAGAAAATCCTGGTTGAAAGACAATCAATTGATAAAAATCCCTTCTCATCCTCCTTTCAAAGTGGTTGGTACTAAAATAACCTTTGAACAGATCTTTAAATCTCAAGTCTTATCCTTCCACCTAAAAAAATTAAAAAGATTAAATTAAAAAAACGAACTTTTTAAATCTCTAAAACCACGCTCAAGTTCTAGAAGTCTTCTAGGTATGACCTATACATACTACCTTCCATCCTCTCCTTCAAGCCTTTAAACCTAACTCAACCTTCAAATCTACAATATCATATGGTAATTCCTTTAGAGACTTCTCACAACTACAGTTCCAGCACTTCCCACAACAGAAAGGAAAGCAACCCTTTTTGTAGTTAAGGGTTTATCTCCAAATAATCATTTTATTTTTATGAAACTACTTCTCAGCTAACTCCTCGCCAAAGTATCTTAGATAGAGTTCCAACAGTAGAAAAAAGCTTTTTCCTCATTACAAGGTTCTCATAATAGTTTTTTCCTGCGTTAAACGTAGACCGCATAACCCTGCAACGACGCTATGTAATTCATAACTCGATGAAGACCTCGGATTCAGAATGCATTTCTATGACAACAAAATCAGTCATCAAGTAGAAGTAATATATAATATAACTCATCTAGTAGCAGAAGAAGAGGGAGCCAAACTGCTGTGTGTTATTTTATTGAATTGCATAGAAATGATACATGTCCACAAATCCATCAGCAGTTGCTCTATCAGTCATGAATTATACAAAATGCTTAAACTACATCAATTACATTCAATTTTCACCACCCAAAAAGAAGGAAAGGAAGAAAGATGTCTTTGGACTTCTTTTGAAACAGATTGAGAGTTCTTATGCAAACAATGTCCACAAACAGCAAAACTCCTTTATTCCAGGGAGAGTGAGGGGAAAAAGTTTCCTCCTTTGTATATATCATCATTAAATAAAGTGAAAGATAATAAATTGTGCAATGAAGAAAGAACATGATATGTTGAAACAAATCATATGAATCATCATAATGAACGTAATATATAGATTAGCTATCCAAGCAGCCAGAAAGAACAATCTTGTTATCCAGCAGCCTTCTTACCTACATTATAGTAATTGAAATACCATCGGACGAATTTCTTCAACCCTGTCTGCAGATCGGTTGTTGGCTTATACCCAAGCTCCCGCTGAGCCAAGCTGATATTAGCATGAGTGAATTGGACATCCCCATTTCTAGGTAACTTCATTATGTTTCTTTTGGCCTTCACCTTCAAAAGCCTTTCCAAAATGAAAACAAGATCTGCTACTGGGGCCGGGGAAGTATTCCCCAGATTGAAAACCCGCAATTGAGCTGGCTTCTTCTTCTTCCCACCGCTGCCAGTGCTCTTTTCAGCAGTGTCCAATGCTGCCAAACAACCCTTCACAATATCATCAATGTAAGTGAAATCACGGGCAACTGTGCCATGATTAGGAGCTTCAAAGATTGGAATTGTCTTCCCCTTCAAAATATCCTTTGTGAAGAAGAAATAAGCCATATCCGGCCTTCCCCACGGTCCATATACAGTGAAAAACCTCAACCCAGTAAGCGAAAGTCCATATATGTGATTATAAGTGTGTGCAATTTCTTCACCAGCCTTCTTAGTAGCAGCATATAGGCTAGCAGGCTGGTCAGTCCGGTCTCTTTCTGAAAAGGGTACCTTAGTATTAAGTCCATAAACCGAACTAGACGATGCCCACACAATCGCAGGCTGTGGATTAGCAGATTTACATACTTCCAATAGACCAACAAGCCCTGCTATGTTGCTATGCACATAAGAGCTAGGATTTTCCATGGCATACCTCACACCAGCTTGAGCAGCTAAATGCATCACGTGGGTGAACGGCACAACCTCGAATAGCTTCCTCAATAATGCTGAATCGTTTATATCTCCCTCCACGATGAACACTCCGGTGCGCTGCAGCAATGCCTGCCGGGCACGTTTGAGCGATGGGTCATAATAGTCGTTGAAGTTGTCAAGGCCAATCACGCCATCTCCGCGGCGCTTAAGCGCCGTCGAAACATGGGTTCCGACAAACCCGGCTGCCCCGGTGACGAGCACGGAGATCCCATTACGAGACCGGATTCGAGCCGAGGAGCGGATACGTTTTTCCCAAGCGGGTCCGCCCCAGTTGTAGGTCCGTAGAGAGCGGCGTGAAGGATCGGACGGTATAGGTGACGACGACGGCGATTGGAAGAAGAACATCAAAATCAAACCTAGGAAGACGAAGGACCAGAATGTGAGCTTAGCTAACGAGGAATGCCACCGAAGTCTGTGAATGTGAGGAGATTTTTCCATCTTGAACTTCCCTGGAGTCGAAGGAATGTCGTCCAGGTGGGACATTTGCTTCAGCTGTGACATTTTCGCATGAACATGCTCAGTTTTACACAGTATCCGAAGGAAATTGCGGATATGAGGCAAATGAACTCTGTTTTAGGGTTGGAACAAAAATTGATCAAAAGGGTTAATGAGAAATTTGATTATGGTGATGAAGATCAGGAAACTGAGGGGGATAGAGGCTTAAATGTTGTTCTTTTGAACTCTACTTCATGTTGTTGAATATGGATATGGAGGAATCTTCTGACTCCTTGGAGGGATGGTGCTTGGCGGTGCTCTTTTTTTTCTTTTTGGTTTCTAGCTACATTGATGAATAAAGAGCATGATTTTGGTTAAGCAACATTGATTGGCAGAGAGGGAAAAAGAGGGAGAGATTGACAATGGAGGAGAGAGAGAGGTCAGAGTCAGAGATAATTACAGCAATGACAATGATTTAAAAAAATAAATTAATCGTTTAAATTCAATTGAAAACTTTAAGATGAGTGCCTCAACTTTTAAAATAATAAATTTTATAAACATGAAATAATTAATTAAATTTTAAATAATTAACTGATAGAATAATTATTTATATTTAAATTTATTAAATAATTTTTATAAATCATAAAAAAATAATTTATAAATAATTATTATATTAATTAATTATTTAAAATTTAATCATTTTTTAGCCGCTCTAAAATTAATTATAAAATAAACAAGTTGGTAATCAATATTTTTTTAGTCTAATTTTTTATGTAAAAGAATACCCCAATGTGGAGTATGATTATTGGTTAGAATGTTTTTTTATGTACAATGTTTAACTGTGAAAATTATATATAGAGTCATTCTAAACTAATTAAATTACTTTATAAAAAATATTAAGTTACTGATAATTTTTTTAAATGATTAAGTGATGTATAAGTAATTCATATATTTATGATTTATCGATGATTATTCATTAAAATTATTTATAAATTAAATGCGTTGACTAATTAAATACACTGGGTATGGAAAGGAAATAACAAAATTACAACTTGGGTAATTGAAGGAGTAAAGACTAAAGATAGAAATATGACAGCAAAAAATATGGGCAGATAAATTTTGAGATAAACAAAAATTGAAGATTGGTTTTGTGGGGAGCGTTGACTAATTAAATACACTGGGTATGGAAAGGAAATAACAAAATTACAACTTGGGTAATTGAAGGAGTAAAGACTAAAGATAGAAATATGACAGCAAAAAATATGGGCAGATAAATTTTGAGATAAACAAAAATTGAAGATTGGTTTTGTGGGGTGGCCTTGAATTTGGGATTATCCAAATTAATATGCACCTTAATCTAAGGATTTGCATTGTGATTACTAAAATATTAATTGGGATGGGTAAAAAGTTTGGATTTTGAGGAGATTTGGGGTTGGGGATAGTGTGGATGGATGAGATTTTAAGACTAATTATGAGAGGTTCTCTTGCATAAAAAGTTACTCACCTCACGAGTTGTGAGAGATTTAAGGAGATCTAGGGCTCATTAAATTGATATTGATGGTTATGAAGAGTAAGATATAAAAAAACAAAAGTAACTTTAGAACAATTAAGTTTTATAAATGTTCCATCTGACTAAATTAGCTGTCATGGTTGATGTTTTTCAACATGTTTTGTGATAATTTTATAGATCATTTGGTCAAATAAAAATTTATCTACAACTTAATCTAGAATTGTTAAAGAAACAAATACTTTTACTTAGGTTATAATTTGTCATGTTATCATGGAATTGTATAATTTAAGCGACAGTGAATAGCAAGTACAAGTGTAGTGATAAGTTTAGTGATTTATTTTGAGGGCTTGTATTACTTAATGTTATAACGGGAGTGCTGGACATTATCTATAATTTATAATATATTAAAAGTGAGAAGGAGGTGGGAATCATTTTTTTGACATTTTTATCCACTTATTTTTTAGACATCGCCTAAAATAATCTTCTAATTTACATGTGTCATTTAATAATTAGTTATTTTTATAACTCTAATAAATTAATCAAAGTGGACATTAACTTTTTAAATTCATTAACTCATTTAAAGAATTTAAAAAAAGTAATTAATGTATAATTTTTAAACTAATTTTAATTTGATAATTTTGAGTAAATTTTAGCAAACTATTCAAAAAGTTATAGGAAAAACTACATCTTTGTACTAATATATTTATAATATAAAGTGAATTATCTCTATAAAATATAAATAATATTATTTAAAATATAATTTAATTATAACATATTTTTAGAAACCTTAGTTATGTTATATTTTATATGTTAGTATAATTAGTATGTCATATAAATATAGTTACACAACACTTACAAACAAAAAATTAAATTTATAATACAAAAGAAAAATATAAAGATCAAGTTTAAACTAAAATATGAAATTTATAATTTAATTCTCAAGACGTCATTTTTTCTTTAAAATTTAGAGAGCATATTTCCGCTATTTTCTCTTAGTTTTCTCTTGAAAACATGCACGATATTTTACAACTTAGTTGAAATAGTATATCAATAAATAAAAATTAGAAAAATATAAAATTCACTTGATTTTAGTCTCATAAATTAAAAATAATTGGTGCTAAATACATTTATTTTTAATTCATATAAATAAAACATTACTATAAATAATAATTTTAGCTAAAAATATACATATTCGATTTCACGTGCATAGCTAGTCTCCATAAATAAACCTTGTTAATTAGGAAATACATCCATTCTCTTGGAGATTCCAACAATGAGATATCTGTTGATTAAATTTTAACCGTCCATAACGTTATGAACTGCTAGGAACGCCCAGACACGAACGTTGAGAAAAAAAACATTATATAAAACTTTTTAATTTTTTGTACTTTTCCTAAGACGAACTGGACAGTCCGTTCTTACAATGGACAGACCAGATTGAATAGAATTCTCTCATTCTTGTAATGGACATACCAGGTATTTAAAATTTAATTAATTTTTTCACCATATGAACTTCTCTCTCCATTAAAATTCTAAGTTATTGTAAAATAAGCCAAGTATCATGTGTCTTAACCTATGATGTTTAACTCATTTATACATTTTGATGAAGGTATAGAATAATATCCACGACTATGAAAAAATATTTCTAGTCAAATGAAATAAAATAAATTATGTATAGAAAAAGTCTTGTAATCCATACTACGACAAATAAAAGAAATATTGAGTTAACTTAAGACTAATAATTTACCCATCTTTTTTATATTTCATTTAATAATAATGAGGAAAAATCGTCTTTAAAGATGATAGTTTAAATAAAATAGTTGAAAACTTTTCATGTGATTTTGTATGTTTAATTTTAAGTTTAAGAATAATATAAAAAATTTCAAAGATTAGAGGTTATATTATCTAAAAATATTTCTTCAACTTTTACACTTTTATATATAAATAGATAAATAAATGTTTTTTAATATTGCAAAACAAACAAAATAAGCTTCTACATGAGATTACGGTTGGCTAATGTTGTCACCGTCATGAGTTTTGGTTGTATACAAAGAAATAATATTTATTTATTTTACCATAGGCGGTTTTGCTATTATAATAAAATAAAATAATAATAACATTTCTAAAATATTCAAGCCAAAAGGAACAATCTGTAACTTAGGAATGAACAATAACAAATGAATATTTTTAGACTAATAATAATAATTCTTTATCAAATCACAACTTCTTAAACATGAACAAGAGTACTTAATCATATGTATCATACATCTTGTCTAATGTCAATCAATATTGAAGGCAATATAGGAGGCTCTTATCCATAAAATATTACTCTTTCTTTAAAGAATTTTTTTTTCTAATCTGATTCTAGATCTATCAAGTTCTAGATCAAGTATTGATGATTAAGTGATGTGTCAATCAATCATATATTGATATTTTATAACTCATTAAAATAATTAACATTATAACTTGATCAATTAAAATTAGTATATAACTTGATCTACCTAGAATTATTCATGAAAATTTGATGATTGTTAGGATATATTACATGACATTGAAACACAACTTCTAAAGGGGGAAAAGGAATAAACTTCTTTTATCTTTTACTAAAACCACATGCTTTAGGTGTATTTGAGGCAAAAGCAACTTTTCAATAATCACTTTTAATGACTTAGACACCAATTTTTTTATTTGAAACTATTTAGATAACAATTATTGTTAGGGTAACATGTTAGATTCAAAATTCTATCGGTATAAATCGTATCGCATAAAATTTCATATCCATGTTAAACACACTAAGAATTAAAACAATATAGAGCGGAAGCGTACCTGAATTTATGAAGATAGATCGTTATTAAGAGTCGAGCAATTGGCTTTTTAGATTTACACGATTTTCTCTCCGAAAGTCTTTTTTTATTAAGCCTCTCAGTTTGCTCTCTAACGATGAGATATTAGAGAGAATATAATTATTTTTCGTTATCGTGTGTCCTGGAGATCATAATCACTTATAGATAATTCATCTTTTGATATTTCTATTTTAATTTATCATCAAAATAGAAATTACCTTAAAATCTCTATACATTAAATGGTCCACAACCTATCAGATACATTAAAATCTCAATTATCCAAAACCTTATTAGATCACTTTTAATTGAGTCCAGTCCACTTGAAGCCATGTTGATCAAAATGAAAAAGTTTCATGACTTGACCAGTCGCTCGTCCTCGTATTAGAAGATCATCTCACTCTATGGTCGACATCCCATTCCCCTTAGTGGTCCTTGCTTTTAATAAAGCGGAGCGGGGCAAATTTCTCGTACTTGCTCATTGTGCCCCCCTTTCGTCGAGTGCCCCACCCGGTTCACTGGGCTGTTGGCCTACCAAGCACTTGCCCGCTGCTCCTGCCGCCCGCTTATTTAACTTTATTTGACAGTCTGCAACGTCTAATTATTTACTTATAAATTTAATATTGGATTAAAGATTTAGCATAACAAAGGTTCACGTGCATCCACCAGCGTCTCATCATCTATAAAAAATGGTTTGTGAAGAAAAAATTATATCAAATTCTGTGCCTTCCTCATCATTTGTGAACTTGGCTTGTGATTTGGTTTAGTTGATGTAGTAGATCTCTTGGGTCATAAAGAAATTACATTATTTTGCTTTCATTCATTTTAATTGAATACTTAATTTATTTTGGAAAAAAATAAATGAGAGTATTTTCCTCAGTACAACACCACCAACCACATGTGAATTTGAAAATAAAAAATGATGAATAAAAAAATCTTTCTTCATATATCATTTTATGCTATTCTATTCCAGTTGTTAATGTGAGAGGAACTTGTACTAAGAGTTTTTATATAAAACTATTTTATTCTCACAGTAGCTTTAATGGTAAGGTGAGGGCACACGGGTCAAGTTTGGATTCCCAATAGGATGAAAGTTGAATTTACGTTTGTACGATGATTTCCTTTTTCTTTATAAAATAGGTAATTCAATTTATAAAAGAGACTACATATTTAGATTAAGAGAATAATACGAAAGAATAGATCACCGATAAAGATATATCAAATCTCAAAAGATCAGCTGAACATGTAGAAATCTCCACTATGCCACATGGACAGAAATGATCAACCGAGAAGCAGTGATGGGATCTCCTCACGCGAGA
The DNA here is from genome assembly GCA_003255025.1 of Datisca glomerata. Classification (NCBI taxonomy): domain Eukaryota; kingdom Viridiplantae; phylum Streptophyta; class Magnoliopsida; order Cucurbitales; family Datiscaceae; genus Datisca; species Datisca glomerata. The sequence continues at coordinate 130,360 of QANY01005488.1, read as the reverse complement.
ACGGGAAGAAGGAGATTTCAGTCACGAGAAAAAATCATGTGGTTGTGATTGATTTGGTTGCTGAAAGACTAGGAGATGAGACAATTGAAAAGAATGGATTAAGTGAAGGGACTCACACCTTCCAAGAGATCCTACGAGTATGAGTGAAATCCTATATGTGTATGGAAACCTTCAAAAATATAGAGGAGAGGGTGATCCCTCCTTTATTATTTTATTGTCAAAATGTTATTTCTTCTACAATCAAGGGGCTATGTAAGGGCTCTTGTAGTAAATGAGGAGGATCCAATTTAAGAAAAAAAAATACTCAGTGCAGACCACTCTCTCTCTCTGTCTCCCACTCTCTAATCTCTCCGTCATTTCTCACTAATCATTAATAAAACTCTATTGGTGTGGAGGAAAATTTCATTTACATTTTGGTGTTTTCATTGAGAGACGAAAAAAACTCGAGAGGCCCACCCCAGAAACATCAAGTATGCTTAGAACCAGATCAAACACAGCCTTGAATGAGGACAACGGGATCAGAAACGGAGATGATCATGTGGATCAACCAACTCCCCCGACAGAAATGCTACAGATGATCCTAAACAAAATGTAGGAAATGGAAAGGAGGAACATAAAGGTACTGCACAATACATGGCAGACTGTGCAGAACCAGATCAACACGCTTCAGTAAGAGCTGGCAAGGACACGTTCTAAACTCAATCATGGGCCTAATAAGGAAGAACGAGAAATCCACTCGGAGGGAAACAGACAAGATGCAAAACAGGAGAACCACGAGGATAGCAGAAACGTACAACGGGAGGAAGTAGTAGTCCACCCAAAACCATGTGATTGAGGCTACGGGAGAAGCTCGCCCGTCCTGGGTCATAACGAAAGAGGTGGTGGAAGAATTATTGGGCCGAAAAATGATGGAGATGAGAAACCTAGGAAGTAGTGGAAAGACCGACCTCAAATCTCTCACCCACACTTCGTTAAGCCTTGAAATCCTGATGGCACATGTACCCAGAAAGTTCGTAGCCCCTAAATTTAAATGTTACGAAAGGAAAACAGACCACGTAGACCACCTCCGGCGATTCAGACGAGTAATGGTGTTATATTAACACGAGGATAAACTGATGTGCAGGAGGTTCCCTACCCACCTGGACGGGACAACTCTGAAATGGTATCATTCTCTCCCTATGCATTCGATTACTAATTTCATTGTTATCTTTTATGTCTTCCTACAACAGTACTCTACCTATCGCATGGTCATGGAGGACACATAGTATCTCTTGACAATTTCCGCCAAGAGAAGGGAGTCGCTACGGGAATACACCCACAGAGTTAAGGATAAAATGGAAAAAGTCGAGAGCTGCGATGATCGAGTTGCCAAATTGGCCTTCAGGTGGGGGTTAGACCCAAACACACCACTGTTCGAAGATCTATCCAAGATGAAACCGTTTTCCATGGCAGAAACCTTTCAACAGGCGCATGCCTACATCACTTTGGAAGAGGAAAGAAGAAGCCTACTGAAAGTCGCTGAACAAAAAACTGAGGAGTCGTGGAAACGAGAAAGGAGTTCGATATTTGAAGGAAAAAAGTATGACGGAATGGAGAGAGAAAATGGGAGAAACGACAAACAGGAAAGAATGGGCTACCAAAGGTGGGACTCAGACAGGGTACACTTGAGAGATAAGGTCTACACGTCGCTGACCATACCGGTGAACTAGATATTGGATATGATCAAGGACAAACCTTGGCTCAAGAGACCGGCCCCGCTTATAAAAGAACCAAGCTACAAGGATAAAGATAAGTACTACTTCTTTCATAGGAGCAGCAGGCATCACATGAGGGGTTGTTTCTCACTAAAAGACTGCATTGAACAGTTGATCAAAGATGGTTATCTCCATCAGTTCGTAAAAAAGGAAGAGCAAAAATGGGAAATAGAAAAGGACAATTGCGGGGAAGACAAGAGAGACAACAGGAAACAATCTCTCTACATTCTCGACATGGTTATTGCACTCACAGAGCAATAAGGGACAACGAGGAAGGAAAGAAAGATCTACTGTAAAAAAAAACTGATACTGGAAAAGCGCCCAGAAGAATCCTCAAGTGTCGGTGGGAATCCACTGCTTGTATTCGATGATCTAGACTTGGAGCATGACGGACATCATAATGATACTCTTGTCATTTTGATACAAGTCGGCAACTGTTGCTAAGGAGAGTCATGGCGGACGACGGAAGTGTAGTGAACATTTTATATTAGGTAACCTTGAAAATGTCAATGGGAGAACAAGAGCTGCAAGGAACTTCACTGTTGTTGATAAGCTTCAACGGAGTCATCAACTACTCAGAGGGAACCCTTGTTCTCCCGGTGAATGCAGACCTCTTCAACTATATGATTGAATTCATGATATTGAGCACTTTATCCCTGTACAACCCCATCTTAAGAAGAACCTGGCTCTACAAAATGAAAGTCGTCCCTTCAACTTTCTACCAAGTACTGAAATACCTATCACTAGAGTGAGTTAAAATGATAAGGGAAGATCAAGCCGCTGCCGCATCTGCTGCATGACTGCTTTGAAATCCTTTAAGAAGAAGGTTATAGAAAAGGCAGAAGGCAAGCGACCCACGCAATCATAGAAGGACGGGAAAGATGGCCTAAGGTACGAGGAGGGGGAAGAAATGAAACTTGTATGCTTGGAAGAAGGAACCTAGAAGATGACAAATGTTGGTACCTATCTTGAAAAATGTGAAAAAGAAAAGTTAGTGAATTTCCTAAGAGAAAACAAGGACGTGTTCGCCACTACAGCACAAGAGATGTCAGGCCTCCCCAAAAAAATCATCTATTATAAGTTGAATACGGATCCCGCTGTGAAGCCAGTGAAGCAAAGGAAGAGGAGTTTTGTCCTAGAACGAAATCAAGCAATCAAGGAAGAAGTCAAAAAGTGATTGGCAGTAGGTTTTGTTCGGGAAGTGGACTACACAAAGTGGTTAGCCAACGTGGTAATGGTACAGAAGAAAAGTGGAAAGTGGAAAATATGTGTGGACTTCACTGGTTCGAATAAAGCCTATCCCAAAGATGAATACCCACTGTCAAGTATAGATCAGATGGTTGATGCCATTTTGAGACCCGAGCTACTCAGCTTCATGGACCCGTACTCCAGATATAATCAGGTGAAAATGTTCCAACCTGATTAGGAAAAAACTTCCTTTATTACTGAATATGGTATCTGTTGTTATAAAGTTATGTTGTTTAGACTGAGAAATGCAGGTGCTACCAATCAAAGACTGGTGAACAAAGTCTTCCGTGAACAGATCCAGAAAAGCATGGAAGTCTATATAGACGACATGCTGGTCAAAAGCCAGAAATGGGAGGACCATATTCGAGATCTCTAATAAGCCTTTGTGATTCTAAGAGAAAACTACATGAAGCTAAATCTAAAAAAGTGTACGTTTAGGCTAGTTGCGAGAAAATTCCTCGGGCACCTAGTAACGCAGCGGGGAATCGAAGTAAACCCGTACCAAGTGAAGGAAATTATAGAGATGAAATCTCCGCGAAGCCGAAAAGAGATACATGGGTTAACGGGAAGGTTGGCCACCCTGAACAGATTCATCTCAAGGTCTACGGATAAATCATTTTCTGAAAAGTTAAGAAAGAATTCTGCAGACGGGTGGAATGAAGAATATGAAGAAACTCTCAGCAGAATTAAAGAATACCCGACAACTCCACTCCTACTCTATAAACCGGTACCAGTTAAACAGCTCCTACTGTAAGTTATTGTTTCGAAGGTTGCCGTCAGTGCCATACTCATCAGGGAGGAAGAAAGAAAGCAGAAGCCTATATACTTCATCAATAAAAGCTTTGTAGCGGGCGAAGTGAGGTATAAACAGATGGAGAAGTTGTTGCTGGCCATTGTGACCGTTGCACAAAAACTAAGACCCTATTTTTAAGCGCATAGCCTCAGAGTGTAGACAGAGTCACCTGTCAAGAGTCTCCTGCACTCTCCCGAGGTAAGCGGAGAATGTCGAAATGGTGAATTGAACTAAGCCAATATGACATTCATTACAAGCCTAGAAACGCAATCAAAGGTAGGAACTAGTGGACTTCATTGCAGACTTCACTGAAGGAGAATTTGAAAGGGGGCCTCACAAAGAATTTGAGAACGGGCCTTGGAAGCTATACATTGATGTTGCTTCAAATAACAAAGGAGCAGGAGTGGGGTGGTGATACAAACTCCGTTTGGAGAAATATTGGAGCATTCCATCTCCTTCGGATTTAACGCGTCAAACAATGAAGCAGAGTGTGAAGCATTAATAGCAGGAGTGTCCTCGCTTTGGGAATATGAGGTAATAAATGTAAAAATATTCTATGATTCCATGCTGATTGTGAAATAGGTCACGAGGGAATACATAGTGAAAGATGAAAGGATGATAAACTACCTACAACGGGCAAATGACCTCTTGAGCACGTTGAAAAGCTACAAGATCCAACATATCTCGAGAACTGAGAATGGGCATGATGCCACATGGGGAAACCTAGGATCATCATTGCAATTCCCGCACAAGAGGAATGTTCCCGTGGAATTTCTGGAAAGACCAAGTGTCTGACTCCCGTGGAATGACGTAACTGATATCGAAGTAGAAGGAGAACCCAGTTGGCAGGATGACATAATCTGCTATCTTAAGGAAAGAATACTCCCAGAAGACAAGCTCCTCACCAGGAAGGCGCAGCAGCAGACACTAGGTATAGATTCATAAATGAACTATTGTATAAGAAATCCTTTGCATGCCCATACCTGAAGTGTCTGCGGGAGAATGAAGCTCAATATGTGTTAGCAGAAATTCATGAATGGGTATGTGGAAATCATACTGGGGGCACATCTTTAGCACATAAATTGAAGCACGAAGGGTATTACATGTTGAAGATGCACCAAGACCCTAAGAAGTATACACAGATATGTGATAAGTGTTAACGTATTGTACCCGTAGTCAAAATGGCCTTCGGAGAACTTATAAATGTAATAAGTCATTGGCTATTCTTGAAGTGGGCCCTAGACATTGTTGGAGCACTCCCCATGGCACCCGCTCAAAAAAATTTGTTATTGGTCGCAACAGATTACTTCACCAAATGGATTGAGGTTGAATCCTTTACCAGAATTCATGAAGAGGGAGTGAGAGGGTTCCTGTGGAAGAATATAGTATGTCGATATGGAATTTCTCGGGTCCTCGTATCTGACAACGGGCTCCAGTTCACTGGGAACATGGTGAAAACCTTTTGTGAAGACTTAGAAATCATCAATTGATTCTCTACACCCTACTATTCACAAGGAAACGGACAAGCTGAGAGATCAAACTGAATTGTACTTGATGATTTGAAGAAACGACCAGAGTCAGCCAAGGGAAAGTATATGGAAGAATTGTCAGCAGTACTATGGGCATACAGAACAACTCCTAGAGAAACAACAGGTGAAAAACAATTTTCTCTAGCATATGGAGTGGAAGTAGTGATTCCTGTTGAAATCAGAAGCCACACTATGAGATCTAGAGTGGACGAACAACAAAAAGAATAACTCCTTAGAAATAACCTTGATGAGCTGGAAGAACGATGAGAAGCAGCCCTAATCCGAATGGCCCATTACAACCCGAAAAAGGAGATCTTACTTCCAGAAAAGGTATAAAAATGGGAATTCCAGAAAGGAGATCTGGTATTATAAAAGATCTTTCACACAGAGGGAAAACTTGGGCCAACATGAGATAGGCCGTATATCATCACTGGAATATGGGGAATTGGCTACTACCGTTTGAAAATAGAAGAAGGAACGGATCTATCAAAACCCTGGAATGTGGCTCACCTAAGGAAATACTTTGTTTAAAAAATTGTAACATTCATTATAATGAACATTATTCCCGTGGTTTTTTCCCGTAAGGGTTTTCCACGTAAAAATTCTCAGTGTCAACTCTCCCCTTTAGGCTAAAAACTACAACGGAAATAAGGGCATAAAGTTATTGGGAGATACAATTCATAAGCTCCACTCTTAGAAGGAAATAAGGGTAAAGTCGTTGGGAGGGGCAGTTCATAAGTCTTACTCTCATAATGAAATAAAGGCATAAAATCCTTGAAAGGGGCAGTTCATAAGTCCTACTCTTAGAAGGAAATAAGGGCATAAAGTCATTGGGATGGGCAATTCATAAGTCCTACTCTCAAAAGGAACTAAGAGCATAAGATCCTTGGGAGGGGCATTCCATAAGTCCCGCTCTCAAAGGGAAAAACATCTTCTAAAGACAGGCGAAAGAAGAAGAATAAATGGAATGACAAAACGACAACGCAATGAAAATGGGCGACGCGACCAAATGGGAACAAGCCCATTTTATTGCGTCATGAATTAACCAAAGCAAACTCTACTCCTTAAGAAGACTTAAAAAGCGGAACGATGCGGGTAAAATGGGTAACTACAAAAATAAGAAAATTTCTATCAAGTGTTTAAGAAAAGGAACTCCTTGGAAAAATATTTTTCTAAAATCTTTTGCCAAGTTGTTTTAGAAAAGGACAGGAGAAAGCAGAAGCAGAAAATCGTTTAAGTATTGAAAAAAAGGAAAGTTCATAGAAGAAGCAGTGAAACAGGAAAGATCTTCTCATTAACTTCGAAAAAATACAAGAAAATCAGTCGGAAAGTAAAAGTACATGAAAGTTAAAAGTACAGGAAAAGTAAAATGCAAGGAAATTAAACTAAAACTCCTCTTCGGGAGTGGCCTCCGCAGAAGGGTCAGAAGCGAGAATAAGAATTGTTGATTCAGGTTCGACAGGGTTGTCGGGAAGGTCAACAAGGGGAATGCGGGGAGCCTTATCAAATTTGGCGTCATGGTAACCCGTAGTATAGGCCATACTCTCAGCCTGATTAATAATGGCTTGATACTCAACCTCAAGTTTGGTTTTCTGCTCACCAGCCTTAGCCAAAGCTGCCTCACAGACGACAACTTCTCTTCTGCCTCGGCCATCTTCTCTTTGACAATGGATAAGTTCTCCCCGTTGATCTCAAAAGTCCTCTCTGACTCTCACAGAGAGTCCTCCAAACTCGCCCGCTCAACCACAGCAGCGTCCAATTCTTTAGTGAGACGGGTGACGACCCATTGGAGCTCAGCCTCAACCTTCCTCAGATGTTCTCGTTCAACGAGAATGACGACATGAGACTTGTTGATCTCCTGCATCTTCTTCCTAAATCTCACCATCTCGAGCTCCACAGAATGGATTCCTCTTGGAGCCCATTGTGATAAGTCACAGCCTGCTAAAATCCTCCAAGTGTTAGTAAGCGGAAAAGAATAAAGGAAAGAGCGAAGAAATGAAATCAAAGAAAGTAAAAAATTACATGCATCAGACTATGACTATAGCCGATGATCTTGTCGTTAACGGACATCTGGTGGAGGACAGTCGCGTCCATGTTAGATTTGATCCCCTACACGATAGTGTGCTAAGAACGGGGATTCTTCAAGAAGCTCACAGAAGCAGGAACGGGCGGAGCCTCCTTATATCGACGCCATCTCCAGACGTCAATCTCCTCGGGCATCTCTAGAGAATCGGTAAATGAGGGAGCTGGCCTCTGAGCAGACGGGGGAGGAGGAGGAGGAGAAACCTTTTCCCGTGCTGAAGTGTCCTCGGCTGCGGGGGCATGAGGATCAATTGAAGTAGGGGGTGGAACAACAGCGAGAATGTGAGCTGGCAGTGCAGCTGCATCGAGGACGTTACCAGAAGTGTCAACGGCCCCCATTCTCAGGCAGACGATCCTTTCCCCGCTAACAGTTCCCCATAAGTTGCTTTAAAGGCGCTTTGACATTCCAACTGCTCGTGAGCAAATTGAAATAACGCGTCTTGATCTCCAGCTTCTTTCTGCTCTATTTCCCATTCTCTATCCTCTTCATCTTCCTCCTCTTCCTCCCACTCAGACTCGAAAGATCCGAAAGAACTAGACACCACGATGCGACGGAAAGCAAGAACGGGGATGGCCCGGGGAATCTCTGAAATGGAGATGAAGGAGCAGCAGTTTCTGCTACAGGAATGGGGGCATAGGCAACGTCGATCTACCTCCTTAGATCAATGAGATCTCTTCAGTCCCGCTCTGGGCAGTTGTAGGCAGTGGAGAGTCATGCGGCTACGTCTTTGGGGATGGAAGACCTTTTGTTTAAATTCTTATCTACACAAAAGGAGGAAGGAGTTAGTATTATTAAAAAATGGAAAGAGAAAAGGAGAGACCAGAGCTCTAGAGCTCCAGATACTTACTAAAAGATCCTCAGATCCTGAGGACGATCTAGTGGCCATCATCGTCCAAATTCCCGCTAATCAATAGGGTCCCGTCTTCCCAACCTTTATCTCCCCTTGGGAGATTAGTGACTAAACCTCCCTGTTTCTCATTAGCACGGGGAGCCAAGTAGTAAGACTTGTCGCGCTTCTTAATATTATACACGGCACAAATTTCGCCTACACCTATGTCGAGGTTATGCCTCATGTTTAAAACCTCTATCCCTAAAAGAATTATGCATGTGTTAGGAGTGTACTGGGAAGGGGCAAGTAGAAAATGTCAAAAAATTCTTGAAAGATGGGAGAGAAATGGAGTTTTAATCCTAAAGTCATATACATAGGGGTCAGGGTGATTTGGTACGGAGGATTGCAGGGGAAAGATTTGGGTATCCCGTCCCCAAAACCGCAAACAACATCTGAGAGGACTGATTTTGGTATCACGTTATTAATATTTGCAGGAGTAAAAGATGAAAAAGGACGAAGCTATCAATCCATGTCAGGACACGCGTAGAGTGCACTCATTACACTTCAACGAATTGAAATTCAATAAATGTAATGGGGGCAAATGAATAGGAAAAAAACCTCAACTATGCCACGTGGACGAAAAGGATCAACTGAGAAGCAGTGAGGAGATCTCCCCACGCTAGAACGGGAAGGAGATTTCGGTCACGAGAAAAGATCACGTGGTTATGACTGATTTGGCGGTTGAAAGATTAAGGGATAAGACAGTTGAAAGGAATGGATGGAGTGAAGGGGCTCACACCTGACAAGAGATCTCAAGAGTATGGGTGAAATCCTATAAGTGTATAGAGACCTCCGAATATATAGGGGAGAGGGTGATCATTCCCCTCTTTTATTATTTTATTGTCAAAATGTTATTTCTTCTACACTTGGGGGCTATATAAGGGCTCTTGTAATAAATGAGGAGGATCCAATTTAAGACAAAAAAAAATTTACCCAATGCATTGACTACTCTCTCTTTCTCACTCTCACTCTCTAATCTCTCCGTCATTTCTCACTAATCATTAATAAGACTTTATTGGTGTGGAGGAAAAATTCATTTACATTAACAGAAAAGCTTAATAATCAAAATACATAAATCAATCATAACAGTTAAAAACCTACTGAATGAACTAGGGGATCATATATAGGTCTTCATCTTGACTCGTTTAGAGTACATCCACCACCCAAAAAAGCCCGCCTCACTAAAATTGGTTGAAATTCGTTTTCATAAACAATATGATGAAAGATCTAGCTCAACCGTCCCAAAAAACTTACAGGTTAGATCTATCGAAAATACACACTCATAAAATGAACATTAACGAACAAAACCACAAAAGATCTAGATTTGTGAAGGAAAATCACATAGATCTAGGTCTAGGTGGATGAAAAATTAATATAGATCAAGATCTAAGTGAAAGAAACACCTTCATAAATTTTGATCTAAGTACAGGAAAAACCATCATATATCTAGATCTAGGTATGATCTAGGTGGATGAAAAGCCTTTACAAGAAAATGAGATGAAAACTTTAGTAAAATGGAAGAAAAAAACCCATTGAAAGAGTAGAATTTTTTCTATTGTAACCGGAAGAGATCTAACATCTCTTCCTCCAGTTAAAAACTGAAAGTGATGAAGAGATCAAATGCAGAGAGAGAGGAAACGAGTAGGAGAAAAATGTTGCACTTTTATGTGTACTGATTTGTTTTGTTAAATTTGTGTTGAATTTTCGAATGTTCAATATTCCTTTATTTCATTAATATTCACATATTTTAAAATAAAATATTTTATTCAAATTTAATGGGAGTAAAAAATAAATTCTTAAAACTGAAAAATACGCGCACATTTCACATCCAGGATATTTCCAGCTTTAGAGATGAGCCATACCATGAAGTTTCGTAAATATGTTGCTATGTAGAAAACCCATATCGAGTATGTACTTTCTTATACAAATAATATAATAGATTATTGTTCAAGAAGTAGAATACAATGAAACAAAAACAAAATGACTTTGAAAATTGACAATCAAGTCATCACTGGGTACCAGATGAATTACAATCTAAGGAACATCAATCTCACTAAGCTTATAAAAATCAATAATGTTACATGAGGCCTAAGAAAAAAGAAAGAGCGAGACGATTAGCTGCCATACCGCTTAAGCAAGCATCGACGGAGTTGTTTCTCTCTCCTTTCTCGCTCTTTCGACGTAAGAAAGATATTTAATACTTGGCGAACCTCTGAAACACTTCAAAGTAATCAGGAAAAGTTTTTCGGGTGCAACCAGGATCCTTGATGGTTACAGGAACATCAGCACAGGCAGCAAGAGAGAATGCCATGGCCATTCTATGATCATCGTATGTGTCTATAGCGGTCACATTCAGTTTTTCCGGTGGAGTTATTATGCAATAGTCTGGTCCTTCTTCTACTGTCGCTCCGAGCTGAAAAAATGTTATTTTTCACATATGTCAAATATCGAAGTAATGTAAAAATAGAGATTTATGAAGATGAAGTGTATACTGACCTTTCTGAGTTCTGTGCATATGGCGATCATCCGTTCTGTCTCTTTCACTCTCCAACTCGCAACTGTAATACAGAAGATAAGAAATCGAGGGACGTACTCAAGATTGAGAAATTAAATCACACGAGCCATTGGGCAAAAGATTTCAAAGCTACAACAAAGTACTCTATTTCATCCCCCACATTATGCCTTCTCGAGCTCAACCATTTCTAAATGTCACTAAACCATCACCATAAGACTGGACACAGCAAAATTCATCGAATTCAACTTAACCCGAAAGTAAACTGACAGACATACCATCTCTTATGGCGGTTGGGCCATCAGCAAAGAGTGCAACCACAGCAAGTGTCATAGCAACATCTGGCATTTTGTTCATGTTAACGTCAACGGCTTTTAGGTGTTTGCTCCTAGAAGACTCTCGTGCGGGTCCAGTGACAGTAACACTATTCTCTGTCCAGGTAACTTTAGCTCCCATTTTCTCAAGTACTTCAGCAAATTTTACATCTCCCTAGATACATAAATTTCAAATAGAATGTCAGTGAAACCATCTTTAGATTCCTCCAACCTCCCGTCTAGTTTAGACACAAATTACCCCCTCTATTTTGAAAAATGACAAGAATATCTGTTATTTTAAGATTTCATTGACAAAAGAAAACCCTAAAATGTCATTTCCTCATGTTAAGATAAATTTTGATACCTTTTACCGATAAAAAAAAGAGATAAATTTTGATACCAAATTTACCCTTGCTTTTTTTTGTCAAACATGAGTGTTCTAACCTAAAATCGTTTTGAGATTCAAAACTGTCCTTTTCTCTTCTTCAGAAAGCGTTTTCAGATTCCAAGTTAATGGTATTGTGTACGTCAATAGAGAAACTAACAGTTTTCTAACGGAGTGGACCTAAGTATCATTTCCAAAATAGAGGGGGTTTCTACATCATTTAAGCAAACAAGAGGGGAGGTTGGAGGAAGTTACCCTGGTAATATTTAAAACTGTCCTTTTCTCTTCTTCAAAAAGAAGTTTTCAGATTCCAAAATCATTTTCAGATTCCAAGTTAATTGTATTTTGTACATCAATAGAGAAACTAACAGTTTTCTAAGGGAGTGGACCTAAGTATCATTTCCAAAACAGAGGGGGTTTCTACATCATTTAAGCAAACTAGAGGGGAGGTTGGAGGAAGTTTCCCTGGTAATATTCAAACAAATGTTTAGATAAAAAAGACTTCTTAGGTATAATGAATTTATTAAATACACAAAATCCCGGTTCCAGTATATTACCTGTAAGCTGCTGGTGCCACAACCTTCAACAGTGACAGTCCCACCAGTGACTGCAGCACCAGCGAGAAAGTAGCTAGCACTTGAAGCATCACCTTCAACATAAGCATGTCCAGGAGACCTGAGTTGCATCCATTTTGTTACTTTCAGAACAACTTGGATTTCACAAATTAGTGCTACTACTACATTGAAGAAACTTACTTGTACTTTTGACCTCCTTTTATTAAAAACCGATCCCAACTGTCATTGTGTTCCACGTAAACCCCGAAGCGTTCCATCAGCTTTAAAGTCATGTCAACGTAAGGAACGGAAATCAGCTTATCAATAATCTCAACTTCAACGTCTCCAAGAGCCAGAGGAGTTGCCATAAGCAAGGCGGTCAAGTACTGACTACTAATAGATCCAGAGAGTTGCACCTGTAAATTGAGATGCATAAACATGTTAGATCAGTTCAGTCCATCTAAAGATGACCAATGACCAAGAATAAGGTAAACTTCTTCCTTTACCAAAGAAAATAATAGCAGAAGCAACAAATCAAGCACGATAACTAGGTAAAGCATCTTTTTGAGATTAAGAGCAAGACACATGCCCAATCACCGGGACCCGAGGGAAATTGTTTAACTAGAAGTTAATATCAGCTCACCTTTCCACCAGGAAGGCCTCCCTTTCCAATCACACGAACTGGAGGGCAATCGGTGCCGAGAAAACAGTCAACATCTGCACCAAGCTGCTTGAGACCAGAAACCAAATCACCAATTGGTCTCTCTCTCATCCGCGGAACCCCATCAAGTACGTATCTGAAACATATAATCAAATTGACTACTAAGCTTCAGAAGTTGAAAGTAGGACACTAAATCTAAACTATTCATTAGGTCGTTGGCCTCATATAGCAGCACAGAGAAAGGAGAGTGATTGTGAGAGAATAGACATGTCCACAGAAAGTAGTTAGATCATGATTAATAACTGGCGTAAAAATACATTGATCTTTTATAAAAGCTGTTGATTAGCTGGGGTTAAAAAAATCCTTCAATGGGATTATAAACATGAGAGGATAAACACGAAGGATGTATGTATGTCCAATCACCTCTGAAAAACTGAGATGTTGTAACTCAACATTCTTTTGAAAGGGTTGATGAGGCTAAAAGTAAATCCTTCAATTGGTTAAAAAACTTGACAGAGATGATGACATAAGGTTTAAGTAATGTAAAGATAAAGTGAAAAAAAGTAAGCAGCAAAGCTATTGTGAAAAAAAGTAAGCAGCAAAGTTAAAAAACATTCTTTTAAATATAGACGTGCTCCATCAATTGTGAAAAGAATTCAATTTTATCACCAACTACATTTAAAATTTCAACTAGAAGAACCTTAAGTTTCCACCAGCAGCGATAACTGCAGCTGTTAAAGGACGCATTGCTGTTCCAGCATTTCCAAGGAAAAGTTGGACTTCATCGCTGGACTCTTTAGCAACTGGAAATAGACCACCAGAGCCTTCCACAATTGCTCGTTTCATCGTGCTATCTTCTTCCACGTTGAGTCCAAGAGTTCTCAATGCACCGAGCATATAGTGAATATCATCACTACTCAACAAGTTGTCAACAACAGTTGTTCCCTACATGATGTATTGAATATTATAAAGAATTGTTATCGCCCAACTTGAAAAATCCTAGAGAAAAAATAAGTTTCAAGTATAGTATGCAATAGCTACTAGAACTAAACAGAGACGGAATCCAATAACAAATCATCCAACTTCAAACAAGGACATTGCAGCTAATAAAACACACTAAACACCGTAGTCCCCCTGACAGTCATGTTATTGAAAGTTCGATCCCTTTCACTTTGAAGAGCAAAAAACAATTCAAAAGCATGATAAATCAATTATCTCCACACTTATCCGAGTATCCTTCCCTCTTTTCTTTTTTAGCACAAAAAAATTCCCGCTTGGAGAATTAAGAATGGAATCAGTTATCACCACATGGCTAAATCTATGCATACCTCGGAGAGAGCAGCAAGGAGCAGAATTCGGTTGGACAGGGACTTTGATCCCGGCAAATTAATGGTGCCGGAAATTTCTTTAATGGGTTGCAACAAGATCTCCGGCGCCTTAGAAGGCTTCTCTGCAGTGGCAAGTGACGCTGAAACCCTAACTGGACCAACAACCCTAGCAGTACCAACAGAGCAATTACCCACCAACCCATTGCAATGATTCAAATCCCAAGAGCTTGAAGCATCCATATATTGCGATCTCAATGACATAAAATTCGAAGACTTGGGCATTTGAAGTCTGGGAATATCAGAGAGAAATACAGCATTTTGAGCACCATATAATCTGCTCACATGGGCCATTTTCTTCTCTCTGTCTCTCTCTAAACTCTTACTTTCGCTATCTAAAAGCGGTACCCTTCGGAGATGATAGAGTAGGAGGTATCAGAAAACGCAGCAGGGGAAGGTTTACCAACCAGCTTTGCCACCGGAAATTAGAAAAATCACGCTTAGTATAATAAACTCGCGCGGTACAATTTTGAGCCTTAAAATGTTGACTGATTATATTTCCTAACGAGAAATCGCTGCAGAAAGGAAAAAAACGAAATAAATATCTCTTGACATTTCTTAACGAAATTAGATTTTTTTCATATGAAAAAATTTAAGTTATAATGTTATATAAATATCACTTTATTTTCAAATGCAGTCCATTTTTTTTTCAAATATAGTCCAATTTAGGAGTAAAAAACATAATCACGTAATTAAAATTATAAAAAATTAGTAGGACTTTTGGGTAGTTGAGTTTGTTGACAATGGGGGTAGGTGGGAAATTCCCATCACCCAATCAAAGTAGGTGGGAGATGGGCTTTGCCATTGATCAAATGCAATCTCATTCACCAACCCCTCCTACCTCAATGCCATTATGCCAAACTCAGAAATTGACAATTTCATGATCATTAATATTTTCAGAATTTATTTTAAAAAATATGAATAATAATTTTGGAAAAAAGTAAGTTATTTCAATGTAAAATAAAGTGCTTTTCTTTTTCTAGATATATTTTCAATAAAAAAGTTTATGCTAGTTTTGTAGCTCAAAAGCCCTTCTGGAATAAGTTCAGACGTGCTCCATATACATTATGATCGAATAATCTATAGTATATATGAATGACAATAAGAGAGAAACATTTTTTTGTTATAAATTGTCATCACTATTTCATGAAAATATTTAATAATCCTTCATAAACATTAATAATTTAAAATCAAATGATTAATGATACTTTTAATTCTTCTAGACAACCTTGTTAAAATCATTTTTTTAAAATCTTAAATTGTTTGGTGCTTATCTAATAATTATACATTCTAAATTATATATTACATCGTCTTGAATAATTATTTTATGAGCTTTATATAATTTTTGTTTCTACTTAAGTTGATCGCTTGTTAGACTCTTTTAAACTTTTATTTAATACTAGTCAATTTTCATATGCGATGCACATAATTGGATACTCATATCTTAAAGAATTCATTATATATACCATATTGTCAAAATAATTTATAAGATTCAAGTATACCCTCAGACTGTTGGAAAATATGTCTTAGATTCTTTGAAGATTGTTCTTTACAGAGATGTTTTAAGAAAAGATTAGTGTGTGATATTGGGTATTGAATGAGTTCCCTAATTCTAGTAGGAAATGAATTAGCGTTTTGAGAGATTATAAATAAGAGGCTTTGGTTTAGAGTTTGGTGGATCTACTTCAACATAGAGGTGATAGATGACTTTACCCTAAAAGGAGCAGTGAGAGATGAGGCTCTGCTTTAAGAGATAGAAGACACCATTAAGATGTGAGAAAGGGTTCTATCCTAGGAGGGGTACCCCATATTATTGAAAGGCTAATCAGCGACTTCGCTCATGCTGAAGATGATTTCCAAGCTAGTTGATTGCATATAGTCCAATCGAGAAGTGATGACTTTTGTCTAAATTAGTAATGTTTTTCAAGGTATGGTTTGTGGACTGTGTGTGTGTGTGTGAGTGAGTGTGTGTGTGTGTGCGCGCGCGTGTGTGTGTGTTGAGCTTAAATTTGGGTGTACTGGAATTTGGTTAAATGGTTGAGTTAATATTAAGTATGTAATGTGATGATGTTAATGAGATAACCATGGACGTAATAAATTGGTCGAACCATGTTAAAAATATCAGAGCTGATAGTATGATCCAGAATTGTGTTTGAGAGTTAATCAACATGGTCCGTTGATGAAGAGGTAAAGATCTTATATTAATACTATAATGGTAAAGATGCCAATTTGATTACGAGTGCAACTCGTGGTGTATGTCTGGTGTATGGTTAAAAAAATCAACAGTGGCGTATATGAGAGATGGCTGGTGGTTTGATTAAAAGAAGGTTTAATAGTGGTTGAGTGTTGTTTGGCTTAGTTGGTTTTGTGCTTTGAAGTTATGATGTGGTTATGATAATTTTTGTTTAAGATGGAGTTGCAGTGAGCGACTATTTGAGAATCGTGGAATTTCAGTCAAGGTGGAGTTTGTTAGAAAATATGCCTAAATTCGTTGGAGGTTTGTTTATTATTTTGTGGAGATGTTTTAAGGAAAGATTAATGTGTGATATTGGATATTGAATGAGTTTCCTAATTCTAGTAGTAAATAAATTGGACTTTTATGAGGTTATGAATAAAAGGCTTTGGTTTAGGGTTTGGTGGCTCTGTTTGGACAGATGGTGAGAGAACTCTACCTTAAAGGGAGCATCCCATATGGTGAAGAGGCTTTACCTAAGAGATAGAGGACGGCCTTAAGATCTGATAGAGAGCTCTATCCTAGAAGGAAATACCCCATGCTATTGAGATAATGAGATGTTAGTCAGAGGACTTTGTGCGTGCTGAAGATGATTACAAGTCATTCGATTGATAGTCTGAACGAGAAGTTGTGATTTTTTTCTAAGCTAGTTATGGTTTCCAATTGTATGGTTTTTGAGTGTGTGTGTGTGTGTGTGTGTGTGTGTGTGTGTGTGTGTGTGTGTGTGTGTGTGTTGAGTTTAAATTTTATTATAATGAAATTTGGGTTAGGTGGTTGAGACAATATTGAGCATGTAATGTGAGGTTGTTAATGAGATTCCAGTCGACGTAGCAAATTGGTTGAATCACGTTAAAAATGTCATTTTCTTTATTGTTTATGATGCTTCCATTATAACAAATGGTAACAAAGACGATAGTGATTCAAAATTGTTTTTAGAGTTAATCAGCATGGTCCACTGATGAAGAGGTAAAGATTTGATACTCAAAATATAGTGTAGAAGGTGCCATTTTGATTACGAGTGCAACTCGTGGTGTCTGTGTGGCGTGTGGTGAAAAAAACTAATGTGTCGTATATGAGAGATGGGTGGCGCTATGTGAGATGGTTGGTGGTTTGATTAAAAGAAGGCTTTTTAGTGGTTGAGTGTTGTTCAACTTAGTTGTGTTTGTGCTTTAAAGTAAAAATGTGGTTATGATGATTTTTTTAAGAAGGAGTTGCAACGATGACAATTATTTGAGAATGCATGGTGGAATTTGAGTCAAGGTGGAGATTTGTTAGAGATCTGTTAAAAAAATATGCCTCAAATTCCTTGGAGATTTGTTTCTTACTTTGTGGAGATGTTTTAAGGAAATATTAGTGTGTGATATTGAGTATTGAATGAGTTTTCTAATTCTAGTAGGAAATGAATTAGGATTTGAGAGGGTATGAATAAAATGCTTTGGTTTAGGGTTTGGTTGCTCTACTTCGACACAAAGTGAGAGATGACTCTACTCTAAAGAAAACATTTCATGTGGTGAGGAGGCTCTGCTTTAAAAGATAGATGATAGTCTTAAGATCTGAGAGAGGGCTATATCCTAGAAGGGAATACCTTATGATATTGAGATGCTAGTCAGAGAACTCTGCCGTGCTAAAGACGATTTTTACGCTAGTGGGTTGCATATAGTGTAGTCTGATCGAAAAGTGATGACTTTTGTCTAAGCTAGTTATGGTTTCCAATGGATGATTTGTGTTGTAATACCCATGTAGTTTATAAGGGTTATTTTTGTAATTCAAATCCTCACTCACACATATGCACTCAGATACACATTAAGCCAACCCAATTTGTTTCCCTCACACGTGTTTTCTCTCCTTCATCTCCTCCAAATCTCTCCTATCTAATCTAATGCTCTTTAAATCCCTCTTATTCTCCACTTTCCTCTTCACGAATCCTCCCCTGCAACTGCTTTCCTCTCTATTTTACAGTTTTTCTTCCCCATCGAAGCCTCTCTATTCTTCACTTTCTTCTTCATTTCAACTTGGGCAGCCTTCTAACATTGATCTTTGGTAAGCAATTTCCTGTTTCCTTTATTTTCTTTCTCCTATTTTATTTCTCGTTTCCTCTTCTCTCTCTCTCTCTGAAATTTTGGTTCTTCATTTCCAGCAATTTACATTCTTTTGGCATCGTCATCGTATCGCCGCCTGCAAGCTTCAATTGGGTAATTTTCATGTTCTCCTTTCTTTTCTCTCTGTTCTGTCTCTCTTTGTCTTTCCCCCTCTCTATTCTATCTCTCTCCCCCTCTATGTTCTGTCTTTCTCCTTTGTTTTCCCCTATCTGTTCTGTCTCTCTCTCCCACTCTATGTTCTGTCTCTCTCTCCCTCTTCTTCATCTCCTTCCTCATCTCTGTTCTGACTCTCTCTCTCCTTCGTCTCCCCCTCTCTAATCTGTCTCTCTCTCCCTCCCCCTCTCTGTTCTGTCTTTCCCCCCTCTTCTTCGTCTCCCTCCCCCTCTCTGTTCTGTTTCTCTTTCTCCTTCGTCCCCCATGTTGCATCTCTCTCTCTCCTTCGTCCCCCCCACTTGCGTCTCTCTATATAATGTGAAATAGTTTATTATTTCTTTATGTTCAATCTTATGATCAAGTGTTTGATTTGTTTTCCATATTATGATGAAATTATTTATCACGTTATGTATGATTATATTTTAAGTTATACATGTATTAGTTATACTGTTTATGTTCATGAACAAGTTATATGTTTACTCATGTATATGTGATAACGTGAAATATGAATATTAATTCAAGTAAAAAGTGATAAGTAAACAAGAAGTAGACTTAGTCATGTCCCTTGGTTATCAAGTAACCAGATTGTCCACGTCATGTTATCAAGTTATACAGTTGGGTGTCACCATGTTCATGTTAGCGTCTTTGAGGTTCAGATAACCTTAAGTGACATCAAGTTTCAGGACACCCAATATGTCATGTTCACGTTCATGTTACAAGTTCAAGTTGAATCAGTTCTGGTTAGATTGTTAATCGAGGGCTATGTCTAGTCGAATTATGATCAAGCAAGTATAAGTATTGGCATGTATAAGTACAAGTTCGAGTTATATGTTAACCATGAAATCGGTGTGTTATTACAAATATTTTATGTGACCAGTGAACGTGTGAAATAAATTTGCATGAGTTATATGTTTATATTTATGTCATGTGAAACTCATTAGTATGTGGATTTACTTACTGAGTATTTTTAATACTCACCCCCATAGATGATTGTGTTGCAGATGATGGTGAGCAGCAGGAGTGAGGGACTATCATAGCAAGCACGATTATGATTTCTAAGTTTAATTATGACTTCAGTCGACTTCGGTTATTTCAGATATTTATCAATATTTATGTTTAATCTTTCATATCATACGGATTTTCTTGCTTCACTTTATTACAGTTTAATGAATCATTTATTTCAGTTTAATGAGTTAATATTATTTTAAAATATTTTTTGTGCTTCCGCTATTTAAGGTTAAAAATTAGGGTTTTCAATTTGAGGATTTTCTCAAATTAGGGTTTTAATTGAATTGGAAAATTTTTAAATTTTTAAATTTCAAGCATGTTTAACCCTCGAGAATCGGTACATTTACAGTTTGGTATCAGAGCCATGGTTTTAGATGTAGACTTTTCTACGTAAAAAGTATGGTATGTCGCTCATTCTGCTCTCCTATCATCTTACAAGTCAGGTACGCATGTCATATATATATATATATATATGTTTTAACTATTGAATCAGTTGATATGCTTTAGATTCGTTATGACACATTCAATTACGTTTATGTTATTTTACGCATTAAATTTTTAGACTTTTGGTAAGTCTTCGGTTGTATGGTTAGCAGTACGATGGCGCCCCCTACAAGGAACAACAACAGTCATGCACCAGTCAATCCTACTGCTGACCCTCTAGCAACTATGGTGGGGATGTTTCAAGAGTTCTTGGAATTGTTAAGGTAGACAGCGACAGCTCGCCCGACACAACAAGTACAACAACCACAGCAAACACCAGTGGACATATAGTTGATACAGACCTTCAGGAGGTTGAATCCACATGAATTTGATGGCCATTCATCCGATCCGCTGCTAGCTGATGAATGGATAGCAAGATTGGAGCATATTTTACACTTTATGCCATGTTCTGAGACTCATATGGTTGTTTGCGCAACATTTATGCTAACACGGGAGGCTTAGAAATGGTGGGAGATCATATGGAGGACTCATGATATCGACAGTAATCCAGTGGCATAGGATCGTTTCAAGGAACTTTTCCTTGAGAAATATTTTCCGATCACGGTCAGAACTGAGAAGGAGGCTGAATTTCTCAGACTAGCGCAAAGAGCTATGGGTGTAACTGAATATGAGCGGAAGTTTGAAGAATTGTCTCGGTACGCCACGCACTATGTGGATAACGAGATAAAAAGGCTCAGACTTTTGAAAGAGGAATACGTCTAGAGATTAAGGGTTCAATGTCACTTCTTAAGCATACCACCTACGCAACGGTGGTTGAGGCAACTTTACTAATGGAACAGAATCTTCCACCCCGTGCACCACCTCGGTCAGAGCAATCATTTCATGGAAAGAGAAAATCACAGAATTCTCATCAGGGCCCTCACAATGCAAAAAGACAAATGATCAAATCAAATCCCTTATGTGCTACATGTAACAAACATCATGTTGGTCAATGTTTTAAGGCGATCGATGCTTACTTTAAGTGTGGAAAGACTGGACATTACCTCAGACAGTGACCCCTGCTTGCTCATGGATAGACTAGTGATGTTAGTGGTAGAGCTAAAGGAAAATTTTACGCATTAACTAGCCAGGAAACTGAGCAGTCGGATGCAGTTGTGGCAGGTACATTACTTGTATTAGGACATTCAGCTTTCACAATGATTGATTCCGGATCCATGCATTCTTTATTTCTACTTCATTTGTAACTCATGCATCATTGCCTGTTGTACCCTTGGGTTTTGAATAATGTGTTTCTACGCTTTCTGGAGCTTCCCTCATAGCTAATAAGGCGATAGAGAGTTGTTCAATGATGAATGCAGATAATTTTATGTGTGCTAGACTTATAGTCCTAGGGATGCATGATTTTGATGTAATCCTAGGGATGGATTGGTTGGCTGTAAATTATGCCAACATAGATTATTATCGAAAAGAAGTTTGATTCCTACCTCCTGGTAGGCCTAGCTTCAAGTTTAGGGGATCCAAGCAATGCACAATATCGAAGGTTATATATGTTTTGTGGGCACGACGCCTACTTGATCATGGTAACTGGGGTTACTTAGCTTCTGTTGTGGATACAACTAAGACACATGTTGATATTGGATTGGTCTCGGTCGTTTATGAATTCTTGGATGTTTTTCCTGATAATTTGCCGGAACTTCCTCCTCCTCAAGAGATGGATTTTCATATTGAGTTGGTACCAGACACTGCCCCTCGAAAGCTCTGTATCGTATGGCTCCTGTAGAGTTGAAAGAACTTAAAGATCAACTACAAGAATTACTGGATAAGGGTTTCATAAGACCTAGTATTTCACCTTGGGGTGCTCCAGTGTTATTTGTTAAAAAGAAAGATGGATCAATGAGGCTATGCATTGACTACAGGGAATTGAATAAAGTCACTATCAAGAATAAGTATCCGTTACCGCGCATTGAGGATTTGTTCGATCAACTTCAAGGAGCATCAGTATTCTCTAAAATTGATTTAAGATCAGGATACCATCAGCTCAGGATTCGAAATGAGGACATTTCTAAGACAGTGTTTCACACTCGTTACGGCCATTACGAGTTTGTAGTGATATCGTTTGGATTAACTAATGCTCCGGCAGCCTTTATGGATTTAATGAACAGGGTGTTCAAGGAGTACCTGGATTCTTTTGTGATTGCCTTTATTGATGATATTCTAGTGTACTCTAGATCGGAGGCCGAACATATGAATCATCTCAGTATTATTTTGCAAACATTAAGGATACACCAGTTATATGTCAAATTCTACAAGTGTGAGTTTTGGCTTCAGCAAGTGTCATTCCTTAGTCATGTGGTATCTCAAGATGGAATCTTAGCACCCGTCTAAGATTGAAGCAGTGCTTAACTGGCCTCAACCGATAAATGTTGAGGAAGTTTACAGTTTTATGGGTTTAGCAGGATATTATAGAAGGTTTGTTGAAGATTTTTCAAAGATTATTATCCCACTTACTCAGTTGACCAGGAAGAATGCCACCTTTTCTTGGACGACCGAGTGTGAGAAATGTTTTCAGAGCTTTAAACAAAAATTAGTGGCAACACCAGTGTTGACCATTCCACATGGTCATAACGACTTTGGGATATACAGTGATGCTTCTAAAAGAGGTTTGGGTTGCTTTTTTATGCAACAGGGAAAGTTCATAACATATGCATCTCGTCAGCTCAAGCCCTATGAACAGAATTATCCTACTCATGATTTGGAGTTGGCTGCAGTTATTTTTGCCCTCAAGATCTAGAGACGTTATTTGTATGGATGTAAGTGTCAGATTTACACATATCATAAGAGCCTTAAGTACATTTTCACTCAGAAAGAACTTAACATGAGCCAACGCCGTTGGTTGGAATTGGTGAAGGATTATGACTCCGAGATCATTTATCACCCAGGAAAGGCAAATGTAGTGGCTGATGCCTTAAGTCAAAAATTAGCTCATTTAGCAGCTCGTATTACTTCTCAAGGACATATCTTGGAGGATTTGGAACGTGCTGAGATTCAAGTGTTGCTGAAGGATACTACAGCACAACTAGCCCAGCTTACAGTTCAAATCGTTACAGCAGCGTATTATTGATACACAGAACTCAGACTCGAAGTTTCTTCTGACTCGTAGTGAAGTGGGTTCAGACAAAAGACAAGGGTTTGAAATTAGTGACGATTCAGCTCTTCGTTTTCATGGAAGACTGTGTGTTCCTAAACATGTACTCATTATTAGGCAGGAATTACTCACGGAGGCTCATAGTTCACCATACACTGTCCACCCTGGTAGTACTAAGATAAATCACAATTTAAGGTTACATTATTGGTGGAATGGTATGAAGCGTGACATTGTTGAGTTCGTTAGTAAGTGTTTGGTGTGTCAGCATATCAAGGCTCTAAGACACCGACCATCTGGGGTTTTACAACCTTTAAGTATTCCTGAATGGAAGTGGGAACATGTAACTATGGATTTCATTTCGAGGCTACCGAGAACGGTAAAGGGTTTTAACTCCATTTAGGTTGTGGTGGATCGTCTTACCAAGTCTGCACACTTTTTGCCTAGTAAGACTACTTTTTCAGTTAAGGATTGGGCTTAGTTATATGTTCGCGAGATTGTTCGACTTCATGAGGTTCCAGTGTCTATAGTGTCAGATCGGGATCCACGGTTCACGTCAAACTTTTGGCGGAGTCTACAAAAAGCTTTGGGAACACAGTTCAATTTCAGTACAGCTTTTCATCCGCAATCTGATGGGCAATCTGAGCGAACAATTCAGACGTTAGAAGATATGCTTCGATCTTGTGTCTTGGATTTCTCTAGTAGTTGGGACGCACACTTGGCACTCGTGAAGTTTGCTTATAATAACAGTTATCAGGCGACAATTGGTATGGCTCCGTTTGAGGCACTTTATGGAAATAAATGTCGGTCGTTGGTTCATTGGGATGAAGTTGGTGAACGAAAGCTTTTGGGCCCTGGCTTGGTTCATTCCATGAATGAAGCTATTCATAAAATCAGAGATAGAATGAAGACCGCTCAGAGTACGTAAAAAAGTTACGCAGATATCAGGAGAAAAGATCTCGAATTTGAAGTGGGTGATCATGTGTTTCTCAAGGTTGCCCCATTGAAGGGTGTTATGAGTTTTAGTCGCAAGGGGAAGCTGAGTCCCAAATTTATTAGCCCGTTTGAGATTTTAGATCGTATTGGTCCTTTGGCATACCGACTCGCTTTACCACCAGCTCTTTCAGGTGTTCATAATGTGTTTCACGTCTTGATGCTTCGCAAATACGTGTCTGACCCAACGCATGTCATTGATTTTGAACCTCTGCAAGTTCGTGATGATCTCACTTATGAGGAGAAGCCAATCAGAGTTCTAGAGCGCAGGAAACAAACTCTTCGTAACAGAACGATTCAACTAGTCAAGATTCTTTGGAGAAATCATCGGATCAAGGAAGCAACATGGGAACGAGAAGCTGAGATACGTGTCATGTACCCAGAGTTATTTCAATAAGGTATATTCCTTTCGAGGACGAAAGGTTTTATGAAGGGGAGAATATAATACCCATGTAGTTTATAAGGGTTATTTTTATAATTCAAACCCTCATTCACACATATGCACTCACATACACATTAAGCCAACCCAATTTGTTTCCCTCACATGTGTTCTCCCTCCTTCATCTTCCCCAAATCTCTCCTTGCTTTTATCTCTAGCTTACCCATGTAACTCCCCATCTTTCCTCCATTTTTGTAGGAAAACATAACCGTTTTCTTAGTGTGTAACTCACATCTAATCTAATGCTCTTTAAATCCCTCTTGTTCTCCACTTTCTTCTTCACGAATCCTCCCCTGCAACTGCTTTCCTCTCTATTTTACAGTTTTTCTTCCCCATCGAAGCCTCTCTGTTCTTCACCTTCTTCTTCGTTTCAACTTGGACAGCCCTCTAACATTGATCTTTGGTGAGAAATATATTGTTTCCTTTATTTTCTCTCTCTTATTTTCTTTCTCGTTTCCTCTTCTCTCTCTCTGAAATTTTGGTTCTTCATTTCCAGCAATTTACATTCTTTTGGCATCATCATCGTATCGTCACCTGTAAGCTTCAATTGGATAATTTTCATATTCTCCTTTCTTTTCTCTTTGTTCTGTCTTTCTCTATCTTTCCCCCCTCTCTCCTTCGTCTCCCCCTCTCTGTAACTCTCCCTCTTTTTTGTCTCCCTCCCCCTCTCTGTTTTGTTTCTCTCTCTCCTTCGTCCCCCTGTTGCGTCTCTCTCTCTCTCTCTCTCTCTCTCCCTTTTCTGTTTCCCCCCTTCTTTTGAACCAGTTCATTCAGACCAGACCAGGTCGAACTGGTTTAGTCAGACCAGACCGGACTGAACCGACTCGGTCAGACTAGACTAGTTCAACCCGACCAGGCCGAACCGGCCCAAAACAGCAGAATCGAACTAATTCAGACCACCCGAACCATGTTGAACCATTTTAAACCATTTGATAATTTTCACCCGATGTGGTTTCCACATGTTCCCAACATCGCTTAGTTATTTAAATAATTGTAGATGTTATATGAATTTGTTGTGATCTAGGACCCTTGGATTTCAGGTCATTAGTTGCTGAATTTAATTCGTAGCGAATCCGGGTAAGTGGATTTATATAATAATTCGGTTCATGTGTTATAAGTGTAGAATATATAATGTGAAATTGTTGTATTATTTCTTTATGTTCAATCTTATGATCAAGTATTTTATTTATTTTCCATATTATGATTAAATTATTTACCATGTTATGTATGATTATATTTTAAGTTATACATGTATTAGTTATACTATTTATGTTCATGAACAAGTTATATGTTTACTCATGTATATGTGATAACGTGACTAATGAATATTAATTCAAGTAAAAAGTGATAAGTAAACAAGAAGTAGACTTAGTCATGTCCCTTGGTTATCAAGTAACCAGATTGTCCACGTCATGTTATCAAGTAATACAGTTGGGTGTCACCATGTTCATGTTAGCGTCCTTGAGGTTCAGATAATCTTAAGTGACATTAAATTTCAGGACAACCAATCTATCATGTTCACGTTCATGTTACAAGTTCAAGTTCAAGTTGTGAATCAGTTCTGGTTAGATTGTTAATCGAGGGCTATGTCTAGTCTAATTATGATCAAACAACTATAAGTATTGGCATGTATAAGTACAAGTTCGAGTTATATGTTAACCATGAAATCAATGTGTTATTACAAGTATTTTATGTGACTAGTGAAC
This sequence comes from Datisca glomerata, assembly GCA_003255025.1. Taxonomy (NCBI): domain Eukaryota; kingdom Viridiplantae; phylum Streptophyta; class Magnoliopsida; order Cucurbitales; family Datiscaceae; genus Datisca; species Datisca glomerata. Next base: position 104,036 of record QANY01005488.1, on the reverse strand, counting down.
GTGTGAAATAAATTTGCATGAGTTATATGTTTACATTTATGTCATGTGAAACTCATTAGTATGTGGATTTACTTACTGAGTATTTTTAATACTCACCCTCATAGATGATTGTGTTGCAGATGATGGTGAGCAGTAGGAGTGAGGGACTGCCATAGCAAGCACGATTATGATTTTTAAGTTTAATTATGACTTCAGTTATTTAAGATATTTATGAATATTTATATTTAATCTTTCATGTCATATGGATTTTCGTGTTTCACTTTATTACAGTTTAATGAATCATTTATTTCAGTTTACTGAGTTAATATTATTTTAAAATAATTTTTATGCTTCTGCTATTTAAGGTTCAAAATTAGGGTTTTAATTGAATTGGAGAATTTTTAAATTTCAAGCATGTTTAACCCTCAGGAATCGGGGCGTTACATGTGTGCTTGTGTGTTTGTGTGTGTGTTGAGATTTGGGTGTAATGAATTTGAGTTAGGTGATTGAGTCAATATTGAGTATGTAATGTAAGAATGTTAATGAGAAAATCGTGGATGTAGCAAATTAGTTTGGAGCAAAGTCGTTTATCTAGCTATAAATCTAATTATTAAACCTTAGGAATATTTTCGTGATTATCTAAATCCTGAGGTGAATACAAAACTTGACTTAGTTACTTGCGGTCTTTGATACTCCAAAGGAGTGAGTTCGAATTGTCGGACAATACCTCGACTGTTGGAATCGTGATTCAATTATGTTGGAGTTATATGATTCACAGATATGAAATTCGTGGCGAGTTTGTAAAATGCAACTATATCACCTTATGTTTTTATTGACGAATGTGTGAATAATAAACATGGTCAGATACTCGATGAAATGAATCATTGAATAATATATGGTGAACTGCGCGAGACAATTCACTATTATGTGTTTCTCATTCATAGTCAATAAATGAGATAATGAAATAATAACTAGAGGGGTAAAATAGTAAGCTGACATCCCACTCTTTTTAGTGATATTCACGAAGGATAACATAATAAAATATTCAGTGGACCGTGAAATAAAAGTGTTTATTTGCACCAACAGAAAATGTAGCGCGCATGAATCGAGAGTTGATTCGGTATCAGACCTATAATGGAGTTGTACGATGCCAAGATAAAATATGTTGTGAATTTATGGAGATAAATTCGCCGAGTATTTGAATCTTATAACTTTATTCTTGTGGGTCCATTTGGTCTTAGGAGTAGCTTGTAAGGACAGAAATAAGAAACACCATCAGTTGGATCAAAAGCATGTTTTGGACCAATGTATATTTCTCGAACCCATATGTGATGGGTGTCATCACTAAAGTAGTGAAGAGTAAAAAATTAATATTTTTGGTTATTTTTTAATTATTAGATAATTAGTAAATAAAAAAATTAATTAATTAATTGACAGAGATCAATTTAATTTATCAATTTAGATTGATGAATTTGAACACAGTATTGACTCTAGGGAAGATGTAAAAATCACAGAGGGTAGTCTAGGGAGGAGATTTTCGGCAATTTATAATATAAGGGTATATGTGTAAATTCTCTAATCATTATATAAGGGATGCTATTAAAGTTTTCTTCTAAGTGTGTGTTGACATAGCCCTAATCACAGTGTGTGATTACAGAGAGCAAGAAAAAGGTTTTCTTTCCCCTAGAAGTTGCCGCGATTTCTATAGAGGAAGAAGAAAAAAATGTTTTTTCTCCGTCTGTTGTTTTGAGAGCCCACACTCAGTTCTTGACGACGTCATTGTGAAATATACTTCTGAACATTACAAGTGATTGTTGGTGCGAAGATTATTTGAATTCTTGAGAAGAATGAAGAACATGAGATGACTAATCGGTTTTCACCAAATCAAAATTTTTTCGATATAAAAAAGTATAAAATTGTGCCTACATATTCTAAATATGTTTATCTAAATACGCATGATCATAGAAAATGTTTTACATTTACTATGATTAAATGTTTGTTGTGAATTTTTTTTTTTCGCCTACGAATCATTTGTGGTTCATTTATTTTTCTTCTAATTTTATAACCCGATCCACTAGCTTTCGTTACAATAAATGGTATTAGATACAATAGTTTGATTCAGAATTATGTTTGAGAGTTGAATAACATGGTCCGCTGATGAAGAGTAAAGATTTAATATTATAGTGTTGTTGAAAGTGACAATTTGATTACGAGTGCAACTCGTGATGTATATGTGGTCTATGGTGAAAGAAAAAGCAAAAGTGTCATATGTGAGAGATGGGTGTGGTGTATGGTGAAAGAAAAAGCAAAAGTGTCATATGTGAGATATGGGTGGTGCGATGTGAGATGGTTGGTGTTTTGATTAAAAGAACTATTTTTTAGTGGTTAAGTGTTCGACTCCGTTGGGTTTCTGCTTTGAAGTTATGATGCGGTTATGGTGATTTTTGTTTCAGATAGAGTCACAGCGGTGACAATTATTTGAGCATGGTGAAATTTGAGTCAAGGTAAAGATTTATTAGAGATTTGTTAGAAAAAAATGTCTCAAATTCTTTGGAGATTTATTTCTTATTTTATGGAGATGTTTTAAGGAAAGATTAGTGTGTGATATTGGTTATTGAATGAGTTTCCTAATTCTAATAGGAAATGAATTAGAATTTTGAGAGGTTATAAATAAGAGATTTTGGTGGTTTTACTTCGACAGAGAGTGAGAGATGACTCTACCCTAAATGAAGCATCTTATATGATGAGAAAGCCCTACCCTAAAGAGGTTTCCAAGCTAGTGGGTTGCATATAGTCCGATTGAGAAGTTATGATTTTTATTTAAACTAGTTATGGTTTCCAATGTATAGATTGTGAGTGTGCATGTTGAGTTTAGGTTTTGAGTGTTATGAAATTTAGATTAAGTGGTTGAGTCAATATTAAGTTATAATGTGGGGATGTTAATATCATTTTGTTTATTATTTATGATGCTTCTATACAACATTGACTAAATTAATTTTAGTGAGTTCTGTTCACTTCATTCTTCGTACAATAATTCTATTGTAATATATCACATAAATATTATATGTATAAATGGTGTTTAGTGGTTTTTTAGTGATGTGTAATGGAGCAATCTAGTGTATGGATAAGTAAGTCTGAGAACATGGAAAGTGTGTGTCTAAATGGGTGAAGAACAATCACCTTAGGTACACCTCAGGAAGGTGACAAAATCCTTCTAAAATATTCTGTCATTTTCACAGGGACGGAATTTGAAAAAAGGAGAACTACACAGATGATCAATTTTTATGGTGAGTTAAATAAATAGATAAAAAAAATAAAAATGAACAAAAATGAACAAAAAATAGTTTGCGAAATAATATATCACATAAACTTTAATTTTTTAAAATTTTTAAATATAATTTCATATAAAATCGAACCGAACTGAAATAAAACTTTAATTTTATATTATTTTTTTACAATATCCTTTAAAAATGTTTTAAAAATTATTTTTTACTACTATAGCCAAACCGAAGAACTGCACCGAATCAAACCAAAACTTTCGGTTTGTTCTTTTTCCACGAATGATTTGGTTTGGTTCGATTCAGCAATGAAGTTTCAGTTCGATTCGATTTTTTGTAAAGAATATGACCGAACTAAACCATAAACCCCCATGATTCAAGTAAAAGAGTCCGGAATAAACTTGTCATTAAGGTTCATGAACTGTACTATAATGAGTGTTGATGTTAATTATCACAGGGTACACAAGCAGTGGTAATGCATCTACCCTTTTCTCTCTATAATCAACATATATATGTATGTATATGCAAAATTAAAAAGGAAACAAGCAGATCAAATTCTTTGTTTGTGACAAATTCTAGCTAACTTGTTTTGCTGCCTCAATGATAGCTTCAACGGTAATACCGAACTCCTCACATATTCTTGCTCCGGGTGCGCACGTCCCGAATCGATCAACTCCAATTACTTTTCCTTTTCTTCCAACCATCTTAGCCCATCCGAATGTTGATCCTGCCTCGATACTGACCGTGGCCGGCACGGCATCAGGTAAAACGCTTTCCTTGTAAGGCTCAGGTTGCTCGTCGAAAAGTTCCCATGACACAAGGGAAACAACTCGAACACTTCTATTCGTAGTTGATCCGCAGCTTGGGCTGCTATCTCTAATTCAGTACCGGTTCCAATCAGGATAACATCTCGGTTGTTCCCTGAGGAATTGTCTGATATGATGTATCCACCCTTTTCGACTCCTTCAGCAGAAGTCCCAGGAAGGTCGGGCAACTTTTGTCGACAAAGTGCGATAACAGAAGGTCTCTTTCTATTAAGTATAGCAAGCTTGTATGCTCCGGACGTCTCGTTACCGGTAGCGGGACGGAAAACCAATATGTTTGGCATTGCCCTGAAACTAGCAAGGTGTTCGACGGGTTGATGTGTCCGTCCATCTTCTCCTATACCGACTGAATCGTGAGTCATGACGTAAATAACACCGATTCCGGATAAGGCAGCAATCCTTATGGCACCTCTCATGTAGTCAGTGAAAACAAAGTAAGTAGCACAGTAAGGAATGAGGCCAGGGCAGTGAAGGGCAATGCCATTGCAAATGGCTCCCATAGCATGCTCTCTAACACCGAACCAGATGTTCCGCTCTTTCGGGCTATCCTTTAGGAAAGCTCCGAACTTGTTCAGTAGCGTCCGATTGGAAGATGCGACGTCGGCACTGCCGCCGAGAAAACCGGGGAGAACTTCCACTAGCGCGTTAAGGCAACTCCTAGAGTGATTTCTAGTTGCATCAACTGGGCTCTTTGTGGTGTATGTCTGCACATTCAAAATGTCACATTCAGAATTGTCATCTAACACACTAATTTTGTGACTCACTGGAAGTGATTTTTTCCAACCGGTAGGTAATTCACCATTGATGAGAGATTTCAATACAGCAGCTTCCTCTTCATACTTCTCATTTTCGGCAAACTTTGCATTCCATTCAGCTTCTAAAGCAGCACCCTCCGGGATGTGTCGACGCCAATGTCTACATGCAAAAGTCGGTTATATATGTTTATCAGTATCAAGTTTTCTGCATAAGATTGAGAAATTAATTAAATGTTCTAAATTGTACACCTACCTTTTAACATCCTCAGGCACATGGAAAGGCTCGAACGGCCATTCGAGGTTCTTTCTGGTAGCCTCGGCTTCCTCAGGGCCGAGCGGACTACCATGGACATCAAATGTGTTTGCCTTGTTTGGTGAACCGTAACCGATGGTTGTAGTCACCTGTGACATCAAGGAAAAAGTTTCATAGCTCAACCAAAACTCAAAGGGAACATCATTTGAACTAGTATATATATATATATAAGATATGAAAATTCCATCAAGATTTATACTACCTTGATTAAAGTAGGTTTGTCTTTGACAGATTTGGCTTCCTTGATGGCCGCACGGATATCATCATGTACATCTGTACATAGTTTTTTATAAAATGGTACGTAAAACATGTACATCTGTACATAGTTTTTATACACGTTAAATGTACATAAAAACGGCTGACGCACCGTGTGAGCTGTACAGTAAAATTTTCCTACTGTAACAAAATATATTGGTTTCTCTCTCCTCTTACTCTCTCGTTCTTTATATGGTACACTCGCAGTATGGTATAATAACTTTAATTTCGAAAGAGAACCCAATCAGTTGTGACCTCAACACCAGTCGTCTCATAATTTTCTGGGTGCGAAGGAGTTGAACTTCCCCATTTTCGGAAATTCTTCAAGTCCTCAACCTATTAAGGCGAATTAACTTTTAAGTACAGAGAGAGAGAGAGTAAAGACCTTGTACTGTCAAACCCAGAAAGATGAAGCAGAGCATATTGTAAGAGAGACCCATGCCCAGCTGACAAAATGAACCGATCCCGATTGAACCAAAACGGGTTTTTCGGGTTATACTTCATGAACTCATCGTACAAAATATGACCCATCGGAGCACAACCCATGGGCATACCCGGGTGTCTACCATTGGCATTCTCCACAGCATCCAGCGCCAAAAATCGGATCGTGTTAATCGACTTTTCAACCAATGATGTCTCTGTCAGTTTTTCCAAGGTCTGAGTAGAGGCTACTACTCGGACTACTTGACTGGGTTTATGTCTCATCCTAGTTCGACCCGAGAAGCAGGGGAGACGTGGGTGTTTGGTAGAGAGAGAAGAGATAGAAGAGAGAGAAACATGGTGGTGGCCGGAGGTTGGGTTTGAAGAATGGGAAGAAATGGAATAAGGCACGAGCGTTTGGGATAGATGCAGATATGAAGTGGAAGCCATTAATGTTTTTTGAGTTGAAGCTATTAAGGACGGAGGAAGACAGAGGGGGTATTACCGTTTATATAGGGACATGTAGAGGTAATATATAATATAATATCGAAGTATCCAACACTTGACAAAAAAAACTCGAGACAAAAAAAAGTATCTAACAATTTATGGTTCCGTGGACAAAATTGACTACATTTCATCTTTTTGTGTGTGTCTCACATTTAAAGAGTTCATTTAATTAAATATAACTAATTTAGTGAATAGTAACTTAAAATTTATCTTTGTTTTTTTATATGGAAATCTATCATTGTTGAAAATACGTCTATATTTTGTACCATGTTACTTTAGATTTTGGAAGCATTTTATGAGACATTAGAGTTTGTATTTCTTAGAGAAATGCTTTCAACTATCAAAATGCACATCAAACAAAAACATTTGAAAAAAAAAATCAGCTAGAATAATATTTTCAGGTACATGAAAGTGTTATTATTCTAGTACATGAAAGTGCTTTCAAATAAAATCACTCTCAAGCTCACACTAAGCATCTCGTAAAAATATTACAATTTCAAATTTTTGGTGTTAGATTATAGAAATGGTATTGAGTATTTAGTAACATTGAGTTTTCAATCAGTGGCAAATCCAAAATTTCAGTTTAAGGGAAGCCATTAGATATAAGAACGTAAGATCAATATGATTTTTTTAAAATTTAAAATTTGAAAATTTGTTTACTAGTTGTGTTTGAGATTTATTTTTAGCACTAATAATTTTGTTATGAATGGAATAAAAAATCCATAGGGAGAGAAAGGAATTAGGATTCCTCGACATCTACCGCCATTCAGCATCTACCTTTAAAGAGTGAATCTTGGTTAAACCAATGTGACAATCCCACCATTTCACATATTTTCACAAAATAAGGATTAACATGTGCAACATACATGAAATTACTGCACTAATAAATAAAAAATAACAAATTATCCGCGTTGTGAAAATTAAGACACTTAAATTTAAAACCCAAGACCATTTTTTAAGAGATAAACATAATAACCAATGAGTTATACCATTATCCACAGCAAGTACACTATAATTTAAAAGTAAATACAATATAAAAATTATAAAAAAACATAAAAAGGCAAAAATTGAGAGGTGAGAGTGGCACGTACCCCACTGACCTATAGTAGATTCGCCTATATTTTCAATACTTCAAAAGTATCGAGTTTTTAGTATTTTAAGATTACTACAATTTTTCTTATATTGTTGTATCATAGGTGTAGGGGAGAAAATCATCTGGGCTAAAGCTCACTCAATAATATTTTCGAACAATGTCCAATACTCTCATTTCTTGGGTACGGCTCACAGTAAGTCCAAATCGAGGACTCCTCAATGATCGAGGTCACCATGATGATCGATACACCCTTCACGACCAAATCGATGGACACGAACCCACCTAACTTATACTATCGAGGTCATACGGATGACGAGGTAATCTCATACCTAGGATCGTGACTACTCGAGATAGCCGATATCATTTTCATATCACAATAAAATAAGATACAAGGAAATGATATGCACACACAAATGTATCAGGTAATATCAATGATTGTTAAAGATTATAAGATGATAACCAAAATATTCTGATCAGATAATATTCTCCATGGATATCTCCATTCCTTATCAGAATAAGGAAGAAGATACATTAAACCTGGACGTTTGATTGATACAAAAAATCATTATAAATATATGATGATCTACATTAATGGTAAAAAATTCTCCATATTGCTAATATTTTTTAAACACTCTACTGACTTAATCGTCGGAATACATTAGGCGGGGCACCATCCTGACGCCCTCTCTACTGCTTTCACGATCGTTCTTGATTTTTACATACTTCTGGATGAATCATCGGACGACGCATTGATGACTCCTCGACAATCGATGCGGGCTGTATCAACAATTTGACGTCGTCTGTCGAAATATAGATCTCCCATTTTTCAAAATTCATCAAAAATCAAAATCTACCGCCACGATCGTCAGAAAAATGGTGGAACGAGCCAAAACAGGTTGAAGATCATGAAAAAGGGTAATGCTTTGATCAACAACGAAGTTGGAGAATTGTTGTCGACGCTGCTGCGATAAATTATTCATCGTTATTGAGACCCGTTGTGCCTGACGTCATGAACGTTGCTGCTGTCGCAGCCAACCATCAAGCATCGTCGCTACCATTGAGTAGCGATGTTGTGACCAAAAGCTTCAAGCCACCACGATCCACCGTCGAGCTTCAAGCCACCGCAGTCCACCATCAAACCATCATCGCTAACCACGACAAGTAGCCACACGGCCCACCGTCGAGCTTCGTTGTCGTGGAGCAATAAGGCTTTCATAAAGCATCGTGGTTGCCACCATTCCCTGCTATGAATAAGCTTCATTGTCAAGCTTCAAACTTCGTTCGCTGCCTTTATCGAAACCATCATCGACGTCAAGCTTCGTCACCGCTAAGAGCAACCTCAGCCACCGGATTCGTTGGGAAAACCACGACTGCCTCCGAGTTCATAAAATTTTTTATTTAGATCTACGCAAAACGAAGAAATTTCAGACTCCAAGGCACCGATAAAAGGGTCCAGATGAATATTTATAGTTGTTTAAATCCTTTTTTGGTCATCAATGCTCCCCGAGCACGGTCTCATGCGCCACACGCGCCTCCGACGGAGGCGGCCTCCTTCCGTACCCATTTCCAGCTTGACGGGTTGACCTACCCGGTCTATATCCAGCAAGGAGCCCACGATAGCTCTAACCCGCTCCCCATGAAAGAAGCCCGAGAGGAATCGCTCAAGAAGACCACGATAAGACCAAGCACGACCTGCGCCAGAGCATGACCTGCGCCCATGTGTGACCCGACCCATGCACGACCGTATTATGCCAACCTGTTGGCCCACGACCTATAGGCCAATCTTCTATTCGTAGGCCCAGCACATATGCTTTCTTCAGATGGCCCAATCAGTCAATGTTGCCTAATTGTGAGTAAAAAAATGGTGAAGCAAATACACAATAGATACACGAGTCAGATCAATGATCTCAATTAAATTTGAGGTACGTTAATTAATTTTAATGTTTGAATTTACTATTCTTTTCAAGAATACTTTTTAAAACACTTTAAATTAGTATGATATCAAGTATGAAGCCATTAGCAATGAGATCCTAGAAATAATATAAAGTCTCATAATCTCTTAATTATATCACCATGATACCTCAGCACGAGGTCTATAAAATTTTGAGGAAAATAATACAAAAAATATTATTTAGCATCTTGGACAAGAGTAAGTTTCAAGATTCGGACGCAGACCACAAAGCTCCGATCTGCATTATTTTAGATTTTTATTCTCTCAATATCAAGAGTCACATCGATGATCTCCATTAAATTTGAAGTACGTTATTTAATTTAATGCTCGAATTTACTATTCTTTTCAAGAATACTTTTTAAAGCACTTTAAATTAGTATGATATCAAGCATGAAGCCATTAGCAATGAGATCCTAGGACATAATATAAAGTCTCATAATCTCTTAATTATATCACCATGATACCTCAGCACGAGGTCTATAAATCGTTTTGGCCCACTTGATAAGGGATAGTAAACTAGAAATAAAAATACAATGTAAATTCTCTAGGAATATACAAGTGCAGTTAAAATGCTGCCACGAGAGAGCAAACATAATTATCAAGACCGAAGAGGTCACGAAATATACAAATGCTCCCACAAGAGAGCGAACATAATTATCTAGACTAGAAATGTCATGAAATATGCAAACGCTCCCACGAGAGAGCGAACATAATTATCAAGACCCGAAATGCCACAAAATACGCAAACGCTCTCACGAGATAGCGAACATAATTTTCAAGACCCGAGAGGCCACAAATGATACAAATGCTCCCACGAGAGAGCAACCATGATTATTAAGAACCAAGAGACCACAGATTACGTCAATGCTTCCACGAGAGAGCAAGCATAATTATCAAGACCATAGAAATCAAAAATTACGCCAATTCTCTGGAAGATATCAAACATGATTATCAGGATCCCAGAGGTCACAGTTCCAAAAATGCTCCTATGAGATAGCATACATAATTATCAAGACTTGAGAAGTCACAAGTTATGCAAATGCTCATGTGAGACATCAAGCAAAGACCCGAGAGGTCATAGATTACACAAACGCATCCGCGAGAGAGCAAGCATAATTATGAAGACCTGAGAGGTCCACTACCCAGACTGCTTGGCCAACACGGTAATGGAAAAGATGCAGAACGGAAAGTGGAAGTCCTGTATAGAGTTCAATGACCTGAATAAGGCATGCTTAAAAGATAACTTCCTTATTCTAAAAATTAATCAATTGATGGACGCTACAACGGGGCACGAGATGCTCAATCTCAGACGAAGAGAATATATCCTTTTTCTCTAAGAGGAGGAATTAGAGTTACAAAGTTATGTTGTTTGGACTGAAGTACGCAGGAACCACCTATCAACATTTAGTCAACAAAATGTCCCAAGATTACATGCGGAAGACGATCGAAATGTTGGAAGAGTTCGACATAAGATAGGAACCTCAGACCGCAATCAAGGCTCAAGCAATCGCTCACTTTGTGGTCCTAAGAGGAAGAGGAGTCAAGGCGTACAAAATATTGTTGGGGGTATGCCCTCAAAGCATGTGCATTGACATTTTGATATAAAATTTAAAGAGGATTACATTTTTCTTATAATTGTTCTTTTAAATTATTGTTGAATAATTTATATAAATATCTAAAAAATTTGTATTCATTAATGAGACTATGATCTTGTATTAGTACGAGAAGATTAAGATAATAGATAATGAAAAAAATTGTCAGCAACATATTAAAGTATGAAATCTTTAATGAGTGGTTGCTAGTACGGTTCACTAAGTATTATGAATGCGTGTGATCTAGATCCGGATCATTGATGTGGATAGACATCTTAGTGAATGTACTTTATATAATAAGATTATATATGACATGCCCGATGTAAATTAATATCTTTATTAACGTGTTGTTTATCATAAAGATTTAAGACACATCAATTCGATGATCAAATGTAGATCAGTTTGAATCCTGAGTAGTCATGAACTCCTATGCAAATCTACTGGATCTTTTGATTCACTCGTTAAGGTCTGTTTGTTAATCAGGCTAGTGACTTTTATTTTGGAGATTCAGTGATGTGGATGGTTGGTGACATGATCTTATAAGATGTGAAATCTAAGTTTTTCTAACGGATCGTATATTAGTTGTTTTAAGTGTTAATTCTGGAACTGAATGATTATTGAGCTCAAATTTATACTAAGATTATAAATTATCCATTCACTAGTGGATTAGTAGTACTTAAGGATCAAGAGGTAATTAAAAGGGTAAAACAGTAATTTTGATCAGTTCTAATTCACGAATCAATAATTGGAGGACAGAACTACATTAAATGATTATATCAGTGGACTACATGAGAATACTCTGTAAATACATTTTATAATCTCTAAGAATGCAATTTCATATTTATAGTGGAGTAATAATGGAATTGATAAATACGATTATTTAATTAAAGAGTTTAATTAATAATCTAGTTTATTGGAGCTTAGGATTATTGCCCAAATCACCTCTATACTACGTTGTCTAAGGTGTGAATATTTCAGGACATGAGAAAAGAACTGACTTGCAAAACGAATTTTTATCCTGGGGCAAGTATATAATTATTTATATATTTAAATATAATTTTTGAAAATTATACATATAAATAATTATCAATTTTTTTAATTATCGATAAGTGAGACAGAAAATCTAATTTGTAAAATTAGATAACCAAATTATTATTAGATAATAATTTAAATCAACTAAATCTGTTATTTGTGAAATAACAGATAAGTTAGTTGATTGGGATAATAAGATATGTTAATTTTGAATTAACTGATATCTAGATAATTATCTAATTAAAATAAATATTTAATCCGTAGTAATTGTCACGTGTCAATCACTGATAGAGTATTAGAAATTGATATGGGCTACTGTGGTGTCACATGGCACTACAATAGTGAGTGTGCAACACTAAAGTGCCACATGACACTATAGTGGTATCGTGAGGCACTATGCGGGATCACGGCACACTGCAGCGCCATGCGGCACTGCAGTTGTACACAATTACAGTGGGTCCCACTGTAATTGGTAATTTTACAGTTAGATATTATTTCAGTTTATCCCTAAAAATATGATACGTCATTATCTAGAATATATACATATATTATTCTAATGGCCTTAGTTGATGAAAGAAGAGGAGAAAATCAGTTGATCAGATTATTAGTTCGTCAATCAAGAGTTGATTGAGAATATGATTGGTGTCATAGAGATTTTCTTCTATGATTAAAATTTAATCAAATCTCTAAATGGATAATCATCATGTTCTTTTAGAAAATCGTCTCACTAAAATCATTCTCAGTAAATCTCTATATCTCATGTGTTGAGAACATCTAGAGACAGAAAAAGTGATTTGTAATATTCTACGTGCCCACACACGTCCTAGTGTGTTGAGGATTGACTTGAAAGATCTTGGTGTGGATCTCGGAGTCTACTGATCATTGGAACGATTTTGTGGGAACGGAGGATCGACCGATTTTTGCAAGAATACTTGATATAGACTACAATAGGTATATAAATCCTAACCTTGTATATTGTAGATTTAACTTATAAATATATAATAGATCCTGAGTGTTGGGAAAAGAGTTTTCAATAAAAGTTTTTATTTGGTTATCGTTGCATTGTGCAAGTTTTATTTTATTAAAAGATTCGATTCTTATTATAAGTTTAATTTTTTAAAAGGCTGCGTGCCTCCACGCTTTCATCGCGCACACGCCACGACGACCAACAAATATGTCACGCAAGATGACACGATTGATAGAGGCACGGGGAAAGAACCTTCAGACATGGAATGGTCGCTTAACGTGGATGGCTTTGCAAACGCATGCAGAAGCAAATCTAGACTGATACTCGAAACATCAGAGGAGACCATAACTGAAAGGGCGATGCGCTTCGCATTCAGGACATCAAACAATGAAGCATAATATGAAGCTTTGATCGTATATCAACGGAGATGCTCAAGCTATACACAAGGATGGGGGCAAACCATAGCAAAGTTCTAAAATTGAATGAATGATTTAAAGAATGCTCCGTAGAACAGTTATCTTGAGCACACGAGATGGTTGGATGAAAGACCTCGATAAAGGCACGGTCGCCGATGCCTCCTACTCACCAGAGATGACTGGGAGAAAAGACCATACATAGGGAAAATGGACCAGAGATGACTGAGATGATCAGACGAAAGACCTAAACCAAGGCGACGACCTAACAATGCCTCCTGATTACTAAGGATGATCTGAAAAAAGACCCCAAAAGGACCACGAAAGTATCTCGTGGCACCCGAGGTCAAAGAACCCTCGGACGAAAGACCTCACCCAGGGTGACGTCCTAACAAGGCATCGTTATCACATAAGATGATCTGGAAAAAGACCCTACGAAGGGTACAAAGACCTCATCCAAGGCGACGTCCTAACGAGAGATCCTTATCACATAAGACGATTGGAAAAAGACACTACCTAGGGCAAAATACCACGATAATATTTTGTGGCACCCGAGTACACGAGATGCTGAGATGAAGTACTTTGATAATGGTCACAGTCGCCAAGACCTCATAACTTACCTAAGACGAATAGGAGAAAAGACCTCCCACAAGGTAAAAGGACCACTCTAATATTTCATGATACCTGAAGTCACCAGATGACTACGACAGTCACATAGATGACTATGACACTCCAAGTCACACAGATGACTAATGCACACAAAGTCACCCAGATGACTATATTGGATCCAAAGCAGATGATTAAGGCACACAAAGTTATCGAGATGACTATATTGGATCCAAAGACGCACAGATGATTATAACACCCAACATCACCCAAATGATTATGAGACTCGAAGTCACATAAATGACTATGATACCTCCAAGTCACACAGATGGCTATGTACCCCAAGTCACACAGATGACTAAGTACCCCCAGTCACATAGATGACTAAGTACCCACATTCACATAGATGACTAAGTACCCCCATTCATACATATGACTAAGTACCCCCATTCACACATATGACTAAGTACCCCCATTCACACAGATGACTAAGTATCCTAAGTCACTCAGATGACTATATTACTCTGCGTCACATAGATGGTTAAGATACCTGAAGTTACCAAAATAACTACGATACCTAAAATCACAATTATGACAATGACACTCTATGTCACACTGATGACTACGACACCAAGATTAGAATCTCATAAACCTTAAACGATCTTGGTACTCCACTAGAGATGACTCCAAATGACCTTACTATGAAGGACTCGTCAAACACGATTTGAGCAAACGAGACAAAAAGGGCTCCAAAACCTTCTGCTAGAAAGTGAAAGCATTGATGAATTACATGAGCAAACACATAAGCACAGAGAGATGCAACGACAAGCTCATAAGAACAAGCAATTCATTTTAAATGAAGAACGTCAACAAGATCAAATACAAACCCACCGCTCGATGGGATACATTTGGTTGATATTCTAGGGGCATAGAAGCTAAGAACTTTCAATAACTCAAGAATATTATCAAACTCTAGGCACGATGATTGGGGCATCACTTCATTGATACTCAAAAGTCATTTGTTCTCCAAGAGAAGAACCACTCGATTTTCTTCATGGCTAGCTCAAAAACACTCGTTATGCCAAGCTACGTTACAAAATCACTATAAATTCAGATAAAGCAACGGATGACTTAGACAAACAAATCACTACGTGACTTGGACAGACCAATAAACTCAGACATTGAGTTACGAGAAAGAGTCAATAACCAAAGTATCAAAACCTTTGGTTACCAGCCACGACTTAGTTTCTGAAAATGTAACTCTGGATGGCAAGAAAAACACTCGGGAAGCATGCCATTGAGTGTAATAACTCCATGATCCGCCATGGGACATGAAATTTTAAAGTAATGTACCGGATATATGGTCAAACATGGATTACCACGAGAATGCAACGTAAGATTTTGAAAAAAAATCATATCCTTAA
This sequence comes from Datisca glomerata, assembly GCA_003255025.1. Taxonomy (NCBI): domain Eukaryota; kingdom Viridiplantae; phylum Streptophyta; class Magnoliopsida; order Cucurbitales; family Datiscaceae; genus Datisca; species Datisca glomerata. The sequence continues at coordinate 88,627 of QANY01005488.1, read as the reverse complement.
AAAGACCCAATAACGTCATAGCGTCAAGTTAACCTCACAGTAAAGCAATCCCAATGGACTGGCCGTCTTATCGCTTACATCAGATAAAAGGAATTCAATCCTAACACCAAGTCCTCATGATGCGTTCAGCGAATGTGTAAAAGTTTTGTTGTTATGACCACCGATCCAACTCAAGATGCCTGACTGCCATATGAAAATCATAGGTACTCGATCCCAATAATTACTCGGACCAACTCGCACAAACCTGAACCATAGAGATTCAGGTCTGACATGGTCACGCACGTCGTCACATGAAGAAGTCTAATATTGATCAAGATGACAACATTTTTACCAATAGTTAATTGACAAATATGAAGAAAGCTTTTCTCAGTCACAAGATGCTCTGAGACGCCATCATGAACCGACAACAAATACTTAGATACTTGGACATAAACTCTACTATATGACGATATCAACGCCAACATATGCTTAACACTCGATTAAGTGCAAAGACAGAGTCATGGGTAAAAACCCATGGCTCCTTCCAGAACATATTCCTGACTCTATCACTATGCTCCGGACTCAAGAAGTGGGGGCAAACTATATGGGAGAAAAAACACACGGGCTAAAGCCCACTCAATAATATTTCCGAACAAGGCCCAATACTCATTTATTGGATAGGGTCCACATTAAGTCCAAATCGAAGACTCCTCCACGAACGAGGTCACCATGATAACTAAGGCACCCTCCACGACTAGAGCAATGGACACGACCTCACTTAACTTACACTACCGAGGTCACGCGGATGATGAGGTAGTCTCATACCTAGGATCGTGGCTACTCGAGATAGCTGATATCATTTTCCTATCACAATAAGAGATAATAATCAGTCATACAAGGAAAGGATAGACACACACAAATCTATCAGGTATTCTTAATGGTTGTTAAAGAAAATAAGATGATAACTAAAATATCTTGATCAGAGAATATTCTCCATTAATATATCCATTCCTTATCAGAATAAGGAAGAAGATACATTGAACCTGAACGTTTGATTGATAAAGAAAATCATTATTAATATATGATGATCTCCATTAAATGGTAAGCAATTCTCCACAATACTATTTTTCTTTAAACACTCTACTGACTTGATCGTTATAGTGCATTAGATGGAGCACCCCCTGGTACCCTGCTTACTGTTTTCACGATCGTTCTTGATTTTTACAGATCCCTGGATGAATTATCGAGCGACGCGTGACGGACTCCTCGACAGTCGATGCGTGCATATTTTTCACATCAACAATAAGAGGAAGCAGAAAGCGATAAAGGGAGAAGAAATATATTATTTTCTCATCTCTCTCACGTCACGTGAGAAAATTTGAACCTACCCTCGAAGTACATATTATGATCATTTGTGATTAGTTCATCCATGTTGGTCCAGCAAAAAATTACATAAGAGTTCCTTACAAAAGAACCAACTACATGTGAAGGAGTATCCTAATTATATTCCACGCACATTATCTCTTTAGCATGTTTTCTCTCTTCCAGTATATTACTGTTAGAATAAAGAACTATTTGCTCCCATTTATAAATTTTCACCAATTTAATTATGAAAATAAATATTATTTTGACAGTGATAATTTTTTTTTAAAAGACAAATTATTTTGTACAAGGTTTTTGTACTGGGAATTTTGCATACCTTGGGGAAGTGTGGTCCGTTTTCCTTTTGATTTCAACTAGAAATAGCATAGTTCCCAGAGTCGAATCAGATGGGATCTATCGGAATTTGTAACATATCATGTTTTTTAAAAATAACATTTCAGATATTTTAATGTTTTAATATTTCATTTTGAACATATAAAATAATATTATAAAATATAAATCATGATTTATTAACATACAACAAAAACTAATGAACAATACTCTAATAATATGTACCAATGCCATTTTGAAATTAAGATACGAAATTATTATTACTTGTGTAATAATATGGTACATGTGAGTACTATTCTTTAAAATCCTTTATCATATGAAGGATGACTTTATAATTTTTTTGTCATGCATAAAAATGTTTTAAATACTAAATACAATGTGTTTATAAAAAAAATTTAAATACTAACTTCATCCATATTGAATTACCCTCTTGACTGATTTCTCACCGCTCTCAATACTAATGAGCATGAACTTCATAACTCATAGGTTCAGTTTTTATCACAAGTTAATTCTGTGTATTATGATTGACAAATATTTTTTTTATAAAAACAAGGAATATATCTATTGTTTTCGACATGACAATCACATTTGATCTATTACAATTTTTAGTCTAAATAAATCATGATTAACACGTTTGTAATTCATCGGTGTTTTTCTTTGTTGGTTTAAGATCTAGGATGTATTTTTCATAAATCTATGGTGGCTTTTCATAGATCTTACAGATCTATGGTAGGTGCTCCATATTTATGTGGAAGGTTTCGTTGTTCAACTGTTGATTAATTGCATTTATCACAGATCTATGGTAGGTGCTCCCTGTTTATGTGGAAGGTTTCACTGTTCAACTGTTGATTAATTGCATTTATCGATATGTTCTCAATATCTATGACTTCAGTGGCTTTTGTCGATTGAGGGTTAGGTTGCAATGGATGGTTTGCAAGTGCTTTGTAATCTCTTTTCAATCAGACAAAACCCCTGTTTTTAGAGGACGTATTCAACATTTATCAGTGATCTGATAAAAGAATTAGATGGATTATAATGTTTTCTACAATTTTGATGTATCTGTAATTATTTATCATATTTTGTGAATCTTGTAATCTTTTTTGTGATATTTATCCTTTTTGGTAAAAAAGACAGTGACAATCACAAAAAACGTGGAGATTGAATAATTTAAATTAGGATCTGGATCATCTCTTATTCTGAGAACATAAGAGGGTTATATTGAATCATGACCGTCCATTTTCAAAACGGATGGCGAAGATTTAACTATTAAAAAAGGAAAAAAATGAAAAAGTTTTTTGAGGTTTCGTTCAACGTGTCCATTAATCTCAACTGTCCGTTAGATCCAACATAACTCCTCCTGTTGATTAAAATGGACGGCCGCAATTTTTCTTACATAACCCCTCACGTTAGATCCCAATTAAATTATGGACATGGGGTGTTCATGCAACTTGACAAAATTTTCTCCCTAGATTTTGTGAGCAAAAAAGACAAGGGCTTCTAGCGTCATTTGCTTTTTCTTCTTCACGACTAATTTCGTAAAATGTTAGATATTGTATATGAAAATTAAGTTTGGCAAGATATGCATAATTATTAACTGAAAATTATAAAGTGCTGCAAATTAATTAGATGAAAAGTAAGTAGGAACATTGCCTTATATGTAAGGATAATTTTCTGGACATGAAGATATTTGATTAAAATGTGAAAATATCGATGCTCAATGTCATTCTCTCCATAAGATAGAACAAACAAGGAATATATGAAACTCAATTTATAGATACACTATAATAATAAGTATCATCACATTTCACATTAATAACAATAACAAGAAACATAATCTACATTTGGGTGACGAAAGTAATCAATCCTATTGCTATCGATAGACTCATTCATGAAATAGCACTCCTCTGAACAACAAAAAATAAAATCATAAACTCATCATTTATGTTCCTAGTTGAATAATTTTAAGGTGATCAAATAATTGATCAAGTTTTAAGTGATTAAGTGATATTGCAATCATTTATAGGTTGATATTTTATGGTTCATTACAATGGTTTGATAAGTTAATCTATCAATGATTGACAAATCACTTGATCACATAAAACTTGATCAGTGAAGATTACTCTTCCTCGTTTATTGTCTTAATAAGAATGCACACACGTTGGCTTAAGATAAATCGTTGGAATGGGGTATTTTTGTTGGAATTGTTTGTTGCCTAGAGTTGATAAGTTTCATAGCTTGAATGTCACTAAGAAACAATAGAAGCAGAAATAATTGAAGTGTTTTATCCATGAAGGAAAGGAAACGTGATATAAAATAATACATGTGGCTTCAAGTCGTCCTATTATTTATCTTACATCATTTTAATTCTCTTGCAATTTGAAGCAGAGTTTCGAATACCTCTATTCGTCACAGAATATGGTGCTGATGCTGAATGAAGCGACGGTGACTTGTCAATGTATGCATACCGTTCGTTGCCATTCCAATATAAGATGATCCGATTCGTGCAGGAGTGCGACCAACTATCACCTGATTAACATTATAAAACAGAATGCTTTAAATACTGTTGAGACTGCAAATACGCTTGTATATGGTAAATGAAATTGAAGGTAATTTCAATTAATGGCTAAAATGCAATTTTCACCCACCAACCTTGTTACATTGGCCATTTACGCCCATCACCTTCCTTTCTAATCTAGTCATCCTTCATGTTTAGAGATTAGCCAAAAACACCCTCCAAAACCAAGCACCGTCAAATAGAGAAAGAGAGATGACCATCTCGTTATATATTTTGACGGAGTTTGGTATTGGAGGGTGATTTTGACTAATCCTCAAACATGGAGGATGTAATAGGCTAAAAACAAAGGTGACTGGTGCAGTCTGGCAAAGTTGGTGGGTGTAAATGGCATTTTAGCCATTTATTAATTCAAATCACAGTTAATAGTACTAGAAGCACTCCAACGATTCTTATAAAGCCATGTTACGGTAGAAGCTGTGTAATAGGACCTTACCTAGAGCGAGGGCTAATTGGAATGAACCTTCTGAATACTTATTGGTCACCTGGTTGAAAAGAACAACCTGCCACATAGTTTGGAGAATTAGGTGAAGGAAACGAACACATAAGAGAAAAATGGCAAGAAAAACAGGATGCAATCATAGATCCGAATAAAGTTTCTAACTACAGACTATTTTATGAAGTAGAACAAAAAAATGTCAGCTCTGGGTTATGGCAAATGCATAGAACTAGATTTGGCCAAGAGATTTTCTCAACATTTCCACTATCTGATGTTCAGTACCAACCATGGCACCACTTACAGCATGAATAAATGATGCAAAGAAACGAATATCAAATTTTTTACACTGCACATGCCTACTTAATTTGGGATGTGAAATTACATGTATATCAAGTAGTTTGAAAGTTTACAATGAGAACAAACCACATCTTACCGCCAAATTAAACTTTTTCGCAAGCTTCATCAACTTTAAAGACATCCCACCAAGCAATCGAGTCCTCAGGGCCAAGTCGTCAAAGTCTTGGCGGAAATGGAAAGTAACACTATCAACAATTACGACCTTAACCTATGAAGAAACACAATGCAAAGAGTGATACAAACAAATATTTTTTTATGCTATCACATATAAGGACACATAACAGAGAAAAATATAAAAACTAAAATACAGAAATGCTTTAAAGCGTTGATATATCAATATATGTAGGTAGAAAGAATTAAAGACATTTGGCCTTATTTACTACAGCTTCCATATTAGACAACTATAAGTGGTGTGACTAAAGAAAGAGTGGGTAAAATTCAATTATTTCTCCGCTGATAAAAGGGATGTCAATAAGCTACCTACATCTTTATGCTCTGTGATGAACTTGTCCAGATAATTTATCAGAGCAATTTGCTCAGTGTAACTGCAGATGCGGAAGTAGAATATGTTTTCTAAGAGATCGCTGGCTTGTAATTTGACTGTACCAGGTCCCAAATCCTTCCTCAGAAGTCCACTATAGTCAACCATGTCCTCCACGCACGCTTCAGCAATTTGTAGAGCACGCTCCACCATAAAGCTTCCTTCCGTATCTGATCGCCGTGTAGGTGTCATGACCTCCAAATGTGAATGCGAAGACTGCTACTAACTATGGAAACAGATTGGTAAGCAGTAAAATTATTACCTATATACACTGCTTTACCACCTAGGCCACCATAATCACCAGGAATTTGAACATTGACCGCAAGTTGAATCCTATAATTGAAGTACTAGTAAATGTGAAGACAAATTTTACTTTTATCTATTATCTGTTGATGCTGCCAAAAAAAATTAACAATAAAAAGTCATACCCTAACTGTGTTTTGCCAATTCCCGGTACTCCACCTAAAACAAGCAAACAATGATAAATACACTAGCAAAACATTCCGTCTTAAGCAGAAACATAGGAGTGTTCATCTTCACTGAAGCATATCGACCTACGACCATAATAATATTACAAAAACAATCAGTCCAAAGCAGAGAAAACAAAACTAACCAATTTCTGTAACTTCCCTGCAGCTAATTCCTCCACCAAGGATGCCATCCAGATCTGCACATGATGTAGTAATGCGAGGAATTAATTGTTCCTCATGGAACATATCCCAAGCACTCTGTGCACCTGAATTAGATCAGAAACCAATAGGAAATAAACTGAAAATAAATATATCAACCTTGCTCCAGAGAGTATGAACTATGAGTGAACCGGAGTAAAGGGAAACGAATTGTTCTATTGATCATGCCCAGTTGAGTATGAATCAACTATACTACACTGTACTAGCAGAAAACAATTTCCTTATACTCCAGAATGCAGTCACGAACCTAATGAAGCAACTCATAAATTATGTGTTTCTATCATTATAAATCATACGAGTACATCATCTAAAGTATCAACGGCCGGCCAAAGTAAATAAGCCGCATATAATGGGGCAACGCTTCTTGTCCGGTAGGTGTCCATGAAAGTTCTCAATCTACATTTATTTTTCAAATCTGACAAAACGATCACTCAAACGTACCATTAACAGTAGCACGACTTCCATCTGACACATCCAACCTACTACTATTCGATGCAATCTTCTGAATTTCGAGAGCTTCAATATCCGAAATTTCCAATTCTGTAAAAGAATCAAAGATTTTAGAATACAGAAAACCCAGCTTCAAAATGACTGAACCGTTGGTAGACATAGATGAAAACTAAAATACGAATGACATTGAAGGATGATGATATGGTATACCTCGAGCTAGGTCGGTGGGAGAAACTGAAGAGAGCGAGGAAAGAGTAGTATATCCAGCTGATATCAATTTGCCTCTCTGTGATGCTGAGATTGGTAACCTTCCTACCTCCATTTCGGGCTTTCTCCGATCGACTGTTCCGCACAAAATATGGTTTCGTTTGTTTGCTTTCGCGCGCTCAGCCTCGAGAAATTGCAGGACCTTTAAATCTCTTTATCGAAACGTGACCTTCTTGCTATTAACAAGACTAATAATATACCCTCGTGTGCTAGATTCTAGTCTATTATTAGACCTGATCAAACATTCCGCTTTTAATATTTACGCACTAGATCAGAGTTTAACAAAAAAAAATCACTGAACTTCAATCTAATAATCACTAATTTTAATAAAGAATTTGAATTAAATATAATTTACTTTTCTAACATAAAAGACTAAATTTCGTTAAAAGACAAAAATATCCTAAAATCGTTATTTCCTTTTGACAAATGGCGGTTTTTAAAAATCTCTAAAAAAAATTATATATATATATATATATATATATATATACATTTGGAGGGTGAATGGCACTTAAAATAATATTGGAGATATAAATTAATAAAATATAAAATTTTACCTACGTAAAAAGATTATTTTAAATATTTTATAAGCATACTAAGAGTCGAACATGTGACCTTATAGTAAAATATGAATAAGGTGAAAATTTTATCAATGTAACAATATATCTCATCATCATAAAATAAATTATAAAACTTCCTTTTCTTAAATTTTATTAAACAAGATCTATAGCAAGTTTTTATGTACAAAAGTCTTCCAAATTCTCGGTAATTATCACAAGTATTTATCATTCATGTACATAAGATCTTTCTAATTTTGGGTAAATAATTTTATTTTAAAAGTGATATTCAATGATGGATGCTGTAAGTTACATCTTTATATGACTTACATTTTTATATGTATGTGAGAACTTAACCATTGTTACAATCAGTCTTATTAAATATGCCAATTCAGCCTCTTTAATTCCATTTATGTAGTAGTATATTATAGGCTTTATTGTTCAAGTGTATGAAAAATTAAAAGAGATTTCACATAATATAATGGGAGGGTTTGTACATTTATGAGATTAAAGATAATGAAAATACCATAAAAAGTACATAAATTGTTTATTTATGAGATTAAAGATGAGATTTTGTTGAGCCATTCACAGAACAGATAAAAAGCTTGCAAATTTTTTTTCCAGAATACGTTTATGCTCACAGTTATACCATGACGAACATATTAATTTACCATTTGTCTCTGCAGTATAAAATCGACTTCGACTTTGACGCTACATGATTTCTGCAAATGAATTACTTGCAGAGCCATCCCGGCGGATGTTCATAATTTTGCTACGAGAGACGGAAATGAATGGACGAACAGTTCATGAATGGACGACTATTCAAGCTAGCATGTTGTAACTATAATCTACGGTTTGCCCTGCCAATCCTGATGACATGAATATCATTTACTTTGGTGCCAATATATTTGAGGATATTAGTCCCAGAGCAGTATAATTTACAGAAACGCTTCAAAAGAATCGGAAGATACAGTTTACTGTTGTTGCCGCAGAGATGCCTGGATGATCGATGTAAGAGATGGATGAATCCTGGCCGTTCTCATGGAACGAGCTTCACTCCTTCCCTCGGCATATTCCTCCCCCAATGGCCACCTTGGCCGTAAATCATACTGATAAATATAGCAAAGATGAAGATTGAAGAAATAGAATATCAAGATGAAGAAAGAAAAATAACGGATTAAGACTTGAAATGTACCACAAAATCTTCAGGTTCGTTGGCAGGTGGTGGAGGATCATATCTCCCCATCCGGTAGTGTTCAATGCCAGTCCACGCAACCATTACACCTTGTTGGAGAAAAGCTAGTATTAGTATGAATGATTTGATCGACCAGCTTATTGCACTAGAATGAATAACTCATACAAACAGTAAATTATACCAAATTTAAATCATGGACATGATCGATATCTTTAGGACTGCTCTGCGTATCCATTAACATTTGAAATGGAAAAAGGATCCTAATTCACTCAACAGTCAGTCCATATCTCTTTGGAAGTTACCAACTCCAGTTAAATTTGTTTTCGATCTTACAGGTTTCAAGCCTATAAACCGACACGTTTTCCTCTTAGCACACTAAACCCATAAAAGACTAACTCGTGTTGCCCAAGTTGGGCTAAAACTAGAAAAAGAAAATACCATTGTCAGTACAGAGGCTAGGAGGAGGGCACACAAGCTGCAAGCCATTCTTCTTGACAACAGCATGAAGTCGATCCCTAACATATTGATTTGACGCAACGCCTCCAGAAACTACCTGCAGTGAGAAGAATATGAAGATGAATTTCTTGCTCACTAACCTTGTGGAATCATGACAAAAGGAGATAAGTATTCAAAAGGGTAGGGTTGAGGAATGAAATTTTGCCGTCTACATCACCAAGTATCTTATAGAAGGTTCAATCTTCAATGCCCATTCAATAGCTCGTTCACATCTTTCCTCCAGATGTAGCACTGCAACTCGCTGCAATGAAGCGTTGCAATTTTGTCAAGCAATTTGGAATAATAATAAAAGTCTCCCTAGGAATTAGAAGCACAAAAAGAAACCTGAAAAGAGGAGGCAATATCTGCTCTAGAACTTCTATCTTGGCTACTTGCAGAAGAAATGGGAATTTCTGCATTTCTGCACATAGAATATGCATTCATCAGAATGATAAAATACGGAAAATTCATGGTTGTCTGAAAAATGCACTGGTTTCTGCAGCAAGTATATTGTTGCAGGCAGCAGTATTTAGTCAATGCTGAGCTTATATTGAATGTTATAATAGCATAATGACGATGGTTTTTGGTAATTTAAGACAACTTACATATGTCTTGATTCAATTGCCAGCCTGACTTGCGTCTTCAATCCAGCATAGGAAAAGTTGCAATCTTTATGTTGTTTCATTGGAGTCTGCAAAAGAAATGCAAAATTAAAATACAGTTTGAGATACTAAACTTTATTTATTATTGACTCGTTTGTGTAATTAATTATATACATGAAAAGAGGTCACTAAAATGTTGACTGGAGTGGACGGTCTTAAAAGTAGCTTACAGAGAATTTGATTGATTTTGCATTTCCCTCTCTAGCAAGCTCTTCTATAGCTGGCCCACCGCTCCTCCTCATATCAAGACCAAGCCATTTTGCTGTCTTGTCATATGCCTCACCAATTGCATCATCTATTGTTGTTCCAAGTTGAATATATTGACCAAGATCTTGAGCAAGGATAAGTAGATTGTGTCCTCCTAATGGACAGAAAGTAATTTAGAAAAACAAACCTACAGATCCAAGTTAGTCATGAAGAGGAATCATTTTCTTTTCTTTTTCTGTTATGTTTTTGGTTGAACATAAGTACACACAAAACTCAAATGATGGAGTTGCAATCAATCCACAAAATCAAAGTTAAGCCAACATTTAGAAAACAAATTTGAAATGAACTTAATACTCTTGCCTGAAATGAGCAGTGCCATGAAAGGAAATTGCAGGTCTTGCTCAATTAATCTACAATGAGAAATGGCACAGGTTATACTCAAACAAGCATCACAAGAAGGTAACGATCTATAGCAATAAGCTGGCACTTCAAAAGTCTTCTGTGAATTACCCAACTGATCTAACTTTTATAAGTTATAACTACCTTAGCATGTATCAATGCGTACCACACTAGTTATGGTTTTTGCCTTACCTAGCTACAAGAGCATGGGCTTCCATGTGATGTACCCCAACAATTGGTATATTAAAGCTACCAGCAATTTGTCGAGCTTTCTGTACACCGACTGCATTTCAGTTGCATGAGGTAATAGATCCAAACAAATAGTCAATCTGGATCATGGGCATCAAAAGAAAGCAGCTATGTTAAATAACTGGAAACTGTAAAACTTACCACGCAGGCAAAGGCTCAAACCAGGACCAATAGTGACAGCAACTGCAGATAGATCCCTCTCAGTTAAGTTAGCATTGTCAATTGCTTCCCGTACAACCTGCACTTCATAAGTACGATTTCAGGCTTTATATTAGCAGTAAGACAGTTACAATTATGAGAAAATAAATAGAAATATTAGAGCACTTTAGCTATGAAAGGTATAAAAAGCTTAGCAGGGAATAACCTTATCAATCACTTGTGTGTGCGCTTCCTCTGCCATTTTAGGAGCAACACCTCCATATCGAGTGAGCAGATCTGCCTTGACATGGTCAGATGAGCCGAAGTCATCAATTGATAGCTTGATAATGACTAGCCCAAATAGTAAAATGATACGAACATGGATAGAGCAGCATTGTCAAAAGCGTTAAGCATAGCTAAAAGCAAAGGCACCCCCGGGGAGTAGCACTAAGCGCCACATCAAGCGAGGGCTTAATCGACACTAAGCGCCCTACATAAATGCCTCTTTAAAACTTATATATACATGTGCACATACATTTCAATCTATAATGAAAGATCACCATCAATACATCATAAAAACCTAAAATACTTCAACAAAAAAAGCATTAAAGTCACAGTCAAAGTGCTAAAAAAGTATTAGAGTCACTGGGGCTCGATCTAATTCATCTAAAGGAAGTCTTGAGGAAAACGAAGAGGCCACATTTCATATGCCCCTTTATTTTTTATGATCTCGTGCTTAGGGTTCAATAAACAAAGCTCAGTGGCGCTTAGAGCTTAAGTAATAAGCACTCATTTGTCCCGCTACGTGAGGGCTTAGAGGAAGGCGCTTAGCTTAGTGAGTTAGTGGTAAGCTAAGCGTAACCCTTTGCTTAGAGAGCTTAAGCGCTTTTGACAGCAGTGTGATAGAGGGACTTGAACTCTCACCATTTTTAAATCCAACAAATTTTATTTGACCAGTGGGTCATAAATGACTAACAGAATCATCAAAAGAGTCTTGCTTTTTTCTTTTTAGTATTATAGCAGTTAGTGATTTCTGAAATTTAATCAATATTCCCAAATAATGGTACAGACCCAATTATCCATCAGTCACTGACACATGCACTGATAGGAGAAGAGGATGTGTGAAGGCTGAAAATGAATAGATTGCACCAAATATTGTCTATTACTCAATCCAACTGAACTCAGCTACTCATTTTCCACTCACTGTGGTGTTATTTACTCAATTTTACTTTTGCAGGTACTTTCTGCTAATGAGCTAAGTGGTACACATTTCACCCAGACCTGATTCGTACCTTTTAAACTCCCCTCATCTAGGAGCATCCAACTCTCAGACAGCAAAACCTTTTCCATTGATCACTCAAAATACAACGAAAAACATCTTCAATTATTCCAATTTTTCATGCTATACCTATGACGAAAAGCACATGACTCAAGGTGATTATGTGAAAAGATCTAGGACCGGCTTACGACAACATTAACAAGACTCAAATATCAAAGAATCCTAGGGATGACGAAGGAAACAAAAAGGGAGTAGTTAATCACTATAAATACCTGAGAAGCTACAACTTGGCTGAGAATTTGACCATTGCTTTTCACCTAAATCAAAAAAGCATACCAAACAATGAAAACCCATGTAAAGCAACATGAAATCAAAATACCAATAAAAAAGCACAATAAAAAGAGAGATATCCAAAGCTTACAACAGCAGCTGCAGTATCGTCGCAGCTCGTTTCAATACCCAAAACAATTAGTTCCTCTCGCGGTCTTAAAATTTGATTCTCTGGGGAGCTAAAGTTCCTAGTAGAAAAACGATATGGTAAGAATTTCGATGAGAGACTGGGCTGAGACCAGTGGAGTTTCCGTTGGTAACTATGATTCACTTGTGGGCGAGAAATAAGAGCGCATGAGAGCGAAGGTTTGGAGAAGAAGTTTAAGCGGGAAAACATGGAAGAAATGATGTTTTGAGCTCAAGACAGTGGAAGTAAGGCGAATACAGTCTTACTGACAACGAGGCTGATATGAGGCTGAGACGAGCTGTGTTGGAGGTTGAGCCAAGTTCGAGATGTGAGAGAGAGAGAGAGAGAGAGAGAGAGAGAGAGTTGCCGGAGAAGAGAGACGAAGTAGCAGGAGAGAGAGATGGAAGGTTTGGAGATTCTGTAGAAGATGAGGGGACACAAATGGTAGGTTCGTTTAAACCATTTACAAAATAGGGGAAATAGCCGAAAAAGATAGGTTTCGGTAGAGTTGCAAAAATGACCCAAATTTCTTTTTAAAAATGGTTGAAATCTGATCTGGTAAATAATTTATTTACTCAAATCGTACAGTGATAAATATATTATTTATCATATATTCGGCCATTTTTGTAATAAGAATTTTTTGGATATTTTTATAATTTGAGCTGGAAAAATGATCATTTTTGCAGTTCTCCCAAGCGAATCGAAAGCCGGGGTTTATGGCTTTGATTTGTTTTTAAAAACTTATTATTAAAATGGTTAAAATATAAAACACACCCCTGTACTTTGATGAAATTGTAAACTATATTATTATATTTTTTTATATTTTTATATCCATATGCTTTGGCTAAATTGTAAAATATACTCTTCATTGACTTTTTTGGTTAAATTTAACCGAAAGTTAACTCCGGTTTATAGTTTTTTCTTTTCCGCCAAAAACTCCATTATTTCCTTCAATTTATCTACACTATTTTTAGCCTTATATATGTGTGTGTGCGCGCGCGCACGCTTGCGTGTGTGTGTGTGTCATTTTTTCTTTCGTATACATTTCTTTTCTAATTTTTCTATCCTTTTTTTCATGGTCTTATTTTATATCTCCAATTGGATATATACTCTGGTCTATGAAAATCAAATAAGATTGGTGGAGAAATCAAACTTGATTTCTTTTTCAATTCTAAGAGAAGTATCAGTTACAAGTTACAACTCAGTAACATCAAAATTAAAAAGGTAGAAGAACAACATTGAATGGAATGGAAATTTTTGTATATAATGAATGGCATAACCCATTTCCCTATCATTTGTTAGTTTGTTCAATCAATACACGTATTTTGAAGTTTCTACATCAAAATAAGCTCTGGAATTAATTATCATACATCATGTCCAAATAGCTCCATTCGTGATAATGGCGTCCTTAAGTAGCTGTCAACCTCCAACTTCTTTGGGAAGAGTTGTTTGTAGTTTGCAAATTGCTCTTTTGCCTCTGAATTTCTATCAAGTAGTAAATCATCCCCTGACAAAAATATGGCCTAAAACCATTGGGATTTTCCTTCACCAATTCTTGATAATTATTCAACGCCTCTTTCTTCTGTAAGAAATGTATTTGCACCATTATCAATTTCACATCTCGAGCCTCCTTTGCTTTGTTTTTGGCCTCTACAATACTCAGAACTTCCTCTAAACGCTCAGTAATCTGGCCATGAGGAACTTCCAATCGGCCACACACGGTTGTGCCGATACCAAGCATTTCAAGATTTTTAGAGATTTTTCATCCTCTCCATTTTCAAGCTTTTGCTCTCCCTAAATTTGAGATTTTTGCTACTCTTCATCGAAAACCTGAGTTTTTTCAGCGAAGGCTAGTCTCGGCTGAGAACGAGGAAAGTGTCCGACCACGGAGGTCGTGGCAGCGATGAGAATTGCAGCCCTAGCACAGCTTTTAAGGCTGCGAATAATAAAGTGATATCGACTCTAAATGTGGCTCTGTGTCTGACCATCATTTAGATTAGGAGCAGAGTAAGATGAAATCATAAGGCGGGGAGGGATAGAGTTAGAAATGAGGGAAAATGAAAGCCCAAAACGGAAAGAAGAGGATTTGAAATGGAAGAGAGAAGAGGAAGAAGAAGGTGACGAGGCTGTGGCCAAATAAGAGGCCATGGCGGAGGCTCACAGTATTAGGGTTTTAGGAGATTTTTGTAGAGATTTGAATTTGAGGTTGTCAAACCGGAAGGAAGCGGTCAGGCGGAGATGTAAGGGTTTTGAACTTTTTTTTTAGTAATTTTAATTTATGTTAAGGGAATGAGGCAAAAGAACTGTAGGAGTTGGTAAAAGGGAAAGAGTAAGAAAAAATCACCTAACATGATTTACTTTTAACTTACGTTAACGGTCTGTTAAAGCTGTTAATGGAAGTTTGACATGTGTGTGGCACGTGTCTTGTGTGGTTAGTTTTGACATAAATTCTAACAAATGGGTATATTTTATTGTTTAATCAAAGGGCAGGGGTGTAAAAATATAAAAAAAGTATAAGGGTATAGTTTGTAATTTCATCAAAGCGCAAGTGTATGTTTTACATTTTAGCCTATTAAAATGAATCTGTTATGAAATCATTTAGAAAATAATGTAGTTTGAGTCACGTAGAAATCACCTCTTGAAAACTCGATTTCGGATTTGCCATGTAAAATGCATTGTAAGTAGATTTTGTCTCTTAAAGAAGTGAGTTGCCTTTAGAGGAAACTCGCCTCCCAAGAAGCGGGTTCCATTTGAATTGAACTCTGAGGAAGAACTCGCCTCTCCAAGAGATGAGTTCTAATGGACTTCCGAAAAAATCAGTTGAACTCAACTTAACACATCTCATCAAAGATGTTGCGAGACCTATTTTCATGAGGACCTTTAGGAACACGTGTTTTTGACAAGCTGGGTTAGCACAATTGGTTAAGCTCTCACACTCATACCCCATAAGTCATGGGTTCGAGTCATATTTTATCATTCTCTTAAAAAATTGTAATGAAAAATTGATAAAAATAGCACGTGTTTTCAAAACGTGAGTTTTTCTTCTCTCTACACGCGGGTGTCTCTCTCCACGTAAGCAGGTGAGTAATGCTAGAAATCATATTCTCAAGAGGTGATTTTGTTTACACGATGAAAAGTGTATTGTTTTTTTGTAATTTTTTAGAGCAATCACTTTATCGTGGTCATTGGTCACATTTTTTTAAAGAAACATTATACACCTACTTATGTATCTAAATACAGATACACAATTGAAAGTGCTAGATAAGACCATTATACACATGCTTATGTATAGGAAGAGAATCATGTACATAAATAACACATAAATTTAGAGTACAAGCGGTTCATTTCAAAAGGTCTTCCACCATCCAAACCCGATTGGGCCAACTAACACTGGTTGAAGAGGAGATCATTTTTAATTAATTTGAAGAAGAGATCATTTTAATTAATTTGAAGAGGAGATCATTTTAATAGTTTTTTTTAAATAATAATAATAATAATAAAAATAAATCCACCGAAGCCTGGTTATTCTAATATACCTAACGAAGTCATTCATTATATACATTGAGTCGACCCACCGATTTGGGGGTAATTTCTGGGTTTACTATGGTTTTTAAAATCTGGAAATAAAGTAGCTTTGAAACTAATTCTAAAAGTAAGGCGAAAATGGCCACGTCGGAAAGCGTTTTTTGTAAAAATGACTTCAAGTTGGTAAAAGTTGTCTTTACAAAAGATGCTTTCAGTGCAGAAGCTCCCACCTACATACAAAAATCACAACACAACCTAACACAACCTTCATATAAATATCATCCATCCTACAGAACATTCTATGACTTTATCGCACATTCTCAATGAACAACATACATTTTTAACAAGCTTTCTTTGTTGATGTTGCATTCCAGCTCTAAAAACTAAATTTTTTAGAGCTTTGTTCTTGTATTTGTCATTAAAGTTACTCGCAACATGCCCCAAACAATATTGATGATGGCCTAATGGTTCCAACCATCTAAGTTGTTGATTATGTGTTGTAGCTTTTATACCGACATGTCGGCCAGATATTAACACAAGTCCCTCCCTTTGCGTAACGTAACGTCTCAAGCAATACAAAAATCATGATCAACTATCTATGGTTTCCTCATCAACTGTAGCATAAGCAATTGAAAAAATACGTTCGTTTGAATCTACCGACGTGGCAATCAACAGCTTATGCTTATACTTGCCATCTAAAATTTGCCATCAATTTGAATGGCACATTCCGAATCCTTCTATATTTGAATCCTTCTATAGCAGCAGCAAAAGACCAGAACACATATCCAAATATCACATTACATGGTTCACCGATGTTATGTGTTTTCCATTGAACTACAGTCTCAGGATTCGACTTCACAAGCATATTCAACAATATTGGTAGTTCCTGGTAAGATTGATCCCAATCACCAAACACTTTAACAATTACTTTTCGTTTAGCTTCCTATACCTTTCTATAATGCACATCGTATCCAATTTATTTTTCCCTATCTGATGAAGTACTACAATAGATGTAGTTGGATCTCGTTTCACGCCACCCTGCAACTCTCGTGCAATCAATGTTGAGTCTGACTGGGAATGGTCTTGTGATAATCTTGGATAGACACATGTGTGAGGTCCAGTGCATTGAGTTATTTCAAACATATTATGTGATTTTCAACGATACGCACAAACTTTCCATTGACAACCTTCATTAAACTTCTTGCATTTTATAACTCAAAGATTTGACAATGACTCTACCACACTAAAATATTGATGTCTGAGTATCGATTATCTTCTTAAAGCATATTTAAGGTCTGCCTTACTTTCACAACGTAAACCTTTGTATAATTCATTTGTTTCATTCCATATCCTAGTACGTTGGATGAGTATTTGATCTATCTTTGCATTTACGACATCCTAATCCAACTGAGCAAGGAATAGTGAAGAGGGTTCATGTTGAAGTATTTCAGTTGAGGGGTTTACAACATCATCCTCTTCAACTTGGTCATCATCTTCATCAATAACATTACAAGCATATATCTCCTCAAACTCTACCAAGAAGAAGCTACGTGGAGGGCTAGATGGATTCACATGAACGTCATGAGCATCCGTAACTTCATGTGGCAAGTAACTACTGCTAGATATATTTTCTTGCACCGTAGGTGCATGTTATTGTCATGGAATGGAGAAGAAATTGTTGCACTATCGTGTAACTCAACTCCACTACACATATTGTCATTATAAAAGTTTATGCTAGGACCTCCTACATCTCTAGCATTTTTGATTAAATATAACTCAATTGTATTTAGCAAAGAAATTTGAAGCACAATAGTAAACATCACATGAGCATCATTATCATTCCGTATCAGGAATTTCATATAGTTGAATGACCCAACACCAAGAGTAAGTGGGTAACGATAAATTATGTTCAAGTTTCAATGTAGACGGTCAATTGACAAGGTTTCACATAAAATATTATATAGATTGTTAAAAGTAATATTCTTATGAATTATAATTCCCCTCATTGAAGGTTGATCATAAGAAACTTCATTTGCACCGATTACGACATTACCATTCATTTAACATGAAACTACCATAGGCATTTTCCCCATTTGTCAACCTACTAAGCAATACACAACAATTTCAGAACTAGATCTACAAATTCTACAAATTCAAAATTGATAACTACAATTTCATAATATATCAACTCATTCATAAATAAAATCTTACAAATTAAGAGTTTAAACATCACATAATTGAGAGAATGCATCTAAAATTTGAGAACCCAAAACACATGAAAATCTAGGATTTGAGAGAGATTAAAGAGAAATATTACAAAATTGATGACATATATCCATACAACATTCATAAAAGAATGAATAATTTCAAGATTTGAAGAACAAATTTAAGAGATCAAACGAGTTGGAAATATACCTAAGGTTTGAGGAGTTATTGCTAGTAATTTGAGAGATTGAGATTTTTTTTTGCGAATGAGAGAAAGATAAGAGTGAGAGAGTGTAATGCCGGCGAAATGACAGTAAACTCCGGCCACAATCGACGATGAACGGCGGCGATGTGAGGGGCTTTTGTTCGCGAAACAACTCCATTTTCTGTATCTATTGTAAGATTATAAAGATATCGTTGAAAGCGTCTTTGTAAAAGACACATTCTACTCTTAATGAAAGCGTCTTTATAAAGACGTCTTCTACTTGTATAAAGACGTATTTACAAAAGATGTCTTCTACGTGTCCTCATTTATAGTCACGCTAACACCAATGCGTCCTCATTTATAATCACGCTAGCACCAATGCGTCTTTTGCAAAGACGCATTCGTCTTAACTATTTACCTTTACACCTTATTTTTTAAATTTATTTTAAAAATATAATATTTTAATTATTTTTTGCAAAAAAAAATTATAGAATACTCAACAATCTCCGATTTGGTTCGGTCCTTCGATGATTTTGGACACACCTATCTCCCAATTTGGCGGAACTCGTTTCAAAAAAAAAATGAAAAATCCACGAACTCCCTGACATGCTCTAGAAGAAAAAGGAAGCAAAATCACCATTGCAAAAGCTTAAACCCAACAGAGATGTCACTTCTTCTGTCCCCACGCTTCTCTCTCTCTGTAAATCCACCTTCTCTCCATTTTCTTTCTGTTCCCTCCTCCTCTATCCTCCCACACCTCCTCATCAATCATCGTAAATTCTCAATCCCTACCATGTCCTTCTCTACTTCTTCTCCCTCACCTTCTCCTTCTTTAAGTAGCCCCACAAATCAAGCAGACGCAGATGGTGAAAATCTCAAGCAAGCGCTCAAATATCACAACCAGACCAAGCACTCTTTTACTAACTACGCCAGAGGTCCTCATGGCCTTGACTGGGCCAATCAGCCCAATCCATTTCGCAGGTATGTTTCTGCTCTTCTTCCTCTTCTACATTTCCCCTCACTAGGTCAAACGTGGTCTTCAACAGAGTCTGAATTTGAGGAGGCTCCTCTTTATTCCTCTTTGTTCGTTTCGCTGCCTCGTCCAAAACCTATCACTAAATCCACCATTTCTCAGTTCTTCTATGATTCTTTAGCTCTTTCAGCTTGGAAAACGACGGGGTTTTCTACATGGTCGCTTAGAGTTAATCCCAGTAGTGGGAATTTGCACCCGACTGAGGCTTATATTATTTCCCCGCCTATAGAATCGGTGTCGGACTCGGCTTTCGTAGCGCATTATGCTCCCAAGGAGCATTCGTTGGAGGTTAGAGCTGAAATTCCGCCTGGGTTTTTCCCCGAAATCATTCCTGAGAATTCGTTTCTCATTGGGTTGTCGTCAATTTTCTGGCGCGAGGCGTGGAAGTACGGCGAGCGCGCATTTCGTTATTGCAATCATGATGTTGGTCATGCTATTGCCGCGGTTGCAATGGCTGCGGCAGGGCTGGGATGGGACGTCAAGGTCCTTGATGGATTGGGCTATGAGGATTTGAAAAAGCTCATGGGACTACGAATATTCCCAGAGTTTGAAATTCCATCACGACCAGTGAAGGGGAAGTTCCCTATGATTGAATTTGAGCATCCGGATTGTGTTCTTGCTGTATTTCCTCATGATACTGGTGAATTTTTTGTGAATTATAAAGATTTGAGCTCTGCAATATCGAAATTCGCTAACTTGGAGTGGAAGGGAAAGCCAAATTTTCTTAGTAAGGAACATGTGTGTTGGGATATAATTTATAGGACAGCTGAGGCAGTGAAAAAACAGTTCACAAGTGAAAATAGATCCTTGGTTGATCCGTTTCAAAGCAGTGGAGTGTGTAGTGAAAGTTCCTACAAGGGTTTAACAGTGAGGGAAGTTGTAAGGAAGCGAAGGAGTGCGGTAGACATGGATGGTGTAACGGCAATGGAGAGAGAGACATTTTATCAAATTTTATTGCATTGTCTTCCTTCAGGTTCTCAACAGGGAGAGAAACAAAAAAGACAATTGGCTTTGCCTTTTCGCGTTCTTCCATGGGAAGCTGAGGTTCATGCCGTTTTATTTGTTCATAGGGTGGAAGGATTACCGTCGGGTTTGTATTTTTTGGTTAGGAATGAAGATCATCTCGGTGAACTCAAGAAAGCTACGAGTTCTGAATTTAAATGGGTGAAACCTGAAGCATGCCCTGATAACCTCCCTCTATATGAACTACATAGAGGTGCGTATCAATCACTTGCAAAACGACTCTCGTGCCATCAGGTTCGCTAACTCTTTAGTTGAGTAGACATTTTGATGAATTATAAACAGATTTGATTTCAATTAATTTTCAGTCCATGGTCATAGAGTGTGAAAAGTCAAATAATGGTTATTATAGAATTTAATTTTCGTTCAAAGAATTTGTAGGTTACTATTAATGATGTTATTCTGACTGTAAATCTAATGAAGCCAGCAGTCCAATAATGGTTGCTGCAAGTATTACTATGCAAAGAGAAGCTAAAAGCCTAAGGAAAACATCATCTAGCAATATGAATATTATTCTTAAACTCAGCAATTGGCTTCTGTTCAATTATTTTTGTAAGTTTATATTCATGTTTTGAAGAATTCCTAGACTTACATAAGAAATCTAGATGAGGATGTTCTGTTTTAAGTTTCATTATTTGAATAAAAGAAGGGAAAAGGAAAACTTATCAATTATATTTCATTGCTACAAATGAGGGTACATTAAATGCAGGACATAGCAAGTGATGGATGCTTCAGCCTTGGAATGATTGCTCGTTTCGAGCCTACTTTGCTTGAGAAAGGCGTCTCCATGTATCCTCGACTGTTTTGGGAGACAGGAGTTCTTGGCCAGGTATTGTATCTTGAAGCGCATGCAGTTGGGATATCTGCAACTGGAATTGGTTGCTACTTCGACGATCCTGGTAACAATTCTTATTCCTATACATTCCTGATTTAGATATCATCGAGCTCTAGAAAATGCCAGAAGATTTTCGGAATTCATTTTTCTTGAAAGCTAACTTGGTTAAATTTGTCATGATTGCTAACCAAACCAACAAAAGTACTCTATTGTTCATTGCTCACGTACGTGACAAATTCCTGCTGAGTGGATTTGGGTTGTTAGCTTAGCTCAGATCAGCTCAACACAGGAAATCTGAAAAAAATAATTGGATGCACTTTTTTTTGCATTCTCTTTTTAATGCTAGTCTGGGCCGTTGAAATCTGAGCTTAATGACATAGATCGGACAAGAGCCTCTCCTGTTCCTTAGAACAAAAGACTCAGGAGAGCACCCCAATCCTAATAAGAGGGAGTAACTTGAAGAAACTCACATATCTCAACACTATTCTGTTACCCTAACATGGGGTTCATGCATTAGTCACGGCATAAGTAGAAATTTCTGCTTGAAATTGAATCATGGATAGCAGTTATGCTTGTCTCTCATGTACAGAACATTTATGATTCAAAGTTTTTATATTTGTTGATTTTGCAGTGCATGAGACATTAGGATTGAAAGGATCCAAGTTTCAGAGTTTATATCATTTCACAGTGGGAATCCCTGTTTTGGACAAGAGGATAATGAGTTTACCTGCATATCCAGGCCCCAGTGCTGATGCTTGAATTGGAGGGTTATATTAATGCTTAAATAAAATACTTCTTCCAAAATTCTTTTCATATATCATACACAAATAACGCCTAATAATTACCATTAGCAGCTTCTTAGCAATGCATACTTGTAAAATTCTTCCTATAGAGTTGCATCAATTCTACAATGTAAATGAATTCCATGTAATTTAAAATATTCAGAATTTCTGACTTGCTTTCAGAACATGTCCATGAAACTGAGCTTTCTTACTAGCTTTTACAACATTTCCATGGAACTGAGTCAGAGGTAGACTCGATCACACACAATGGAGAAGGTAAGGTTGAGCATGTCGGCCAAGAATAATGAGTTGAAGATAAGACAGAACAAAAAGACTGATAGATTATCATTATCTTTTTTAGAAGGCTATCTCTATGACACATTTGCAAGACAAACATATTTCTGAAAATAGTACGCCTCTGGCAGTCATTTGAGGATTAATGGGGGAAACTTTGGAAAACATCCTGAAAATTTAAATTTCAATACAACATGAATGCACAATTATTGAACATAAATTTTCCGGTTATAAACAGTAATCACGAAAACGTCATGTTTAACAAATTATCTAAAAAATGTCACAATTAACAAATTACCCGTGATGGCTTTGATTTTATTCTAGTAAAAGTTACTATTAGTCCAGAGGACAATCGATATATACATAAGAAATTGTGTGTATCACTAATCATTGAGCAAAGAGTGCAATAATCATATTGATTTTTCTGATCTTAGGCTTGTGCCTGAAGCAGGATGTTAAAACTTTGGAAGTAGCCTTGTACTACTGATGATGTCTACCTCTCTCCAACTACAGTAAAGCTGGCTATGAGAAAAGATTACTCCATTCAACCTCAACAGAATCAAGTTTCTATCAGAAGAGATCTCCAAAATCTCCCTCAGCCTCCAGAACAATTTAACGGATTCATTTCGCCTTGCCGATCTTTCAACCGGCACTGTAGTTCTAAGAAATTGCAGTCTGGTCACTCTGACCCACTTGCATCATTTTTGACGAATCGGGATCCCTTCCTATTGGGGAAGAG
The DNA here is from genome assembly GCA_003255025.1 of Datisca glomerata. Taxonomy (NCBI): domain Eukaryota; kingdom Viridiplantae; phylum Streptophyta; class Magnoliopsida; order Cucurbitales; family Datiscaceae; genus Datisca; species Datisca glomerata. The sequence continues at coordinate 65,347 of QANY01005488.1, read as the reverse complement.
GAGGGGATTCTGTTGCATCTAGGAGAAGATCTGCTTCTACTTCCTACTTGGTACTGATCCTTCGCAGTAAGAGCATACACCAGTCAACAGCTTTCTAAAAAAAGCCGGTTCGAGTGAATACGGAGAATGCATCTATGTTACATAACCCAAAAAAGTCAATTCCTTTAGTATTTAAATGAATCCAAGAAGAGCCCGAGAGAAAGGCCAGCCTTCCAGTAATTAAACATGGAAACCAGACTCCTGATTTTGTTCAATAAAGGGAGGGATGCTTTATACATGAGAGCGCCAATTCCTTCCACAACAACCACAGCCAAAGCAGCAGACAGAATATCCCAATCACCTGTTTGACCAATAACAGTCGCAAACGCCGTTGCGCAGTAAAACCCGATAAAGAAAAATAGTAGTTTCATAGGAAAATTTTTCCTTATCTCCTGAATTCTTGAACCCAACTTGGTTCGAAAAGATTGAATAGCCCTGATTAATCGTGTCCTTCCATTGCTGCTATCTGAAGGAGAAGGATTCATGGGATCTAAACTGCTCCTAATAGACAAGTCCATTCTCCTGTAAAGTCCAGAAGAAACCTCCCAATTAGCCAATTACGAATCAGCTACTGCGGTAATTGATCATTCATCAGCAATCTCCTTTAAAATGGAGTGCAACAAAACACCCGAATAACAATTGTTTCTATAGAAGGATAATCGGATTCCAGATAGAACCAGTATCCATCAGGTCAGTTATAACTTATAAGGATTAAATTTTTAACATGTGGCATCAGATCTACAAAAGGAATTGAATCATCTTTCCTACTGGACTCTAACAGAAACTCTTAAGTATTCCACAAAGAATGGACGACAATTGGAATGGCTACTTACTTGAATCTGTTTAATAAGGGAGGCTGGGCTACTTGGAAGAAACAGCTCTGACAGTACGATTTCTGGTGAGAAACAAACGTCGTTACATGAAAGCACGTTTTGAGGCCTAAAACTGAAACCCCTGGTTTAGAATTTATTTGAGATGGAACCTCAACTGTTGTAAGATAATTAGGTGATGAAAATGTACTTGCCATCATCCTGAACTAGCCCCTGTGAGCAACGATTCAGCAGGCAGTTAAATCAGTGACAAAAAGAATTGAAAGGATTTATTTCACTAATCTTGATTGTATCTTTTTTACTTCTTTCAGTAATCTTAATTCGATCCAAGTATGACAGTCCTTCAGAGCAACGACATAAACTTTGTAATCATAATTGCAATTAATCACAATTATTTTGGTTTTTGTTCTACTAATACTGTGATTAACCACACATTCTTTGTTTGATCTTTATGTTGCAATTTAGTTCACAGATTACTCACAAACTTATATGCAGAGGCAACAGAATCATGCTTGCAAATTTGCAGATAATCTTTAGTAATATGGATATTATTCTATCCTAAGCTTCTTTAAGTTTCTAGGGTGTTTATCGTTTTTCCTTAGAAAATAACCCCTTCTTCTGATGCAAAGTGTTCAAAATAGCTATGTTTGTGTTTGGTTTGTTCTCAGGCATTCTTCTATTTGACAATACACTTTCCTAAATAAACTAAATAGCTTGCTTCTTCATCCTTAAAAGACAACAATTTCCTTGAAATGAAAATTCCTGGAAAACATACCGTGTAATTCCTTTCTGGGTTTCGTTAATGCAGTTGCAAATGTTTGATTACAGCTTCATCTATTTGACATGGAGAAAGAAAACAGCTTCAATTGAGTTCGGCCAATTGCTCGGTAAAAGTACTACGTCGACTCTTGCAAAGAATCGGTGGATAAAACAGCGAAACTACATCCTAAACTTAATTGACGAAACAAACTTCAGACAATTGAAGGGTTTCTACGAAGGATTAAGTTATAGTTGCTGAAATGCCTGATTTCCAGCGGGCCACAGAAAAAGAAGAGCTTTCACTGTTTGGCGGGCCTTGTTCTGTTCTTCTTTCTTCTTCTGCTATGACCTCACAAGTCAGTGAAATGATATTTTCTTTTGTTTCTACTGTTGCCTCAAATTGGGTTGTGCTTTTTGGGGGGCTCTCCAGGAAAGGAACTGGTATTGCTATGGAAAAACTTGAACTTTAGGTATAGCGGAATTACTCTAATCTCTCTTAAGTTAAAAATTGATATTTCATAAAACGTGTTGAAAAAGAATATTTTTTTAAATTTTAATTATTCAGTTGAGTGAGTATCACAAATTTTTCTCTTGTTATACAGGGGAGAGAATAGGTTTTGGGGGCAATTTTCTTCTAAACTCGCATTATTTGATATAAGAATAAAAAAAATATTTTATACTTTAATTTATGTTTATCATTTCATCGCAACATTATTTTTAGAAAATCAAATCAAATAGGTTAGATTATGGTATATAATTTAATGATTTATATATTATTTGCCTTCTTAAATTTATAATTTTTTATCAAGTTATATACTATTTATTATTTTGAGAATTTTAGAATCATCAAATTTTACATATTTAAAGGGGGCAAATAGTATATTATAAGGTCAATTTCACATACATCCCTTCACCTTTGACAAATTTTTAAGTAGACTCCTTTAACTTTGACTTCTTCTTAATTTCCTCTTCAACTTTCATGAGCTATCAAGTACACCGCTCTGTTTTTTCCATCTTCGAGACAAAATTACCCTTCCATATGCAAAATGTACGTTTTGCTTTTGGATAGAAAAAAAGAAAGATTTTTTTTTGCAGAATTATACCCCTAAGAAACTGAATTTGGAGAATTATATAATCATTAATTTGTGCATTCCCTAACTCCTGACACACACTCTACTCAAAATGGAGTGTGTGAAGTTACAAGTTTTCCCTCTATCTCTTTCTCTCAACTGCACTCTCTCTCCTCTTGGCAACAAAACTCAACTCTGTCCGTGGGTTTCTCACATTCTCCGTGGGCTTCTTCCCGAAAAAGAAGAAAACGAGCGCGGTGATTGCGAGCTTTTGTCCCGTTCGCCACCCCCACTATGGTAAAACCAGCTCACTCTTTGTGGGTTTCTGGGAAAATGGGTTTATGGGAAAAAAGTATGAGAGATAAATGAAGATGGAAGATGAAAAGCGTGGGTTTCTGCCATGTGCCACTGTAAAAATACACATCTATTTTAGATATGATTTTTATTTTGATATTGTTTTGAGATTTATTTTAGGTGGAACAATTTTAGTTTTCAATACCCGTCGTAGCAGTTTGAATCCTAAAAGATATTGTTTTAAGCAATTTCAAAGGTCTGAAAGTTATTTTGTTCATAATTTTGGGTTTTTTCCGTATTGTCAGGGTTTTGTTGAGGATTCCACTAAATCATGTTGTAACGCGTCGATCCCCGTGGGTTAAACATACGTGTAATTTCAAAATTTTGAAATTTTTAGTTCAAAACAAACCCTAATTTTGAGAAAATTCCCAAATTGAAAATGTTTAATTTACCCATGATGGAAAACCTCTTACCTTAAATATCGAAAGCATTAAACTTATCCATGATCAGAATCTTAATCAATAAATAGCGGAAGCGATAAAGTGTCTTAAATGCATAATTAATAAAAACTCGAATAACTGAATTAAATTATGAAATAAAGTCAAAACTTGAAATCCATAATTCATGAAACTTTCACTCATCATAATTCGTAAAAAATCATAACGTAAAATAAACTACTTAAATAACCAAGTTTAACAGAAAAAAATTTCCTAAGTTTTAAATCAAATCATAAATTGAAAACATAAATTCCTTTGCTCTAACTGGTTATGGCAGTCTCCTACTCATGCTGCTCGCCATCACCACCTGATTCATAAATAATTGTGGGGGAATGAGTTTTTTAAAATACTTAGTAAGAAAACTCACATAATAACATGCATCCACATGTCATAAATGCAATCATGACATAACATAACTGAACTTGACATATAACATAAATGAAATAAAGTAACGTATTTGATCATGACATGGCTTAACATAGCACGCATATAACACGTGTCTCAAACAGAATCATTTAACAATCTTAATCATATCTTGGCTTGTCATATCTCTAGTTAACAACCTAATCAGAACTAATCACACGTTAACTGAAACACATCATGATGAATTGGGCGACGAAACAGATGGCACACATTGGGCGACGAAACAGATGACACTCATTGGGCGACAGAAGACACTCATTGGGCGACAGAACAGATGACATTCATATGTGACAAAAAATGTGAACAGATGGCACCGCATGAGTGACAGAAAATATTTACAGATGACACCCAATGAATGACCAAAACATGAACAGATAACATCCTATGTGTGACGAAAGCATGAACAGATGACACACCATTCGTTTAATAGAACATAACGTGAACAGTCCTGATTTATTGTTAACTAAAGTTCATGCTTAAGTTCATATTTTACTTAATTACCACTTAAATGAATTAACCTCATAACTCGTAGAATCCAACGTATGACAATAATTAATCATATTATGCATACTGATACATATAACAGAATCAAACGTGATAACATACTACGTAAAATCAGTCGTACTCAGACATTTATCTCATGATAATCACATTAATAACTGAACAATAATCAATTACCAAAGTGTTAACGAAATATAATAATTATTGAAAAATGGTTAAACATATAATAAATATATGATACAATTATAACATCAGAGTCACATCGTTATATAAGTCAATTTACACAAACATATATATGAAAGTAACATGCTTATAGACAGTTAAAACTTATGAGAATAACACATATTACATTTATAACACCTGGGTCGCATTAGAATGTAAATTCACTTACACAAGCATATATATTTATCACACATGGGTCAGGTTACGATATAAATTCACTTACACAAAGCATATACATTTATAAAAATGGGAGTCACACCATTATATAAGCCCACTTACCTGAAGCGGAAGAATGAATTAAATAATTAATGACCTGAAATTCAAAAAAAATATAATCACTAAATTGTTTTGAAATAAAACAATATAAACACATTTTTAATATCATAAAATAAAATAGAATCAGTTAAAACGGTGGGAAGGGGTCTGAGCGAGGTCGGAACGCAAGATATCAGGTCTAGAGTCAAAAGATAAAGCTTTGGGTCAAATGGTTCAGATTGGGCTGGTTCGGACCAGTCCAGTTCGATTTTATCTGATGGACCGGTTCAGGCAGGTTCGAGTAAATTGAACCAGTTCGGTTCGTGATGAACCAGTTCAGGACAGAGTAACTGGGTGCAAGACCCAGTTGCAGAACAGATAGCACGAGAAAACATGGGGGAAAAAGAGAGAGAAAATGAGAAGGAGAGAGAAACAAATAGGGGAAGAAAAATAGTGAGGGAATCTGAGAGGGGAAGAGAGAGAGGGATGTAGAGAGAAACAGAGAGAGACAGAGAGAGAGAGAGGGATGTAGAGAGAAACAGAGAGAGACAGAGAGAGAGAGAGAGAAACAAAGGTCGAGAGAAAGGGAAACAGAGGGAGAGAGAAAAGACAGAGAAAGACAAGAAGAAGAAAGAAATTGGGAAAGAGAAACAGAAGGAGAAAGAGGGAAGGAGAAAGGCCGAGAAAGCAGCCATTAAGAAAGAAAAAATAGAAAAGAGATGGAAAACGAAATAGAGGGGGAAGAAACAGAGATGCAGATGAAAGAGAGAGAGAGAGACCAAAAGAAAGAGACAAAAACAGAGAGGGAGGGAGACGAAGCAAGGACGAGAGAGAGAGAGAGACAAAAACAGAGAGAGAAAGAGATGGAAAATGAATTAAAGGGGGAAGAAGCAGAGATGAAGATGAAAGAGAGAGACACTGAAAGAAAGAGACAAAAACAGAGAGGGAGGAAGAAGAAAGAGGGAAAAAATGAAAATTGACAATAAGGGACGCCCAAAAATTGAAACGGAGAAGAGGGATCTAGAGCTTAAAATTGTGGAGATCAACGTTGGTGAGTTGTCAAAAAAATGAAATGAAGAAGGAGATGAAGAACAGAGGCTTGGCGTGATCGAAGATGGTGCTTTGTTGTGGAGAAAATGCCCTTGGTTGGCGATGAAAGCTAAGAGAAAACAGAGGGTGAGAGAGCCTTCGCAGATGGCTGCGTTCAAAGAGAGAGATGAATAGTGAGAGATTGAAGGCGAATAATCTATATATAATATTAGGTTAAAGGTTGATTTAGGGTGTATGGATATGTACAGTATGAGTGAGCTAAAGTTTTATAATATAAATAAAACTCTTTTAAAATTGAAAAATTGAATTTTAAACTAAACCATATATAATTAAATTTCTTTACCAAAATTACAAATAATCACTTTTTAAAATCAAATTTTAAAATCACTTTATCTTTTAAATCAATTTTATAAAATGCTCATTTACGATGGGTCGAGATATTACACATGTAGTCTACACGACATAAGTATCCCTATTCGTTGACAAAAATTAACAAAATTCTACACGATGGCTACACAACGCCAGTAGACTATGCGATGGGTACAATGACGTCGTGTATCCTCTCTCTCTCGATGTTCTCTCTATTTCTCAACAAAAATTAATAAAATCTATTAAAATTAACAAAACCATTCTCTCTCTACATACAATCTTTTTCTACCTTTTTTTGATGCGTTTAGTTGTTTTATGTGAATTTTATTATTTTCTAGTAAAATACACAAAGATTTAACCCTTAGATTTCTAAATAAAAGTGAGTGTCTGGAAAAAATTAGATAGATAAATGAAAATAGAAGATGGAGAAAGAGTATGAGCCAGGGTTTTGATAAGAATGACAACGAGGGAAAAGAAAATAGAAAAAATGATAGGAGGTGGACAAGGGTTAAGGAATGCACAAATTAATGATCATGTATAATTCAACAAAATCACTTTCGTGGAAGTATAGTTGTGCAAAAAACCCAAAAAAGAAAGAGGTATATAGGAAGAAAGAAGAACATGGAAGGGAAATGGGGAAATCTGACCGGTGATTTCCATCACTGGTGATGGCTGAATTGGATCTCGGTGCTTCAGATGCAGAAGTACCACTCCATTGCTGACATGACGGTGGAGCTCCGTAAAGTGACGGCTACGAGGAAGGTGGAGAAGGAGGCTAGCGACGGTTTTGACCGCAAGGGTGAGAAAATGGGGACGAGCAGATAAAAGAGGTCGTTAAGGAGGTTGAGGAAGCGAAGGCATGTTTGGACGATAAAGTCGATAAGAAAATCAAGGACGTAGGTGAAGGGGAAGAAGAGAAAGTGAAGGACAGTAATAGAAATGGTGGTGATGGAATCGAGGTTGTTCTTGAAGAAGATGATTTTTCTAATAGTGAGATCACTTATTTAGGTAAGCATAGTTTCGTGGGTGAATTATTTTAATTCCATTGATTTTTTTTACTCAATCATTTCTTGTGCTAATTTGTGTTTTAAGATTGGGTAGAGAAAAAAAGCTAAAGATTTCTAAAACTTCTCAGTTATTGTTTTTTTCTAATTTTATCGAAGAAATCCTGACAGACTTCACGATCATCGTGTAGGTTTCTTGTAGGCTACAATATTAATTCGTGATCATCGTGTAGGCTACACGATGACATCACGGTCATCTGAAAAAATTGGTTTCTGTCTTCCTCTACATGATGTTTTAATTTATTTTTGTGCTGAATACTGAATTACTCTCTTTTGTTTAAATATGCATGCGTATCTGAAACTATCCACTTGGTGGGTAGTTTGTATGATAATTAGATTTCGACCAAGGTACCATGGATTCTCAAGTGGGCTTCAACCAAAATGGTTCCGGTTGAGAATCTGCAAAAAGAAATTTTTGCAAAGGAGAATGTAAGTTGTGAATTATTTTGACAACATAATTTCTATTACTTGCACGTAATTTATATTAATTTATATTACTTGCATTTTTAGTTGGAAGTTCTTTCCTTGGTCCCTACAGAGGAGGAAGACCAGACAAGCTACTGGAGATCAGTAGCCGCAAGGAAGGTATGTTCAAAATCATTATATACCCTTCTTCTTTTTGTACACTGACCTCGTGTAGGCTACACGATGGTTACATCGACCTCGTGTAGCCTACATGATCACTACACGAGGTCCGTGCACCCATCGTGTAAACTTCATAATAGGTACACGGATATCTTGTACTCATCCTCTATCCTTCTAGTCACAACTCGATAGTTACACTAACATCGTGTACCCATCGTGTAGTATACACGCTAATTATACTGATATTATGTCACCATTATGTACGCTACACGAACATCGTGTAGTCATCATGTAGTATACACGCTAATTATACTGACCTCGTGTACTCATTTTTTAACTGGTTTGTCTGATTTATATTACATGTTTTTTCAGTCGATGCCTTACTTAGCCTTACCATGGGTGGATGAGGAAGTTGATGAGGAGAAGACGAAGAAGAGGAAGAGGCTCGAGGAGGAGTGCATTGTGAAGAGAGAGAGAAGGGGTTCAATGGGGGGGATTGGGTGAGGAAATGTTTGATTGGAATGGAGCAAAAGATAAATTCAATGGACAAGAAGAATATGTCCATGCAATCATACATTTCCTTTACCATTTCCCAAAATCAAGGTTCTGCTGACATCATAACCGGATGATCATTACTCATTATGTCCTCGATGATGATGACTGTCGACCGGGAGGAAGGAGAAGAAAAGGAAAAGATAGTGGATGAGATGGAGATCGAGAAAGAAGAAGAGGGAAAAGAAGAAATAGAAGAGGAACAAGAGGGACAAGAAGAGGGAAAAGATGAAAAAGAAGAGGAGAAAGAGGAAAAAAAGAGGAAGAAGAAGAGAAGGAAGAGGAAGAGGAAGAGGAAAAAAGAAGAAGACACTGAGAAGAAAGAGGAAGAAGAATATGAGAAGAAAGAGGAAGAAGAAGAGGAAAAAAGAGGATGAAGAGGAGAAGAAAAAGAAGGAGAGAGAAAAGATGATGAAGAAAAAGAAGAGAGGGAAGAAGAGAAAAAAGAAGAGAAAAAAAGAAGAGAAAGAAGAATCAAAGAAGGATGAGGGAGATGGAAGGTTTGAGTAAAAAAAGGAAGAAAAAGAAGAAGATGAGAAAGAAGAAGTAGGAATAAAACAAGAAATAATAAAAGAAAACGTAGAGGTAAAAAGAGGATAAAAATAGAAGAAGAAGAAGAAGAAAAAGAAAAAAAAAAAAAAAGGAAAGAAGGAGATGAAAATAAGAATAAAAACAATAAAAGAAGAAAAAAAGTGAATAAGGAAATCAAAGAAGAAATAAAAGTGAAGTTAATAAAAGAAGAAGAAGAAGAAATGAAAAAAGAAGAGCTAAGGTTGTATCGATAATATCGGGCTTGATGGATTTGGTAAAGTCAACGGAGCAGCCCAACATGGAGAAGAAGACGAGCTCGTCTGCTTTGCTGATCTTGGTAAGAGGAAGATCAATAGATCTCGGATCCTTGAGTCCCTTACTTGAGAAATGCAACAAAATGAAAAGAAACAGTAGTGTAGAATAAAAGTGGAGGAGAAAGTGGTTGAGACAACGAAATCAAACTTTTTACACATTTTCTTGATGTATCTTCAGAAGATGAATCCCATTTTAATGCATGGTTCTCCTCATCAAGGACAAATTAAGTTTTGAAATTTTGTTGTACAATTACTCTTCACATACACGATGGTTACACGGACATATTGTAGACTACATGATGGTTACACAGTCATCGTGCAGACTACACGATGGTTACATGGACATCATGTTTCTGAGTTTCTATTTTTGTAGGGTTACTCGATGATTACATTGACATCGTGTGGCCATCGTATATGCTACACGATGTTTACACGGATATTATGTAGACTACTCGATGGTCACATAGACATCATGATTTTGAGGGTTACACGATGATTACACTGTGATCGTGTAGCCATCGTGTAAGCTACACGATGGTTACAGGACCATCGTGTGGTACAACGTCGGTAACTTTTCATGGTTCAAAACACTAGTACCCCACCTTATCAATGGCTTGAGTCCAATGTAAGTTGTTATATACAAAAATATTTTTGAATGTGGTATTTAAAATAAATATAAATATCTTATGTAATATAAGCATATCGGTACATACTTGGAGCTAACGAGGAGGGATTTGAGGGACTACAACCCTTATATCAGAGTTGCTATTGGTTTACTTCTTGAAGTAAGTAAAATTTTTTATGTAGTATACACGAGGCCTTTATAGACACCGTGTAGACTTCATGTGGTCTACACGAGACCTTTATGGGCAGTGTGTAGACTTCATGTGGTCTACACGAGGCCTTCATGGGCACAGTGTAGACTTCATGCAGTCAACACGAGACCTTCATGGGCACCGTGTAGACTTCATGTAATCTACACGAGACCTTCATGGACATCGTGTAGACTTCATCTAGTCTACACGAGGCGTTCATAAGCATCGTGTAGACTTCAGATAGTCTACATGAGACCTTAATTAAGTCTTTTTTTATTGATATACAATGTTTCCTATGACATTACAGGGAAACCTGACGGCCCATGTGGAAGAGTTTGAGAATGATTCTGCGGCTTAAGATGTTGACGTTCAGGATCCTCTGTGATTCCAAATCCTTGGCTTGCAGACAAATTTTAGAAGGGACTGAGAAGAGTCTGATAGAATATGTCTTTTTTACTTATAAGGTATTAAACATTTTTTTACTTATAAAAGCCAATATTTATTCTTATATATCAATTTATATAGGTTATATATTCCCCATGAATGTGGGCAATACTCATTGATTTATCATGGAGCTTGATTTAAATAGTCAGTGTGTTTATATTTATAATTCCTTGAACACATCATATCAAAAGTCTAAGTATCATGAACTAATGAAGCCTTTTACGAAGATGGTCTCTCGTTTGTTTCAAATTATGAATATTTAAAAGAATGTGGGTTCAACCAAAAGATGAGTGGGAATATAAGCCAATGCTGTGTCCACAACAAGAGAATGGGTAGGTGAAATATACATATTTTTAAAGTCCTCTATGTACTTAAAATTTCATACATATTATTTAATTGTGTTTTTTGCACTTCATGTGTTTTGTAGCTTTGATTGTGGAGTATCGCCTTAAATTTTGTCGAAGCCCTAACATATGGGATGGATCTCTAAGAAATAACTAAATAAAATGCCGGATTACTGAAAACATATTGCAATTGAGTTATTTACACGGGGAAAAGTCGAACCGTTATAATTTTTTTTGTATAAAATGGATATGTATTATTTATATTGATTTTATGGGTTTTTTCATATATAATTTTTAATGACCATATTTGTTTATGCTGTTGAATGTTTGGTTTTCCCGTTATTTGGTTCTTGAAGGCTACCCGATGACTTCACACTCATCGTGTACGCTTTTTGAAGGCTATACGATATCTACACGGTCATCGTGTACCCATTGTGTAGTGTACATGAAAACTTCATGAAGTCAGCAAAATGGATTGACTACATGATGGCACACGATGATAGTGTACCCATCGTGTTGACTACGCGATGGTTAAACGCTCATCGTGTACCCATGGTGTAGTGTATAAGAAGACTCAATGAAGTAAGTACAAAGGAGTACACTACGTGATGGGTACACGAGGTCAGTGTACCCATCGTGTAGACTACATGATGGTTACACAGTCATCGTTTACCCATCGGTGTAGTGTACATGAAGACTCAATGAAGTAAGTACATAATGGGTACACTACGCGATGAGTACATGAGGTTAGTGCACCCATCGTGTAGACTACACGATGGTTACACGAGGATCAGTTTACCCATCGTGTACACTACACGATGGCTTCATGATCATCATGTATTCTTCTTATAGTCTACACGACGACTTCAGGATCATCGTGTATGCTTCTTGTAGTCTACACTATGACTTCACGGTCATCGTGTATGCTTCTTATAGTCTACATGATAACTTTAAATCCATCGTGTATGCTTCTTGTAGGCTATACGATGATTTCACGATCATCGTGTAGACTTCTTAAACTTCATGATAGTCTTAAATAAACAACCATAATTCTTCTTTCATGTTAATATTTAAAAGATTACAAGGGTCAACATTTATATTTTAAGTGGCTTGGTCATTCCGTTGAGAGAGAGAGTCGGTTGTGGCCAATTCTCCCACAACGTGCACACTTTCTTCTTACTATTTCCACACCTCCAGATGGAATTCTAATTCTCCTAGGTCTTCCACTTTGTCATCTCATTATAGGTGGCAGTACCATATTTTCTTGAATCTCCTGGCTGATGATCCAATTCGCTCTATCTCTGGTAGAATGTATTGTTTTTACATACACAACAATTAAAGCTTCATTTTTATAGAGCGTCGAACATATACTGTATGAGGAAATATTGCGCTGCCGACATGCAGCCAACGTATGCTTGCATGGAATTTGATAGAACCACTATTGCAGCATGTCACTGATATATTCTATAAGGCTTATAATGGGAAGCTTTCTAACATCTTTCAAAACCCATTAGAACATTCTGCGACGTTTGTAGTCATTATGTTGTACCGCCTTTCATCAAAACACGAACGAGCCCACCTCTCAACTCCCCCACCGCCACATATTGTGTCAAATGAGTCATCAACCGATCGAATTCTGATCGATAGTATTCCTTTGCAGCTTTAAAAAGCAACGCGATTGCATATTCCTTTTTATAACTTGATTTGATATTTTGGCCCATGTGGAAGATGCAAGTTCCATGAACCGTGTTGGGAAAGATAATCTCTACAATATTCAGTATACTTGTATGCATGTCAGATATAAACACCGAGTCAACCTGATCACCGATTATACCGTGAACTTTATGGAAGAACCATTCTCATGAATCATTATTTTCTGAATTTACAATGCCGAATGCAATGAGATAGACTTGGTTGCTCCCATCTTTTGTTGTTACTACAAATAATACACCTTATATTTGGCTTTTAAGGCGGCTGCGTCAACAACAATGACAGGCCAGGCCGTATACAGTGAGAAAATCCACAAATAGAGGGTTCAAGAGAAATGAAAAAATATTTAAAACGATCCTGCTCATCGATCTCTATATATGCTGATGTCCTTGTAAAATATTTAATATTGCTGTATTAAAAAAGATAAAGTACATGGTCTACACGATGGGTACACGAGGTTCGTGTAGTCATAATGTACAATACACATTGGTTACACGAGGTTCATGTAGTCATCATGTACAATACGCATCGATTACACTGTCATTGTGTAATTTACAGGAAAACTCGATGAAGTTAGTACAAGATGGTTACACAAGGTGAGTTTACCCATCGTGTACTGTACACGATGGGTGCGCTGACCTCGTGTAATTATCGTGTAGTGTACAGGAAGACTGAATGAAGTCAACACAGGATGGGTGCACTACACAATGGATACACGAGACCGGTTTACCCTTCATGTAGATTACACGATGGGTACATGATGTTCATGTACTTATCTTGTACCATACAAATGAGTACACGATTATCGTGCACACATCGTGTAGGTCTTATGACGGTAAAAAATAAATACCCAGATTTTTCAATTCTAACATGAAAAAATATATGCTGGGGGCATCCTATAGTTGTCTTTAGGCGACCCTTGAACTAATTTCAAAGCATACTCTCTAGCACTTATGCCTTATAGTAACCTATGTTGACACCAGGATCAAGCCAAACATATTCAATTACGTCTATTGGTCTATATACACGTCAAACACTTGTGTATTTGGTCCTTATAGTGTGTCCAATGAATATGGATGTAGCCTGATAGTGTTCATCTTGGGGGTTATGCCCTCAAAACATGTGTATTGATTTTTTATATGAAATTTAATGAGCATTACATTTTTCTTATATTTATTCTTTTAAATTATTGTTGAATAATTTATATAAATATCTAAAAATTTTATATTCATTAATGAGGCTATGTTGTATTAATACAAGAGAATTAAGATAATAGATAATGAATAAAATTATCAGCAACATATTAAAGTGGAATCTTTAATGAATGGTTGCTAGTACGATCACTAAGCATTATGAATGCATGTGATCTAGCTTCAGATCATTGATGTGGATGTGTATCTTAGTAAAAGTACTTTATATAATGAGATAATATATGACTAGACCAATGTGAATTAATATCTTTATCAATGTACCGTTTATCATAAAGATTTAATACACATCAATTCGATAATCATATGCAAATCAGTCTGACTCCTGAGTAGTCATGAACTCATATACATGTCTACTGGATCATTTGATTCACCCGTTAAGATTTGTTTATAAAATAGGCTAGTGGCTTTTGTTTAGAGATTTAGTGATATGCATGGTTGAGAATATGATCTTACAAAATTTAGAATCTATGCTTTCCTAACGGATCGTATTTTAGTTCACTTAAGTGTTAATTCTGGAATTGAAAGGTTATTAAGCTCAAATTTATAATAAGATTATAAATTAGTCATTCACTAGTGGATTAATGGTACTTAAGGATCAAGAAGTAATTAGAAGGGTAAAATAGTAATTTTGACCAGTTTTTATTTATGAACCAATAATTGGAGGGCAGAACAACATGAATTAATTATATCAGTGGATTACACGAGAATACTCTGTAAATACAATCTATAATCTCTAAAAGTGTAATTCTATATTTATAGTGGATTAATAATGTAATTAATAAATAAGATTATTTAATTAAAGATTTTAATTAATAATCTAGTTTATTAGAGTTTAGGATTATAGGTGCATGATCCCCAAATCACCTCTATACTCCGCAGTCTAGGGTGTGAATATTTCAGGACATGAGAAAATGATTAACTTGTAAAGAAATTTTTATTCTAGGGAAAGTACATACTTATGAAATAATTATGTGTGATTAATTAATTAAGAATAATTAATTGAGTTATTTATATATATATAAATGTAATTTTAAGAATTAGAATATATATAAATATTTATCGATAAGTGAGACAGAATATCTAATTTGTGAAATTAGATAGTTAAATTATTATTAGATAATATTTTGGATCAACTAAATCCGTTAGTTGTGAAATAACAGATAATTTAGTTGATATGGGTAATCAGATATGTTAATTTTAAATTAATTGATATCTGGATATTTATCTGATTAAAATAAATATTTAATTTACAACAATTGTCAGTTGTCAATCACTGATCGGGTATCAGAGATTGACATAGACTGTTGTAGTGGGGTTGCAACACTGTAGTGCCATATGCCACTACAATGATGCACAATGTCGTGAGGCACCATGCTGCCTCACGGCACACTGCAGTGCCACGCGACACTGCATTTGTGCACCATTATATAGTGTGTCCCACTGTATTGAGCAATTTGAAATTAAATATTATTTTTAATTTTAATTATCTATAAATATCTGACACGCCATTATCTAGAATAAGATACATATTTTATTCAAATGACAAGGCTTGATCAGAGAATCAGTTCATCAATCTGAGTTGAGAGTCGAACACAATTTCTCAAAAAGTGATTTTTTTACGATTAAGAGTTAATCAAATTTTCTAAAAGAATCATCATCACGTTCTTTTAGAGAAATTTTTTTCAAAAGTCATTCTCAGTAAAATCTCTAGATCTCATGTGTTGAGTACATCTAGAGATAAAAAATGTCTTCATTATATTCTACGTGTCCACACACGTCCTAGTGCGTTGATGATTGACATATAGTCCTCTAGTACACTACACAATCATCTTGTAGTTATAATGTACACTACATGAACTTCAAACAATATCGTGAATGTTGTTGTTCGAACAAAAATGCCAAGAAACTCATGACAAAAAAACCCATGAAACTTCAAGTTTTCCAGAAAAAAATATAAAACTCATACTTGCAAGCCTTTTTTGAAGATGAAATAACTTGGTGAAGATGACGATAAAAACAAACTGATTTTACAGAAGGAAGAAGAAAAAGAAATGACGAAGAAGAAGGATAAGAAATGAAAATCGAAGGAAGATAAATGAGGGTGATGGAGGTGGGTAGAGAGGTAGAGTGTTGAGTGAGAATTGACTTTGACATTTGATTATATATTGTGTAAGAAGGGTATTAGGGGATAAAAATTTAAAAAAAATGAATAGAGGTGAGTCAAGGGGTTAGAGAGTCCACAAATTAATCTTGAGGTATATTTTTGTAAATTCGAAATGTTAGGGGTATACTTACGGAGAAAACCCAAATCCCTTCATATGCGAAGAGGATACAGGATAGAGAATTTCAAGTGTCCTTTCCTTCTTCGACGTTTCCGGGGAAAATCTCCTGACCCAGATATAGCTACGCTTTGACATTTCTGTTTCTCCAATCTCCAACAAGGATCTTGAGGAAATAATTCTCTGAGGTACAGTTTGAAATCAACCTTCGATAACTAACGAAAACTCTTAGCCTTTCCTTTTATTTGTGCTTGTTATTCGTTTGGATTCTGGAGGATTTTATTGATTCTTATCATTTCGCTTTGTTTCTTAATTCCCTGTACTCTCTTTTGAATTCTATCCATTACCCTCAGATCCTTGTCTGTTTGCTTCCAACTTCCCCCGATTTCCTCTGTAATTGCCAATAATCTAGGGCTGACGTTCAGGGTTTCTTTTTGCCTTTTAGGGTTCAAAAAATTCTTTGGATCTCCTGTACTTCGCTTATCTCAAGGTTTTCGTTTCTAAAATTTTTGGGTTTTCGACCTGAAGTTCGTTCGGTGATTAACGTTTCAAACCTTAATTTCCTAATCTTAGAGAAAGATTCTATTTTATGGCATTTGAATGCCAAGAGATTACTGAAGTTTACAAGGATTTGAGAGATTTTGTGCAGAATTCTTCTGAGAAATCTATAAAACGAGGTCATTCCTATAGTTCGAAAGTAAAATTTGATAAAAAGGCAGTCTCACATCCTACTTCACAAGAAGAGTGCAAAAAGGGAAATACCCACCCGTGTAGTTTGAAGCAATTAGAGTCAGATGATGCTCGGCCAAATAGTATCAGGTCAATCACCAATCTTCCTTTGGCATTGATATCTGAAATTTTGAATTGCCTTGATCCAAAGGCACTTGGTATAGTATCTTGTGTCTCCACAGTACTTCATAGGCTAGCTTCTGAACACCATGTTTGGAAGGATTTTTATTGTGAGAGATGGACACTTCCAACAGTACCGATACCTTCGGCAGCTGAATTTTCTAAGGAGAAGTCATGGAAAGAACTATTTGTGGAGAGGGAATTCAGGAGTAAGACTTTTATGGGACGTTATAGCATTGATGCATTATATGGTCATACTGAAGCTGTTCGCACGGTTTTCCTTCTTCCTTCAGCGAAGCTTGTCTTCACCTCTGGTTATGATTCGATTGTCAGAATGTGGGACTTCGAAGAAGGATTGTCGATTGCTTCATCAAGACCTCTTGGCTGCACAATTCGAGCACTTGCAGCTGATACAAAATTATTGGTTGCTGGAGGCACAGATGGCTTTATCCACTGCTGGAGGGCAATCCAGGGGTTGCCACACTTGTTTGACATTAGAGGTCCCCAAATTCATAATATTGAGTTTCGACTTTGGGAACATGAGGGACCTATAACGTCTGTGGCTTTGGATCTAACAAGGATTTACAGTGGTTCATGGGACATGTCTGTTCGTGTGTGGGATCGTATTTCACTGAAGTGTTTAAATGTGTTGAGGCACAGTGACTGGGTTTGGGGACTTGTCCCTCATGACACTACTGTTGCTACAACATCTGGTTCTGATGTCTATGTTTGGGATACGAATAGTGGGGATTTATTGACCATTATCCATAATGTTCATACTGGTAACACTTATTCTCTAGCAAGAAGCCTTACGGGTAATTTTATTTTTACCGGAGGTGAAGATGGTACAATCCACATGTTTGAGATGTCAAATCAAAGTGTTAATGAGACTAATGTTTTGCATGTTGCAACTTGGATTCCTCACTCGGGTCCTGTACATTCTCTAGCATTTGAATTTCCATGGCTTGTTTCTGCTTCTAGTGATGGGAAATTATCTCTAATTGATGTGAGGAAATTGCTCAAGACTAGGAAGCACGTTTTCAGGAAGAATGTTTCAAGAGCGCAGCATTCTATTGATTGTTGTAGTGTTGAGCCTCCACAGAGGATGTTACAAGGATTTGGCGGTGATCTATTTTCTGTGGAAATTGGAGCGGATCGAATTGTTTGTGGAGGAGAGGAAGGTGTTGTAAGAATATGGAATTTCTCACAGGCTTTGGAAATTGAACAAAGGGCTCGTGCTCTAAGAGGAATTCGACTAGAGAATAGAATGAGGAGGCGTAAACTTCAGATGGAGATGAACAACAAAGGTAGTAGAAATGGCCATTGTTCAGTTGCTGCCAAAAAGAACCCCATGAATAGCGATGGGGGAAACGTTTGGCACAATAAGCGTGGAATAAGCAGTAAGCTGAAGGCTTAGAAGCTGATTGTGTTTTTCTGAAAATTTCTATCTTCTCTTCAGGGTATTTGCATAAAATTAGTATCAGCATGATTTGAGCATGTCAATGAACCGAATGATTGTTTTGACATTTTTGTGTATTTTGATTCTAAGCTCAATATGTCGAATAGTTAAATATAGTTTAGCTTTTTGTTGGTTCAGAAACGTTCTAAATTAAAGATTTTCTTGTTTGAAGAAAAAAGAGAGGATGCAGACTGACTTTTCTATTACTCTCTCAATTATTAGGTGATGTAAACATTATATATTGTACTGATTGGAGATGAAATATTAAGCGCGATGGATCCAGATCCTCTCGTTGGACGGTAGAGGAGATGTTATATCTGGTTCATTCAGTTAGATTTGAACGGATCAGATCTGTTAAGAAAAAAGTAAAAAAGTTAATATTTTAATATAAAAATAATTTGGTAAAGATCTTCTCGTTCAGATCTGTCGTTGCTAGGCAATGACAGAAAAATCCGTTCCAAGCTTGATATCTTAGTGAATGCTATATTGTCATATTGGTTTTCATTCTTCTTCCTTACATCTTTATTCCTTACATCTTTAATTATTTTCATATTACTTAAAATAATTAGTTAAAACAATAATGAGTGAATTCAAACCCATTTACATAAAAAATACAATTAAAAATGGATTGGTTTAGATTGGATAGGTCAGTTTGATAGTTTTGGCTTGGCCCTATCGAGAATGGGTTCACCCACTGGACATCATGTTAAAATTTTATTACCCATAACCAATGTATAAACATATTAAATAATATGGGTGAGTGTGGGTAATAATTGATGGGTTTCAAATTAATCCTAAATAAACATGCTATATTCTATAAATCATAAGATCTAACATGTTTCTATGAAATTTTATTAAACTTTAATCCCAAATACAAATTCCATTTGATTTCAATAAAAAAGAAGTGGAGAATTTGATTGCGAAATACTTATCTGGTTCTATGGATAATTGAATGAGAAAGTGATGGATTAGATCTTCCCAATTGACAGAAGTCCTTGAATTCCTCTTCTCCAGAATTCTCTCTTGAAAGAATAGAAATATTAGTTCAAAGAAAACCTTTGAGTTTATGGTTTGCTCGTGTAGTTTGGGAACCATAAACCTTTTAATTAACTGTTCAGTTAACAACTTTTGATATTTGTAATTTCACCTTTCAATAGATTAAAAATATTATTTCATATCTACACATTAAATCCAAGATAATTATATCCATGAGCCTTATATCTTTGATTTCTCAACACTTTAACTATGCTTATTCAAAGATAGCACAATGCATTTAATTTTACATGTGCGGCCTAACATGTTGAATTTTTTCAATAATAATCTCCCAGTAGGCCACTATGTAACCTTATAAATGTGTTTGACTTTATGAGCTCTCAAAGTTTGTTATCTCAAACACAAAGTGTTAGCAGGTGGGCCAGCATCTTGCCACGTGGCGGAGTTCTAGTGGGGTCAAGTCACATTTGGAACCTGAGCGTAGGTGTTTGAACTAAATAAAGGAAATAAAGTTTCATTTTAACTACTAGTTATAGTTTTTAGTTCAACAATAAACGTTTGATCCTACAATTGGTCTTAGAGTATAGTAGTCAAGGGTTCGACTCTTAGGGAAAGCATTGTGCTTACGAGCATATGCTGATTGGGAGGGGGGAGGATTGTTGGCAGGTGAGCCAGTATCCTGTCACGTGATGGAGGCCTGGTGGGGTCAAGTCACAGGCAAAACTTGAGGGAAATGTTTGAACTAAATAAGAGAAATAAAATTGCGTCTTAATTACCAACTATAGTTTTTAGTTCAACGATAAGTGCTTGATCCTACACAAAATATATCCGAAAAATCTCATCCATTGACTATATTGACTTAGGATCAAAGTGGTTTTCATTATCTGTGTTGTAACTAAACTCATCAATGATCACACATACCAATACACAAACGACATACGATCAATCGTAGATGTGTAGTATAGAAAATTACATGCAATGTGATCTTTATATGTCTATTTCAAACTAGTCCTCCTTTACTTTAGTGGGGTCAACAACAATATAATGTTACATAGTGGAATGAAGTAAATAACTTTATTTCTAATCACAAAATACTAAATACATAAATGTTTACAAAATACAACATAAAGTAATAAACAAACTCTCACTAAACCATAAGATCCTCAAATAACATAACACTCATATGACTAGTGTACTCGTGAAAGACCTTGGATTGTAATATTTGCGGATCCACTATCACAGAGTTTGTCCCAATATGCTCTATGGAAATTTGATCACTCTGTACTCTTTCTTTTACAACTAGGAACTTAATCCCAATATACGTGGACTTAGATGAGCTTCTGCTGTTGGAATATAAAACTGCTGATTTATTCTCATAATACAACTTTAGTAGTCTTTCAATATTCTCAACAATGCGTTGCCTAGTGATAGAGTTTCACAGCCATATTCGATGATTGGATGAGTGGTAACATGCTACAAGTTCTACTTTCGTGGTGGAGGAAGCTATGAGTGTCCGTATGACACTCCCCCAAGAATTGGCTCCACTAGCCAATAAGTAAATGTAGCTTGGAGTGGATCTTATGCTATCTTGACATCTAGCAAAATATGAGTCAGAATATCCAATAACCTCTAACTGATCCAACCTCTTATACATGAGCTTCTTGGTGGATTGAGTTTTAGATTTTATAGAAAATTAATGAACCATGACAAATTCATGGTCTGAATATAAAAAAAATTCGTACAAACTTTTAATCAAATTCAAAACAAAACCAACCAATGAACATGCATAATTGTATAACGTATCGAGAATAAATAAAAACTATTTATACATTTTCTTGTAATGGATAAATTCTGATTTAGCAGAATCCAATTTTCTATCTCGTGTTCCTCGACACTGAGATTCACAGAGGTTATAATTGATCTTCGCACCGACAACTACTCGTTAGAATAAAAAATATCTCTCTCAAGGTATCAACAGAAATTGAGTGTGAGCTCTTAAAATAATAATGAAAGAAAAAACAAAGTTTTTCTTTATCCCTATAGTTTTCGGCGGTAATAATAAGGAGAGGGAGAGAAAAACTTTTTCTGCTCTAATTAACACACTTAGGTTAGGTTAGAGATGAAACCCCAATGCAATCCCTTATATCTACTCCTATATGTTAAAAAACAAAAATCCCCTTTCCTTTGACCCGCATATGAGGTTTTAACATCTTCCCTAGAGCCTAAATTGTATCCAAATTCATCCGTCTAAACCGATGAATTAAATTGATCCATATTAATTAATTAATTGAGTTCTTTTATTTACTAATTAATTAATTGAGTTCTTTTGAGCTACTCCTGAGATCAAATGAACCTGCATGAACAAAATTATGAGATTAAAATATCCGACTAATTTATCTCCATAAATTCCTGACTTATTTAATCCAGATATCGTACGACTCCACTGTATGTCCGATACCGAATGAACTCTCGATTCATGCGTGCTACATTTTCTGTTGGTGAAAATAAACATTTATATTTCACGTTCCATATAATATTTTTCATATTACCCTTCATGAATATCAGTAACAAGAGTGAGATATATAATTACTGTTTTACCCCTATAGTTATTATTTTCTTAACTCTTTTATTGACTGTGAATAAGAAATACATAATTGTGAAGTGTCTCGTACAGTTCACAATGTCTTATTCAATGACGCATGCCATTCAGTATCAGGCTCGGTTTATTTATTCAGGTACTCATCAATAAAACATAATGAGATGTTGTTTTTGCAATCTTGTCATGAATTTCATATATGTAAATCACGCAACTCCAACATAGTTGAATCACGGTCCCAACAGTCAATGTATTGTTCGGAAATTCGAACTCACTCCTTTGGTGAATCAAAGATTGTGAGTAACTAGGTCAAGTTCCGTATTCACCTCAGGATTAAGGTTATTACAAAAATACCCTTAAGGGGTAATAATTAGATTTAGAGCTAGATAATTGACTTTGCTCTAACATGTCTAGGTCAACCGTTAGAGTCTCCACTCTCATGCCCTAATATCGACATCCTCTGGTTCAACCTAACAGTCGTAATTGGATTTGATTGTCTAGTCAATCCTAAGACTACGAATAACATTTTGAACTATCTTAGAAGAGTTTGTCTGAAAGACCGCTCGGCCTTCTCTTCTTTTGTTGATAATAGTTCCATGGCTTAAGTAAGTCACAAATACACGTTATTTAAAGGAAACTTTCATTTATTCACATAAATAAGTAATACATAAATGTTAAAGAAATAATTATTTACTCATAAATAGTTATTACGCTCTATTTTATGAACATAATTCTAACACTTCTAATATTTTGTTGTCTGTAAATATCTTAGAACCCATTTGACTGCTTTCTGATGATTCATATCAAGGCTACTATGATATCTGCCCAACATACCAACAATGTATAGAATATTTAGACCTGAGCTTATGTTAGACTCCCCACAACAAATGTAAAAGGAAACGTCTACAATTATTTAGCTTCAAAACTATTCTTAGGGCACTGATTAAGACAAAATTTATCTCATTTCAATGTTGGGGTGTCACTTAGTTTACAATCTTGCATGCCAATTTTTTTAAGCATTTTTTCTACGTAGCTCTTTTGTGATGAGATAAGAATACTTGGAGATTATCCCGGTGTACAGATCTCTAAAATAAAAGAAATTTCACCAAGATCTTTCATTCAAATTCTCAAAAAGATATATCTTGGCCTCGTGCAACATACTTAAAGCATTGTTGACAATCATATATCATTAACATACAAAACCAAGAATATGAACTTACTCCCATGAACTTGTGATACACACAATCAACACAACATTTGCCTAAAAATTGTATAAGGCGACTAACTAATGAAATTTAGGGTACCATTGATAGAAAGCTTTTTTGATCTTATAGATTGATTCTCTTAATTAGCAAGCCATATTCGTTGGATCTCCAACCATAAAATTTTTTGGTTGCACCATATAAATTATTTCATCGATGTCTCTAATGAGAAACGCAATTTTAAAATCCATTTAATATAGCTCAAGATCAAAATGTACAATAGAAAATCACCATCTAAGTTTAACTCCTCAACACTTCGGTTCTCATTCGACTTGTCTTGATTTCTTAGTTTCTCTCTCTTAATGAATGAGTAGGATTTTATGTTTTAGTTTAATTTGATTACAAAATAGTGGTAGCAACTAGACCATCAGTATATCAAATTTCAGATTTTGAATGGTTATGGTAAATGAGTATGTTTCTTAATGAAAGGTTATGATAAATCAAATTTTAAATTGATATATCATTTATATACTTCTGATATACCAAAGAATTTATATATATATATATATATATATTAGGTATTTCAAATTTTAAATTTTGAGCATTAATTACATCCTTAATTCTAGCATATTTCAAATCGGTATATCATCTATAAACCTATGATATACTAAAAAAACATCAAACACGTCATACATAGATTAGAGTCATTCAGTAAAATTTTGTTGACATATTAGAAAATTTAGTATTTACCTAAAAGCTATTGAAAAACTGTTATTTCTTAAAACAACCACCAAAACTTGTCTATTCTGTAAAAAATTTCATTGATTTAGGTATATGAATGTGGATCTAACGTAAGTTAAACGAATACTCCAATCATATTTCTAATTGACTGAAACATAAAATCATATCCATACAACTAATCTCCAGCCATTGAATTCGAGAAAAACTTGAAAATTCCAACCCATGTTTTCCAATCATATTTCTAATTGATTGAAACATAAAATCATATCCATACAACTAATCTCCAGCCATTGAATTCGAGAAAAACTTAAAAATTCCAACCCATGTTTCTCACACTTGCTCTCTGTAAAAGGACCCAATTTCATATTTATCGAGTTTCTCCCGTTAAGAACCTTTATTTCCATTTTCGTAACAAAAAATGGTTACCACCTTGAGCATCAATGGTCATTGAAGGCCATTAATTGGTGTTTAATTTTACACCAATTATTGAAAACGTTATATTCTCCCATTTGGTGCAAACATCAACCTAAACTTTACTGAGCAACAAAGTACTTGAGTCATAGTGATAGGTCCTCATAAAATCGAGCATTCACTACAACAATTACGTGTTTCAATAGCATACAATTACTGTGTTTTACTACAAAACACGATGAAAAACTAAAACCGCAAAATGAAAATTCGTGGAGCGCGCCGCTCTTTACCAAATGAAAAAATTTCAACCCGCGTCTCACTTTCATAGTAGCTCTCAGCTCTATCTCACAACTCTCTTTTCTCTCTCGATCTCAAAGCTCACCAACGAGCTCTGTCTAAGCTCGCTCTCGAGAACCATTCTCTCTATCTCTCAACTTTCTCTCTCATGAAGCTGTCTCACAGCTCTCTTTTAGTTTCATCACAAGTTTCTCTCACAGCAGCAAGCTTTCCTTCGCAGCTCTCACTGTTAAGAACCAAGCCAGTTTGAGAAGGCTAATCTCCAAGAACGAGTAAAAGCAAGAACAAATTGCAGAAAGAAATTAGACAGAAGAGAGAAGAAGAGACAGACGGATTAATTCATGTCTTGCATACTTTTCTTTCAACCATACTTGAATTCTTCATACTCCTTACCCGATAGAACAAATTACAATAGAATTCCCAAACTGAAGCTAACAACTTCAACTGAGTTCTAACAATATTAACACCTATAACAACTTACTTGATGTTTGACATGTAATATAGGAGGTGGTTGGAGCACCATGCGACTGGGCCTGTTTCTTGGGCTCACAGATGCAACATTACCCTCCTCATCTACATAAACCTTGTCCTCAAGGTTGAAGAATGGATATAGATCATGAAATATGGCAAGATCTTCCCATGAAGTCTCTTCTAAAGACAGGCCATTCCATTGTACCAAAACATGTGATACCCATTGACCGTTTTGTTTTACTGTACGCACATTCAATATTGCCAAAGGTGAAAAAATGGGATTGCTGTCAATTGAAGTATCAGGTAACTGTAACTGAGTATCTTCAGCTGGATTTGGATAAAATTTGAGCAAGGATATGTGAAACACCAGGTGGATATGAGATGATTCTGGTAATCTAAGCTCATAGGCTACGGTTGCAATTCGTTTTTCAATACGAAAAGGGCCATAATACCTTTTGCTAAGTTTAGAATGAGTGGCTCCCGAAATAGTGGTCTGGTTATAAGGTTGAAGCTTAACATAACACCATTGCCCAACATCCATGGAAAGCTCTTTCCGATGTTTATTAGCTTGAGTAGCCATTTGTTACTAAGCACGAACCATATTATTGTGAAGTTTGGTAATAAGTTCCTCACGAGCAGTCAAGGAAGAGTCAATTGTCTCTATGGTAGAAAGAACCAAAGAGTATGATAGAAGAGTGGGAGGTGGCTTACCAAATACGGCTTCAAATGTGGTAATCTTTGTGTTAGAGTGGACGGTTGTGTTATAACATAATTCAACCCAAAGAAGAAATTTGGTCACCTTTTCAGGTTGTTCGTCTACAAATGCACGTAAACATTGTTCCAAACACCTATTGAAAACCTCAGTTTGTCCATCGAATTGTGGATGGTAAGCGCTGAACGTGTGTAGAGAAGTCCCACTCACACGAAGAGATCCCTTCCAAAACTTGCTTAGAAAATTTGAGTCTCGATCGGAGACTATAGACCTGGGAAAACCGCGGTGCTTAACCACCATTTCAGCAAATAATTCTGCAGTTGTAGTTGTTGTAAATCCCTTTTTAAGTGGCCCAAAATGTCCATACTTTGAAAGCCTATCAACCACGACAAGTATCATTATACAACCATGAGCATTAAGCAATCCTGCAATGAAATCCAAACTAATATCTTCCCAAATATTAGTTGGCACGGGTAAGGATTGCAACAAACCCAAAGGAGCTGCTATAGAATATTTAGTCTTTTGACACACATGGCAGAAATTAATAAATTCACACGCATCATGTTCATTTTTTCCCAATAAAAACTTGCTGAAAGATGGAAAAGAGTCTTTTGGACTCCCATGTGACCCGCTAATGGAGATGAATGATACTCAAAAAGTAATTTCTGTCGAAGAGGAGAAGATGGACTAATAACTAACCTACGTCCCTTGTATAATAGTCATTCCTTCTCCGAGCAAGGAAAGAAGTTAGATTGATCATGATTAATTTTATCCAGCAGAGTTGCGTAATATGCATCAGTTTGCATTTTCAGCCCCAATTACAGTTTGAGGTTCCTCCTCACTATTTGCCAAGAAAGTGCATCTGCCACTATATTAGATTTTCTGGGTTTATAATATATATCATAGCTATAACCAAGAAGCTTGACAAGATACTTTTACTGTTCCTGTGTTTGAATGGCCATCAGAATGTCCTTCAAGTTGTGGTGGTCTGTTTGAATTGAAAAATGTCCCCCAAGCAAGTATTGACGCCATTTAGTAACAGCTTGCGTAATCGCGTAGAGTTCACGAACATAAGTCAAAGCTTTTGAAATTGTAGAATTAAACTTCTTACTGAAATATGCAATGGGGTGTTCTTGCTGTAGTAAAACAACCCCAATACCTGAACCTGATGCATCTGTCTGGATTGTGAATGGAAGAGAAAAATTGGGTAAAGCCAGAATGAAAGCTTGTGTTAAAGATTGTTTGAGAGTGTCAAAAGCTGTCTGGGCTTCCGGAGACCACTTAAAAGAATCCTTTTTGAGCAAATCAGTCAAAGGACTTGCAATTGAAGCATATCGAAACACAAATTTTCGATAATAACCTGTGAGGCCTAAAAATCCTTAAAGTGTTTTCAGGTTATGAGGAATAGACCATTCATTCACTGCAACCAATTTTGAAGGATCCGGAGCAACCCCTATTACTGAAACCACATGACCCAAATACTCAAATCTGATTTTGAGCAAAAGAACATTTTGATCTCTTTTCTAGGTAACAGTTCAAATGGAGGCCTCCATTGTCTTACTATAAACCAAGATGCCGTCAAAGAAAAATATAACACTCTTTCGTAAGAAGTCTCGATAAACCAAATTCATCACAGCTTGAAAAGTAGCAGGGGCTGGTAATGACCTTGATGAGTTCAAAAAGCTATTTTTGGAATGTCTTGAGAATTCACTCTTATTTGATGATAGCCTGCGCGTAAATCAATCTTGGAAAAAATAGTAGCTCCATGGAGCTCATCTACTGTTGGTATTGGAAACTTGTCATTGACCGTGGCATTGTTTAATGCCCTATAATCAGCACAAAACCTCCACGTTTCATCCTTCTTTTTGACCAACAAAACTGGTGAGGAGAAAAGGGCTTTGGCCTAGCCGTATTACTCCCGACTCAAGCATCTCAGAGACTAACTTTTTTATTTTAGATTTCTGAAAATAAGGGTATCTGTATGGCTTCACATTTATAGGCTTAGTGTTGGGCAACAAATGTATCTTGTGATCAATCAAACGGTATGGTGGCAAGGTTGAAGGTTCAGAAAACACATCTTCATACTCAATAAGGATAACAAGGGATTTGGTAATGGGACATCTACTATACTATCTCCCTCAGCTGCAGTAAAGGCAAATAAATGAAATTATTGAGAGATACCTTCTGATTTTGATAAACGACAAAGTTGATTGAGTTGAATTTGTTCCATATAAATCAAAGGTTCTCCTTGTAGATGAATGGTCGAGCCATTCCATTCAATTTCCATCTACAAAGCCTTATAGTCCATAGTAATTTTACCAAGCAATTATAACCATTGAACTCCAAGAACAATATCTGCACCCTGCAATTGCAACATATAAAAATCAATTTCGAACTGCTGTCCACTGAATTCTATAGGAACTTGAGGGAAAAATCCATTACAGAGCATTGTCTCGCCATTTCTGATTAACACTTTGAAGTGAGTGAACTTGCATATCGATAATTTAGAAATTTTGTGAGTCGTTCTTGGAAAAAATTGTGTGACTACCTCCGTCAATCGATATTTGAACCTTCGTATCACCAATCAGACATGTTAGACATAATGTCCGGGGAGAGGTTTGGCCAACCATTACGGGAAAACTGATTTAAGGTATATCTGAGGACAAGACATTGCTTTCCTCTGTACTAAATAATTTTGAATTGTCAAGAACAACAACATCTTCTTCATCCGAAACCATAAAAAGAAATAGCTTTCCCTTACATTTATGGCCTTGTGGAAATTTCTCATCGTAATTATAACATAAGCCTTTCTCTCGCCTAGCCAACATTTCCACAACGGACAATTTCTTAATTGTATAATGATTGGATTTAGATAAAATGGTTAATTGATTTTGAGGTGGGGAAGGGGTTGGTAACAAAGGAGCAAGGGTGGAAGGCTTAATGGTATAAGTTGTTTTGGCTGGCCAAGATTTCTCTACCTAGTTTCTTGAGGCAATTTTAGAATCTAAGCTCTTATCATCATACAACCGAGCAATGCCAATTGCTTGAACCAATGTCTGAGGATTGGAGACTTGAACTTCTTTGCGCTATTCATTTCGTAACCCAGAAACAAAACATCTTATTAAAGCGTGTTCGGGAACACCAATAATCTTGTTCGCTAGGTGCTCAAACTGATGTTGATAATCAGATAAAGAATCAATCTGTGTTAATTTGCTCATCTTACCCAAATGATTCTCATAATCTGAAGGACCAAAACGCTGCTCCACCGCTTTCAAAAACTTAGTCCAATTCGTAACCAATTGATTGTTACTCATCCAATCGAACCAGTCTAATGCATCACCATCAAAGTGAAAAGATGCGAGAGCCAAACGTTGCGGATCTGGCGTGTTGTGGTAGTCAAAATAGCTCTGGATTCGGGAAATCCAAGCTGAGGGATTTTCACCGTTAAAACACGGGACATCCAATCACATCGTCTTCGACACTGAAGGAATTTCCCCTGCGAGTTGTTGATTCTACGGAGGAGGAGGAGGCTTGATTTGTCGACGCATGTGTTGTTCCACTGTCGCATCCAAGGTTTGCAAATTGATGGTGAATTCTTTCACGGTATTAGTTAAGAGTTCCATACTTGCATTTTGTCGTTCAATCAAAAGCGACTGAGATTCCTGTACAGATGAAATCTTTGCAATTGATTCCTCGAGACATGCTTGTCTAGTGCCGTCTGCCATTGCTGTAGTAAACGAGAGCACCAATGTTAAGAACCAAGCCTGTTCGAGAAGTTTAATCTCCAAGAAATTGAGTAAAAGCAAGAATAGATTGCAGAAAGAAATTAGAGAGAAGAGAGAAGAAGAGACAGAAGGATTAATTCGTGTATTGCATACCTTTTTTTTCAACCACACTTGAATTCTTTATACCCCTTACCTAACAGAACATATTACAACATTCCCAAACTGAAACTAACAACTTCAATTGAGTTCTAACAATACTAACACCTGTAACAGCTTACTTGATGTTTGACACATAATCTAGGAGGTGGGTTGGAGCAACTCTTAAGCGACCGGGCCTGTTTCTTGGGCCCACAGATGTAACACTCACTCTCTCAGCTCTATCTCCTACCTCTCTCTTACTTGGATTCGCAACTCCAGAACAAGAGGTAAGGGTTTCATCATTATATTCTCGTCTGATTTTTGTGATTTTGTAGATGCTCAAAATCTTCCGTCAGATTGAATTATCACATGTCACTCGATGAACTCGTCAATTTGTAAAAAATGAAATGACGAAATATTATCTCTACACCAGTGTGGTGCCCAACCTAATAAACTCTGACGCTCAAGTTAGTAAGCTGTATTTAGAATTGTATTGTTGAAGGTTGAAAGAATGCATACCGTCTTTGTGAGGGGTCACCATCTATTTATATTAGATGAAGGACAGCATTTGAAGAATATTCTCATGTGATCAGTTAGTTTTCAGTTATTATTATATCACTTCAAATAATTTTGAGATTATTTCAGGTTCTTAAGATTGTGTTTATGTTACGTCAGAGGAGATGAGCCCTTAGCCAGATGAGCATTCGGCCATGATGAGTCCTCAGCCATGATCAATCCTCGGTCATCTTAGTGACCTCGGACGTGATGGACCCTCGATCATCTCAGTAACCTCAGACATGATGAGTCCCCGATCATCTCAGTGACCTTAGGCCTTATGAGGTCATGTTTGTGTTCCCCAATATTGACATGCAGTAAGTTTTGAAATGGAAATGCTCCCAATTTCTAGGCATGCAGTAAGTTTTGAAATGAAAACTCCTGATTTCTTGTATGAGTTCTTTGTAATCACAACTTTCTCTCTCTCACCTTCGTCTGGCAGCTCTCTCCCACTTTGATTTCCACTCCATTCCTTGTAAAAGACCAAGTTCAAAACTTGAGGTGAGATTTAATATGAATTTCATGTTTGTTTTGTGTGAGTTTTGTCTGATTTTTGTTATTCCTGTAAGTTTATATAAGTTCTTTTATATATAAAATGGTATATTTTCCCTAAGATCCAAGTAAAGACACTCAAACTATGAGGGTATAAACTCTTTTGGCATGTGAAATTACTATCGTGTTGGTTGTGTTAGTGATTCTGAATTTCTGGATCTAATTTTACAAACATATGTCTTTGAACCACATAATGCCAAGAAATGCTCTTTATGAAAGTCCAAGAGCTTAGGGTGGATAGAATAAGACTTGACAGAACCACCTTTAGGGGGATTAATATTTTTTCTTACACTTTCCTTTCCTTTTTTTATTTTGATAAATTTGGACATAGTTTTGATGTGATTTGTAATACTCAATTTAATTGACAAAATTACAACGATTGTTCATAAAGGAAGTTTTCAGTATTTTTTGCACCTAAAATTGTGTGCTTTATATTCTTCTACATCTGATTTTCTCTACATAGGTACATAAAAGAAGAGGCTTGTACTATTTTTAGTAATTCATTTTCATCCACCTCATTTTTCGTTTTCTGTGTTCTGTTGTATGTTATGGAGATATTTCTTTTGTTCATTGTCTTATTTGTTACGGATATAGTTTTTATGTAAAGAAGTGATACTTGGACCATTATTTATTTGAATATGTTATGGATTCTTTTCGAGTTCTTCTTCTTGCAATTAGCTTGAAAGGAACTTTACATATTTAGTTACTTTTCTTTACTTAGAGTTGAATTTCTCTAATGTTGACCTGAATAGAAAATTACCATTGTTATTGAGAAATTGAGAGTTAACAAATGGTTGAAAGAAACTAATTATTTCATTATTAGTTGATAATTTCGTATGTTGATTGTCATTCCTTAGATACTCAAAAGGTATATAAGTAGGTTTTTCTAGGACTTGTTGCGTCATCCTAGAACAACATGTCTTAAAACATATTTCATTCTAGGGGATGCTGATATTACTTTCACTTATATGGTTTGTGAATATTTGAAACAAGCAATAAGCTAATGGAACTTGCCTCGTCCTTTCATTCATCTTGCGGGCGGCTGGCGACGAAGTTCTTGAGTATGGAGAGACGGGTAAGAAATGTATTAAGGAAAGCTGACAAGCCTCAGTTTGTATCTGCCTTCTGCCGATCGAACTTTGGAGATGTTAGCCAAAATGTTTTTGATACATTTTGCATAGACAGTGGTCTGCCTTGTGATTTCAATCACAGCACGTGCAATGGGAAAATGAGTTGTGTTATGGCCGGGGACCAGGGTAGTTAAATGATTTCTTAGATTTATTTTCTTTAAAGGAAAGTAGTGACAACCTATCTAGCTGCTGAGGATTTTACTGTTTTTCACGTTTATCTGGCAGCTACCCTGATGAATTTGAGAGCACTCAAATAATTGGAGAACGTCAATTCAGAAAAGCCGTTGAATTAATTGACCGAGCGAATGAGAAGTTGAGTGGGAAGGTTGAATTATTGAGAAACATATGTAGATTTCTCCAATCATAATGTTTCACTATATAAAGAAGGTCATGACGATGTGGTGAAAACATGCCCAGCAGCAATGGGCTTTGCTTTTGCTGCGGGTACCACTGATGAGCCAGGAGCTTTTGATTTCAAGCAGCGGGATGACAAGGTAAGAATATTCTGGTCCATGTTGGCATATCTATCCATGATCACTTGCATGGGCAAAAATCTTAATTGTTTAGGTGTCTTCAAGGGAATGTCTTCTGGAAGTTGGTGAGGGACTTTCTGAAAACACCAAGCCAGGAACAAGTTAATTCTCAACATCCAAAGCCATATGATTGCGCGGTAATTATCATTTAATATGATCTAAACTTTTTTATAAGCTAATAATATACATATGAAATTCTAAAGATACTTGTATAGTTGTATGTGAGACTCTTCATGTGAATAACACCTATCGCTGCTGCCTGCCTGGGCATTGACAAATGTTTGTGATTGTATCTGTCACGGCATAAATGAGTTTCTCGTAAAACAGTCTATGGTTAGGGCCAGGTCTACAAAACCATACCTATTAGAGACATTTTCATTTTCTATAAATCATGTATTGTTGCATTCAAACTTTTCTAATTATTACTACTCTTTGCCATAGATTCAATTGCAAATTCCTATATATTGCAGAAATGGAACTCATTAATATCATAACCTATGTGACTTCTCACCTAGGTTCTGTTGAAAATAAGGATATTTTTTATTTTATTTATTTATTTTAATGCAAGGATAATTTAGTAATTGCTCTTATTACTTTTCTTCTTTCGGTATAAATACCTCATTGTATCTAGATTTGTGCTAACTCAATACAACATTTTCTTATACTTTTTTTCTATTTGGTATCAGAGTCAATATAACCCTAACCCTAAATAGTCACCTACCACTACTGTTGCCTTTGACTGCCACTACCGCCTACCTCCGTCGTCATCCACCACCGTCGGCCACTGCAGTCTCTGCCCGTCGCCAGCGACAACCTCTGATGAATTTTTCAGTGACTTTTTTTCCTTTCCAACTTTATTTTTTTGAAGTGGTTGGTTGCCCTAGCTAGTGTGCTGATCAAACCTAGGGTTTCCCATGATTTTCGGGCTACTATGGTTGTAAACCACAGTTTGGTCACATTTTGTTTGACTTTTTCATGATATAGAAGATTGTGAACAATCTTTCTTCATCACTCCGTCGGATTTTTGGCATTTTATGTTGCTTTATTGGATTCGAGATGTCTGAAATCTTCAGATTTTGGTGTTGTTAGTAAACCAGATCTAGATTATCCCTTGTTCGATGGGAGAGTTACTAGCGTCCTGCCGAATGGACATAACTTTGTTGCCCCTCCTGCCTCTTTGGCCTCAGGTATTCCCACCGCTTGTCATGTCCACTATGAGAAACCTAAATGGGTTTTGGATTCTGATGCTAATGATCATATGACTAGCGAGTTGTCTTTATTCTCTACGCCCTTGGATCCTGTTCATAGCTTTGTGCGTCTGGTAGATGGTCCCATGATTAGTATGAGTGGTAATGAGAGTGTACAAGTTTCACATGATCTTATCATTTCCTTAATTTTTCATGTTCCTAAATTTGCAATGAACATTTTATCTATTAGCAATCTTGCTAAAGCTCGTAACTATGCTGTCATTTTCTTAGCTGATAGCTGTTTTCTACAGGACCTAAGTTCAGGGAGGATTTTTGCTAGAGGATATGAGCGAGACAAACTATGCTACTTCGGGGACCCACCACCTCTCCAGCCACCAGATTCAGTATTACAGGCTACTTCCTCTACTATTTTTTATTTCCCTCTTTCTTTTTCTGCTAAAGACATACGCCTTTGGCATGTTCGTTTGGGACATGTCAACTTTCAATACATTTGTTTGTCATTTCCCACTTTAGTTGATGCCTGCAAACATTTTCATTTTAAATGTCAGAATTGCAAACTCTTAAAATATTGTCGAAAACCTTATATTTCTCGCATGCATAGGTCACCTGCTATGTTTGATTTGATTTATTTTGATGTGTGGGGGCCCTCCCCTGTTATTTCTATGTCTGGACATCGTTATTATGTTACTTTTATTGATGACTTCTCTAGGTGTACTTGGATTTATTTACTTAAGAAAACTAATGAGATCTCGAATGTGCTTAAATAGTTTCTTGCCATGATAAAAACTTAGTATAATATTGTAGTGCGTGGTATTCGGTCTTCTAATGGGGGGAGTACATTACTAGTGATCTTATCACTCATTTATTCAACCTTGGTATTCTCCAGCAGCTTACTTGCCTGTATACCCCTGAATAAAATGGGTTAGCTGAGCAAAATAATAGTCATCTTATGGGTGTTGCCCGATGCTTCTAAAGGGTATGACTGTTCCTCAATCTTTTTGGGACATGGCTATTCTGATAGCCACGTATTTGATTAATAGGGTCTCTAGTAGGATCTTGGGGGAAAGACTCCTTTAGGCGTTCTTCATCTTGAAAAGCCTTTTTTTCCATTCTTCCTAGAGTTTTTGGTTGCGTCTTCTTTATTCAGGACAAAGGCCCTTCTCGAACAAAGTTGGATGACAAGTCAATTTGGTGTGCTTTTATGGGTTATTCTTCCAAGTCAAAGGGTTATCGGTGTTATGATCCTTCCATTCAGCGTTTTCTCAACTCCTTGGATGTGACCTTCTGGGAGGATACCTCCTTCTTTAGCACGCCTGGCATTCGTAGGACTCATATTTCACCTGTCGAGGAATTTCCTCGTCCTGTTCCTATTATTGATCCAACTTCTATGGATGTTCCTATTACTAACCCTACTTATATGAATGTTCCTGTTATCTCTTCCTCTACTTTACTTCTTGTTGTAGGTTCTCCTAATCATGTGTATAGTCGTCACTCTCATATTCCTGCGCAAGATTCCTCATTGAATGAAGGTACTGAACCCTTTTTCTTTCCTTCCCCTTGGCGATATCCTTCAAGGGATTAGCATCCCCTAGATCGTCTTACCTTATCTTGCTCTACCAATCACCATATTGAGAACCATATTTCATATAATTCTTTGTCTAGTTCTTTTCAGGGGTTTATTAGTCAGGTTGATTCTACAGTGATTTCTAGATTTGTGGGAGAGGTAAAATTAGACTCCTGATGGGTGACTGCTATGCAGGATGAGATGAGTGCCTTACATAATAATCATACTTGGGACTTGGTTGCTCTCCCTGAGGAAGAGAAGATAGTTGGTTGTCATTGGGTGTTCAACTTGAAATATAATGTAGATGATACAGTTAATCGATACGAAGCTCATCTAGTAGCCAAAGGATTTACTCAGATTCTAGGCAGAGATTTTACTGACACATTTCCCCGATTGCTAAACTTAGTACTATTCGACTCATTATCTCTCTTGCTGCTTCCCACTCTTAGCCCTTGCATTAGATGGATGTCAAGAATGCTTGTTTGAATGATGATTTGGATGAGGTGATTTATATGGATCCTCCATCGGGGTTTTTGGATGAGGGGGAGTATTTTGGGGAAGTTTGTCATTTGAGAAAATCTTTGTATGGGTTGAAACAGTCTCCAAGAGCTTAGTTTGCTCGATTTAGTGAGGTTGTCCTTCGATTAGGTTTTTTGAGATGTCATTCTGATCATACATGCTTTATCAAATGGAATCTGACGGGATAATGTGTTATTCTATCAGTTGAATGGACAACATTATCTTAACATGTGATGACACTTTAGACATTGCTTGGGTCAAGAAAGATCTTAGTTCAACGTTTGACGTCAAGGATCTGGATGGTCTGAAATATTTTTTTAGGATTGAGATAGCTCATTCCAGGAGTTGTATTCTCTTTCTCAGTGAAAGTATGTACTCGATCTTCTCAGTAACACTGAGATGACAGGATGTAGACCTGCATCCACTCCTATGGATCCGAACATAAACCATTTTTCCGAATCTAGTGAACCATTGACAGATCCAAATATGTATTAGAGGTTGGTCAGGAGACTTATTTATCTGATAAACACTCATCCTGACCTAGCATTTACTGTGAGTTTTGTGAGTCAGTTTATGCATGCTCCCTAAACTTCCCATTTAGATGCTGTTTTTCATATCTTGAGGTATTTGAAATCTTGCCCCGATCTTGGTATTTTCTATGGTTCCAAGAACACATTTGATATATCTTGCTTTACTGATACTGGCTATGTTGGGTCTAAGATGGATAGAAGTTCTACATCTGGTTTTTGTTCTTTTATGAGAATCATCTTATCTCTTGGAAAAGTAAGAAGCAGTCTATGATTTCTCGATCTTCTGTAGAGACTAAGTAAAGGGCTATAGCTCAGGGGGTATATGAGGTTCTTTGGCTCCACTCTATTTTTGGAGGACTTGGTTTCCCTTTTAGTTTGCCGTCGACTTTGTATTGCGATAATAAGTCAGCTATTATGTTAGTTTTAGATTATGTACTACATGATATGATCAAACATATTGAGGTTGACATCCGTTTTATCTGGGAGAAAGTTCGGTGTGGAATTATTTTTACAAAATTTGTTCCTTCATCTGAACAAGTTGTTGATGCTCTTACAAATCCAGTCAGACCATCTATACTTAAGTCCATTCTTCTCAAGTTGGGCATGATGGACATCTATGCGCCAACTTGAGGGGGAGTATTGAATATAAGAATGTTTTTTACTTTATTTATTTTAATTTAGGGATATCTTAGTACTTGTTCTTATTACTTTTCTTCTTTGGGTATAAATA
Source organism: Datisca glomerata (assembly GCA_003255025.1). Classification (NCBI taxonomy): domain Eukaryota; kingdom Viridiplantae; phylum Streptophyta; class Magnoliopsida; order Cucurbitales; family Datiscaceae; genus Datisca; species Datisca glomerata. The sequence continues at coordinate 28,274 of QANY01005488.1, read as the reverse complement.
CCCCATTGTATCTAGATTTGTGTTAACTCAATACAACATTTTCTTCTACTTTTTTCTATTGGTTCAAGAGGGCATAAACAGGTGAAGCACTTACAAAACACGATCTTATATTTTCTAGTTATGGAGGTTATCTTCTCTGATTATGTCTCTGTTATTCAAGACTGCCATATTTGTAATCACAGTATTAAACATGATGGTGCTAGTTTGAAACTAATATTTCAGGCCTCGTTTTTCCACAAGGATTTTTTCTAATTATATCAAACAGAGAAGATGTCTCTTTACATTTCACTTTCTATTCTTAATCATTGTTGTCAATGATGTTTACAAGAACATATCATTGAATTCTTATCAGCTTTTGCGGCTTCTGATTGACAGTTTATGTTTCCCTGCTTATTGCTTGGTAGATTGTGATCCCTATGGTTTCTACATCTTAAACACACACTGTTTTGATTCTATGGTTAGGCCCTAGGTTGAACAAATTGTGACTATTTTTGCATCTACATTTAACATGAGCTTCGTTTTTAGGCATTTTAGCTGGTGAAGAATATCTGAAATTGAGAAGCGTAACTAAAATATGGATGAATTTATCCCCTCTAGTTTTTGTGTTATTATGCTTGTGATTATTGTTTGTGAGGTTGTTGTGTTTGAAGGACTACTCTGTTAAACAGAAAGCAACAACAACCCATGTTCCTAGTATTTTTGGTGAAATTAGAGATAAGTGCTTTGCAATAAGAACACACTCTATCCAACTAAAATGATAACCCAAATTCTTTGTTTTGTTCAACACAGACCCATGATTGCTTTGTACATTCTGAAGAGATTGCTTTTTATTTCTCACAGCCTCTAAATGTTGAGTGATATCATTGTGGGTTTCAAAATTAAAGTTTTCTTTACTTTTACATGGATGTATATATATTAATGTTGCAGGTTTGAGTGTTCTATTTTCCCTTGATAGGTAAGCTGTAAAATTGGAGACTAACAAGATGGAGCCTCCTATCGTAGGGCTTGCTCTAACATTAGTAACTTTGATTTGTATCCGTGGGTGACCGGTAGGAGGAAAGCTTAATGGAAGCTAAATGTGAGTGACATTATAGGAAATGACACAACGGTTCATGAAACTTCAATATTGGAAGACTTCCGCCTCACTACAAGAAAATCCTTTATTTATTACATTGAAGTATACCTGGAGGACTTCTACCTCCCCTTCATCCTACGTCCAATGACTCGAGATCTACATAACTTAAGTGGTCTGGTTATAAAATTTATTTAGGTATAGACTTATACTAGAACTTAATCTTTTTCTTAAGATATATTACTTTACTTATTCTATAAAAAAATCAATATGTAATTATCATTTTGAGATGTGGTTTCTAGTAGAATATAATGTAACACTTTAAAGCAATTAAATAAAATGTTACGATTTTGATATATTGTGATATTGTCATTATTTGATTTATTTTATATTTGTACAGTTGCAAAATTTTTATATTTGATATAACGCTAGTGTAGGTTCGGACTTTTTTGCCACTATCGTAGCATATTTGTTTTCGGATTCTTATTTTCTCCATCTCGAAAATGATAAAACAAAGATACTAAAAATAAAGGTAAAATTATGTGTTTTGTGTTTTCTTTGTTCTTTCTTTTTTCAAAGAAAAAAGTGCAATTTTTTTATTTATATAAAATACTTTTTTTTTTAAATTATACTAAGTTCTTTTTTGAGTTAAAATGATTCCGATTATTACAATGTTTGATTATTTATTTGATTTGTCGCACAAAAAACTTTTCTAAATTCCCTATAGAAGAGATTTTGCTAACGAAAAAGCTTTCAACGTTGCCCGATGCGCTTTGCTTTTCTAAAGATTCTTACGAATCCACTTTTTTGATTGAGAAGTATTTTTTTAGAACTGCCATTAAGAAATTAGAATAGATTATTCATTGCTCTAGTTGGATGTGAAAGACATCTATTGTTCAAAACTAATTTTTCGTTACTATTTATTATCCATTTAGTATTTAATTATCCATTTATTATTTAAATTATAGTCCTTTCATAATATCAAAATATTATTAGATTAGAAAGAAAAAAAAAGGAAGAACACAAAAAAAAGAAAATAATAATAAATAAAATGTGATTTTTGTAAAAAAACAATAAAACAAAAGAAAGTCATTGTCTATTTTCATTGTAGTGATTATCATCCATGTATTACAGTGTATCTAATTACACAAGTATTGTATATAATTTGTTAACAAAACTTAATGAATAAACATTATGTTCATTCTTGGTCCAAAATGAACATATTTTCTCGAGTAAATTAAAGTGCACATCAATATGAGAAAACATGAAAATGTGTAGGAGTTTCATTAATCAACTGAATATATACAATTATAAAGTAGAACCAAGTCCATTTTCTCTACATGATCATTGAATTTCAATGGTGGCATGCCCTTAGTCAAAGGATCATCAATCATCAATTCAGTGCTAATATGCTGAATGGCCACTTTATTTTCTTTTACATGTTCTTGTATGGCTAAATACTTAATGTCAATGTTTTTGTGTTAACCCTCACTTTTGGTGTTTTTATCCATAAAGACAGCAGCTGAAATGTTGCAAAAAATTTCAATGGCCTAGATATTGAATCCATGGCTCTAAGCCCAAAAATGAAACTCTTAATCCATACACCATATATAGTTGCCTCGAAATAAGAAACAAACTCGGCTACCATCATAGAACTAACAGTCAATGTTTATTTAGCACTTCTCCAAGAAATAGCTCCACCGGCCATCATGAAAATTTACCCAGATGTTGATTTATGAGAATCAACACAGCCAACAAAGTCTGGATCTGAATATTCAATTACTTTCAGATTGTCTGTCTGTGTATACATTAACATGTAATATTTGGTTCCTTGAAGACATCTCATAACTTTTTCTGCAGCTCTCCTGTGGTCCATACCTAGATTACTTTGATATCGCCCTAACATTCTAACAGTAAATGAAATGTCATGTCTAGTACAGACATGAGCATACATAAAGCTTCCAACTACAGAAGCATATGTGATATTCTTCATGGATTCTCTCTCTAAGTTATTTTTCGGGCATTGGTAACTGAACTTATCATCCTTGACATTGGTAGCAACACTCGGTGAACAATCCTTCATTCAAAATCTCTCTACAACCTTGTTGATATTGGTTTCCTGTGATAGACCTAAATCATCACGAGATCTATCTTTATGGATCTTAATGACAATGACGTAAGATGCCTTACCCATATCCTTCATATCAAAGTTCTTGGAGTGGAATTGTTTTACCTCATGTAACAAACCCTTACCATTGATTGCTAGTAAAATATCATCCACATATAAAATAAGAAAACATATTTTACTCCCATATACCTTCTGGTATATACATTGATCCATAGGGTTTTCAATAAAACCATACCACTGATGGGAGGCTTGTTTTAAACTATATGTGGATTTCTTAAGCTTGGCAAACCAAGTTCTCACTACCACTAGAAGAGAAACCTTTAGGTTGTCTCATATAAACCTCTTCTTCTAGATCTCCATTAAGAATGCCATTTTTATATCTATTTGTTACAACTCAAGATCAAAATGAGCAACTAATGCTAGAATTATACGAAGAGAGTTTTTCTTAGATACAAGAGGAAAAATCTCTTTGTAATTGATTCCTACTTTTTGAGTGAATCCCTTTGCAACAAGTCTCACTTTGTATCTCTCAATGTCGCCTAATGAGTTTCTTTTGGTCTTAAATACCCATTTACAAAAAATAGCCTTCACCCCAATAGGAAACTCTACAAGATCCCAGACTCCATTGCTTTTCACGGAATTCATTTAATCTTTCAAGGCATCGTGCCACAAATGAAATTCTTTGCAACTCATGACTTTAGAAAACGTTTCAGGATCATTTTCAACTCCAATGTCAAATTCTTATTGATACACTATATAGTTACTAGAAATTTTCGATTTTCTTTCTCTAATTGATCTTCGTAATTATTGTACCAACATCTCCCGAAGTAGTTTGTGGCTCAACTATTTGTTAAGAATTTGATGTAATTATTGAACTTGTTGATCAACTGAAAAGTTTTCATCAACTTGTGGAACTTCAGTGATTGGTTGTTCAGCACTAGTTTGAACTTAAGGGATGCCTTGAACTATTACCAATTTTTTTGACGACGTGGAAGGTTGAATCTCTGTATGATCACGAGCACTAATTAAATCCTTGAAACGATCCCACCCACTGATCATGTCATTTTCAAGAAATTTAGCATTTCTTGATACCACAATCATAGTAGTGTGAGATGGACAATAAAATCTATAACCCTTAGATGTTTTGGCATAGCCAATAAAGAAACTACTAATTGTCCTTGGGTCTAGCTTCTTCTCTTGTGGATTATATATCCTCATCTTAGACGGACAACCCTAAACATGCATATGTTGCAAACTCAGTTTCCAACGTTTCAACAATTCAAAAGGTGTCATTGGTACAACCTTAGTTGGAACACTGTTTAATATATATGCAACCATCTTTAGTAATTCATTCCATAAAAATTCAAAAATATTGCAGTTGCTAAGTATACCTTGCACCATGTCTATGAGTGTTCGATCCTTCTTTTGACAACACCATTTGATTAAGAGAACCAAGCATAGTGTGTTGGGCTATAATCCTATGTTCTTGAAGAATCTTAGCAAAAGGACCAGGTATTTGTCCACTCTTAGTGTATCTACCATAATATTCACTACTTCTATCTGATTTCACTATTTTTATTTTCTTGCCACTCTGATTCTCAACTTCACCCTTATAGACTTTAAAGGCATCCAATGCTTCATGCTTGTTATAAAGCATGTACACATACATGTATCGTGAGTAATCTCGCCGATAAAAGTGATGAAATATTGATCTGGCATATCCATATCAGGACAATATATGTCAGTATGTATGATTTCTAATATGTTTGAACTCCTATTAGTAGTCTTCTTGGACTTGTTTGTCTGCTTACCCTTAATGTAGTCTACACAAGTCTCAAAATCAATATAATCTAAAGTACTAAGTACTATGTCATTTACTAATCTCTTAATCTTATCTATAGAGATGTGTCCCAATCTTTAGTTCCATAACGTAGATGAGTCCTCATTAATGTTACACCTCTTAGTGCCAGTATGAACATGCATTAAAACTATTAGTGGAATCATTTTATAAAGAAAATTCGATAAAGACAATCAGACAAAATACTATTCCCAAATTAAAATATGTCTCCTCAAAATTAAAGGAATTATCATAAGGTACTAGTCTGAAAACTGAAATCAAGTTTCGCGAGAAACTTGGTACATAAAATGTTCTTTCTAATCATAAAATAAAGCCACTATTTAAACTCATATTGCGAGTCCCTATAGCCTACACATGTGAGCCCATCTTATTTTTTGATAAGATGTTTTGCTCACTTGCCACTGACTTCCTTAGATTTTGCATACTCTATAAAGAGTTTACAATATGGATTGTAGATCTAGAGTCAATCCATTAGGTGTTAATATTAATGTTAACCATATTAGCACATTCATTCTTCATGTGCCCTTTCTTTTTATAGAAGAAACACTTGTTCTCTTTCCTGATATCAACTTGAGGAGGCATTTTAGCTTTCCCCTTCTAATTAACTTTTTGAATGGCTTGAAGTTTGTTTTATTAGATTTTTTCTTCCCCCGAACAGTAGTCAGCATCACACTCTCACTCAATTCCATCACGAGCCTTTCCTCTTCTTGAACACATATGGTCATCATTTTGTTAATTGACCATTTATCATTATGTGTGTTATATGAAATCTTGAAAGGTCCGTACTGATGTGGAAGAGTGTTTAGTATGTAGTGCACTAGGAAAGCATATGACATATCAACCTCAAGTTTCTTAAGTTGTGCTGCAATGTCTTGCATTTGCATGATGTGCTCATGCACATCCTTAACGGTTATGAGACGAAGAGAAGAGATTTTCATAATTAGGGTGTTTGCCAATGCCTTCTCAAAGTGACAAACTATTCATCAATAGATTTCGGCAAGTCTCAGACTTTTTCATACCAGCGATCATTTTTGTCTTTATGAACAATGCGATGAGACGATTAGATCTCTCCCATTACTCATATAGCGCAACTTCAGCAGAAGTGCTTTTTTCAGTTACCGCAGGTGGTTCATCTTTCTTTATAGCATAATCTACATCCATCCACCCTAAATGAATGAGAATCTTTTCCTTCCATACGTTATAGTTATTGTCTCTGAATTCTAGAATTTCTAGATGCATATCAGCTTAACTAGCAGGTTGAGATACTATACAAAGTTCAAAAGCTTATGTAAGAATTTGAGGCCCACGATCGCTTAATTGCATGTATTACCCATGTAAAACATGCACCAAACTATATCTAATTCAATAAAAATGGCCCGTGGGTGAAATTCTTATTCAAATAGATTATCTTATCTTTATGATAGAAAATGCTAATTATTTTCTATATGAGTATCTTTCGAAATAATTTGATTTTTCATCCTCAATAATAAAACTACGAAACTACGTTCCAATTCATAATTCCCGTGGGTACATTACGAAAATAATTTGGTACTTTATCTTAATTAATTATATAAATATAATAAAATTTCCCGTGAAATAAATTTTATTATATTAAGTATAATTAATTACAATTTTTAGTCTTATTGATCTTACATTATATTTAATTTTAATCAATTAAAGATGTTGTGGTTACTCTTTAATTAAATAAAATTAGATTACCACTAAACATTTATCTCATTAAGTTTCGGGCTTTACTTAATGGCTAAGAACAATTATACAGTATCGTGATAGACATTTACCTAGAATACTTCCAGAAACGTGGCGACGCCTCATTAAAAATCAACTCCTTAAACAGAGTAGCATTCTCAGGAAAACTAGTGGCACAATGACTTATTTAGAATTACTTTGTGTGGAACTTTTTAAGTTCAAGCTTTCTCATGTCAACCACATAATTGTTTATGAATTATTCTTAACCTAATTATTTATGAATTATTCATAATCTAATTATTCTCATAAATAATTGTCTAAATTTATTTAGTGATCATTTTATAAGTCTTAATGTGCTTAAAATTTAGGCACTTAACTAAAGTTTTATGAAAATAAACCTAAATTTCACAAATTCTAATAATATCTAGGCTAACGGATACGTTAAAATTCGTAAATAAAATCTCATAAAATATAAAATACAAATTGCATAATTAAAACATAAGCATTATGTAATAAAAATGACTTTGTACATTACATCATTCTTGAAGCATGGAAAATAACGGAATATTCAAGCATAACAAGAGCACAATCTAAAAATTACATATGCATATTATATTTGTGCATAAATTTAAATTGGACCAATTAAGATTGTGACAATATTCCTATATTGCATAATTCAACTACCATTAATTGAACGTTATGCTAATTTATGCACTTACTTATTCTCATGATAAAACTTAATTACATAATTAAACATAATATTATGTAAAACAATGATTTCTAGCATAAAAGATTAACTTAACATGAGAACAATATTAACAACTTATGTATAATCATTCTCACAAGTTCAATCATAAATATTGCATAAAAAACTATGCAGACAACCTAATTGCATGCCGTATAAACTTATTTAAAAATTACATATATTAATTTATAACATAAATAATCAATTCATGCAATACTTAATGAGCACAATCAATCAATTTACATAATTTAATTCATCATAACATTTACATATATTATTCATAAACATAAATAAATAATATATGCAAGCAAAATGACATTAAAATTGAATTTTTGCAAAATTGTCAAAAAATTCAATTCAAATGTAAAAGCAGCGGCACTTTATGTTATTTCAGAAAAATGACATTTCTGTAAATTTTCAACTCTCTTAAAGTTTAATAGCATTTCTATAAAATTTGGTAAATGTTAAAAGCAGTGGCAGTTCTGTAAATACTTTATCTTCAACCTCTATCCGGGTAAAACGTACCTGGTTTTAATACCCACGAAAACCGCACAAAACCCAGATCAAAGACGCCATTTTTTATGCTCAAAATGATGTTAAATATCACAGAAACAATATAAAATCAATTCCTAAAGGATTTCTAACTACATTTTATTGTTTAAACATCATAACATCAAACCAAATTTTTACAGAATAAGAGAGACGAAAATCTGAAAATCAGAGAACAAAATGACAAGGAAGAGGCGAAACATGCTCTGATTCCAAATGTAAGTTAAACGAATACTCCAATCATATTTCTAATTGATTGAAACATAATATAATGTATATACAATTAACCTCCAACCATTGAATCCGAAAAAAGCTTGAAAATTTCAACCCACATTTCTCACACTTGCTCTCTAAAATTTGATGGTGTATGTATAATGTACATGAGCAGTGAGAGGAACCAATTCCATAACTATAGAGGATCTCCCATCAAGAACCTTTATTTCCATTTTCGTAACCGAAAATGGTTACCACCTTGAGAGGGTCGGGAAGAGAGTGTGTGAAGCCTAATTTGACAGGAAAGAAAGAGTTCAGGAGAGCAAATGATTTGAACTTTTTGAAGTAAAAAATTCATCATGATTCTCTCTCAAGGAAAAAAGGATTTTTTTAGGACAATGAAATTTCCCCACCAAAAGAGTAACTCAAAGCTTATTATAATACTATGAGATATTCATTATATTATACTCTTTCTCATTAAAAAAGGAAGCTCTTTTTGCCTAATTTAGAACTCCTCAATGTGTATTTCTTACACGTACGGTAATTTTGTGATTATACTTCATGCTATGCTACAGATCATTCATGCCATTTACTATTCTCATCACATTTATAATTGGTTCAATACTTGGATGACTTGTTATCCAAATGACTAATCCTTCCCCACAGTTGCAGGGTCTTATATTGCCATTAGTTGTGCAGCATGTGCAAGATAATTAGTTTTAATTGTTCGAGAGTTTCTCTAGCTAAATAATGTTTAGACAAGAGTTAGATAAAAAATCTTAATAGATTGTCCAAGGAGTTGTTCAGATATATTTTTACATAATGTGTGTAAAAGATACATTTATCCCTAGATGCAAAGGTTAGACCCCCATCATATGAAAGTGGACTGTCAAAGGATATTCTATCAAGTAAGTTTATTGTTTGTTCACATTCATATTCTTCTTGTATTGGATTGGAATGTAGTTTTCTTTGTGTGTTTAATTGTTTATAATATGACTAAATTCACACCTATAGATATACTTCTTTTGTGCAGAAATAAGGAGTATTATCGAGCAAGCTTAGACTGAGGAGGTTGTTTCCCTTTCTAATATACATCTCTTCTTTCTTTTAATTTGTTGTAGACTGAGTTTGGAGTTTTTTAAACTACATAATTTGTGTTTGAGATAGATTTACTTCTTTCCATATGCAGGTTAAATCAATGGTGTTAAAACAGTATCGAATGGATGCTTATAGAAAGTTTAGTTTACTGCCGAAGGATGAATGCCTGGTTGAGACTGATAAGCTATTGAGTTTCTGTTGAGAAACATACTTTTGGTAGATAGATACACAAAATATTAAAGGGTGCTGAATTTGAGTTCTTATTACTGTTTGAATTATGAGTTTGATATATGTGATGCATATATTTTCTGTTTTTTGTTCAAACTTGTAAAATAGTGAATAAAATGACTACAATTTTGATCTAATAAATGAATTAATAATTTTGATCCAATTGAATGATTCAAGTTTTGATCAAATGGAAATGATTTGAGTTTGATTATTGTTTGAATTGTAAGAATGATAGGTATAAGAATGTAAAATGGAGAGTAATGTGATTATATACACTTTGGTGAAATCTCCAAGAATCGTCTTCTTCCACCTTGCATGTTCGAAACTTCAAATTAACTATTATCTATTTAGAAAATATTATTTTATTACATTGGTTTTACAGGAAATACATGTGTGTATTAAAGGATGAGTTTACAGATACCCAAGCATGCACTGAAGAATAAATAACTTAAGAGTTCTTTGACAAAAATAAGACATTTGAAACTTTGCTTGAAATTATTGAGAAACTTTGTTATTCTTTCGAAAAATTGAGAACTTTGTTATGTTCAAACATTAGATGATTATAATAAAAAAGGGTTTAAGTTCTAGAAAAATTATCATGTACCTTTTTTCATTTTTGTTTAACAATTATGTTTCAGAAAATTATTAGATGTGAATACCTAAATTAGGTATAGAGAAACATGGGAAAACATAAATTTATCGAGCTGAAAAAATTTGTCACAATACCATCAGTGGTCGCTGAAAGCATTCAGTGACAAGATTATATTTGTCGCAAAAGCTCTTTGGTGACAAACAGGGAGTCGTCGCTAAACACCTTAAGCCATGAACTTGGTCGCTAAGTGGTTTTAACAATGACAATCCCTTCGTCGTAAAAAATTTTTGGCAACAAAAATTATAGTTGGCCTCCAAAACCATTCCTGACGCGGCTTTAGCGGTAAACATAGCAACGAAACTTCTTTTGTCGCCAAAGCATTTTCCCAACTAAGAGCGGGACTTTTAGCGGTGAAGTAGCTCTTCTGTAAAAAGCCTATTGTTGTAGTGTGTACTATGAGACTGTTCCATATTCCTCTAGGATTTCGATAAGTGTCCCTGAACATTGTTCTCCTGAACTGTCAAATCTATCATAATATCACAATTACGGTCAGTTCTGAGACTTTTAATCATTTTGTTAAGTTATTTCTCAATTTCAGCCTTAAATATTTTGAACATATTCAATGACTCTAATTTATCATGAATAAGCAATAGGTAACTATATCTTTAGTAGTCATCTATGAACGTTATAAAATATTGTTAACTATTCTGTGAAGTCTTAGGGAATGGCCCACAATGTCTGTATGAATCAATTTTAAGACATATGTTGTTCGTCTATTTTCCCTTGATATACTTAACATATACATTAAGGTCTAAAAAAGCAGGGGATTCCAAAATATCACCTGACAGAAGCCTCTGACTTCTTGTTTTAAAAATTTGGCCTAAGAGTTTGTGTCAAAGTGGCTGAATTTTCCTTATTAATTTTTTAGTACCTCGCGTTTCCAAACACAAGGCTGCATTACAAAAGGTATTAATATCAAGCAATTATAAGTTATCATAATAATTAAGATAACTAGTTCTAACAAGACTTAAATTTACGAACTAAAGTGATTGTTTTCAAATGAACAACAATAACCTAATTCACCCAACTTAGAAACAACAAATTCTGTCCAAATAATAGTGCACCACAAGTATCAAATGAATTCAAATAAAATCCAGCTCTCATTAACAACTTAGAATGCCAAATAGCTTCTAGTTCTGCAGATATTCCATATCCCACATAGATGTATAACAATATCAGTGGGATTTCGGTAGCTCAGGCAACCCTGCAAAGAAACACGTATGTGAGTAGAGGCACTAGAATCTAACCATTAAGTTTTTCTAGGTACTGAAGTCAAATTTGTCTATGAATAGACTAAAGTAAGAGACCTACATTTCTTGACACGCCATGCGTGCATGATTCCCATAAAAGAAACAACCGTCAGTATCCATACACTGTTTATTTTATGCTTAACCCTTAGTATCTTTTTTATCCTTCTTTCTCATTGTGTCTTTGCCTTTAAAGGTGCTAGCCAAATGAGAACTTTTAATCTTATCATGCTTCATTCTCTCTTCCTCTTGCACACAATATAAAACGAGCTCATTGAGAGTCCATCTCTTCTTCTGACAGTTATAACTTATTTTAAACTGTCTGTATTATGTAGGAACAAAGATCAATACAAAATGTACGAGCAAGTCATCTGATAGCTCGAGTTGCTTAAGTTAAAGTTGTTGGAATTGTGTCCATAAAGTATGATGTAATAACTATTGATGATTATTTAGTTATTTATCATACATTTTGTATTACTCAATTTAATGAACAAATGAAAATTTTTCTTTTAATTAAAGTGTGTTTATAATTTACTCAAGTCCTTAAGCTATTATCATTGAAAGAAGAGTAAAGACTAATGGGACTTTCAAACAAACTCTTCTGAAAAGAGTTAAGAATTTATTCGCAGTCTTAGGATCGATTGGGCAATCGAGTTAGATTATGACTATTAGGTTGAACCAAATAATGTCGATCTTGGGGCATAGGAGTGGAGACTCTAACAGTTGACCTAAACATGTTATGAAATATGTTGAATAGATAACAAATCAGTTTACAACAATACCGTCCATCTAGCTCTAAATCTAATTGTTACACCTTAAGGATATTTTGATAATTACCTTAATGTTGAGACGAATATGAAACTTGATCTAGTTAGTTGTGAACTTTGATATGCCAAAAGAGTAAGTTCAAATTATCGGACAATACCTCAGCTTTTACGATCGTGATTCAATTACGTTTGAGTTGCGTGATTCATATATATGAAAATTTATGGTGAGATTGCAAATGCAACAATGTCACCTTATACTTTATTGATAGATGTGTGAATAAATTAGCATGACCACGTACTCGATGAAATGAATCATTGAATAAGACATGGTGAACTGTATGAGACAAGTCACTGTTATGTTTTTCTTATTCACAGTCAATATATGAGTTAAGAAAATAATAACTGGAGGCATAAAATGATAATTTTACATCCCGCTCTAGTTACTGATATTCATGAAGGATAATATGTTAAAATATTTCGTGGACCGAAAAATAAAAGAGTTTATTTGCACCAACAAAAAATGTAGCGCGCATCAATCGAGAGTTGATTCAACATCAAACTTATTGTGAAGTCGTTTGATGTCATAGGTTGGGAGTTTATAGAGATAAATTCGTTGAGTATTTGAATCCTATAACTTTATTCATGTGTGTCAATTCGGTCTTAGAAGTAACTCATAAGTACATGAATGAAAAACAACATTAGTAGGACCAAAACGTGTTTTGGACAAATGTACACTTCCTGAACCCATATGTGAATGGGTATCATCACTAAAGTAGTGAAGAGCAAAAATTAATGTTCAAATTTATTAATTTGTTTTTTTCTAATTATTGGATAATTAGTAAATAAAAGAAATAAATTAATGAATTGGTAGAGATCAATTTAATTTATCAATTTGGATTGATGAATTTGAACATAGTATTGGCTCTTAGAGAGATGTAAATTTCGGCAATTACAGTTAATGAGAGGGTGAATTTTAGAAATTCACTAAATAGATGTATATGTGTAAATTCTGTAATTATTATAGTAGGAATTTCAATAGGGTTTCATTCCTAATCCAAAACAGAGTGTCTAATTTCACAAAGCACAGAAAAGAGTCTCTCCCCCTCTCTTTATTGTCGCCGAACTCCATAGAGGAGAAGAAAAAAATTGATTTTTCTTCTTCAATTGTTTTGAGAACCCACACTCAATTCTTGACTACATCCTTGTGAGATATACTTTTGAATCCTACTAGTAATTATTGGTATGAAGATTGATTGAAGTTCTGTGAATCTCAAGAACGAGTAACGCGGGACAGTTAATTGGATTCCTCCAATTTAAAAAATTCCCCATTACAAGAAAAGGTAAAGTTGTTTCTATCATTTCTTGATACGTTTATCTAGATATGTATGATCATTGTATGATTTTATATTTAATGTGATTAAATATTTGTTTTGAATTTTTTTATATTCTACTCATGAACTGTTCGTGGTTCATTAATTTTTCATAAATGTTTAAATCTTGATATAACAATTGGTATCAGAGCCTCAAGTTCTTGATTATACATATTCTATGATTAAATGTATACGTGGATTGATATTGTAGATATTGACATATATTTTTGTATGGTAGATTCAAAGCATGTTTGAATGTGTTATTTGAATGGATCCCAATCTATTGACTCTATGTGTTTTTTTTTCAATTTTAGAATTGATGTACGCAAAATTTGAGGTATATGATTTCATGTAATTTATTTTTCTTGTAAAAGTTATTATTTTTTTGAAAAATTCCATGTAATCTATCGCCGCCTCGAAACTCGCCGCACGCCGCCGCTCACGTCTCCCTTGCGCCGTCGACTGCCGTCGCTGCTGTCGCACCACCTATTTCCACCCACGCCGTCCACTGCCATGCCCTGCACCTTTAGTTATCTAATTGGAGTTTTAAAAACTTTTTGGTTTTAGAAACTGAGGGGTTTTGGAAACCTTAGTGTGCACAAGACCATATTGGGTCATTGGGCTAGCGTGAACTGAATAAGCCTATTGAGCTATTGGACTAAGTAAATGTTTCTTGGCCCAAATATTTTGTAGGGATTTGGATTTTGATACAAAACCAATCCAGTCCCTAAAAATTAATTTTATTTAATTCTGTAAATTTTCAACATTAATTAGTTGAAATTTATTTTATAAATTATTTTTGAAAATAAATCAATTGATTAATTTACTTGGTAATTTATTTATCAAAGTAAAAATTAATGGAAAACTAAAATTTCAAATAAAAATTTGAATTTTAAAATTGGACTGGACTTTAAAGAGTTACAAATTAGTCGAGCTTTCTGAAAGAGAAGGAAATGATTAGAGACGCCATGAAGACTAATTTTAAATTATTATAAATTATAAATTATTTTTCTATGGTTTGTAATTAGAAATGAGGCATAGAGAGGTTGTTTTTGAATGGATGATTTATTATTAATCTCGTATGATCATATAACATGCTATATAGAAATAGGGATATGCCAATATCAAAATGCTATGTAGCATATACATACATTGTTGTAGTTTAAATTTATAATGGGTTATATATTTAAATACAATGCGAATATTATAAAAGTTATACATTTCAAATTGGGATTTAAGTTTTATAAAAGTTTATAATTTTTAAAACTTATTTTTTTTTAAATTAATAAAGAGTTATGTGTTTGGAAAAGCAACGAAAAATCCATTTTTTCAAAAACTAAGTGGGAGGGTCATTTACGTTAAAATATTTCCAAGGTCCCCAAAGAAAACTTGGTCGTGGCACGAGAAATGGTTTAGAACCACCCTAACGGTCCTCTCCTTAGTGGGAGAAACTTGAGAATCGTGTCGCTTTGACTCATCAAGTTACTTGAAGAAGCTAAGGCTTGTAAAGGAAGTGGCGAGACAGGACAGTTCCTAGACAAATTGTTAGTTCATAACAACATTTAAAGTCGATACATTGGTTAAACACTTAGATCAAAGCACATTGAGATCCCTCATAGGGGCTAGTCAATGGGGTTAAGGTGACCAAAACCATTGGTGATTAGTTAAGCTAGATGTAGTGACATCTTGGGAAGTGTTAACCAAACTAGAGGATTCTCGATGCGATAAGAAGTAGCTTGGGCGTTGTCCTTAGATGAGACAAGTTATCGTTGTTGATCGTAACATTATGGAAAAAATATTTTTTTATTGGACTTTTAAATATTTAAGTATTTTCATTAATCATCATACTTTCCTAAATGATTGGGTATTTATTTACACCGTTTTATTTATTCTTTTCAGTAATCATGTCGTTATCTCCACTCTCAACTATCTTAAATTTGAACAAACTTACTGGTAAAAATTGCGTGGATTGGAAATGTAATCTTGATATGATGCTGACGGTAGAAAACACAAGTTCGTGCTCACCACCGCTTGTCCCCTTGAACCTATTGGTGAATCGACTCAAGAGAAAAATGATGTTTATGCTTCTCGGCTGCATTCCGATTAGATTGCCAGGTGTTACACCTGGGCTTCTGTTTGTTACAACAACAACATCAGAACATGGAAACCGCCACTGATACGGTGTTGAACATCACCGAAATGTTCGAAGATTAGGGTCATCAAGTAAAACAGGCAGCTATGCGAAACTTCATGAACTGTAGGATAAAACCTGGAACTCATTTTAGAGAACATAGGATGCTAATAATTAGTTATTTGAATAAGATGGAGATCATGGGTGTTGAGGTAGATGGAAAGACTCAAGTTGATATGATTCTTGAGAACCTATCATACTGTTTTGAGAACTTCAAACTTAATTATTCGAGGAAGACTGGAGAGGTAAAATTTACTAAAAGCAAGCCTTCCACCTCTGGCGCCAAAAATAAATGTAAGAGAGGTCCAAAGAAGGCTAGAAGAAGAAGTCAAAAAATGCCAAAGGTAAGGGCATTATAAAATTGGACAAGTCAAAAGACAAGTGTCATCATTGCGGAGCCGCTAGCCATTGGAAACGCAACTGCTCGAATTATCTGAAAGAGTTGAAATCCAAAGGTTTAGTACTTATTACTGATGCATGTTATGTGGGTGACTCTACTTTTTTTGGATTGTAGAATCTGCTACCACTAACCATTTATGTTGTTCCCTACAGGGGTTCAGGGAAATCAAAAGGCTTGACAAGGGCGAGTTCAACTTCCGTTTGGAAAATTGAGCACTGGTATCGGCTGTATCAGTTGGAACTATTAAATTGTTATTTGATAATAATTTTATGATTTTACGAGATATTTATTATATACCAGTTTTGTAGAAAAATCATATTTCAGTAGCTAGTTTAATTGAGCAAGATTTCTCCATGAATTTCATTGACAAAGATAAATGTATTTTTAGAAATGATTGCTTAATTACTGCTGCACATTTGATAAACAAATTGTTCTATGTAAAACCAATAGTTCCAATGATATCTGACACTGAAGTAAATACTGATTTACAAAGGGAAAGTAAAAGCTTAAAGTCTAACTCAATCAATCTAACCTATTTGTGGCACTTACGTTTTCGTCATATTAGCCTGTAGAAGATTAAAAGACTTGCAAATGATGATCCATTACAAAGTTTAAGTGTGGGATCACTATCCACATGTGAATCCTGCATAAAAGGTAAAATGATCAAGAGACCCTTTTTAGCGTAGGATGAACGAGCCACTCAACGCCTCAAACTCGTACATAATGATGTATGTGTGCCATTGAATATCCAAGCAAGAGGAGGTTATGAATACTTTGTAACCTTCACTGATGACTACTCGCGTATTGCACATGTTTATCTAATGAGTCATTAGTCTGAAACCTTTGAAAAGTTCAAAGAATACAAGGCTATGGTTGACAAGCAGTTAGAAAATTAATTCAAAACATTGCGATCTAATCATGGTGGATAGTACTTACTAGAAGAGTACAAAGACTTTCTTAAGGAAGAAGTTATTCTTTCTCGACTTACAACACCTGGCACTCTAGAACAGAATGGTGTGTCAGAGATATGGAATCAAACGCTGATGCATATGGTTAGATCCATGATGAGTTACTCATCCATCCTATATTTGTTCTAGAAATATTTTTTTATCCAACAATATACATTCTGAACCAAGTTCCATCAAAGATAGTGTCTGCTATGACATATGAAAGATAAAATGGACAAAATTCATCCGTAAGCCACCTTAGAATATGGGATGCCCAACACATGTTCTGAGGTCGAAGATAAGTAAGTGGACTAGTCGATCAAAATTATGCATGTTTGTAGGATATCCCAATAGAATGAAGGGACATGTCTTTCATAATCCAACTGACAAACAAACATTATTTAGCACAAATACACATTTTCTTGAAGAAGACTATATAAGCTGTGTGAAGCCGAGAAGCAAACTTGTGCTAGAAGAATTATTGAGTGAGAGGACACCGACTCCCCAATCAGAAATTGTTCATGATTCAATAATGGAATAACCACAGCAGGAGCCGGAGCCTATGAAGCCTCAAGTAGTGGGAGGGTTGTGAGACAACCTGATAGGTACATGTCTTATAGAGATGCCATAATGACAGTCTCATATAACGATCATGATGAACCGGTTTCCTACTCGTAAGCCATGGTTGGTCCTAAAGAAAATCTATAGCAAGAAGTCATGAACGTTGAGATACAATTATTGTACTCAACATAGTCTGGAAACTTGTAGATCCTAACGAAAGAGTAAAACCCGTAGGGTGTAAATGAACTGCTGAAGTCCATTTATGGGCTTAAAAATGTTTGGAAACAAAAAAAATAGTTAGTTGCCAAAACATTTCCTGATACGACTTCAGCGACAAAACTTCTTTTGTCGCCCAAGCCTTTTCCCAACTAAGAGAGGAACTTTTAGCGGCGAAGTTGTTCATTGCTAAAAAGCCTATTGTTGTAGTGTGTACTGTGGGATTGTTCCATATTCCTCTAGGACTTGGACAAATGTTCTTGAACGTTGTTCTCTTGAACTATCAGACCTACCAACGGTCAGCTTTGACAGTTTTAATCCTTTTGTTGAATTGTGTCTCAACTTCATCCTTAAATATTTTGAACATATCCAATGACTCTAATTTATCATGAATAAGAAATATGTAACTATATCTTGAGTATTCATCTATGGACATCATGAAATACTGTTAACTATTCCACGAAGCCTTAGGGAATGGTCCATAATTCTTCTAATATACTTAACACATACTGGACTGTTTACATATGTTATTTCGTCTAATTTCCCTTGATATACTTAACACATACATTAATGTCCAGAAAATCAGGGGATTTTAAAATGTCATTTGACAAATGCCTCTGAATTCTTATTTTTGAAGATATGACCTAAGAGTTTGTGTCAAAGTGGATGAATTTTCCTTATTAATTTTTTAGTACCTCGTAGTTCCAAATGCAAGGCTCCATTACAAAAGGTATTAACATCAAGCAATTATAAATTATCATAGTCATTAAGATAACCAGTTCTAACAAGATTTAAATTTATTGAACTTAAGCGATTATTTTCAAATGAAGAACAATAACCTAATTTGCCCAACTTAGAAACAGAAACCAAATTCTATCTAAATGTAGTACAACACAAGTATCAAATAAATTCAAATAAATCCAACTCTCATTAACAACTTAGAATTCCAAATAGCCTCTACCTCTACCGATATTCCATATCCCACATATATGTATCATTCAACATTAGTAGGATTTCGGTAGCTCAGACAACTCTGCAAAGAAACACGTATGTGAGTAGAGTCACTATAATCTAACCATTAAGTTTTTCTAGGTACTGCAATCAAATTTACCTATGAACAAACTAAAGTAAGAGACCTACATTTCTTGACACCCCATGTGTGTGTGCTTCCCACAAAAGAAACAATCGTCAGTATTCGTACACTATTTATTTTATGCTTAACCCTTAACATATTCTTTATCCTTCTTTCTCATTGCCTCTTTGAGTTTAAATGTGCTAGCCAAAGGGGAACTTTTAGTCTTATCATGCTTCATTCTATGTTCCCTTGCACACAATATAAAATGAGCTCATTGATAGTCCATTTCTTCTTCTGACAGTTATAACTTATTTTAAATTATCTGTATTATGCAGGAAGAAAGATCAATACAAAATGTACGAGCAAGTCATCTAACAGCTCAAGCTTGACAGCCTTAAGTTAAAGTTGTTGGGATTGTGTCCATAAAGTACGGTGTAATAACTATTTATAATTATTTAGTTATTTCTCAGGAATTTGATAAATAAATGGTTTTTTAATTAAAGTGTGTTTATAATTTACTCAAGTTTTGTAACTATTATCAACAAAAAAAGAGTAAAAATAGAGGGGTCTTCTAGACAAACTCTTATGAAATAGTTCAGAATATTATTCGCAGTCTTAGAATCGATTGGACAATCAAATCCGATTATGTCTGTTAGGTTAAACAAAAAAATGCCGGTATTGGTGCTTAGGAGTGGAAACTCTAACGATTGACCTATATATGTTGGATAAACTATTAACAAATTAATTTAGAGCAAACCATTGCTATTTAGAAAAAAATAGCAACTGTTCAAGTTTAGAAAAAAAAAAGTAATATTTATTCATGTTAGAGAAAAAAAATGATTGATAAAAAATAGTAACTGTTAGGGTTTAGAAAAGATAGCAACAGTTCAGATTTAGAAAAAATAGTAACGGATCAATTTTAAAAAAATAGCAACATTTATTCATGGAGGAGAAAATATGATTGATAAAACTGAAACCGAACCTGCAGGAGATTAAAGCTGAAACTAGAGGAGAGTTTGTTAAACTTTTGACAAAACATTGAAAAGGGAGATGTAATTTGTGAAAACTATGAGAGTTGGGTAGCTTATAAGGTTGAAGAAAAAGATAAGATTGGAGAAAAAAATAGGCATGTGCCGTGCATGTGATAATTTAGCAGCCATTTAATGGTTAGTGGGGTAAATTGATGGATGAAAAAAGTTAGAGGACCAATTAGGAAGAAAAGTTAGTTTATGGGTTTGATTCAAAGTGCAGATGAGTCCTATGATATTAAACCATTATAGTTTCCCCAAATCTACAAATTTTAATTTCATCAATAATGAGAGGTGCTGATAACACTTGATAGATTTGAAATTATGCCTAACTTAACATGCTATATTTCATAAATTATAAGATCAACATATTTCTATGAAATTTCATCAAACTCTATTCTCCAATATATATTCCATTTGATTTCAATAAGAAGAAAGACGTGGAGAACTTGATTGTGGAAGACTTACCCGATTCCATAGATAATTGAATGAGAAAGTGATGGATTAAATCTTCTGAATTGACACAAGTCATTGAATTTCTCTCCAGGATTATCTTGAAGGAATAGAAATAACAATTCAAAGAAAATACTTGAGGGTTTATGTCTTGGTTGTATAATTTGAGGACCATAACCCCTTTAAATCCATGATAATTAAACTCATTAGTCATAGAAATTTATTTTTTTAATTAGATAACTTTAATTGATTATTCAAAAATAACACAACACATTTAATTTTATATGTATGACCCCACTTGTTGAATTTTTTCAACAATATCCACTAAAACATTGGTACCTAATGAGTATGTACCTTAAGTACTCATATCTATTTTTTTTCCGGATCTAGTGCTATTCTGTATATTTCCTTTTTCTAATTCAATAATCAATTTGATTTTCCTAAATCCACTTCTCTTCTCTCCATCGATTATGGAGAAATTGTTTAATTTTCAGAGAAACCATGATCACATTATTATGATGAAGCTTAAACTGGAACTAGAGTTTACCAAACTTATTATCTTAATAAGTTCAATAAGCAAAATAAGAAATAAAAAACAATTTCCAAAAGGCCCAAAATCGTCGGAGCTTTTCATCAAATAGGTAGCAAACAAATACAAACTAACAGAAGATGTATATTTTATGAGCCAATAGACCCAGATAAAATTTTCCCAAGAAAATTACCGGTAAAGGCTAATTTTTCGATGTTCCCAGATAGTAAACCAAGAGATTAATTCCTTAAAACAAATTCCTACATTCTTCGGCAATTTTTTTTTTATTTCCGTAAAAGTTCCTTTTCATGTTGAGCTGTCGTATAACAAATAAAAAGAAATAAAAGAGAGTAATTTGATGATAAATCAAGCTGAGAAAGCACACCAATTAAACAGAGATCAAAATCTCAAAATCGCAAAAAGGAAAATCAGAGTGGATAACAGTCAACTTCATAATATGAAATCCACGAGTATTTTGACATCTCTACCTAAATGTCAATCAATCCAAAGTTTGCGGTTGAATTACAATTATACGGTGTCTTTCAAACTTGAAACTTAAAAAAGTGTTGTCTAGAAATCTATACTTATACTTGTAGTATATTAAACTTTTGATACCATTTTATCTTTTGAGGTCATTTTTTATATTAAATTAAGTTTAAAGGGAGAAACTTTTGAATGCTCATTTTTCTTTGAAAACCTTAAAATATGATACGAATTAGAGATTTCATTAGATCTATTTTCTCACTTAATTCATATATAAAATTTCATTTTTTATTCAATAATAATTTGTTCATAAGTAATTAAAAAAATAAATATTATTCTAAATTTTGTAACGAAAAATGTGAATTTTCACAAAGATGAATTTTGAGATGTTCTAATACATTGTAAATACTTATTTTAAGCCAATAATAAACTGTTTATTAGAATTATAAAATTAAGTCTTATGTAATATTTATATCATCAAGAAATAAATATTAATATAAATGAATTAAGAAAAATACACTCATACATTTTTTTAGTAAGAGACCGTATCTAAATATAACATAATCATCTCTTAAATATAGTATGAAAATTTTACCACTTTTCTTATTTATTTTTTCGAATGAAATTTTGTTTTCTTTTTAATAACAATTTGCTATAATAGTTTGTAAAATTAATTTTTTTTATAATATTATACAGTTACTAACATGAATGCATGTAAAGATTAACTTCGAGATTCATTATATGATGAATATCTTATTTTTAAGCGCATAGCAATTTTTTCATTACTAATTCTAAAATTAAATTGTATGAAATATTTATGTGATTGGAATATGAAAATTTATATAAATGAATTTAAAAAAGTATTAATACATTTCAATGTCTTTTCGTTCTTGACAAACCTCTTTTCAATGTCTGCAATAGTTGTGATTATATTTTCAGATATAGTGGCCTTGAATGATTCTGGAATGATCTTCTTCATGATCAACATACACATGCGATTTGACCTCTTCCGCCTTTCCATCTCCCCATTATCATCAAATATACTATTATCCGTAAGAGGGGCACGAGAATCAGTCCTTAACGCAAAATCAAAATCTATGACTCCAAGAACTATCAAGAGATTATTTTTCAGGACTTGAAGTTGGACCCATTTAGAACTAGAATTGAATTGATGTTAGTCGTGATAGTAGTATGAGTTATAGCTGAACAAAGAACTAGAAATAAAATAAGCTCACATAAATCTTGGGTCAAACTCAATCAACCTATTAATTTCTAATTCTCATATAATTAAACTTGAGTCAAACCCAATCAACCTATTAGTTTCTAATTTTCATAAAATTAAAAATTAATTTTAAAATTACATTAATTCCAAAATTTAAAAGGATAATATATAGAGATAAGGTAATCTATAGTGATAGCGTTGGTTGGTATCAGGGTTCCGGTGAAACTTTCTCAAATGTGACAACAGTTGTCACCAACAATAGGACTCTCGTACCACCACCCATCACCACCGACCAGCCACAGTCGTCGCCAACCACCACTACCAGCCGCTGTAGCCGCCCTCATCGTCGGTGCTGATTTTTTGACGACATCGCCAGAACAGTAAATTCTGATGACATTGCTAGTTTTCAAAAATTGGCAGCGCCAGCACCGGAATTCTAAATAAGTCCTAGAAAGAATTCATGTTTCCTTTCTTTTTCCTCTGTTGTTTGTCACGTGCGTTCTTCGTCTTTCCAAGACCGGAATAATTACAATAAATATTCAAAATAAATTTACAAAAATTCTGACGCCCCAAAAGGACTTACACAAGATCTAAGGAAAAATTAAAGAAAAAAGCCTAACCCAATAATCACCATACAATTAATGATCCATTATTTTTCATACATTCAAAAAATATAACCATCCATTCATTAATACATATCTCATATTATATGAATAATGTAAAAAAATCCACACATCATTTAACATATAAATATATAAAAGACCACTCTGATACCACTTGTTGGTCGTCGTGACTCATGCACGGAAGCATGTGGCACGTGGCCATTTTAAAAATTAAACTTTTAATAAAAATTGAATCACTTATTAAAACAAAAATCGCGCAACGCCACGATAACAATTTTTTTTATTCAAAACTATTTAAAATCAATCAGGATCAATTATATTTATATATTAAATCTACAACATACAAGGTTAGAAATCACATACCTCTTGTGGTCTTAATCAAGCATCCATACAAAACCGATTGATCATCTGTCCCATAAAACCGTTCCAACGATCAGTAGACTCCAAGATCTACATCAAGATATTTCAAGTCAATTCTCAACGCACTAGGATGTGTGTGGGCACGTAGAATATTACAATACATTTTTTCTGTCTCTAGATGTACTCAACACTTTAAATCTAGACGTTTACTGAGAATGACTTTTGTAAGACAATTTTCTAAAATAACACAATGAATATTATTTTTGAGATTTGATTAACTATTATTCATAGAGAAAAATCAGTCTGGGCAATTGCGTTATCAACTCAATTCTCTGATCGATGAACTAATGAACTGATTTAACTGAACTAATCTAATTGATGCCATCAAAATAATATATGTATATCTTTCTTGATAATGACGTATCAGATATTAGGGATAGTAATATTTTATTTCAAAATGCCAAATACAGTGAGACTCACTGTATAATGGTGCACAACTGCAGTGCCACATGACTGTGCTACCTCATGGCACACTGTAGTGCCATATGACACTACAGTGTTGCACCCTCACTACTGTAGTGCCATGTACACTATAGTGTCACATGACACTACAACAGTCCATGTCAATCTTTGATACAATTGACATGTGACAATTACTGTATATTAAATATTTATTTAAAATAGAATATCTAGATATCACTTAATCTAAAATTAACATATCTGATTACATATATCAGCTAATGGTGCACAACTGTATAATGGTGCACAACTGCAGTGCCACATGACTGTGTTACCTCACGGCACACTACAGTGTCATATGGCGCTACAATGTTGCACCCTCACTACTGTAGTACGACATGACACTACAGTAGCCCGTGTCAATCTCTTATACATAATCAGTGATTGACACGTGACAATTACTACAAATTAAATATTTATTTTAATCTGATAAATATCTAGATATCAGTTAATTCAAAATTAACATATATGATTACCCCTACCAACTAAATTATCTGTTATTTCACAAATAACAGATTTAGTTAATCCAAATTTTTATCTAATTATAATTTAATTTCTTAATTTTATAAATTAGATATTTTGTCTCACTTATCGATAATTAGAAAAATAATCGATAGTTATTTATATATATAATTTCTGAAAATTACATTTATATATATAAATAATTCAATTAATTAATCACATATAGTTATCTCATAATTATGTGTTTGCCCCAAAATAAAAATTCATTTGCAAGTTAGTTGTTTTCTCATGTGTTAAAATATTCACACCCTAGACTGTGTAGTATAGAGGTGACTTGGACATCATAGACCTATAATTCTAAGCCCCAATAAACTAGATTATTAATAAAATATTTTAATTAAATAATCTTATTTATTAATTTCATTATTACTCCACTATAAATATGGAATTGAACTCTTAGTGATTATAGAATGTATTTATAGAATATTCTCATGTAATCTACTGATATAATCAATTCATGTAGTTCTATCCTCTAATTATTAGTTCGTAAATTAGAACTAGTCAAAATTACCGTTTTACTCTTCTAATTACATCTTGATCTTTAAGTACCATTAATGCACTAGTGGGTGGCTAATTTATAATCTTATTATAAATTTGAGCTCAATAACCATTCAGTTCTACAATTAATACAAGAAAACCAATATACGATCCGTTAGGAAAGCTTGGATTCCAAATCTTGTAAGATCATATTCTCAGTCATCCATATCATTGAATCTCCAAAATAAAAGTCACTAGCGTGTTTTACAAACAAACCTTAACGAGTGAATTAAAATATATAGTAGACATGTATATGAGTTCATGACTACTCAGGATTCAGACTAATCTACGTATGATCATCGAATTAATGTGTATTAATTCTTTATGATAAACGGCACGTTGATAAATATATTAATTCACATCGGTCCAGTCATATATAATCTCATTATATAAAGTACCTTCACTAATATATCTATCCACATCAATGATATAAATCTAGATCACATGCATTCATAATATTTTGTGAACCGTACTAGCAGTCATTCATTAAAGATTTCATACTTTAATATGTTGTTGACAATTTTATTCATTATGATCTTAATCCTCCAGTACTAATACAAGATCATAGTCTCATTAATGAATATAAAATTTTCAGATATTTATATAAATTATTCAACAATAATTTAAAAGAATAATTATAAAAAAATATAACATCATTAAATTTCATATCAAAATGTCAATATACATATTTTGAGGGCATAACCCCCAACAAGCCCTAGGGTGAAACCCTATGATTTCTATTCATAGGGACCGGTGAAATCTTTGTTTGCATCATGCGATGAGCAAGGATTCCGCTTTAAGATCCCCATCTTTGTCCGTTAATATTACAAGTGAGTTGGGAGAGGCTTCTATTGATAAGAAACGAGAATTGGATAAAAATATTTGTATATTTATACTTACAGTCGAAGTATCCCTTGATCTTCAAGTTGATCTTGATTCTCTTAATGATAGATCATTTACACTAATCAAGTTGATTCTCTTATTGATAGGCCATTTTTCGCTGAGTTTATAATGTGCGTGATAGAATTCGGGGTTGAATATGAGTTGCCAAGACGTTCATTAAGGTTAGAATTGATGTATGTAATCATAATTAAAGTGGACAAGGTTAAGTAAGCGTTGGTCAAAACATGTGTTACGTTAGTAATTAATGGATCAGAAACGATGGATCAAATAATAGTTTATAACCTCTTCTTCAAAAGGTGTAATTTATATTGATCTAGATAAAAGGGAAACATTGGAAGAAGAAGATATTGATGAAATTTTCTTAAAGTAGATGACAAAATTGGGCGTTCATATGTTGTACAAGTAATTTTTTCTGGCAGCATTATTTCTATCATTGATTCTAAGATAGTCTCAAGACGACCTGTCATAACTCAGAAACGCTTTTTTTTATAGTGCATATGAGTATCTCATATCAAATACATTACATTGTGTATAGTTTATTATGTCATACATTAAGGATCACCAAAATGACATCCGCCTCTCAAAAATTACTATTCCCAGAAGAAATGACACAGAATGCATTACTTTGAAGGCCTTTCGATCATCTGCAACGCCTAAATCTCGTGATTGGGAAGATGTAAGTAAGGAAATGCTGGTAGGAAAGTTTGTAGAATGCGTCATTCATGGCAATGAATTTTGGAGTCGAGTTGAAGAGGCAATAAAAATACTTGAGCCATTTCTTCAAACTTTATACTTAATACATAAACATCCTTTGTGTATAGGATTCATGGAAGTTGTGTTCGAAAGGGAAAAATCTACTATTTTGGAACTTTATAACAAGGATCAAGCTCGTTATACATATTTAGGAAAAACCGTCTGTAGATTAAAAAATGATATCATTCATCCTATTGATGCAGTTGCAGCTTTACTAAATCCTGGCAATATCTACAGTGAAAGTTTTGAGAAATCTACTGAAATGGAAGAGGGTATTGAATTTATTATATCAAATTTAGTTAAGATTGCTGAAAGAAAGAGATTTGTGGAAGAACTTCTAATTTATCGTTCAAAAAATGCAAATTTTGTTCACAAATATAGTGGTAATAATGCTACAAAAAACTAATCCATGTAAGTTTCTTTACGTATTTGTTAGCTTTCAGTTGCTTGAAAGCGAATTGTCTCCTCATAATTAATTATATTACGTTGTTAATGTGTAGGGAAATGGTGGCATCTTCCTATTTCGTAGAAATATGACATTTGAATTCTTAGCCAACCTTGTAGATTTGGTCGAGATGATTATTACTTTCATGAAAAATCTTATTCTTCTTTCAAGGATGATTGGGATTTCAGAATGCAGCTAAAGCTAATGGAGAGATTTTAAAAAGTCGACACGCATGGGGCAATCAATCTTGAAAAGCTAATGATTGAATTCAACGAAATCGTTGATCTTGAAGAGTCAGAATTTGTGTCCCATGGGGTTTATATACAAGGGTTATTACATAAAATTGTTGGAGATCTTGTTTTTTTTCGGTAAACGAAAAGGTATATAAACTGAGAAAATATTTACAAAACTATAAGAGGCATACCCCAAGGATCAAAATCAACCTATAGGCAGAGCCAATCTATATGTACAAGTAAAGTAAATATGCACGCTAAGCTAAGTCAACTCTATGGTCAACGTCAAAAAGACTATGTTGGGTCCACAAAAGTCAATACCAAAAAGACAACCTAAGTCAACGGCCTAAGGTTCAAAATAAGATGCATGAGGACTTTATCATGCAGCTCTATACTTATAAAATTAGATAAAGTCTGAACAGAACATAGTAGCAAAGATCTATACCGAACTATTCTATATGATGACAATCAAGTCAAAGTAATCAAAAGTCACACATTAAAGTCACCAACGGTCACACATCATCAAAGTCACCAGCATACATCATCCTCAAACATGCATGCATGCAAGTAGTACTTCCAAGCACATCCATTCTTTACTAAACAGTAGTCACACTCAAAGAAAAGAGGCCCAAGATCCCAT